>CM048923.1:43228925-43828925 GCA_026686955.1 Epinephelus cyanopodus | reverse complement strand
GCTCCAAAAGTATGAAATCCTCATTTGATATGATTTTACCAAAGTTTAACATCGTAGTTTAACACGTGTCCATGCTAACTAATTAGCACTAAAGTTTAGCACTAAAGTAGGCCTACAACAGATACTGATAGGAAAGTGTTTGGTTTATGACTAGATACTTGCAAATCAAAAGTACTGGACAAATTGAAAATATAACATGTTGTACAACAGTTGCTGAGACATTTCCCTCAAAACTACATAGGTCATCCTCATGATGGTGCTAGACAAAAAGGTCAGGGGATCACTAAAGTCAGCAGGACTGATCCTGTGGAAAGCACAAAAGTCTGTACAATATTTCACTACTGTTCATCTATTAGTTATTGAGATAGCCTGTGTCAGGGATGGGCCTGTGCTAGGTTTCAATATAATGTGTGCTGTGCCTGTATCTGTTAAAATTCTAACATAAAACTTAATCCTAAGGATTCAAATTGTAATAGCAAGTGCTGTAATCAGTACTCATTTATCTTAAAAAACAGACAGTCAATACCAGAAACATGTTTCAGACTAATGACAGAATCCCCCCAATGAGAGTTTGGCCTGAGGGAAAAAACCTTCACAGTATCTGTAGAGAACCTGCCCCCTGCCTGGATTTTCTTATTATGTCTCAGCGGCTGTGATAGCTGTGGCTGGAGGCATTGTGTTTTTAGGGTTTTCCGTCTATCAGATTCTATTGAGATGGCAATATCTCAAGAATGCCTTGAGTGATATATATATATATATATATATATATATATATATATATATACACATATGTATCACTCAAGTGGACAGTTGTGCCAAATTTGACAGAAAAAAATAAAAAATTATATATATATAGATATCTATATATCTATATATATGTACATATTTTATTTTTATTTTTTCTGTCAAATTTTTCTGTCAAATATGACCTTGCACCTGTCTCATTTTTGCATATGTATTCCTTCTGTTCTGTACATACGACATCTACTGCATGTCTGTCCGTCCTGGGAGAGAGATCCCTCCTCAGTTGCTCTTCCTGAGATTTCTACTTTTTTTTTTTCTTTTCCTGTTAAAGGGTTTTCTGGGGGGAGTTTTTCCTTATCCACTGTGAGGGTCCAAGGACAGAGGCGGCTGAGGCAAATTGCGATTTGTGATATTGGGCTTTATAAATAAAACTGAATTCTTTAAATGTGGCAAAAAACATCCAGTTGGACTTAATAATTTATTAATTAGATTTTGGTGGTCAAAGGTCAATACCATTATTACCTTGTGTCCATCTCATTCTGATGAATGTGATATCTCAACAATGTCTTGAGGGAATTTCCTAAAATTTGGAACAAACATTAGACATTTAGACTCAATGATAAACTGATTAGAATTTGGTGGGAATAGGTCACTGTGACCTCTCAAAACATGTTTTGTTTTGTTTTTCCCAAAATTCAAGATTATTGCAATAATTATAAAAAAAATTCCCCCCAAAAATGTATTAGGATAAAATGATGATTAAGTGATGACATTTTACATCAAAAGGTCACAGGTCAGCTTCACTGTGATATCATAATGTCCTGCAAAAACACTTTCCTGGTAATTATTCAAAATTGGAACTCAGGAACAGAAGGGAAGAAAGTTTTTCAGATTGAGTTGACTTGGTGAGTCTAATCTTGAGATCTTCCAGGCTGCCACGGTGGGAAGATGTGTGTGAAGCATCCATGTTTTCACAGACAGGGATGTAAACCTCAAGAGAAACTTGACTGGTTGACAGAAGCATACAACCGCAAGGCTGTTATTCTAGTTTCTTCTTATTTTGGTTTGTTCTGGACATTTCTGGGTGTCAGCCTGAGGGGAGAGATGTGCAGTCCCCAGCCAACAGCAGCGCAAGGTTGGGGTTTTATAAAAATTTGGTGACCAGCTATCTCCATCTCTCTTCTCTGCTCTGTGTGCAGGTCTGTTTGAACAAGGGCAAGGTTAAGTCACACACACACACACACACACACACACACACACACACAAACACACACAGAGCAGAGAAACCAAGCAGAAAGGAAGAGGCATGCGCTTCAGCTGAGTTCTGTATAATTTGGTCATTATACAGCATGGCAATGGAACTAGTACCATGATGGTCTTAGGAATGCCCCAACCATTGCAGGTTTTTAAATCTTAACTGAAAACTTTGATATTCATGAGTGCTTCCAAGTTAATATTTTTAAGACCCAAGGTGTTATTATCATAATATTATTATTCCAGTTTATAATCATTTAAATAATGTTTTGCTTAATCTTTTAATGTTTTATCTCTCTGTCTCTATTTCAAATTATATTGTTTTTATTTTGAATTGGTCTTTTGTATTGTGTTGTTTTTAAGTAATAATAAATAAGATTTTATATCTCTGATTTATTTGCTTTGATCTTGTTAACACTGCTCCCCATTCAGTCTCAAACTTGCTTGACTGTCGCTGCTCTCTCAGTCTTTTTGAGTAGGGGAAGAGGAGCCAACTTAAAATGTTGTGTTACCAGAATGTAAGCAACAAATTTTTACCGCTTTGTATTTAGTGCTAAAATTGAGCTTCTTGGCTACAACAACCTTGGCAAAATCATTGGTGACATGGGATTAACTTTAAAGTTAGAGAGTAGCCAGTGACAGATAGTCATGTAGTCAGTTTAACTTAAAACATGAAATTATATCAGTATCACACATTTTCCGCACTAAATTGTGAGAAAATATGTGGCTTTTTAGGTGCTCAATGTTCAGCAAGCTAGTGAACAAAGTAAACTTTATCTGGTGTTTGGCACTGGTGGTGTAGAGCTTATCAGTCATACAAATGGCACCTCTTACATTACATATAGTCCCATGATTAATTGTTTTTATAAGTATTGATTAGTGCCAGCTCATTCTCACGTCTCCTTGGTGTCTCATACCAATGCACAAGGCATCCTTAATTGTCTATATATGATGCACAGCTGTCTCCAGGTTAAAACACATTATAACACATAGTTAATGTGTTCAAACAATTGAAATTACTTGGTTAGGTTAAGAAAAAGGTTTATTGAAGGTTAGAATAAGTATGTAACATAACATAAATACACACAAGTGATGTAAGTACATGACATAGCTACCAAAGTTATATAACATTACCTTAAAACAACACTGTCTTTTGGTGTCACACAGGACACAAACTATGGCCTCCTTGGTGAAAGTTTTGAACTCAAAGTTCACTCAAAGTGTGACAACATGTGACTCCAGGGAAAAGTACTGGATGAAAACTCTTTTTTTGTGACCCATCCACCCCACCAACCTGCCTGTTCTCGTGACTGCCTCCCTGTTTACTGCCATCAGCACATTGGTCACGTGATGGCAGCCTTTCAAAATATGTGGGATATGTATGAATTTGGGTGCATTGCTTTTTGTAGGAAAACATATGAAATATTTGTTAGAACAGCCTGATTAGCCTCATAAAGCTGAATGACCTAGGATAGAACTATACTGCCAACATGAGCTTTACCAGACTGTAAGTGTAAAGCTACTTGTCATGATGGATTAGAGCAGGTTCCACTGAATGCATCTCCTTACAATTAATAGCTCCAATTACATATAATAACGCAGGTATTTTTATGCTTTGCATGTGAAAACCTCCATTTTTCTCATAAATGAATACTCCATCAGGGCTATTTGTACTGAAACAATGTTGCCAAAATGACAGCATCAATTACCACCTCTGAAAAATGTTCTGCATGTTCACACAAACAATCAGAACCCAATCAGTTAAATTTTCAGAGCAGCAAATTAAACGTGGATGGGAAATTATACCATTGTCATGCAGAATATGCCAGTAATCACTTAAATGGGACAGAAAAACAGAAATCAGCAACATTAAGGCTTGTAGACAGTCTCTGTGAGTGATAAGGTGTGAGAGTGTGTTCCTCCGTTCACCAGGGGATCATTATGAATAACTGTGCTCTGCTCTTGTACTCTCATAAATTGCTTTTGTATACATGTTTTAAAAGAAACTGGAAGGGGTTACAAAGCTCCATCATCAGCATTCATGCACCAATTCTTTTTCTCCTCTTTTTTGCATAATTCACATTGTCTTCTCCAATTTAGCCCCCAAACATGAGGTGTATATGAGCATTCTTCCTGTCATAACAGCTATCGTCCAATGTCCCAAGACAGTTCTAGTTCAGCCCGGGAACTGGAGCTCACATTATGCAAAGATAAGTAAAGAGAAGGAAGAACCCCAATTAAAGCCCAATGATGAAAGAGGCAGAAAGTAGGGAGAAGTAGAGAAAAAGAGCAAATCAGAGGAAGACTGTAAGAGTTAAAAGGGAGCAAGAAATAAGCAAAGAATAAGGCAGGAACCAGACATAAAAATGAGACCAAGCATAAGAAGAGAGGAAGAAAAGAGGAAATGAGACCTGTTTTTGTCAAACTCTGGGTCGGTCCAACCTTGAGTCCCAGAGACACTGCAGACAACAGCATCATTCAAAAATTCATCATTACTGGGGAGACAAAGTGACATGGTGATACTGGGAGAGAACAGATTGTCCCCTCAAAACAGTGTCCAGATGTCGCCTTCATATTTTATTGTTTTTCTTATCTTTATATTTTTTCAGTTCAATTATTCAGTCAAACTCATTAATAGATATGACTGCAGCCTGTGTAATCTCTGTGCCAGACATTTGATCTGTTCTGGCTCTGGGCGTCAGGGGGCTTTAGCGGGTATTGTTTTTCCTCTTTCATGATGGCCAGAGCTTTAGATCAACGGCTGCCGACCTCATTATTTTATCACGGGGGGCTGTGAAGCGAACTTGTGTTGCCTGTTTTTCACTTTATTACCTCACTTTTCTGCGTCAGAGGCCGACTTATTCAAAAGTTGAAGTAGTTTGCTGATTTCTGCATGCCTAGAAAAGCTGCCTTGTGGTTATGTAAGGCCTTTTAAAAAATCCTAGTTGCATGTATCACAACAAGAGCAGCATTAATAAAGATGGCTTAAAAATGTCACTGGCCTTTCATGTCGTAAGTCATGTTTTCTCTTAGCTGTATATTTATTCATTATCATACAATATTACAGCTCCACAGTTTACTGTCAGCTCATGGTCAAGAGTATGATACTTATGTAATTACCACAGCACATCCAGGCCATAGAAAGCTGTAAATAAGTCAGTGTTGCTCTTATTTTACTTATGCTGCAGGTCTACCCAGAAAACAAAGTTACACCAGTCAAAAAAATGTCAAATTAGCTTTTTCAAGTTCACAGCAATTAAAAAAAATACATATAAACTCTGGATCTAATCTAATGAAATTCAAATAAAAAATCAGTTCAATCTCTCTGTTTCTCTCTGTCTCACACACTCTCTTACACATAAACACACATTCACAAAATTTCTTCTTACCCCAGGCTGATGAAGGTGAAGCATATTTAATTTGTTGTGGCCAAAGCATAGACTATTAGGAGAAAACCCTTTCCAGGATAATCCCCTGAAATTGAAGAAAACTGTGGAGCCGAGAAGGTACGGCCTGTTGTCATTCCAAAGTTATCGAGCACTGCTACTTTGTCAGTGATTATGATGTCAGACACCTGAAGCCAAAATCCATTTTTCACAGCAATATAATAAATCAGATACATCAGTATGATATGTGCACAGGCGATGTCAGCTTGAAATGTGGCGGGACGGCACTTGTCACGGGGGTATGATATGCTGCTGGAAAGCGTCAGGTTGAAACACTGCCACTAACGATGTAGTACAAGGAGCTGGAAAGTCCCTGTAGGCTGGACTTTCACCTGGGATCCCGGTTTTCACTTCCTGTAGAAGAACAGGTGATTTCAATCGGTTCAATCAACACAGAGTTTGTTCACTCTGAGTCAAAAAACAATGGAGCCCCGATACCACGACTCACCATAGCAACAAACTACAACAAAAGGTCTGCATTTTTTTACTCTTCTGGAGTTGGATATTTTAATGCGCTCATACAGCGAAGCTGTTTTCAGGAAGAAGAGTAACATGGCTGCAGCAGCGAAGGAACGGGAGTCGGCGTGGGAGAAAATTACTGCTCGAATCAATTCGTAGCCTAAGTTTAAATTTATTTTATAGGCTACATTTATGCAATCACAATAATGTTAGGCTACAGATGCAAACAGGTGGAATGGTGTTAAAGCTAAAATTTAGTTCACTTAGATGCAATCCCACCCAATTGTTTTTCAAGTGAAAATTGAAAAACAAGTTACTTTTAGGTGTGATTTGTTTTGTTTTAGAAATGAGACATTTTGACTACAAATAAGATACATATTCTTAGTATGATTTTGAGTTTTTGCAGTGTGATGCAGTCTGACATTTTGAGACAGTCAATCTACCTGCACATTAATGCTGTGAATGGACTTCATATTTACATAGTCTCCTTCATTTTGTGAAGGAGCAATGATGGTAATGTGGGTTCCATCAATGCACCCTATCACACCAGGAAATCCTAAAAGAATTTAAAATGACTAATCCCAGTGTGAGGTTGCAGCACCATGTCATTAACTGAATATGTTTTATAATCATAAATTTTGACTGATTTCTACATCATTCACCTGCAATCCTGTGGAACTCCTTGATGACCCTCACAGGTTTATGTCCAGGGAACACAACAAAAGAGTTTAATTGATGTTTCAGAGGTAGGGACACTTTTCTCATGCCTCTGCAGACAATGGCCTTACTGATATTTTCTGCATCTCTGATATTATACAGAAAACTCCAGTCTGCAAAAAAACGACACAAACAATCTGGGTAGATGAAAGTGCACGTCCACAGTTGGTGACGTTGGTTATGTCACGATGGATGAGATTATAATAATAACTTTATTTACATAGCGCCTTTCAAAAACGAGTTACAAGGTGCTGTACAACAAAGATAAAAGATAAACTACAATACAATTGCCAGCATAAAAAAAAAACACCAAGAGAAATAAATATTTGAAAAACTTAAAAACACCCATCCCCAGCAAAGTAAACATACAGTACACCAATAAAAACAGGATTAAGAGAAGGACAATTGATAAAAGTGAGTCTTTAGAAGAGATTTAAAAGAATCCACTGAGCTTGCCTGCCTGAGATCGCCGGGCAGGGAGTTCCATAGCTGTGGAGCACGGACAGCGAAGGCCCGGTCACCTTTTGTGATAAGACGGGACCCTGGGACCATAAGCAAAGCTGAGCCAGCGGATCTCAGGCAGCGTTCAGGTTTGTAGGGTAAAAGCAAGTCATGGATATAGGCAGGAGCCTGACCGTTTAAGGCTTTAAAAACAAGTAGTAAAATCTTAAAATCAATTCTAAAACTCACAGGCAGCCAGTGGAGAGCAGCAAGGGTGGAGAGATGTGGTTATTTCTCTTTGTCCCTTTTAAAAGCCTGGCAGCAGCATTCTGAATAAGTTGCAGTCGACAGGTGTTTCCCTTGCTAATCCAGTAATTAAGTTTTAAGGAGATAAAAGCATGGACAACCTTCTCCAAGTCAGTGTAAGAGAGGAACGGTCGGATTCTTGCTAATTGTCTCAGCTGCCCAAAACATGATTGTACTACCTTCGTTATCTGTGAATCAAAAGATAGTTCTGAATCAAGGATGACACCAAGATTTCGAGCCTCTTTCTGGATGCTAAAAGTAGAGGGGAGACTTTCAGGATTGCAGGTGCTGGAGCTAGATGGGGTGAAGATGATAACCTCTGTTTTTGACATCCATGTTTTTGTATCTGTCAGGTATGAGAGAGCATGGGAAACATCTGAAGAGCCAGGCTTCAGTAGTACATATAACTGTGTGTCATCCGCGTAGAGATGAAAATTTATGTTGTGCCTTTGAATGATTCTCCCCAGGGGTAACATGTAAATGGAAAAAAGGAGGGGCCCCAAAATTGACCCCTGGGGGACCCCACACAAAAGGGGAGCATGGGAGGAACAGGCATCACCAAGAGACACCATGAAGGACTTTTTTGACAAATATGACTTAAACCACACAAGTGCCACACCTCTGATGCCAATAAGGTCTTCCAGATGGCTAATTAAGATGTTGTGGTCCACCGTATCAAAGGCTGAGCTAAGATCAAGCAAAATTAATATTGAGCAGAGCCCTGAGTCAGCCGCAAGCAGCAAGTCATTTGTGACCTTAATAACAGCAGTCTCAGTACTGTGTTGGGAGGGAAAGCCTGATTGGAACTTCTCAAACAAGTCATTATTGTCTAAGAAAGCAATCAGCTGTGAAGCGGCGAATTTTTCTAAAACATTTAATAAAAATGGCAGCTTTGAGATCGGTCTAAAATTGTTTAAAACTGAGGCATCCAGGGTGGGCTTTTTTAAAAGTGGATAGACCAAGGCATTTTTAAAACAGGATGGGAAAATGCCAGTTGACAGAGAAAGCTTATTAATGGCTAAAACATCAGGACCAACCGTCTGAAACACAGATTTTAAAAACCAAGCGGGCAAGCAGTCAGAGAGGCAGGTGGAAGATCTTGAGGCTGAGACTATGCACTCCAGGGAGGACGGTATAGGGACTGGAGAGAAGTGAGGGACCTTGAAGAGTACTGCGTTGTGATCAGAGGCCACGAAGTCAGTCAGAAACACATCGTCCAGACAGAAACCGTGAGAAAGGACAAGGTCCAGGGTGTGTCCTTTAACCTGGCTTGGCTGCTTTAAAAATTGAGTCAGATTGAAAGAGTTTATAAGAGTGATAAACTCAGAGCTAAATGAGGAGGCAGAAGAACAGCAGACATGAATATTAAAATCCCCTAGAATTAAAAGTCTGTTGAACTGTGACATAATGAGAGATATAAATCAGAAAATTCCTGTAAAAAAACAGCAGTAGATTTAGGGGGCCTGTAAATTAAAATGCATAAAATTGGCAGTTTGTTCTTTAAAATGAAACTAAGACACTCAAAGCTGGAGGGAGAGCCCAGCGAGATAGGGGAGCAATTGAACATACTTCTATGGATAACAGCGAGCCCCCCTCCTCTGCCTGTCATTCTGGGCTGGTGGAAAAATAAGTAGTCGGGGGGGATGATTCAATAAGGGGGGCACAGTCATAGGATTTAGCCATGACTCTGTGATAAGAAATAAATCAACATTGTGTGTAACAGTAAAATCCTGGCAAATAAAAGACTTGTTGGAGAGAGATCTTACATTAAGTAAGCAGAACTAGGCTGAGTTATTGATGGGGGCTGGGGAGGTGATATTAACTGCAACAAGGCTGGACCTGTATGGAGATCGCACATTTGCTCTTACACACTGCCTCTCTGAGAACCTAACAGGAATGAGAGAGCTGTTAGCAAAATTAAAATTAAAATTAAAGCTGGGGCTTGCATTAGAGTTGGAACAAGCCTTAGCACCAGCAGGGCCCACATGGTCAAGGGTAGCGCTAAGTAAGCCAGATTGCTGGGAGGGGACCTGCTGGGAAAGGTGTCAATTTGAGAAAAAGGCAATAAAATCAATAAAATTTTTGATCAGCATTCTTAAACCCTTCCTGTTGGGATGCAGCCCATCAGATTTAAAGAGATCATGTCTGGACCAGAAAGAGTCAAAGTGGCTGACAAAACCAAGACCCGTAGCAGAAGAAAAATTCTGCATCCACACGTGAAGGTTAAAGAGACGGCTTAAACATTCCATACTGCCATGCAGGGTAGGAGTGGGCCCAGACAGGACACAGTGCCTCCAAAGGCTCTCAATCGTGGAGGACAGGGACTCCAGCTCTGCCTGCAGCTTTGATGATTGCCTAGACATGACATCATTTCAGCCAGTATGAGCTATAACTATGCTGATAGAGGTTATGGAGGTCAAGAAGTGCAGGAATGAGCTCAATAAATTCAGCTGTCTTGCCACCTGAAAGGCAATATGTGATAGCACCCGGGAGTTGGACAAATCTAATGATTGAGTCACCAATTATTTCACGCTAGTTTTGGGTTGAGAATCTTAGGAGACCTTGATGAGATGGGGGAGCATGGGGGGGGGGGCGTGGCAGGAGACTACCATGTTTGCAGCTAGTGAAGGGGGAAGTGGCGAGACAACAGGTAGAATGGATGATACGGAAGGGGGATTGTCCGTGGTTAACGGTGGAGAGGGGGATGCTTCAGCAGGTACTGCAGGAAAATGCGCTGTGGCCCGTAGAGGTGAAAGACGGGGGTGTTTGCAGCCCGGGGGTGCCAGTGGATCAGATGCAGCGCCCGAAAGAGGGGAAGCACTGGAAGGCGAAGAGCGCTTCCGGGTTCGGATTTGTTATGACTGTTGTCGTAATTTCTTATGTTTGTGTATATTTTCTGTGCTCTGTGTTTTTCGTATGTAAATAGGTGTGTGCCACAGCCCAGCGGTGATTGGTGCGTTGGATCTGCGCTCGTTCCTGATTGGCTGCCGTCAAGGGCGTTTGCGTTTTTAAAGGGCCAAGATGGCAGTCGCTGTGAGCTAGCAGGCAGACCTCACCTTCCTCTTCTCCCAACCGGCCACACACCTCGTGGTGTCATATTGTAGCTGAACAGCCTTTTGATCTTTTGTATATTGCGTAGTAGGGGTGGACTGCCATTTCTGTTGCAAACCTTTTTTGTCCTGTTTATTTAGTTAGGGAGGTAAGATTTTTGTCATTTATTTCTTTTTATTTGGTTAGGTTATTTACTCCCTAAATAGAATTGTTTTGTTAGTTATTTTGGCCTTAGTCCACCCTGAAGTAATTATTTCATTTAATTTTGTTATTCAAATATTGTAAATAAACTTGTGTTCTTGATCGTTCCACACATCCCTTTTTTTTTATTGTGGCTACTTGGGACTTGGGGAAGATGGGGCCTTTCATGTTGTGTCTCAGGCACCCCTAGTCTGGGCATAACAGATCGCAATGCATGCTTGAGGTGGAGACACTGGCTCCGGGGTAAGTTTCGCCAGTGGGGAGAAAAAGTTTGTCAGGGTGACATCGTTGACACCGGGGCCAAGAGGGTCGTAAAGGGGCAGAGCGAGCTTTTTCTGGCCTTTAACGACACAAGCCCAGGATGGAGTGGAGGATGAGCTGGGAAAGTCATCAGGACGCGCCACCGCAGGGTCTGAGGACCGCTGGGAATCCGGCAACTCAAGCATTTTCAGCCGGGAATACAGCACGGACTGCCGCTGGAGGACCTCATCAATGAGGCGTTCAATGGACTGGAGCTCCGTCTTGAGATCCGTGAACTCTGCGGAGGGAGCCATTGATTGAGCTTTTTTTCCACCTAGGTAAGTGTGTGCCGAGGAGGTGACCATGCATGTGTAGCATCTACCAGGATGACGGGCCGATCAGTAAAACTGAAAAATAATAAAGACCACAGCCAGCAAAACGTCAGGACAAACAAACAGGGCGATGTGCAGGAATGTAGTAGAGTGGACATCAGAGGAGCGGTGAGGAAACTTATTTGCTTGGGCTCCGACAGGAGCCCACAGCAGTGAAACGACTGATTTCCAGCTTGGATATAGTGGAGAAACTTACCATCGAGGGCCCGAAAACCGGGCCCGCTGCGAGGAATCAGCACTGGTAAGTTTCAGTGCCTTTCCATCTGCTATCCTCTTCTCCTTCTCCTCCTTCTATCTGTGGTGCTGGTGAAAACACCTGATTATTTGGTGTGAAGATAATTCAGTGAAGAGTAAATTAATCTAAACTCACGACAGGATTTTTCAACAAAGATGTCACCTACATCTGCCGCTCTCTCTGAACGTCCGTTAAGCCTTTGCAAATGAGGAGCACCACCGGAGGAGATTATGGATATAAATGATGGACTGTGATGTGAAACGGTACCGTTCAAAAAGAAAATGTTCTGGAAATGATAATACGTCCATTCTAGGCCTGTGAATAATCTCCTGGCGAATGCGTAACTCCCTCCTCAGTAACACTGCCTCTTCGTCCACTGGGTCCTCCAAGAACAGACAAGTAGATTTTGAACAAGAACACATTTAGAATCCGACTTTACCTTGAGGACAGATGATCAAACTCGCTGAAACCCACGCGACACTAAACAAATGAATGAATGAATCACACTGTGTGTGTGATGTAAGAGGGAGGAGACAACTAGAAACTTGAGGTTCATTAAAGAAACCCTGAGTCAGTTGCCATAATAACTGACAACGGCTTCAGTTACCTCTCTTTCTGAAACGGGCTGGAGTTACTCCACTTTCTCTGGTTTAAGTTACCTCCCTTTCTGAAACGGAAAACCCAGAGTTTCCCTCATTGCAGGGTTAACAGACAGAGTTTTCACGAAACCTGCTTTGTGAAATGGACCCCTGTTGCCTAAACCTAGCCCTATGTTTTTTTATTTAAACCTAACCATGTGTTTTTGTTGATATTCTAGCTTTGGTTGCAGTGTCCCACATTGTCACAGTAGATGCAGGAGTATACCTAGTGTGTAATATGTAGACATAAAAGGCCACTGAAAGGGACAGCTTGGGATGAGAGTGTGTTGGACATTATCATGAGAGAAGATAATAATTTATGCACAACAACATCTATTTTAGTCCCTCATATTTGAAAGTTCTGCTTTTAAATTACCAATTAAATACTAATTTATACACAAAAAAAAAAATAAAATGTAATAAAAAAATGACAAACACAACAACAGACATTTCAACATATGTTCAAGGGACTCGTTCAGTGCTCATTCAAAACAAAGCAATGCAGCTGCCATGACATAGGCCCTCAAGAATGCTGGAGTGTATCATTTATGTGCAAAAGCTCACACAAACATTTTGTGGCTTGAAAAAGTTCAAGTCTAGCTTTTTCCAGCATTTTTTTTTTTACAGCAAGTTATCTCAGCTCTCTTCTGTTTCTATTGTTGAATGTAGCAAGAAACAGAGAGCAACAGTTGGTATAACAGTTATGTTCAGGGATGGACACCATATACCTTTTTGCACTATGGAGCACCACTGCAACTTGCAAATATCATTAAGAGAGCTGTTAGTTTGTTTCCAGCTCACAGTGAATAAGTCCTCATGTTTAACGGTGCCGCAGTCACCATCGAAACTTACTACGCTTTATGCTAGCGTGAGCAGAGGAAGCTTGTGTCTTTACATTATTAGACTGCATTGGCTTCAGTCAGAGTGTACATAAACCCACTCACTGTTGTAACCAAAACCTTGATCTAGTGTATTGAATTGAAATTGATAACCTAATAGTCTTTCCACAGAATCCTTCTCTATCAGATCAATATTTAATAACTTTTGATTTCTTATTACTTGATTACACACACTCAGCAACAGTTACTATACTAGGTGTTTATCAGATAGTGCTGTCGCAAAATTTAAGAAAATGATTCCACTGGAGTTAAATTTAATACCATGTCCTTCTGTAACAGAGGTTTCCCGTACTGACTTGAAACCCAAATTGATCATCTTGTCGATAGCGCTGCAGGCTCGCTGCGAGCAACACTTTAGCACCTCTTAAAGAGAAGTTAACAAAGCAAAAAAATTTTGCTCCTTGGTACAACTCTCGAACCTGAAAATTAAAACAACTATCGCAAAAATTTTAAAGGAATTGGTGGTTAATCAAACTGGAAGAATCTCATTTAGTCTGGGAAGACAGTCTCAAAACATATATGAGGGCCCTCCGCAATGCCAGAGCAAACAGCCCCAGGTTTCTTTTCAGCACAGTAGCCAGGCTGACTGAGAGTCACAGCTCTATTGAGCCTTGTATTCCTTTAGCCCTTAGCAGTAATGATTTTATGAGCTTTTTTAATGACAAAATTCTAACTATAAGAGGCAAAATTCATGACCTCCTGCCCTCAAATGGAACCAATCTGCCCTCAAACACAACCATAAGACCTAATATATATTTAGATAACTTCTCCCCGATTTCCCTTTAACAACTGACCTCAGTGATTTCTTAATCTAAATCATCAACGTGTCTCTTAGACCCCATCCCAACTAGGCTACTTAAGGAAGTCTTACCTTTAGTTAAGACTCACTTATCAGACATGAGCAATATATCTTTATTAACAGGCTATTTACCACAATCATTTAAGGTAGCTGTAATTAAACCTCTTCTAAAAAAAGCCCACCCTGGATCCAGAGGTGTTAGCCAACTATAGACCAGTTTCTAAACTTCCCTTTCTTTCAAAGATCCTTGAGAAAGTAGTCACAGACCAGCTGTGTGAATTTCAGTCAGGAGTGCATCATAGCACTAAGACAGCACTAGTTAAACAAAATTATCTTCTGATTGCTTCAGACAAAGGACTTGTCTCTGTACTTGTTTTATTTGATCTTAGTGCTGCATTTGACACAACTGACCATCAAAATCTGCTACAGAGACTGGAACATTTAATTGGCTTGAAAGGTTCTGCACTGAGCTGGTTTAAATCTTATTTATCTGACTATTTTCAGTTCAGTTTGTTGATGTTGATGAATCATCTCTATGTACTAAAGTTTGTTTTGGAGTTCCACAAGGTTCTGTGCTCAGACCAATTCTGTTCACTTTATTATATGCTTCTGCTATGTGGATGATGCACAACTGTATTTATCAATTAAGCCAGAAGAAAGGGATCGATTAACCAAACTTCAAAAATGCCTTAAAGGCATAAAAACCTGGATGAGCTCCAATTTCCTGATGTTAAATTCAGACAAAACTTTAGTTACTGTTCTTGGCCCCAAACACCTCAGACACTCCTTATCTGGTGATACAGTTTCTCTGGATGGCATTGCTCTGGCCTCTAGCACTACCGTAAGAAACCTTCACTAGTTTAACTTTCTGCTAACTGCTAGCATGTCACTGTAGACCAAAAGCTTTAAGTTCACAGTAAAAACATCAACAGCTGGGTACTTCAAAATGAAGCACTACTGGTTCTACTTTGATTTATTTCATTATAGCAATACTTAATAGCATTTCATTGAACTTCATTATAACAGTATTTTAATTAAATGTATTATAACAGTTTTTCATTTAACTTCCTTATAACGGTAGTTAGTTTAGCTTTATTATGACACTAGCTGTTTTATTCAACTTTATTGTAACTGCAGGTCATACATTCATAATTTAAAACATTGTATTTTGGTAGTCTACAGTAACTACAAGTGGCCAAAGGGGGGCGATATAGCAACCAATTGAAATTGCAAAATTTGAATGGGCATACCTCATGTCCCGTACGTCGTAGAGACATGAAACTTAGCACAGAGATGTCTCTCCACATGAGGAAAAAATCTGACTCAAGAACCCATAACTTCCGGATATACAGATTTTCCGCTATTTTGAATTTTTTTGAAAAACACTTAAAAATCTCTTCCGAAGAAGTTTGACCAATCTACACGAAACTCTCTTGGCAAAAGTTGGAAAACTTACTAAAACTGAGCTTCTATAAGGCAATGAATAGTGCGGAGGGTGTGGCTTATCACGTAAAGGTGTATAACATCTCAAGGGTTTCACTGATCACCACGCAACTCTGTAGGCATATGACCACACATAATCTGAGAAGACCCTTCTATTATTGACCCAATCAAACAAAATGGGGGCGTTAGAGAGCTAATTTCTTATCTAGGCCTAACCGCTGTATAGATTTTTACTAAACTTGGTAGATATGTAGAACAGGATGCCTCAAGATGACTGGAGAAATTTAACTCAAATTGGCAACTGGGTGGGGCTATAAGAACAGAAAAATGAACCAAAGCTGGATTCCAACCCCCACCACCACAACAAGGGCTAGCCACACCTTTCCCATGTGAACTACCAGTGCGCCCCCACATATAAATACTTTAACCCTCTGCAGTCCAGAACCGTGCCAAAATCACGTGACCAATTTGAGACGACGTAGCAGCAACACGCAACTTTGTACCACTTTTTAAATCGTCTTTATAGGCCATATAAAACCGGACTTATGACAAATAATAAACGCCATGATTTTCCTGAATATTGTTGTCACGTTTGATCCGTGTTTGATGCAGGAAGAAACGGTAAAAACGGGCCGTTCGGCCTGACGAAAGTGCTGAAGGCAACAGCAAAAAACAAAAAACAAAAGACACCCCCTTTCCTATTGGTTGAAAAATGCACCAGTCAACCAATCATACAATTGTATGGCAACACAAATCATTTGTTGCTGGGGAAGAGGGGGAAGTTGTGGGATTGACGGCAGCGAGAGAGACAGCGATTACGATCACAGATAGAGTTAGGATTTGTGATGTTTAGCGTGTTTGGAGTGTGTAGTTAGTGTGTGGTGTCGTGTGTTTTGGAAGAGGAGAGAGGAAAATGAGCCTCCGACGACCGCATTGAGCGGTACTCGGAGGTCTGCACAGAGGAGCGACAGAAGACAGAAGAAGACTTTCTGTCGAAACGTCTGTGTTTCTGGTACTGCCACCCAAGTTGGTTTATTAAATTTACCAAAAGGACATTTGTGAGTGCTGGCATTTTTCCCTTTGACAAATTATTTTTGTGGCATCTGATTGTTTTGTAAGTTGGCTAGTTGTTCAAAAATGCCCGAGGCATTGCTTCCATTTTAATGTAAATAGTTAAGTATAACGTTGTTTACAATTTATATTTTTATTCTAAGTTACAAAAATGGTTCGTTAGACATGTTTGTGGTTTTCACAGTAAAAAATCAAACTTTTTCCTACTCAGATGTTTTTTGTGTGATTTTAGGTCCAGTGTGTTAATACAGTATGTCAAAATGAAAAAAATAACTGTGAAGTCACACAGGTGCGGTTGTGCTGTCTATAAGTACATGTTCAGATTTTTTGCAGTAGTTGTGTAACTTAATTGAATTATCTTAAATATTTGAGTTATATATTTACTTAAAGTGCTTTATATAGAGTTTCTACATAATCAGTTTTACATGAAAAACAGCAAGTTACTCATGACAACTATTGTAAAAAACTTGAACATGTACTTACAGAGAGCAAATGAGAATCCATGGGCCTCCTAGGATGCAGCCTGTCCATACAACAACAAAACAGAAAAATGTAAAAAAAACCAAACAAACAAACAAACAACAACAAAAAAAAACAGTTGCACCTGTGAGCCTGTGCAAATCTTCTCACGCATTTGCAGATCTCACATGGCAGAAGAGTAGAAAAAAATCACGTGTACAAAGAGAGCCTAAATATTAAATCTAAATCTAAATGTTAAATATAAATTAAACATTTAACATTTAGGTGCCACATTTAATATTTAGATTTAACTATTTAATATATTTCTAAGTTAACAAATATTGCTGTAAATGTGGTAAAAGGTGACATTAAAAAATTCACAACACTTCACAAACATTGTTTGAAGCTAAATGTGGCAAAAAGTTGATGTTATTTTCAGCATGAGACACTTTACAAACGGCACCCCATACAACTGAGTTAAAGCTGAAGACATAAGTATTTACAAATCTGTCTACATATTTACAGATCTGTGTAAAGATTTACAGATCTCTGTACGCATTTACAGATCGCAATACACTTGCAAATCTGAATACAGATTTGTAGATTTTTTTTACACATTTACATATCTGATTACACACACACAAATTCTAAATACAAATTTGCAGAGTTTTGTATGCATTCACAAACTTTATTACGCTTTTACAAATTATTTTACACGTGTACAAATCTGATTATGCACACACAGATTGAGATATGCATTTGCAGCTATTTTGCTACCATTATGGCCCCATAGCTTGTCCTCTGTTCGAGATGGCAGCACTTGACATCTCCCTCTTGTGACTGTGGAGCTGCAGGATTTGGCAAAGAAGTCTAAGCATATGTCTCTGCCAGCATGAGGCCCCCATCCTGACCATACAAGAGTTGCTTCACTCACTGCCAAACCCACAGTTCACAAACAGTGAACATGCTCAGCACCATGAGTGCAGTGATTGATTCGTAAGACTGAGGATGAAGTGACCTAAAAAGCTAAAATGTCCTCAATTTTTGCAGTTGCTGCAAATTTGACCCATTTGTGGTCAAAGTGAAGCTTTGTGAGCATTTATCAATATATTATCATGGTAGGAGTCAAAGCCTGCAATCAAGTTTTTGCAGTGGGTGTCTGTAGGCCAGAATTTTATTTGAGTGATGAAGAATTGAGGATGAAAACAATTCTCATCTGGCAACTCAGGAGTGCTTGATAGAAGCACTATGATTTCTTCTAATGAGCTGATGTCAATGAGGACATAGAATTGAATTTGTCACTGCAGTCCTTGGCTGAAAACATCTAAAAAGTTTAAGATGTCAGACTTAATCTGCTGCCCCATTTCCAAGATGGAATATCATCCTGAAGAAAATATTATCAGTTAATGCAAAAGCACATTTCCATATTGATTAGTCAAACTTTGTGATTTCTGCTCAGTCTCTTCTGTAAATGGTCGCTGAAAGTGCTCCCTGGTGGTATAAATTTTCATAACTAATTCCTATTGATAATGGGAATCAATAACTCTTTGATCTGCTATAAACAAACAGAGATGAAAATTAATGTTATGGCACGGTGCTTTGCTTAGGAAGCAGGGTCAGAAAGCAGACATTTCAGATTTCATTTCAGATAAGGATTGTGAGGTTACTTCCTTCTCATTACAAAGCCCCTGCTTGTGAACGACCACACTAATGAACGAAATGGATAATCAGGATCACGCAACCCACGACTAGTCTGTTTAACCCTTTGAACTCTGCAATAGAAATGGTCCGCCAGTGCCCACATTTGTGTTTTTGTCATTTCTTGGAGTATCTTCAAGTGCTTCTTTCCTCTGAAATCTGTACAACGTAAATTAAAAGGTTATGCTAGTCAGTAATCAATAATAATTGATAAAAGTTTTGACATTGGAATTGAAAAAATCCACAAAAATTTGATGTTTTTTCATTAGATTTTATAAGATAAAAACCCAAAACATATTGATCCAAAAGATTTCAAAATGCAGACACATAAAAAAAAAATCTTGACAATCCACAAGTTATTTGAACTATGTATATCATTCTGTTTTTGAGATGTGCTCATTTTTATGAGCAGAGTACAAAGGCATTGCAATGGATTCATCATTCATTCCTCTGGTGCCACCACCTGTTTTTGAACCAAATGTAACATGGTGCAGTGACATGATTATGAGCTTACAATGTGTTGACACCAGACAGAATCCTTTGCTTTCCGCTGCAAAAAGAATGAGTGTTCTTGCTATTGTGGTTTTTATTTTACAGAATTATTGAGGCGGCACAGTGATTAAATGGTTAGCATTGTCCCCTCACAACAAGAGCGTTCCTGGTTTGAACCTGGGGTGGGGGAGCCCTTTTCTGTGAAATTTGCATGTTCTCCTTGTGTCAGCGTGGGTTTTCTTCGGGCACTCTAGCGTCTCCCCACAATACAAAGACATGCAGTTTAATTCGTGACTCTAAATCTGGCTATGGGTGTGAATGTGAGCATGAATGGTTGTCTGTCATTGTGTCAATCTGGCAACCTGTCCAGAATGCACCCCACCTCTCACTTATTGTCAGCTGGGATAGGCTCCAGCTCCCCCAGCAGCTCCTAACAGGACAAGTGGTTACAGAAAATGAATATACAAGATTATGCAAACAATGATCTTTTGTTGCCATTATGTGGAAATTTTGGGGTAAATCATAACGTGATCATGGTGAGGTGCTACCTTTGCACAGCATGTACAAAGTGAGGTAACAAGGTACTAATGTGATGACGAGTAAGTCAGAATGTATGTATGTCTGTCATTTTGCAGCTTTCTGCTGCTAAATATTTTCTATGAGTTAAAATATACAGTCAATAATTTACGCATGAGCATGTGAATTCATGTATCTGCATGCATGTGTGGAGATAGGGTGAGGAGCGCAGACATCTGGAGGAAGCTCACAGTAGAGCCGCTGCTCCCTCATGTCGAAAGGGGTCAGTTGGGGTGGTTTGGGCATCTGATCAGGATGCCCCCTGGGTGTCTCGTGTTAGAGGTGTTCTGGGCATGTTCCACAGGTAGAGTGCCCTGGGGAAGGCCCAAGACACACTGGAGGGATTATATATCTCATCTGGCCTCGGAACACCTTGGGGTCCCCCAGGAGGAGCTGGAAAGCATCGCTGTGGAGAAGGACATCTTATGTCCCATATGCAGTTATTGTAACTAAAACCTCAATCTTTAACTAAGTATGTTTTGGTCTCTAAACCTTCCTGTCTTTATCCCTAAACCATACCAAACTGTGACTGTTTTACAACAAAACTGTGACCATTTGTGATAGACTTTGCATTGGTGTTGTTTATGGATGCCAGCACGTAATTTTAACACATTTCTTGCCCACCCCTACTTAATGCATTAAGAGGTCTTGTCAGCTTCATGTATTTCCGTGAGGCTGTTGTGATATCAGAGGGCAGGCTGTTCTATGCACTGTTTGGATGTTTTCCTACAAAAAAAATATTCTCAGCATGCTTCATATGATATCCTGTGAAAATGCATAAATGCAACGGTTTGTATGATTAGTGTCTCATGGATGACGTTATGTACCAAACACAAAGTCACTGTGGTTAGGTTTAGGAAATAAAACATGGTGATGACATACCAAAAGCGAAGAGTTCACAAGATTACAAGCACGTGGAGAAAGTCCTGGGGTCACATTTTTAAACACTGTGTACACATAAAACAAAGCCACTTCCCATGCAAAAGTTGTGATCTAAAAAAAAATAAATTAAAGCTGCAAGCTGCGTTGTTCGGGACCTCGGACCCTTGCTGTCGGCCTCCAGCTCACATAGACAAAGTGAATTAGCCTATCCGTAAGAGTCCAAATGTCGATAAAACAAGTAATGTCAATAGAACGCAAGGCCATTTTTGGCAATGAACCCATGACTTGAGAGAAGAACTTTGATAGCTTCTGAAAACCAAACTACTGATGATATCAATCAATCAATCAATCAATCAATTGTATGTATAAAGCCCAATATCAGAAATCACAATTTGCCTCACAGGGCTTTACAGCATACAACATCCCTCTGTCCTTAATCCAATAGCTGCCCTGACATACATTAATTAGTTAACTTTACTAGGTTATCAACAAAATGCAGTTATTACTGGTATTTATGAAGTAACAGTTACTTGCATGGTAAAAAAAGCAAAAATATTTAGTGTTTAGAGTGAAGATTACTTTATTTTGAGTTAACCTCACTTGCAACAATAAGTAGCAAGAGAGGCTGGGGTGGCGAGGTGGGATGAGAACATTTAAATCATGGGCATGCGCAGTAGAGTCTCCCGCTCAGCACTTCACCAGCCGACAGACAGGGCACCGTGCTGACCTGCTGAAGAGACCCTGGATTTCGACTAGACTCGACTCTTTTGAAGAATAATAAGGTAAGTTATCAAGCAAGTTTGTCTGTTAATGTGCTGCGCGTTGGGGTTCCATTCCCCTGTCGGGAGTTATTTTTCAACAGTCACCGGCTCACTATACATTATCCCTTACTTAATTCCTGCTATGACTATGTTAGCATTAGCTAGCTAACGCTAGCTGACAAACAGGAACGGCTAATATGTGACTTGCAGAGCCTGTTCAGGCCATGGTTCAGGCATGTTTTGGCGGTTTCCCCACCATCATCCCGTGATCTGCTTAAAACCTATTTTAATGGTTCCCTAGCTTTGAAAGTCCCACATTTTAAATGCTGTAGCATGAGTTTTTTTTCCCCCAAGTTGACAATGAAGGCATTTTGGTTGGACTTTAGAAATTTGTAACGTGGAAATTCCGATTTTCAGTGAACGCAGCATGAATGTGTCTGATGTAGAGACAAGGTTAAGGGGCTGTTTATACGACAACGATTTCAGTGAAAACAGAAAAGTCTGTCATATAAACGCAGAAGTTTTTTAAAACGCAAAGGACAATGTTATTGAAACGATCTCCATTCACACAGAGCCGCAGGATCTACTGGAAACGCTGTAGTATGCACGCCAGGCCAATGGGTGGCAGTGTAAATTTGCAAAGCAAACACCATGGCATGACGCTATGCGCCTGCGCTGAAGCGCCTTTCTCTACAAACCAAAATAATGAAGACACAATGGCGAAAGCATGCACAGATAACTTTGTCTGGATGGACAACGAAGTGGAGTTGCTACAGTAACAAATCTACACTTCACTTCAAATCAACAGGGTGAGCAGCACAGACAGAACTTGGCATTGTTGTGACAGTCGGCATGCCTAGTGACTGGGACTGTAATGCGCATGTGCGAAAAGTCTGTTTTCAGAGGAACTGCATATTGCACGTTTACATGACAACGGAGATGCTGTCATTTCCAAAACTTTGCACTCTGGAACCAAATTTTCAAATTGTTGCGTTTTCAGGCACCCAAAACACCACTGTCGTGTAAACGATCGGCCAAAGCGCAACTAAAGTTTTTTTTTTTCAGTTGAAATCGTTGTCTTATAAATGGGACCTTAGGTTCGTAATGCACTGTCACTGTCTTCCTTGGAGAAATGGTGAAGGGTGGCACGAGGCTACAGCAACAGTAAGTTAACTTGCTTGTAAAAGCTAACAGTAAAGCTAACTGCAGTTGTGTCATTTACGTGTTGGGTGTAACTTTAAACGGTAGCCAGCGGTACACATTTTTACCTTCAATACAGCGTGTGTGAAGGAAGAATAAGTCACATTAGTGAAAGCAACAGTTGGGGTGTGTACATTAAACGTTAGGGCTGCCGCAATCCACCACATGGCCATAGTTAAATTTTACATGGACTAGAGGAGTCGTTTGCTCTGTGTTAATTCGACTGCAGTTGTGAGTCGGCTGAAAAGCTAATGTTGCGCATTGGTCTGTGGCTTCACAGAGTCCGCCGATGAACGAGTGACCAACAATGAGTGAGAAATCGGCTCATTCTTTATTTTGCAAGAAAGAAAAAAAGGGAGAATCCCCTCATATCTCCAGGAGGCTTACTGTAGACCAAACATTTTTCAGTGTCAGAGATGTTGATAACTTCTTTGACTTATGTAAACTGCTCAGGATGCATGACAACAGCATGGCAAAAGCCAACTAGCCAGGAAATGCTCGCTATCCTTCTATGGGTTTCCTTGTCCATGTTGTAATTCTCTTGATTTGAAGATGACCTGATTTGACTAAAATATGATCACTGATTATCCAAATGTTTTACACATGTAGGGTTTAAGTAAATGTGTTCATTATCAGAGCTCCAGGTGCCATGATAGTTAATTGTTAATATCATTTTTTGCAGTGCTTCCTCAGTTACTTTATAACATCATGGGACTTTGGTCACTTTTTGGGTCTAAGTTGTTTTTCAAGGTGCAATTTTACTGTCAAAAGTACTTTTAAATCATGACCTCTACCTCTGATATTTTAAAACAAAACCTTAAAGGGACATTGTATAACATTTTCCGTTGTTTATTGGCAAAAATTGATATCTGCATTCATAAATATGTCATCACTGGTGTACTATTACCTCCACCAATAATCTGACTTACTTATCCTAAAAGGAGAATTTCGGATTTGTTTGTACATTGTGCGGGTAAGTCGTCTGTGGGGTTCCATTACGTTTCGCCATCTTGAGAATACACCCGCCAGCAAGGGACATACAGCACCGCCTTCGGCGTTTCCATTGAGAGCCAGGCCAGCACTGCGTGACTGAGGAGCCGAAGGAGAGCAGCAAGAAGCGCTTTGTTTGAAAATTGCCAGGGTAGTAGCAAAGTCCCACTCTTTGAGCATAATGCAGGATCATGTTTCCATCAGATGCGTGTTGGTTGCGTCTGCGGTCCGGCACGGCAGCGGAGCTGATTAGATTCAATTATAGTCAATGTGTGTGTTTCCACCGGCTCCGGCAGTGCTGCGTTCCGGCTCCGTCTCAGCTCCGGCAGTCCGGAGGCCTCCGCAACAGATACGCAGCACTTCTATTTTTGCCGGACGCCGGAGCACAACGCAACAATTTAGCACAGAGCAGATCGTGCGGGGCAGGAAGTCGTGCAGAGAAACACAATAAAACATCCGGTTAATTTTCAAAATAAGATACACAGTGTTCAGGGCGGATCATATTTCCCTGCACTACACCTTGAAAACTACATAATGGGCAGAGGCAGGCCTGAAGTCAACAGGTCAGAGGTTTTCAGACGTCATTTCACCCCGTTGACACGGTGGACGAGGAGATATTCATCATGGCAGTGCACCGAGATGTCTTCCGGCGGAGCTGCACCGCTCCACACAGCAAACGCAGCCGGTGGGTATTGACGGACGGCGGAGCACAACGGACACGCATCCAGTGGAAATCCGGGTTAATCACAGGCCAGCGCCGCTGTTGGCTGTTAGCCCGTGTTAGTGGCCAGTCGCTAACAGCCTCATCCCTCTCCTCGCATCACTGCGCTGCCGTGAGCCGTGGTTAGCCGTTAGCCGCCGTTAGCGCTGGCCTGTGATTGTATTACCTTTCTCCTTCAGCAGCTCTCTCCACCTGGGAAAGGCAACCCCAATGCTGACCCTTGTTTTTTTTAATTCGCCGGTCACGCTGCCTTTTTGATTCCCTTTTGCACTTTCTTGGCGACAAGGATTCCGTCTCCCGTGATGCTGCATAATACATGATCCTGCATTATGCTCACAGAGTGGGACTTTGTTATGCGGCAGTAGTGCTGCTGGCCACTATCAGCTGTTTCAATTTACACCCGCCCCAACAGTCCTACGTTGTAAACACAGCCAGCATGGTGAGGAGGGGGTTTGTCAACTCGCATCGCGTGTGTCTGTGTAGGAGCCTGAATTAATACTCCATGTAGTATCGGATGACATGCTTTCATCAGTGTTATCATAGCTTTTTGGTACACAGCGGCTACAGTTGTTGCAATACGTGTTTGAAACAGTGAGGTGCTAGAGTGCGCCATCTGTTTGAATGCAATATGTGATTTCAACGTTAGATGGGAGAAATTCCTACACACTGTGGCTTTAAGACATGTCTTTTTAGCCTGACTTTTACGTAAGGTGCTTCCATTATTAGTTGATAGATTTATATAAGGCTATTCTCTTTTTTTTGTTGTGCCTTTGCTCACATGTGCTTTTTGTTTTTGTTGCAGTGTCTTTCTATCATGTGCAGCACATTGGGTGTACGTAGAAATGTGCTATATAAATGAAGATTGATTAATTACATGGGCACCTTTAAGGTCTAATAAAATTAAAATGTTAAATTTAACATTTTCTCTGCCAGTAATTATAATTTCTTTGCTGTGTTGTCACACTACTGCTAAATTAATACTAAGGAAATTCTACGTTTGAATAGTCATCTGACGTTGTCTGTGAAAAAAAATTGCGTTCTGGGATGTAAATAGCCTAAACAGCCCAAGATCTGTACGCTCCCATTATGAGCTGCTGTGCAATAGGAGCAGTAAAAGAAAAATCTTCAGATTCATTCTTTTAGACCAAAAATATTCGGAAACTATAGCCCCAGGTTGAATTTGTCCTTTAATATTAAACATACGTTCCTGTAATACCTGTAAAGCATGCACATATTAAGGAATGTGTCAGTAATCTACATATCATAACAATATCAGTGGAACTTCCTTTTAACTAAAAAAAATCTCTCAGAACAAGTACTCAGAGCTTCTGAAGAGCTGCTTTGTCAGGGCAGGCCTGAGTGCACTGGAGGTGAGATGCCAGTAGCTTATATTCTGGAGGACATTTCAGCTTAAGGAGTTACAACTAGCAGTAGAACAGTTTTTGAGAAAGTGTTAACAATGCTGCACCTTAATTAGATTAAATTGAGAGACTATCCTTACTTAAAATCTCCTTTGAAAATTGTTCTTCCAGATGCGTTGGACCTGTAAGCAGTGCATCTTTTCTGCAGACAAGAGAGGACAGTTGTTAAAACACTGTCGCCTAAAACATGGAGGTTTTACTCAGCAACAACCAATACCATGTCTTCATATGGATTGCTTGTGCACTTTCAAATCTTTTAATGCACTCAAAGTGCATTTATAGTAATACAACCTACAACCCCTATAGAACTTATGTTGCTATTCTCTGTTAAAGCTTTGGATTTTTTCTTAAAAATCAATTCTCCAATCAGTAACTGTTTGCTGCACTGTCAAACAATGTGGTGACACTTGTTTCATATAGACTTTCACAAACATTTTTGTACTGTAACTTCTGAATGCTGCATTATCTTGAGCTTAATTTGTTCATCATCCACTTCTAGAAACCAGATGTAACGGCAATGAGCACCATTGTACTCCGAGGCCTCCCTGTTCTACTTGGTGATGACCCCAGTGACTTCTACAACACTTGCTTCGTAAGTTCTGATAGTTAAATCTTAAAGGAGCACACACAGTTCTGAGGGAATTAGCTTTGTATTTACCAGTATCTCACTGAGAGTGAGATAAAAAAAAAAAAAAAGTAATGCCGAATATATCAGTACAAACATTATGGGCTGCTTGCTAACTAACAGTTCGGTGTATGCCAACAGGGTTACCAGCCTAGCACCTGTGAAGTGAGAGGAATACACCTTTCATCTCCAAAACTGAGTTATTTAAATACAAGACCATACACATATTTTTTAGTGGTTTCTGCTTTATTTTGAGTGATCCAGTGGAGAGAGACAGGAAATCCAGGGGCAGAGAGAGAGGATGACATGCAGCAAATGGCCTAGGTCGGCTTCAAACCCAGGGTCGCTGCGGTAAGGACACAGCCTTCATATGTGATACACACTCTACCAGATGAGCCAACAGGGCACTCCTGACCTTGCATATTTGACTTAAAAACTTTAAAAAAATAAAAATCTAAGTTTTAAAAGCAGATGCATTTGGTTTTTCTGGTAGTTCATCTGGTAGAGACGTATCACATATCAAGGCTGAGTCCAAACCACAGCAGCTGGGGTTTGATTTGGAATAGGGATGCACCGAATATTCGGTAACCGAATATATTCGGCCGAATATTGTAAAAAAAACACACATTCGGTATTCGGTGGAAGTTAAAAGCAAGGCCGAATAATAGCGCCGTGTTTTGATAATGCAATCAAACAGCGTGCTGTAATGGGCGGAGTAAAATGTCAGCAGTGTGGCGATCCGTTTGTCACCGCACTCGCATTTGTGACTAAAAATAGTTTTGAGCGAGCAAAATAGGCTTAAATCATTCAGCACGCTGTGTGAGTACAGATTTCAACCACCAGCAGAAACAATAGGCGAATCCCACCGGTTGTGGGTTGAACGGGGGTCACAGACACAGACAGTAATGTATTCCTGTCAAATACGGCGGCCATCGGCTTACCTTCGGTGATGGAGAAGTTGGCTCCAGTAATATCCTCTTCATGGCGTCATGACTGCCCAGTAGTACCTGAACAGCCGAGCCAGTCGAACACAGGTACGTGGCGTGTCAGAGGAGAAACGAACCGTTCACATTTCTGTCATTGTGGCAGGTAACAGCCCACAAACCTCACCGCACTTGGGTCCATGTCATTGGTCCGACAGCCCATTAGTTCGACATCCCGTTAGTCTGACTGTCCCCAGTGCTGAACGGCTAGCGGCGGGTGTATGGTGTGCCTCGGTCGGCTCTGGGTCAGCTGGGAAAGGCTTGAGGTGAAGCAGGCTCATGGCTTATGTGTTTTTCGCTTTTTCATTTTAACCCACACCATGATCTTTTCCTGACCCTAACCAAGTGGTTTTTGTTCCTAAACCTAGCCAGACCTTAACCACAGGGCATCATGATGATTTCGGAACGGACTTCGGAACAATGGGTTTAATATGGTCGTAACAATGGGCTGTAGGACCAATGGGCAGTTCCCCCGCATTTTAGGGACTGTTCTTTACTATGAAGGGACTGTCAGGGGAGGAGGGTGGCTGGTTGATTCTGACTTTATTTATTTATTTATTTTATTTTGATTCCCCCTATGTTAATCACTTATTGATGCTGTTTTTGAAGTATGAATAAGTCAATAAGTAATTTATTCCATTGAAATATCAGTGATGTATTATAGAAAAGTGATTTATCTTTTTATAAATGACAAAATGCACATCTGCCTCGTTTTTGCTGTGGTATCCTGATACTACTCAGAACTATAATATTTTCATTGGTATCATACATCATCATCCCAATTTCGGTACTGTGACAACACTAATCTGGAGGGGGTTCATCTGCAAAAACTAATGAAAAACTAAACAACAATATTCGGTATTTGGTACTCGGTATTCGGCCAAGCGTTTAATGTTATTCGGCTTCAGCCCCAAATTTTCATTTTGGTGCGTCCCTAATTTGGAAGGAGCGCTTTGGTGCATGTCACCTCTTCTCTCTCTCCTGCCTTTTCTGTCTCTCTACTGTCACTATCAAATAAAGCAGAAATGCCTCAAAAAATCTTAAATGTTTTTTTATATTGATATAGATTTGGTGTAAGGCAGGGGTCAGCAACTTTTAGGATGTCCCGTGCCATTTTGATTTAAAAAAACAAACAGACTTTTTTTTAAAGGTTGCACAGACCCAAGTGCTATGATGCATCATGATAGCTACTTTTGTTGAACATATTGTCCCAAAAATAATTGCATTTAACAATATAATTTTCATTTTAAGACCATTTTATGCCACTGATATAATAATACAATACTTTTTACGTTCCACGGAAGTCGGCGCAAGCGCCTCGTTCCTGACCGCATCACTGTCGTGACAATAATGACAGTAAAGCACACCCTCTCATGTAATAATGCTTAATTGAATGTGAGGAAGACTTCTTTCGTGTTCTTTATTTGACACCTGTAAACTGATCATAAAATGTTTTAGATCTACTTATGTTGATAAAACTATTATCAACACTTGTGGATGTCAAGTGAAAACTTAATGCGCACGGCTGGAAGGCAGTGTTGGCAGGACAGATGACATGGTGACAATTTCGAATTGACAATGCACAACATTTCTGTTGTTATGTTTTTGTTTGGTTTCATTACAGGATTGTGACAGTGATGAGACCTGGGCACAAGAATCTGTGGGGGTGCTGACTGTTGTCCCTGAAGATGTGCAACTCTCTCCAAATCAGCTCCATCTTGACCCAGTGTCTAATGCCATCATTGTTGAAGGAGGTATTGTAATGGATCATCTCCAGAACCTACCTGAAGCACTTTGCCTCTTGTTTGGGCTGTTGTATGCTTTACATTTGGACTACCCTAAAGCCATGAAAAACACTTTTGGCTTCATTCAAAGAGTGATGCTTGGCTTGGGAGAGGACAAACTCCCACCGAAACTGCAAAGTCTTAAAAATCTCCTGTTGAGTTAGAATGCAAATAAATGTATGAGTGGTGACATTTGGCAAACCTCACTTGTTAATGAGAGTGGATTCAGTTGCTTTTTATTGTTCACTAAATTAAGACACTCCATACAGATTGTCAGTCCACAGGTTCATCAGCAAGTTACATCTAGAGGCAGTAGATGTATGTATATTCATTCACACATATGTGGGATCCATTGTCAGTCAGTTACATTTTCATGTTGTTGCGCTCATTGAATGAAGCCACTTTGCACTTGTCAGCATGTTGATTCTTTACAAAGGTTGGTCTATAAACTGTGTATTATTGTTATTACAGTATTAAAACTGTGTTTTCAGGATTATATGTCACATTAAAGGTCAGGGTTGGATTTTCTTTTTTCCAGATATATACTTATTTATTTTTTATCAGCTGGCAAGTATTACTGGCACATTATTGTACCAACACAAATTTTGGTACTAGTGTATATGCAGGCAGACAGTCCAGCAGACTCCATTGTACTCCTATAGCAGTGAGTTGTCAGAGAAGTGTAACATGAAAATTTGGTGTTTAAATAAATGTGATCTTATTTTTTTTATACTGTTATTTAAATTGTGGTGTACAGAAGCCAGTATTTGCCATGACTATAGCTGCACACAGCCTCTTAAAATTGTTTTAAAGCAGCACAATATGATTTTAGAATGGCATAATGTGTTAACAGACTTGAAACTAAAGTGTGCTCTGACTTTGGTCTGAAATGTAATGAATGTAAACCAGTGCCATCTTGTGTGGACCAACCCTGTTTTCAGACCTTTGTGTCTTTTTCTAAAGTTTGTTACCAACTACTGTAACACACTTAAGCTTGTCTTACCATTACCTCACTTTTTAAAATAAGCAACTCAAAATCAGATGGATCATTTTTGTTCCAAAATGATTCTGATGCTGGAAATTCAACAATTGAATGTATTGTTGTTGATATAAAAGGAGGGAAAAAAAAAAGGATATAATTGAAATTTTAACTGTGTTATTACCTTGATTTATTATGTTGAACTGTATTAATTGGATTATTTTAGGAGATTGGAACCTGTTTTTCATTCATGTATAGATATTTGAAGCACTTAGGTTACCGAAGTAACACTTGCTTTTTTTGAGGCAATCGGTTTGCATGGTTTTAGCAAGTAAGTCAGATTGCTGTTGAAGTAAATGTAATTTAGAAATGCTAAGTAACAGGAAATGTCACATAGTTCAATTTAGATAAGTGTGTTGTATGGACTACACACAGAGTAAATTTCACATGCAGTAATTTAGTAGATTGAAATAGTAATTCTGAGTAGTCTTTACCAAGTCGAGAGTACATCTAAAGTAAGTTATCAAGTATACTCTACTTGATTGTTTTAGTTGCTATAACTCATAATTAAGTGTACTCTACTACAGAAACACTAGTTAGTACAACTTACAATACCTATTTCTCTTTACTTGTTTTTTTAAGTGCAATCAGTTTGCAATGATCTGTTAAGTAATGATAACTAATTGGATTTTACAGTCCTATAGGACCCTCGTAGCAGATAAGGAAAACTCCCTTTAACAGGGGAAAAAATGGAAGAAACCTCAGGAAGAGCAAATGAGAAGGGATCCCTCTTTCAGGACGACAGACGTGCAATAGATGACATGCAGAACAGATTAACATAATACATTAACGGTAATCCGTATGACATAATGAGACCGAGAGAGAGAGAGAGAGAGAGAGAGAGAGACAGAGACAGAGACAGAGACAGAGCTGCAGGACAGAAGTTAATGTTAATAGCTTCCAACAACATTAATGAAAGTAATAATATTATAATTATAATTCTGACTATTGTGGTACAACATGATAAGTATGTATTGATATCTGATAGTATACATATGGGACAATAATCATATTATAATAATATTGAGGTTTGCAAGCCATTGTTGCAAATAAAATAAAATAAATGCTATGTTAGTGTTGATATGGATGTCTGGGGGCTGTAGCTGTATAACTAATATTGTGTATGTGTATATGTATTTTTGTTTGTGTGTGTGTGCATGTGTGTAATTGTGTAGCTAAAAAAAATATGAGCTGCAGGTGTTGCTGCAAGGTTACATTACTGTTTTTCCAATCTCTCTCTCTCTCTCTTTCTCTCTCTCTCTCTCTCTCTCACTCTCTCTCTCTCTCTCTTTTTCTCTGTCTCACACACATACACACACACACACACACACACACACACACACACACACACACACACAGGCTTGTGTCTGTCAGAGTGTTGAAGATGGGTCCCAAACCGTGGGTCCGATCGTCAATCTGAAGATATCACCCGATAGATACACTTGTTCCGAACGCAGACATATATAGCTTTCATGTTTGTGGAGTCAAAAAAGCTATCTTAGTCGCAAGTTTACAATGTCTAGCTCACAGCTGACACATTTGCTCATGTAAATTTCATAGGCATTAACTCATTTCCTGTTAGATTTAGGTCAGTAGTGTCACTAAGTGATCTGTAGGTCTTGAGGAGACAAAGAAGCCAGTTTTGGTTTGATCTTTCTACATCATTCCTACAGGGTGCCACAGCCATTTTGGTGTGTCTAGGTGGTGCAAAAATTGTTAAGAGGTTTTGTAACGTGTCACCTTTGACAGGGCATAAAATCAAAACATTCGAGTAATGACAAAATTGTTCAGAGGCATATTGTTTAGCAGGGCATGGTCTATCATGTCTGAATGTTTGAAGTCAATACAATAAATGATGTATGAGAAATATTTTTTCAGTAAGAGAATTTTTGAAAAATGACATCTTACTTTGAAAGGGCAAATAGCTTACTTCCTTTTGGATTTAGGTCAGAAGTTACAGCATGTGATTTGTAGGTCTTGATGAGATGAATAAGCCAGTTTTGATTTTTTCTTTCTACGACATTCGAACGGGTCGTAGCGAGCATTTTAGTGTGTCTAGGTGGTGCGAAAATCGTCTGGAGGATTTGTAAGACACCTGGAAGATGCCATAAAATCCAAACCATTCGAGTAATGAAAAAGTTATACAGAATGTCTGATTAGGACAAGTTGATCTGTCATGTGTGCAAGTTTGAAGCTGATATGATAAATGGTGGGGGTTTTTTTTGAAGAAAGAGCATTTTTAAGGCGAAATCTTACTTTGAAAGGGCAAATAGCTCATTTCGTGTTGGGTTTAAGTCAGGGTTGTGGGTGTGTGATTTGTAGGTCTCGATGAGACGAACAAGACAGTTTTGGTTTGATCTTTCTACGTCATTCCTACGAGCCGCAGCGGCTATTTTAGTGTGTGTAAAAGTGCTAGGTGGCGCTAGAGAGGCCATTTTGGCACTTTTCGTTTTCGGATTAATTCGTTCATTTCATGAAATTTTTCACCAGTCCTGACATGCTTGCCAATTTTGGTGAGTTTTGGAGCATGTTTAGGGGGTCAAATTCCAGTTTACATGGGTGGCGGGAGAAAGAAAGAATAAAAATAATAATAAAAGCTGCAACCAGCTGTGATCGGGCCCTCACTCCCCCATGCAACCGTGGAGGCCTGAGGCATGCAGGGGCCGTGGCGCAAAGCGAGAAGGGAGAAAAAACCTGGCAGGAGCTAAAACCGCAATGTTTAGTTCATCTATCAGGTAGCGCTACGAGTGTAAACAGATGTAGCTAGGTGCGTTAAGGGGTGGACCCTCATCACACATGTCAAATTTCGAGGAAATTGGACAACGCATGAAGGATTTATACCAAGTTGATGTTCCGTGGTGAAGGATGAAAAGTCGCCACCGCCGCTGTGGCAGCCTGCAACATGACAGGACATGTGTGTCACTGTGGAGATTCATCCACTTGATCGTCATGTGGCCACAAAATGTACTTGGTGTTTGTTAGTGTAAAAGATGGCATTTCCTGTTTCCACAAGGGGGCGCCATGAGCGAGATTGCCTATGAGCATATGGAGGCATTGAGGCCGGGGCTCTTATCATGTACAGAAATTTTGAAGCAGTTTGGATGAATTATGTGGGAAAGAGCTGCTTGAATATACAGGCGATGGATCAAAAATGGCAGTGTCATAGCAGCCACGCCCTTTGACCTACAGACATGCAGAGCACAACCTTTGATCAGCATGGTGTATGGATGATCTGTATAAAATTTGACGTCAATTGGATGAAATCCCTAGGACTAGGTCGTTAAAATAGAACGTGGAAATCACGCCAAAATGACAAGTCAAAATCAAAATGACCAACTCCCTGTTTGGAGTAGAGCATTGGTGCCAGAGACTTTTTTGTGTGTCTGGGCAACTTACACATATGTACACATTTTCACCTTCCTACTCCAAAAAAAAAAAAAAACCCTATGGGGAGGGGTTTTTGAAAATTTCAAGGTGGCTCTATAGGTGCATTTTGTCCCCTCCATGGGCGACACCCCTATCAGATGCAAGAGCTCCCCATTCTTGAGCTGTGTATCAATTTTCATAAGGAGTTGATGCCACTGAAGCCATCAAAAAGCCAAACATATTTGATGGTGAGGGCGACGCCACAGCAGCCACGCCCCTTGACATAGAGAAAGTCTTTTAATAACTTTTGATCAGCATGGTCTCAGGGCAATCTGTACCAAATTTGAAGTTGACTGGATAAAATCTGTAGGAGGAGTTTGTCAAAAAACAACATGTGGAAATCACGCTAAAATGACAAGTCAAAATCAAAATGGCCGACTTCCTGTTTGGAGTACACCATTGGTGCCAGAGACTTTTATGTGCGTCTGGACAACATACACATGTGTACCAATTTTCATGTTCCAACTCCAAAAAAAACCCTATGGGAAGGGTTTTTGAAAGTTTCAAGGGGGCGCTATAGAGGCATTTTGTCTCCCCCATGGGCAGCGCCCCTATCAGATGTAAGAACTCGCCATTCTTGACCTGTGTATCAATTTTCATGAGGATATGAGGTCGTTGAAGCCATCAAAAAGCCAAACGTATTTAGGGAGGGATCGATAGTCGCCACGCCACCTCATGGACACCATTAGACATAGCTTCACAGCATTCATAAGGTCATTTCACCAACTTGTTCTGCACACACTAGAAGTGGAATGAAGTTGATGCGGTCAAGTTTGTGTCATCAGTACATGTTAAAGGAAAAACTGGTCACTTCCTGTAACCACCGGGGGCCGCTATGAGTAAGGTGGGATATTAACATATTGGGGCATTCAGGGCACAGCCATTATCATGTCCTGCAAGTTTGAAACTGCTGAGATCAAGTATGTGGGCGTGAGGTCTGTTTGAAATTCGATGGCGAGAAAACAAAGTCACCAAAGTTTGTCACATGCCCCTTGACATAGAGAAAAGCTTTTAATAACTTTGGAACAGCATGTGGTCAGGATGATCTCTAGCCAATTTGAAGTCGATCGGACGAAATCCCTAGGAGGAGTTTGTTCAAACATGTCAAAAATTCAAATCAAAATGGCCAACTTCCTGTTGGGTTTATGGCCCCAAGAGGATTTTTTTTGCTCCTTGGCATGTTCTATGAGGCCACCAATTTTCATGCGTGTAGGTGAAACTCACAGGTGGGGCTCGAGGCACGAAACTTTCTAGGGGCCGCTACGTCGCCATTTGGCCCCATTCACATACAACACTGCCAAAATATCAAGTTTTTCACCAGTCCAAACGCATGTGCCGAATTTGGTGACTTTTTGAATTTGGGAAAGGTGGGGAAAAGCCTTATTGGAGATTACATGGTCGTAATAATAATAACAATAATAATTAAAGCTGCAAGCAGCGATGAACGGGCCCTCGCACCTTCAGCAACTCGAGGGGGCTGGCATGACGCCTTCTGACGCATCAGTTCATTTCTGTCAAAGTTAGACATCGCATACAGGAGTGACTTGGCATATCCTTCATACAGTGCTGGAATGACATATTTCACATTTTGTATCACTTCCTCTTTCCACTAGAGGGAGTTGGAGAGCACACTAATTATACAACGTGTTTTTATACATCAAATATACACCACACCATTAAACTTTCAGATAAATCAATAGATAAGTGTTTGATGAGACCTGTTTTTGAGGTAGCGGAAAAAATCGTTTAGTTATAACAGCCGCATTTTTTGGAGTAGCAAAATTCTTTTGATAACTTTTAATCAGGCAAGTCTGGAGATTGTATGTGCAAAGTTTTGTGCAGATGGAGCTTAAACACATGGAGGAGTTCGAAAAAGTAGGTTTTTGATGTGTAGTGACTTCCAAAGAGAAATATGCAGTGGGAGTGGGTGTGGACTATGTCAGAAGATGCGACTCTATTCAGGAAACACGTGTTATATAAAGTTTACAAAGATGTGAATTAAAATGTGGAAGTTTCAGGCCAAAATGCGTTTGCATCTGTTATAGCGCCACCTAGTGGAGTAGACACACAATTTTTGGTATGGGTGGTCTGTGTGCAATTCTATATATACCTTGTAAATTCCACAGCCCTCAGCATAATACTTTGGCAGAAATAAATGTTTGTTGTTTAGCTTGTAATAAGCCACACCCACTTTGACCAGTCGTGATTAACTTCAAGATATGGGCTCAGGAGTGACCCAGCATCATACCCACCAAATTTCGTAAAAATCGGTGTAGCCATTTAAGAGATATAAATTTCCAATATTTGCAGCGCCCCCTAGTGGCCAACATCAGCCAAATTTGGCTCAAACCCTCACAGTTACATGCCAACCAAGGAGATTTGGTGTTGTTAGCATTAATTTTGACCGAGATATGCAACAGTTCGCGTTTTTATAGCTAGCTAGAAAAAGTTATTCGTTAATAATTTGCACATATTTTGACCTAACATAATTCTTTTGATAACTTTACATCAGGTCCAGCTGAAGACTGTACGTGCCAAGTTTCATGCTGATCGGACGAAATCCCAAGGAGGAGTTAGAAAAAGTAGTTTTTTGCGATTTTGTGCAAAAAAATTAGAGACGGAAATGGGCGGGGCCTAGCCCACATGATTTAGCGCTATTCAGGGAAACGGGGGATAAGAGGTTTTTGAAGGTGCAATATACGGTGTGGGAGTTATAAGCCAAAACATGTTGACCTTGTTTATAGCACCCCCTGCTGTCGGACATATGCCATTTGTTGCATCTGAGGTACGTGCAGGGGTCTGGATCAACCCTCCAAATTGCACAGCTGGTCCTGGGAAACGCGTATGCTTGCATACACGTTCCCCAAGCCCCGCGGGCTTGGCCCCCTAATAATAATAATAATAAAAACCCCAACAAAAACAAGAGGGTTCCCAGCACTGCTGGTCCTGGGAAACGCGTTTCATAACTCAGCCAAATTTGAAAATACAAATACTGTATTTCTTTTTCAATTTAAACAGCAGAAATATTTATGTAAACTTCTCCTTACAGTAAAAATGTATATTTTCTATATAGTATGACAATCAAAGTACTGTATTGTTTACAGTAGCAAACTTTACTTTAACAGTAAAAATAGTTTTTGGTGTTTTAGTAAATCACCACTATTTACTATTTACTACAGCACAGTGTACTAGTTGTCCTGCCTTGAAACAGTGAATCATCTCATCCTCTGTCCCATCTTATAAGCCACATGTCACAGATTAATTTTAAAACTAAGCTACATTCATAATTATCAACGGTGGTCCTGGGCGAACCATCCCCCGGCGCCCCCTCACACCGCTCTCCACCCCCCACGGTACGGTACCAGTGAAAGTATCACGGTTCTGAGTAGTATCATGATACCACAACAACAATGGGGCAGATGTGCCTTTTGTCATTTATAAAGAAATAAATCACTTTTCTATAATACATCAATGATATTTCAATGGAATAAATTACTTGACTTATTCATACTTCAAAAACAGCATCAATAAGTGATTAACATTGGGGGGGATCAAAATAAAATAAATAAATAGAATAAAAATCAACCAGCCACCCTCCTCCCCTGACAAGTCCCTTCATAAGTAAAGAACAGTCCCTAAGTCCCTGACAGAAATGTGAACGGCTCGTTTATGTCAGCTACTCTCATGTTCTCTCCTTTTGTGAAGGTCTTGTTGCCGTCCTCTGCAAGGCGTCATATGCCTCACAGCGTATTCCCCTGACATTTGTTCAAAATATTTCAAAACTTCTAGCTTTAAATTAACACTGAATTCGGTCTTGTCGCCATCTTACCTGTTTACAATCAGCTGAGAGTGCGCATGTATGTGTGTGTGGATGTGCGTCTCTGTGTATGTGTCTGTATTCCGGGTCTAGTGCTCTATCAATGCCAAAACATCAAATAACCATCTCCGGTTTATTAAAGAGGCCAGCGTTTATTTATGAATGTTTTTTTTTAGACCGGTTACTAAAAGACGTTGGCTGCTAATAGGGGCCCGGTTTGAAATTGAGGAAATACGGTATATTGATGGTGGGATGGGACGTGAGTATGCCTCAAAGTAATCAACAGAACACGGGGAGAACATGCTAACTCTACACTCCAAAATCAGTATAACTCCTGAGGGAACAACAACAACATAAAATGTTCCCTAGCAGTCTGTTTGTTCCCAACAATGAGAAGTAATGCCAGTCACTTCACTATATGCTCTGGGCAAGCACTTATCCATAACATAACCACAATAACATTTGCATTTTAGCATTATTTACCATGCTTGGGTTGAAAAGCGCTTGAACCATTCCTGAGCTTCTGCGCTCCATCCTTTCACTGTAGTCCTCCAGTAAAAAATGGCAGGAGCAAACAAACATTTTCCGGACCGTTTCCACAGGCATGTTGGGATCGAAGTCCAGCACAAATGGCCATTGTTTCATCCTGTCCGTATTTTTGGTTGGTACTACGTGAAACGTCACTCTGTTCCATGTCTTCAGCTTGTTACCGCAACCTTTTACAATACATGTGTAAACCATGATTTACAACAGCACTCTGTAAACTTTTCTCAAACTTTCTGCTGCGTCCAACTGACGATACCGCAAATGCAAGGCTGCAAGCAATAACTACGACATTGTCTCAGCTGCGCACTGTGTAAATCCGCCCAATGGTTTACTCAAGAAAGCAGTTCCGAGTATTTGCTTCATGTGCGTAATGTTACTTAATTATACATTATTATTTCATAGTGTGGGGAATGTGGAAGCCATGTGTTTTCCATTAGAGCGTTTTGTCATTTGATGGTGTATTTGATTAGTTTTAAGGGAGAGAGGGGGCTGTACCATTCCCCTCCATTTTGTATGCTGAGCAGAAGGCAGTCTTTGGATCTTTTTAAATTTTAGCCCTCTGAAAAGGCTCCCTAGGCAGCAGACGATGTTATAACTCATGTTTTCTTTTTGTCTTCTTTATTTAGATAACAAAATGACCACAGAGGACCACAGAGGAGTCCTCTGCCTCTGGGACCTCGCCTCGCGCCTGTTTCGGCCTCCAGCGAATTATTTAGAAATATCACACATATTGCCACAAACATCAGTAAATTCTCACAGAGCTGATTGTTTTGATGTTTGAATGCTTTCTGTAGCTGTAGGTATGTAGAAGTGATATCACAATATGTAAATTAGATGAGTAAATTTTCTCCCATCAGATTCTTGTTCCTTAATTTTGAGATGACAAAAACAACACACCTACAGGCCGCAGTGGCCATTTTAGTGTGCCTAGGTGGCGCTAGAGAGCCCATTTTGGCACTTTAGGCGTTAATAATGTGTATTTGCTGTTTCAGATGAAGATTCTGCTGCTGTAATCTGTCCTTTAAAGACTGTGAGACACACAAGCTGTGTCCCAGTTCAGGGTGTGCATCCTTCGAAGGACCATTGTCCATTGTTTTATAATTGCCCTCTGTAAATAGTGATTTCTGCTGATCTTTTGTAGTTGGACATGTTAAGAATGCCCACTTGTAAACTTGTAAATAGTTAGAAATGTTATAAATGTAATATAGAGTGTATCTTTGTAAATACTTGGTTATCAAAGAAAAAAATAATCTGTGTTGTCACTTAAAAGTAGTTCAAAAGTTTATTCTAGTTGTAAATAAGAAATGGAACTGATAATGTATAATCCCTCCTGGTGCTGGCCCTGGCTGCCTCTCCTCATCCTCCTCCTCATACTGCTCACCCACTGCAGCACCTGGCCCTGGTGTGTCCTCAGGGATGGGGGCAATTAGGACAAGAGGGGCAATGGAAGGCCTCTGTCCTAAACCCTCATCCATCAGGACAAACCAGGGCCAGGTGGCAGCACTGGGCTTCCTGCTGACCCCCTGACCTGTCCCTGGATCTTTGCATTCCTAAGGCAGAGGAAATCAATCACAACAGCAGCAATTTTCTGCAAAGTATTTATTAAAAAATCTTGAAAAAGAAGTGCATCATGGACTCAAAAAGAGGTACGTTTGAGGTGCTGTTTGAAATGGGATTCATGTAGTCAAAAAGAAACAAAGAAAAAACTCCAAGGCCTTGGAGTTTTTTCTCCCAAAGCAGTTAAATGCCTTTATTCTTATGGCATGGTCATATAAACCTTAAAAACACAGTCCTTTGACACATTTCAGCATCAAGCCTTCATCAGGAAGTTACACAGATTCAAGGAATAACGAATAAAGGCTCTGTAACTACTATGGGAGAGTGCCTTGGAGTTTTTTCTACGTTTCTTTATCAAAGCATTAACTTGGGTAAAACAAATGTAATTTCTATATCATTATCCAAACCTGCACATGCTTTTTTTAAAAAAAAATTTATTAAGTTGTCCCACTTTTTTTTTGCCTGCTGAGGCTCCACTCTTCCCTCCAGGACCATTTTATGAAGGATTGTTCTAAACAAGAGAGAAGCATGACAAAAGGTAAACACACATGATCACAAAAGGTGACATCAGGACATATATAAAACTCCCCCCACACCTAAAAACAACATTCACTTACTGTGATCTTAAGATTATATTTGTACTTTGGTCTCTGTACAGGATTTGGGTTAATTTAAGAAACCTTTACATACAAATATGCATAGAGTACAAATGGGCTATTTATTATTGCTTTAACAGGTACCTCCGTCCGAGTGTGGCTTTATTCCTGGCCCCTGTGAACAGGTGGTCATTTTCACCACGGAGTTTAACAAACTCCTCCGTTTGCTCCTTGCTCCCTACAACAAAATGAAAAGTAAGACATATTTTCTGTTATGTCAATAGGCAAAATGATTGTTCTATATAATAACGATAATAACAATAATGCTCCTGAAGTTAGCTCTTTATTCAATCCAAACGTTTACAGTTTTACAGCCTAGAAATACAGTGGGGCTCACAACCTATCCTCTCATTAATTTTATATTTGTTCATTGCGGTGCGTTTATGCACCTGATGTGAGGTATAAACAGCCTTCAGCATCTCCACTAGGGTTGGGTACCGTTCATGATTGAACCAATACAGTACCGGTACCAGTATCTGGAATTCGGTACCTGTACCAAACGGTACCTTATTTCGGTATTTTTTAACCCTATGGGCCCTAGGCCTTTTTGGGGTATTTTTACTGCCTTTAATTTTAAGCTCATATCACAATCATTATAAAGGCTACATACACATGCTATATTTTGTTTTTTTTTAGGACAATCTGAGCTAACCAGATTTGCCATCATCACATGTCCTTCTATGTGCCTGTATTTTATATTAATTTTTATATCAATGAAAAAATCAAATCCGTGTAACTAAATTTTTACATTTTTACATGTATCTCACCAAAACATGTGGTTTGTGCCAGGCAGACATGATTGCCAGTATTTTTTCATTATTGCATTGACTCATTCATAAGTCAAAAATGTGTTTTATCTGAAAGAAACATGCAATATTTACATTTAAGATAATAGAAAAATAGTCATCCAAGTGCAATGATGTCCTCCAAGATAATATTTGTTTTTCAGTTTCAGTTATATATTGGGGAGACATTTTGGGCATTATGTATATGGTGACTATGACTGTCAGCATGCATAGTTAGGCTACAGTTGTCTGGGTATGCAAAGGTGAAGTGGCTGGTATTGTCATACAAAGTTTGATGGAGTGTCAACTGGACGATATGGAGATATTTGCATCTTGAAAGCCAGACTACAAATGTGGATAGACAGGGAGAAACACATGCAAGCCTAAGACGTGGTAAGATACAATATTCCTCACTATATGAAGTGACTGATAACAAGATCTGTATCATGGATTGTAAAGAAATTTGTCAGGTTTTTATTTTGTAGACAATTGATCTGGATTTATAGCGTAATGGGATGACAGCACAATGATGTGTGCGGTCCTGCGCTTTCATGGTATATGCATGGCATTTCTGTGCGAGCCTGCGTTCGCGAGTAATCCATCCAACAGTAATGTGTGTGCTGTATGAAAGCTCTATTATACATCATTTTATTGTATTTTTCGCTGTGAAAACATTAGATTACCGACAAGTGCTTGGCCTTGTCTGCTGTTTCTGCTGATATGCGTGGCATCTCGCTATGACGCATGGTCGTGGAGAAAATCCACAGAGAAGAACCGGTGTGAATTTGGACGCATTATGCGCCGTTCGTGCCCATAGTCTAAACTTCTCAGTTTAAACATTTTATTGAGAACATTTAGGAACAGCGCTGCACGTTAACTTTTGTCTGCACGTTGTTTTTGTCGCCATTGTTGCTTAGTCTGAGTTGCGAGTCATGCGCTCTCGCTCCGCCTCCACCTCAGGTACCGAAATTTGGCACCGTTTCATTTTAAGTGAATCGGTACTCAGTAGTACCGATGTGAATTGGTACTAAGTACAAAAAGTACCGAGTTTCAGCACCCAACCCTAGTCTCCACAGTTACAATAAGATATAAGTCACCCTCCGAGCTTGTAACAATTGAAAGTGAAGGGGTTTTAGACTTTACCGTTAACGCTACTTTTAAAGGCTAACGTTAACTGAGCTCCTCGTATCAACAGGTTAGCCTTAAGCTAACGTTACATCGCAGAGCTGGCTGGGTCATTCTATGAAACGGGTGCCATTTCCACTTTACAATTTTCAAAAATTTCATCAAGAGCAAACTTTTTTTTTTTCAATCCACAACATGAATGATCGGTTAATCCTCCAAAAAAACATATTTTCCCACCTCAGGCATAAACCACTTATTAATATTATCCTTTTTTTTCAGGCATCGGAGACATTCTTGTACCACCCCGTCACGGACAATATGTACACCATTCGAATAGTAATACATGAAATAAATTGTAAAAGATATATGTTTTTCAACTCCTAAAATGTCCTTTTTTTGGAAAACATCAATAGAAAGTATGTAATTTAATGAGTTTCTTTCATTTTTAGATTCTTAATCATGAAATATGAATTTACCTGTCATTGGCCTCACTGTTTGTGCAAAAAGTACTAATTAATTTCAAATTTCAAATAAAAACTACATTAATTTGATTAGTCCACAAAAGAAGAACATCATTAAACATTAATTTATAGAGAATGTCATTCCTTTCCTATTATTTTTAAAACAAAATTACTCTGACGGGGTGGTAACTGATGTGACAGGGTGGTTCACTGTGACGGGGTGGTATGGACCTAGCCTTCATCTAACATGAGAACATTTTGTTAACTCATTTCAAACACTTGAACTCTCTGCACCTTGCCCCAATGAGTTACACATCTACAGTATATACTTAATATCCAGTAATTGGGTGTGAATGCTGGAAGCATTCACAACCTATGTTCTTCTACTACCAAAATTCTTTATTTTTCTTCTTATTATTATTCTTCCGCCGCGTTTTTTGACTTCAATTATCTTCAATACCGTTCAACCGATTCAAACCATTCAAATTTCTTCTGATTCAGCTTCATTGGGACATGTGTGGAAACTTTCAAATTTTTCCATAACGTTCATATTTTTCCGGGAATTCAACGTTAAAATTCCCACTTCTATTAAAGCGGATGGAGCCAAAACGGTTGGACCGCTACTAGTTCCACAAACTTCAACCGATTCCAACCGTTCAAACATGAAAACGTTCAGCTGAATTAGGAGATTTACGGATGTATTCACTTTTTTCCTAATGTTCATACTTTCCGAGATATTTCCCATTTTTCCCAAATCCTTTTCCCATTGGGAATGCATTACAGAATCCTCAAAAATCTAAAAATTTCACCTTTTTTCAAACTGTGACTACCAACTCATACTTTCAGCTAGAAACTCCATTCAAAATGGAAAATATTCATCATTTTGCTGGCTTTTTACATATGATTCAACTTTTCAATCCCATTCATACTTTCAAAAATATTCAGCGTTTTCTGAAACTTGGTTATAATGGAAGTCAATGAGAAAATCCTTCAAAATCACCCTTCTTCACCCACACGTCACGAATTCATACATTGACGTAGAAACTCCGTTTCAACTCTCAAACGTTGACGCTGTTGTCGACTTTTAGGGTCTAATTCAAATTTTCAATATGTCTTTTAGTTTTTCTACAAAGTCAGTTTAAAATACGTGAAGTTTTCAGCCCTTCTCAGACTTTATAATGGGTGTGTATTGCGTGAGCTAGAGTGAGTGATGTCATCACCAGAGTGAAGAGCACCTGTAAACTCATCAAGAAATTTTCTTTTCAACTCGCTCATACAGCCACAATTTTCACTGTACAGACACAATTTATACCACAAAACGTAGGAAAATTTGTCCTGGTCACAGAAATGTTGACATGGAATCTGTCACACGTACACATTTTTGCTGAGAGGCTCCAAAGCGAAGGGAGTGCCGATTTTTTTCTCATTCACTCCCATGTAAAGTAAGAGGAGAAATTTCTGGAAACAGCTTAGGTGCAACACATTTGTAACTCGCGCCTGTGACCACATTTTTGAGTCCAGAAACATAAAAATCACCACGTGCGTTCACAAGGAGTGGCTGTCTCTCACCATCACTTTATTTTCAGGATTTGACCAGCGGTTTTCGACTCCGAAGGATTTGTTTCAGGAGTTAAAACCCATTATAAACAGCCTTTGCTGATCATGAGCTGTTTGTATGCCCACAAGTGCAGGCAAGTCATTAATCTCCATGGCAACGGCTGCACACACAGACACAGCCACACAGCCCTCTACTCATACTTGACTTTTCTCTTCAACTCGCTCAAACGGCCACAATTTTCACTGTACAGACACAATTTATACCACAAAACGTAGGAAAATTTGTCCTGGTCACAGATGTGTTGACATGGAATCTGTCACACGTACATATTTTTGCTGAGTCGCTCCAAAACAGAGGGAGCGCCGATGTTTTTCTCATTCACTCCCATGTAAACTGAGAGGAGAAATTTCTGGAAACAGCTGGCGTGCAACACATTTGTAACTCGCGCCTGTGACCACATTTTTGACACCAGAGACATAAAACATGGCACGTGCGTTCACGATGAGTGGCTGTCTCTCACCATTACTTTATTTTCATTATTTGACCAGCAATTTGGAAATCAGAAGGATTTGTTCGAGGAGTTAAATCTCCACTAAAAGAGTCTCTTCTCTGTGTCTGTCTGTCTCTCTCTGCTCTTCTGCCAGGTGCACCTGCTTTATTACCATGGCAACCGCTGTGCCACACAAACTGACAGAAACATGATGTGTGTGTGCGTGTCTACATGTTACATGCAGACATGACAGAAACATGGTGTGTGTGTGTGTGTTTACATGTTACATGCAGACATGACAGAAACATGGTGTTTGTGCGTGTCTACATGTTACATGTCCACATGACAGAAACGTGTGTGCGTGTCTACATGTTACATGCAGACATGACAGAAACATGATGTGTGTGCGTGTCTACATGTTACATGCAGACATGACAGGGGCACAATCTCCATTTTAACCCTTTAGTTTCCAGAGTTTATTGAGGAAAATATTCATTTCAACATTTCAAAAGGCTGTGGCTTGAAGGTGGTGAGAGATAAAGACATACTGTAAATGAGAAAACTATTCATCATGACCCAAAGTTTGTGATGGCAGTAGATTAACTCACCCAATTTGCATATTGTGGCGTCAGCAGGTGGCGGCCATATTGGATTTCATAAATCTCAGTAAAACAGCATTTTTTAACATATTTCCACTGTAGATTTCTTTTGTTTTGTGCTGTTTTTGTCGTCTCATCCTTAAAATAAAGGAAGATAAATCTGATGGGAGTAAATTAACTAATCTAATTTGCATATTGTGGCTTCACTAGGCGGCGGCCATATTGGATTTCATAAATCTCAGTAAAACATTCACATCATTCAAACTTCATTCTGTCAAAGGCAGGAATTCAGTGTGGCGTCAGCTTTTCAACAAACTTTCACACATTCAAATCATTCAAACTTCATTGTATTCAAGGCAGCATTGCAGTCTAGCTTCAGCTTGAAGCATTCACACCCGCAATTTCTTCAGAAATTGCTTCTCTAGTTGCTTATATTATGGTCACAGTCATAGTCACTCTGGTAGGCTATAAGTAGATGTTACATCAGTTGCACTGACAGGACTGCTAGATGCCTGATTAGAAGATTAACAGACTGCTTTTATAATGTGAATTTCATACACTGGTAGAGATTACCAGAATGCTCACTACTGACTACTATTGTCACCGTCAGTTTATTGAACCCTAAATTCTTTAACTGAAAAAAAGGAACTGATTAGAATTTGATAAGTCCCTGCAAGACTAATCTGAGTACCCAGAAGCCTTCGCTCACAGCCAACATGGCTGACGAGAAAAGCTTCTGGGAAAATACGTTGAAAATTATGAGACACCAATCAAAATGGTCTTAACTTTTCAGACCATTTACATATCCATTGTGATTGGCCCTTGTAAATAATGCCGGTCGTTGCTATCATAGCATGTCTATGGTTGCCATGATGACACACAGACCAGGAACCAAGAAACTGCCGTTCTGTGAGAAAAGCATAGCCGGCTTCAGACGGGTGTGCAGCTAAAAGTATAGATCGCACAGATTATCCATGGACAGTGTAAGAAGCAGCAGAATTGTGTGATCATTTTGGTGTATAACGTGTATGTAGGCTTGTAGGCAGTTTTAAAAACGTAGCTAATTATCTACTGGTGTTAGGAATTTCCACTGAACTTGAACAGCCTCTGTTTGTCTCAGGATTCCACGCGTTTCTCTCCAGACTACTGCAAGACAAGTGGTACCAAAAATTCCAATGTACCTGTACCCATACTAGTTATAAGCATACATGGCAAAATAAACTTTCTATTTTATTCTATTCTACAAATAGGCATTATTTAATGATGCAAGATCCAAATTACATATCAATCAAAATGAGGCTTTATTAATACAATAAAAACACAGGCCTAAGTCGGCTAATTCATATTAAAACAATTTCATTTCAATTTCATTTCATTCTTATTAATACTCTCAACAAGTTAACATTGAGACATTGACAGAACAAATAACAATAACATTTAAAGATGAACAGTAGACAGAACAGAACAATAGCCTACTGAAATAAGTGAATAAGTGAATTTGTGTGGGTGAGTGAGTGACTGAGTGAGTGAGTGACTGAGTGAGTGAGTGACTGGGTGAGTGAGTGACAGAGCACACATTCTAACCTATATACGCTCCAGTTCAACCACCCCGTCACAATAAAACATGTGACGGGGTGGTATGTGACGGAGTGGTAAATTTAATCTTAAAATGGCCGCAGCTCTCCTTGTGGTCAAGCTATAGGACCTAGCATACATGCATTCAATTTGAAATATGATTTTCTTTACATTAATAATGTAAAAATGTTGATAAAAATCAGTTTTCCCTATCTATTTTGCGTGACGGAGTGGTTGGGTTGAGCTTGACGGACCCAATCTAGCATGAAAAAACAAGAAATAAACAATATAAAAGAATGTCAAAACTTGCCTGTTTCTTGTCCTGCCTGCTCCAAAGGCCCAAAAGATGTCACTTCCTGTTTGTGATGTCATTTAAAGCAACAGTACGGTATGGTACAGTACAAAACAAGTAAGCGTGACGGGGTGGTATGTCAAACTGAGGGACGCAGACAAATCACAACATTTTAACAAAAAATAATGTTTTTATTTTGAATAAATATATTTTATGTAAACAAGGACACTCATATAATCCTGAAAATAATATTTTTTTGATAAAAAATATAACATTATTTGGTGATATTTTACATGCAAAGATTATGTTAGTCAATACGGACATGTGAAAATGACCATGTACTAATGAAAAACGATTAAAAATAGTATGTTACTCTTTAAGAAAAGTATTTTTTTCATATATCATGCTAATAAGAACACTTTAATTAATAGCTGTACACTTTGGAAACACACTTGGCACATGTTTTGTGCCTTATGCATCTCAGCAAACGTTGTGGACCCAAATTGCACCCGTTTCGTAGAATGACTCGGCTACCATCACTAAGGTCATGTATTTAAACAGCCATTTAGAGGTTTTAAGGCCCCTTGAACATCTGGCGTTAAGTAAAAATCTGTTACTTACATTTTAAGGTGTATTTGGTGCTGCTACCGGTGCCGGTGCTTGCCGCTGTTGTAAGAAAACTCCATGTTGAACAGAAGCGCGCAAAGAATCTTGGGATATGGGAGGCCACGAAGGATAGCTGCGGTGCATCTTCCGAATACAGGGAAGAGGAGGGCGCATTTGTCGGCTGCATTTGGAGGAGCCTTTTGAATTTGGATGAATTGGGACAGCCTTTGCGCAGCGCTATGACGTAAATGGCCTTCAAATTCACCCTTCGAAGGATGCAGACCCTTTATTGGGAAACAGCTACAGACTAGACCATGAATTATTTCGGGAAATCCCGCGGGTCACGGGATTCCCGCGGGAGTCCCGCGGGATGGGAGTCAAAATTTTATTAACCCCGTGATTGGGACGGTACGGGAATAATAATCAACGGGAGCGGGCGGGATCGGGAATACATAAATAGATGATGATTTTCACCCGTGTTAAACAACCTAGGAGGACCGAAGCGTCCATTTTTGTAGTTTTATTTTCGTGGGCCAACACTATCTTGACTTGCGTTGGCACGTCAAAAGAACTACACATTCCAATATCCCAACGCTTCGACTTCCGGCTACTACCGAAACTTAAAGCAGCGGAGTGGACTGGAGACAGACGAACACACAACAACATGGCGAGCGGTGGAGGAGATGAAGATATAGAGTGAGCTACAGAGGAAAGTGCGCAATAATGATGACCCATCGGTGAAACTGGAGCAACTTGTTGGAAGGTCCCAATTGTTGCAAAAGTTCATGGGAGTGGAACGTGACGGTGCCAACACCTCGTACGTAGCGTGTAAAAAATGCGCAGTGCAGTCAGTGCAAGCCTACTACTGTACCTTAAAGGTTAAACCTTTAAATGTTGTTTAAAAGAAAACAAGTTCTTAAATAAAATGCATCATTTTTGAAAAATGTTTGGGTTTATTCATCCAAGAATCAATCAGGACGACAGGTAATGAGATATTTGTGTTGGGCCTTTGTTTGAAATGGATTATGGCAACATAAGGGCTGTCCACACCAAGAACTATAACTATAAATATAACTATAAATGTACAGTTTTAAAAATCGTTCTAAACTCAAGTGTTTGGCAGCGTCCACACTACAACTATAACGACAACGATAGTGGTGGACAATATCGTTTGGATCACTTTCAGAGCGATTTGATGAACGATAGAAACACTGACAGACAATCAAAATCCATCCGAAATGACAGGTCGAGACATTTATCACGTCATGTATACCCACTAAGAAGGCTCCAGGATTTCCATACACCCACTTAAACATGTGCAAAGATCCGTAACAATATAGTTTTGTGACAGAACCTTAACTTCAGTGATTTTGTTTTGCAAATACCGGGTAAATAACAGCAATAAAATACATTTTGCAGGGGAATGCGTCTCCTCTTTTCCCCTCCATTCATAAAATTCAGGAGCCAGGATGAAGTTACTGAGGGGCGCAAATCTTTATAATGCAACATAGGTTCACACAGTGAGTTATAAAGAGCGCGCAGCCGTGCGTAATTGTCGCGCGTAATGACAGCTCGTCGCCGGTGAAACACAATAAACTGCACGTCTTCATTCATGTTTGTCTCATGACAGATGGAGCTGACAGACAGACAGACAAGTGGAGCAAGCGGCAAATTGGTTTTCTTTTTCTGTCTCGCAACATACAGCAATAACAGGTCATCAATATCCATTTTATCCATCACTCTGCTCCCCTGCCGAACGAGCAGTGTGTGTTTGGCGTAACCTAGCAACACGATGATATCGTTCATTGGTGTGGATGCTGCCATTGTTATCGTTATAGTTAACGTTACAGTTATCTTTCTTGGTGTGGACGGCCCTATACAGTATATTCCTCATTTTATATTTTTTATAGATAACTGTTGATGGTGTCATAATTTGATTTTAAACTGCATGAAACACGGTAATCTAAAAAGAACAATCCATTGACTTTCCTAATCACCAACTTAAAGGTGAAAGTAAAAAAAAACAAAAAACGGGAGTGGGATGGGAGTGGGAGTAATTTTGACTGGGAGCGGGATGGGATCGGGAGTCATTCTACAGGAGTGGGACGGGATGGGATTTACTTTTTGACTCTGGCCCGGGATTGGGATGGGATGGGAATTTTTCTCTGGGAGCGGGAGGGAACGGGAGTGAAAATCCACTCCCGATTCATGCTCTACTACAGACTGACAGATGTGTGTGCCTGTCTGTGCCTGCAGCCGTTGTGATGGCGATTAACAACCTGCCTGCACCTGAGGGGCACACAGACAGCTCATGATCAGCATAGGCTGTTTAACATGGGTTTGAAGTGTCTCGAACAACTTCTTCTCCTTTCCAAACCGTTGCTCCAATCCCCACAAAATGTGATTTTGAGAGACATCCACTTGTTGTGAACACACGTGCCATGTTTCATATTTGTGGAGTCAAAAATGTAGTCACACGAGCGATTTACAAATGTGTTGCACGTCATCTGTTTTCCAGAAATTTCTCCTCTCAGTTTACATGGGAGTGAATGAGAAAAAAGTCGGTGCTCCCTTCACTTTGGAGTCACTCAGCAAAGATGTGTATGTGTCAGAGATTCCATGTCAACATGTCTGTGACCAGGGCAAATTTTCCTACATTTTGTGATATAAATTGTGTATGTACAGTGAAAATTGTGGCCAGGAGAGCGAGTTAAAGACAAAAGTTTTCAACGATTTTTAGAGCTCTCTCCACTCTAGCGTGCAGCATTCCGTGCAATACACACCCATTATAAACTGACAATTTCTCCACTTTTGCTCATGGTACTTTGAGAGGCACAGATTAAAAACGGTAAAAGATATGAAAAAGATGAAAACAGGGCTGAATAGATGAGACCCGTGGCAACATTTGAGAGTTGGAATGGAGTCTGTAGCTCAAAGTATGGAGACACTGTAAAGGCTAGAAAAAGCCCAAAGATTGGTCTCTTTCTCCCCCCTGCTGCCATTCATTTCCTATGGGACAGCTTTCGAAGATCGTCAGGACGTTTTTCTGACATCTCACCTTTAGGAGCCCATTAAATCCAAACTAATCGAGTAATGAAAAAGTTATAAATAAGATCTGATTAGAAGGAGTTGATCTGTCCTCCGTGCAAGTTTGAAGCCGATAGGATAAATGGTGTATGAGAAGAAGATTTTTTAAGAAAGGCAGTTTTAAGGCAAAATCTTACTATGAAAGAGCAAATAGCTCACTTCCTGTTGGATTTAGGTCAGGGGTGTCAGTTTTGGGGCCTTTCCCAATACCAAGACTGCAAAGAATGGACTTGTGTTCTTGGAGAGAATGTTCTTGCTAGTTGATCTTGGAAGAATGAACTCGCAAGATCACAAGCACACAGAACGCTCTGTTGTCAGTTTGAGATTGAGTTTGCGTTCTTGTTGGTATTGCGCAATACTCGAGGCAGCCTCCTACAGCTGTATCATTCAAAACAATTGGTACTGCGATATGTACACATTACACACACACACACACACACACATATATATGTATGTATATATGACAGTCAATATACAATACTCTAAGCTCAGCTGATGTAGACTGCCACAAGTGTACACTAACAATGTAATGCCTATTTTTAATAAAACAGCAACAACCTCCTTTCATAGTACATGTTATTTATTCTATTTTGTTTTGTATAAGTGCTTCTAAGTCTCACGAGCCAATAATGTTCTGTACATCACGAGCCAACGGCGGCAAAAAAAAAAAACCCGGGAAAGGTTATTGTTTGTGGATCGCGTTATTTAAAAGAGTATTTTGAGAGCATATTGGATCGTTTTGTTGGCAAATATGGACCGGGCAACCATAGCAGCTACCGTCGCCGTCGGTATACTTTACCAGGAGGCAGAAGAGGAGGCTGCTGAGCTGAGGAGGAGTCTTCAGCTGAGAAGAGCCAGGATGAGGAGGAGGAGTCTGGAAAGGCGTCACGCTATCCTAGCGTTTGTCTCTGGCTTTGTAAGTTATCTCACAAAGTTTCCCTAAAGCAGCACTTTGTTTTCCATTATTATTTAAGTTAACTAAATGATTATGATACGGTTTAGAAATATTAAGGTATGAAACATGATTAACAGGATCCTCCCCTAACTGTGTAGTAGTGACGCTTTAGACCCACCCCTTCATTCATAAATTTCCAACCACTCAATCCAATTTGACATGTGACATTTGATATGTGATACTGCCCCAGCACCACCTTGTGGTGAAATCTCTGAATGAATAGGATAAATAACTATAGTTACAGGAAAATACAAGAGCATGGAATTAACAACATATTAAGGATGAAAAGGCATCGTGCAATTTTAGCGTCTCTGGCTATGTAAGTTATCTTTAGTTAGATAATAAAGATAACTTAAAATAACTTGCACACAGAAAGGCAATTCAGAGAAGGATCTCCACAACCAGGATGGCCAGGAATGCAATTGGTGCTGAGAGGGGCAGCTGATGTTTAGCATAATACATGGTGCTAACAGGGCAATAGTAACATAGGCACAGCTACATAAAATCAGATTGGTTTTATCTGCAAATGTCTCTGGACCAAAATATTTGTCTTTATACATCTGTACATATTTTTAAATGAAATATAAATAACCAGAGCAGATGGAACAGACATTTTTATAATAGAGGCAATACATGGAATAAATGACACATAACGTTTAATGAGAATGGAATTTTAATTGATAATGAATAAATAAGTGGAATAGATATTAAATATATACATTTATTTAAAAAAAAAAAAAAAAAAAAAAAAAACAGGCTCAAACTCCTCGGAGGTAAATAAACAACCATGTGCCTATCCTCTGCACGTTCTTCTCAGAGGCTGACCTGAAACCAGCTTTTAGGCTCTCCAGAGACACCATCAACGTGCTGGTCCAGATGTTGCCTTGGCAAAAGCCACATGGATGGAGCCATGAAATTGAGGTGGCTGTCTGTATGAGGTTCACATGCCAGCCAGTACAAACAGAGTGTCAGCAGACATCTTCGCCATACCAAGAGCCACAGTTGGCAGAATAGTCCACAGTTTAGTAGAGGAGATGATGGCCATCCTTCACCAAGTGATCCATTTCCCCAAGCCAGAAGAGATGGAGGAGGTGGGGGCAGGCTTTGCTCGCCTGGCTGGCCATGAGGCATTCCACTGTGCGGCTGGTGCCATAGATGGGTGCCACGTCAGAATCCTCCCACCTGCTGAACCACAAAAGAAGTGCTATATAAACCTCAAGCTCTTCTCTTCAGTGTTACTCCAGGGTGTGTGTGATAGCAGAGGTAAATTTTTAGACACCTACATCGGAAACACGGGGTCAGTCCACGATGCCCTTGTCCCCCGGAGATCTCCAATGTACAAGGAGTCCCTCTACCCACCAGCTGGCTTCTTCCTCCTTGGAGACGGGGGGTACCCTTGCCTGCAGCATCCCGTGACCCTCATGACCCCATACCGCCAGCCTGTAGCAGGTAAGAGAACACAGAATAAATTGTTTATTACAGTTGTTACTTTGCATTTGCATTCCAGGATTTCCCTCGGGATCACTGAAGTTTCTATCTATCCATTTGAAACACTACATGTATTTTATGTTACCTGTATTTTAATCAACAGGCCATGTTGAAGCACGATTTAACAGGCACCATGCCAAGGCCAGGAACATTGTTGAGCGCACCTTCGGGATGCTCAAAACCCGCTGGAGAGCCATCTTCCTCCAGGCTTTGGAGATCCAGCCTCTATTTGCCCCCAAAGTCATTGCTGCATGCTGCATCATCCACAATCTCTGTCTGCTGACAGGAGACATCCAGGAAGAGGAGGAGGAGCCTCATGAGGAGGAGGATGAGGAAGATAAGGGGAACGTTCCTGGTGCTGCTGAACAGGAGCTGTCAGGGAATAATCTCCGTGCCAGACTTGCTGCGCAGTCTTCTGCCCCTGGAGAGCTACCAGCATTTCTGAGGGAGCATGACTACTAAGGGGATAAACCCCAAGGTTAGTCCAGTGAACATTAAATTGGTTGAACTGTTATCTGTGATGTTAAATTGTTATAAATATTGTTTTGTTGATTAATTAAAAAATATTGTGTATATAGTTAAATGTCCAATGAACACTGTTAAATTAGTTATTACAATCATTATTATAATCATTATGTTAGCTGAATGATCTATAATGAAAAGTTATCATTAATTTTGTTGATTAATTAAAAATTATTATTATATGGCTACTAACTTTTTCATTTGTTGTTTTTTTTTTTACACATCTCATAGAATGGCAATGATAAAATGAATTGAATTGAATTGAAAATTAAAATGAAAAAACGCCTCTATTAATCACCAACTATTTTAGTTATAAAGAATCATGCCAAATGTCTGTCAAAAAACTGTTCAATGTAACAGATGTCATTTTCAGAAGAATTCTTTGCTCTGACCACCATTATAAGCTTTGGTGCCTCACCTGAAGTCTAAATAACATCTGCCTTACCTGCATGTTACCACTTTATGCACAACTGTTTAAATACCATACAGACTGGCAACAACAACCAAAAACAAACAACAATAATTAAGGAACTGATATTTTAAATCTAATTCTATATACACATTATTTACAATTTATTCACAAGTCTTTCAAAGAGAGACAGATATCTCTCGGCCCTCTCACTAGCTGCTTTCTCCCTCGCCTCTTCCCTTGCCACTGCCTGCTGTTCCCTCTCTTCCTCTTTCTCTGCCTGCTCCTTCAAAAAATCCACCAGCTCCTCACTGCCCCTGGCCCTCTTCCGTGGTGGCGGGTTGGCCCATTCTCTGGGAGGGGCAGAGGACGGGGAGGTGACAACACCACCTGTAGTGGTGGTCAGATTCGTTGCAACTACCAGGGGCGGACTTATGGAGTGCTGCCCCTGGAGTGCAGCATCCATCTGACCATACCACTGCCAGGTGGCAGCAGTCACCCCCTTTCCCTGTCGGAGGATCCCTAAGCTCCTGAAATACAGCATCAATGAACAAGTTATAATACTGTTATTTTAAGATGTCTTGCCACAATGAAAAACTGATTCCACAAATATTGTGTAATAACAATATTTGTTTTCAGCTTGATTTTTTTGAGCTGATCAATTCCACATTTAACAAATATGTATATAGCTTCATCGCTAAAGAGTAGACACAATGGTGGGTTACTTTGTATTTCTCCTTCTCCATGGCCTGCTTGGCTGTCACGGCAAAGCCGCAATTTTTAACGAAGACTCTGGATAAAGCACACATGCACACACACACACACACTCACACACACACACACACACACACACACAAAGTCAGCTTAGTCAGACATCATATTACATGATATTATTACAAATTAAACACACAAGTTAACAGAGATATTTCAGTGACAAACACACGAGCTGACAAACTATTCGATTTGATGTAGTTATGGTATGATAAGACATTTCGTATGAAGGCAATATTGCACTTCGGCAGTACATACAAGGAATAGTTGAGTGACAGATGTACACATAAGTTATTATTATTGTTAGTACAAATTAGTCATTTTGTTTAAGTTAATAACTACATAACTGTCACCTGTACTTTTTCTTTTGCGCTTCACAAGTACTTTGCACTGTTTAATACCACACTACAGCCTGCTTTAAAAATAGTAATAAGAATAACTTTATTGATCCTCAGAGGGAAATTACTTATCTATTCACCAGGTTACAATTTACTTTTATAATATTTGCTTTAGCTTTATACCTTGTATTTGTTTTCTTTGTTTTTGGTGCATCAAATTCTTCTAAGAGGATATCAAGTCTGATACAAACACACCAATGGACCACCGCCTGTTGCATACAAACACATAAAAGCATACTCACTCCTATCCATTTTTTGAGGAATTCCTCTTCCTCGTTAACAATAATGCTAGGCTAATGTGACAGGCTACAACCTAGCAAACTAACGTTACTTAACGTTACATTTTTTTTCAGAAATTAATGTAATGATACAATAACAGTGGTACGAATATTATTAAAACATATCTTACAGTTGGGGCCTGACCCTCCTCTGCCATTGTCACCTAACTGTGGGACAGTGGGAAAATTATGCATGCCGAAATGCATGCCGGGATATTTGTGTTGACAAGAACGTTCAAGTTAACAACCGATGCATCCTCGGTAAAAAGGGGCGTGTCAAGAAAACTTCCAGGCTCTTGACCATTCTTGGCGAAATGCCAACTTGTGTATTGGGACAGTACTTGGGCTGCGGCTGATGACGTTTCACAGGGACACAAGAACACAAGTACAGACAAGAAGGCATATTGAGAAAGACCCTTGGTTTGATGTCTCTACGACATTCCTACAGGCCACAGCGGCCATTTTAGTGTGCCTAGGTGGCTCTAGAGAGCCCATTTGGGCACTTAAGGGGTTAATTTCATGATTTTCTAAAATTTTTCACCGGTTCTGATATGTGTGCCAATTTTGGTGAGTTTTTTAGCATGGGGGTCAAATTCCAGTTCAAAGAGGCGGCGGGAGAAAGAAAGAAAGAAATAAACGCAACAAAAACAATGCGGTTTCTGGATATCTATGGATGTAATGATGTGTTTGGACTACAGTCCTTTGCCTCTAGGCTTGGTCCCTAATAATAAATGCAACAAAAACAATAGGGTGGCGAGGACTCCTCTGTGAGGAATTAAAGCTGCGAGCAGCGTTGGACGGGACCCCTGCCTCTTGCTGTCGGCCTCCAGCTCACGTAGACATCGAAATTATTTGTCGAAATGTATGCATGTATGAGGTCGCAGCTATTGTGAATTTGCGCTTGTTCTTAATTTAATGTAAACTGCGAGTGTGTCTAACTGTATTTTTCTTCATTTAATACATATTTATATTTTTAAAATATTGTAATGAATTATTTAAATATTTTTGATTAATTTTTATTGAATAAATGGTTGCTACGGCAACTAGCTGAACGATAGTTTAGCTATGCCACCCCACTGTCTTGCAGTAAAACTGATGTGGACCATTTCAAGATACAACCATCACAGCAGGTTCAGTAAATGCTGATAAATTGCAAACAAACAAACAGATATTACTCATCTATGACGAGTTATTCTTATCTACAGATTAAAGGAAATGCTGCTCATGCAGCCTTGATACACTCCCAAAGGTCTAGATGATCTAAATCTAGCCAATCCTAAAATATGTAGTCCAAACACATCATTACATCCATAGACATCCAGAAACTGCATTGTTTCAAATGTTCATCTTTCTCCACATATTATCCATAATTTCTAAGGTTTGAATGTAAATATGCAGCCTTGTTTCTGTCATAATTGAGTCTGAACTCTGACCCTTTGATTGACACCTCACTTGAGCCAATAGGAGCTTCCACACTAACAGTCCAGGCTTTAGTATGCATGTTGAAGGAAGTGCCTCTGCCATCTTCCTTCAACCTCTGAGCCAATTATAAGCCAAATCACCTTTTGTGCAGGGTGTGGGTACTGACTACTGTTGATGAATGGAGAGCAGCTTGGTGCATTTCCCCTCTGGGCCACCCAGGGTGTGATGACAACCTTCCTTAGGGCTTAAACCAACACTAAGTAACTTTTCAACCTTCATAAAATATTTTCATAACTTTTGTGATGATACATCAACTTACAACTAGTTGAATGACACCTCTGTCATGGCCTGAGGGGGTCTGTATTGCTTTCACTGGCACTAAGCAACTTCGAGGAGGGTGGCAGTAACCCTGCCACACAAAAAACTACAAATGTGTTGACTGCTTTACTGCATACGTCACTTCCCCCTTTCCCCATTCGTTACAAAGACGGAAGTCGATGCGAATGCCTACGCGCAATTACTGCTATCATGGCAGAAGCTGCAAAACAACCAAAGAAACGTCTGAGGAGACAAAAAAAAGAAAAAGGGAGGCTTCCTGGATAAAAGGACAGTCAAGGATCAACATTGGCCCGGCTTCCACTCGCTGGCGTGAGCTCAAAGACGAGGAGGGATTTCCGACCGATGCTGCCTTGGCTCTGTTCCTGCTGGACTAGTAAGTAGCTTTCGATGCTCAAATAAAAATGATAATGCTGATGTTAGCTATCGGAAATATGCGTGGTAGCAATAAATAGTTCCACACTGACACGACCAGCCACGCAACAAACTCAAAAGTACTGTATAAAGAAAAAGCAATGCGATGACAAACCGCAAATATAGAGTTTGAGTAAAATATGTAGGTTCCTATTGTGGAAAGATCAGTCATACTGAATCATTGTGGTGTTATCATGTCAGTTTGTATGTACGTGACAGTAGTTTCTGATGATTGTTATGTAATAGTTTCAGAGAAAAACGGGATTCTTGTCGTGTTTTTGTTGAGTTGACTACAGTGATTGCAAAAGAAGTCAACCCGTGTTGCTTGCTCTAAATAATCAGTAAAACAAAACCCGTGTGCAATGTGCACAATGACAATGACTTTTCATGGTCCTGCTTATCAATAGCACCTTGTGCTGAGTGTAGCTAAAACTACAGGGATTGTTGCATGTTTAAAATTCTACATGTAACGTTTATTTAGTCAGTCCTGAAGGGTCTGTGTGTAGCTCACTTCAGTAGCACCAAGCACCTAACTTTGAAGGTTACAATCTCAGTTAGCCAGTAAACTTGACATCTTCAAGTCAGTCTGATAACAAGATATTTTTGTTATTGTTATGTGTCTATTGGACATTATGTTGTGTAAGGTGTACAGTGTTGTTCCATATTTATTTTTTTCATGTTATTGTCTTTTTATATTTGATGTTGTATTGCTAATTATTGTTATTCTTATCTTATAGTTCTCTAGTATAACACAGATGATGCATTTTATTACATTGTGTGATGTTTATATAGTGCCTTTATTTCCAGTGTGTATACTTTTGTGTTTCTCTTGCATTAATCTTGATCCATATAAATTTCTTACGTTATTTCTCTACAGCTATCAAAGGAAGCAAGTAACGTCTACTCCCTACAAGCAACACCTCCAACTGCTACAGCCTATAGTTTCCAGCTTTACAGAAGAGTCGGACCATGTTAGGTACTTTGTGTTTCCCAGGGCCTGCATTTGTTTGTTTTGGGCAACGTTTAGTATTTTTCAACATGTCCTATTTTCTGTTTTGACTCAGGGGAGAACCGGAGAACCTGGAAGAAGGCGCTAGGGCAGAATCTTACAATCTACTCTATCTGCAGCATGCATTCTCTGAGTGTTGTGGAGGAAGAAGAGCGGCATGACTCTCCAGATGACTCCAGATAACTTCTAACATTGTCACACAGATTATTCAATGTTTCTTATTTTAACTGTCATAGTTTATTTTTATCCTGCTCTATTTATCCATGTACATGCATCACACTCCCCTTTTGTTTTGTTTTTTTATTCACAGTAATTTTTTTCAACTGTCATTGTCGTTCATTTACTACCACTGTAATACAGTGTTGTTGTGCCATTTATTTATTCAAATCATACACATATCCCGTCATTGCAAAAATGTACATTGCATTTATGCCACTCTTTTTTTTTCATGATATTTCTTGCGTAACACTGTGCATGTGCCTGGAAATGTTTTTCTTTTTTCTCTAGGTCGTAGGTCGTATGTTTTACTTGTTACTTCCTTTACTGTGAAGGGACAAGTGGCAAAATAACAATTTGAATGTGTTGAATGTGACAAAGTACTTGAATTTTGAAATCTGTGAAAGAGGGTGTATAAATAAAAGTTTGTCTGGGTCTGTCTGGGTCTCGGTGTTCAAGTCCTCTGGTGTCCTACTTCTTCCCCTCCCTCTCCCTCTACCTCTACCTCTGCCTGCACTTACTCCCCTCCCCCCTCTGCCCCTGCCTCTGCCAGCACTAGTGTGTGGGGGCTCAAACTGGTGGAGGTAGTGTCCTGGACAGCAAATTCCTGATAAAACAACAGACAGAAATGTTATGTTACAAATGTAAAAATTTTTGATGTTCAATAAGCATCAGAATCATATTGAACTTTATTGCCAAGGACATACAGGAATTCGTCTTGGCTTTTAGTAATTCAGAAATGACAGTGACAATAACAGACTCACATAGAGTAATTTTAGTAATAAATGTATGTATAATTCTCCATATAGAATCCTAATAATAGAATTATAACAGTATAGGAAACAATTCAATGTGAAGAAACTGTTTAGAATGAATCATAGTACTTTCCCTGAGAAACTGAACTGTATATTCGTGCGAATTGTGCAGGGTTGATATTCAGGCAATGAGGGCGGTGGGGCATAAGGTACTAAACCAAAGTTAAACGTTTCTTATTTTCAGCATCGTCATATGATATTGTTTAGCCACAATTAGATTCATTACCTCATCGCTATTCATCCTTCACACAGACACTGGAAACAGAAATGTAGTTCAATCCAAATGCAGGCGACCGGGAGATCAGGGATTTTACGACGCTATGCACTGGTCCTCATGGGAAATGTGGTCTTCCTTCAGGCAAAACACTACCGCTTTGGTCCACTGGCGCCGCCAAAATCAACCAAAACTGAAAGTTCTTAAGTATTGCTTTAAGAGAGCTGACAAAATGCACACCCAGGACAATCTGACCCTTCCTCAATCAATGCAGCCCTCATGTTAGCAAACACTGTCAGCCAGAAACGCTTGTGCATCTCTCTGCATGGAGAGAATGTTAAAGAACCCCTTTACAAACAGGGCACCTGCATCTGGGCTGTTCTTGGTGTTTTCGTACAAGAATTTAGTTTGCCGGATGCTTACAGGCCTACCCTATATATAAACACATTTGTTTATTATCAAAGGGGCATTTGTTCATTATCAGATAAGGATAATTCTGGTAACAATTTAGGTTTTATTTTTGTAATTTTCACCATCATTTCTACCAATTATGGCAACCAAGTACTCATGAAAGTTAATGCAGTGATCTGGGGTAATGCAATGCCGGACCTAGCACATTCACTGCCCTAGGCATGCTTCCCCTGGTGGTTCATGTCAGCGCCGTTTGCGCTTAATCAAATGATTTAATATTCAAGTATGTTTATTAAGAGGGATCAGTGCTCTCAGTGTCATAAAACTCCATGAGACTGTGTCCGAAGAAAAAAAGAAAAATGCATTTTTAAATGCAAAGCACAGTAGATCTAAGCTGGGCTATGGCAGTGGTTTGTCAAATTTGGTAATAATGGTAATTAACTCTCCTCCAAATAAAGTTTAGCTGACCTAACCAACTTTGTTTATTTTCTCAAGTTTGTTTCGACTGGACTAACAATATGTTCAACGATGACATGTTTGTGGGGGAAATACCTCTTTGAGAATATTTTCACTCCTAATAATACATTTTGGGGCACCACCCTCCTAATGAGGGAAGCGACTAATCAAATTAATAACTCTGTAAATTACTTATTAATTCATCAGCAGATATATACACAGACAACGACCTGGCGATAAATGAAGATTTATTTAAACTAAATAGGTAACAACTGAATAAATGCATAGCAAGTGATGATTATATGACACAACACAAAATTAACAGTATATAAATGGAATGAAATGAGAAGTAATACTTGTGTGAGTTACTTAGTTTGGCGATAGTGGAAGAGTATATTAAAATAGCCTACATCATAAATGGGGAACGCAGGAATGCGCTAAACCATTCACGTAGGCCTGATGAAACCTAAATTAAAATCAGGGTAATTAGCTAAGTCTCCTGCTTGACCTCACTCTTCACCGCACAGCGGCTCACTCAAGTTATGGAAGTTTTGGCCTACTTTTAGCAGCGGGGATCAAAGGCGAAGCTCCTTTAGGGTCGCTGGACAGTTGCTACGTGGCTCCCACACTCTCCGGAATTTCCGGACTTTCAGAATGGCACGGCTGTCTCACAGCAGGGGGGAGCGGTTGAGTTTGCGATGTCCTGTGGGTGCCCAATGGGCTGGTTCCCACTGCAGAAGGCCTTTGGGCTTAGCAGGACGAGGTTGGTAGGCAGGTGCTGATCTACTTTGTTCTGGTTACTCGCTTATAATAATGGTGATAACAATATCGCTGGCCATTCGATATTGCTGTCAAAGTTATTACACGCAAAAATGTTGAAAAACACTGGAGATAAAATAAAACTGGATCGACTAAATTTAAAAGTTCAAAATAACTTTGCTTGTGGGCACAAAGAGTTAAAAGTGTAATAAAGGAAAATGCGCATGACAAGAAGGTAAAATACGAATAAGCACAGCAGAACTCACAGTACGAATACTAGGGAATAACTAAAAGAAGACACAGGGCAAAAAGAAAAGAGCAGAAAACTAAAATGGAAAAAGACACTGCTAGAATGAACTGAAAAGAGCAAAAGATGCAGGGGTATTTTACCGGCTAAAAAGCAGGCGGCCTTGATCAGGGAGGTTTCCCTCGTGATGAAAAATATATCACCATGGGATATACTCAGAGGAAACTTTAATGCTTTCCTGATACGAGGTCGTATACTTTGATATGTTACGCGCAAGGGACGCATACTCTTCCCACTATGGTCAACATTGACTCTTAGCATCCAATTAAACATACAGATTAACATTAAATCAGAATACACTTATTATGCTGTGATATCAGCTAGCCTACGTCAAATACACATACTCTAGATTGACTCAGTGACAATATATAATGAAAAACAAAATGATTTATGCAACAAGTTGATTAATAATCCCTAATTATATCTTCATTCAAAATATATAAATTTGACTTCCTTGCGATAAGTCTTCTTAACTCCGCCACAAGATGGCAGTATGGCTACATGTTAGAGAGTTGAAACTAACACTGAATTCTGTAACTTATCAATCTTTTAACAGGGTTAAAGCAAAGTATCATTCAGATAAAAACATGATCACGTGCGTGTGCAAGTCAGGACATGTCAAACGGCCAACAAAGAGGAACAAAAAGAATAATCTCACTTGCAACATACATTTCAATTTTATCACACAGAAGCATTTGTTCAGCGAGGGGTCATGTGCCCTGTATTTGAAATAACTGGAAAGCTGCACAGTACCCAGAAAATGAATAAGAAAAAGAACTTTATCTGTCATTATATGAGCCAGCATACAATGAAATTACAATCTCATATACATTACCAAATAAATAAATAAATAATGTTAAAAAGTAGTCATTAAGTAAAAACAAGGCACTACAATCATACTATATAATGATGAAAACTCTGTCTGTCTGTGAGTGTGACTGTTCCAGTGGCGGCTGCTGGTCTTTCAAACAGGGGAAGCTCATTTTAAGTTTATATCATAAAAGTTGTCATAATGTAGCGAGGCAGTAACTTATAAAAGGAACATTTAATTGAAGCTGTTTTTCAACCACACTCATGCCATAGAACCACAGCAAAACACACCTCAAAGATTTTCAGATGGGTGAAAAGAACAGTTACTTTTCCCCACCCTTTGCACCAAATCAATCTGAGGTGTTGATCTGCCCTGCTGTTTGGCTTCGCCAAAATCCGGTTGACAATATTCGAATTTTCAGCCATCATGTGCAGCTTGCTAGTTCGCTCGCTAGCTGGGGCTGCTGTGCGAGGCTAGTGTGACCGCCTGTGAGTGCTTTGGGATGGTGGAGGGGCTCACAGCAGCACCCGCTGCTCGTTGGGGACAGTAACTGCAGAGCGACAGAAGTCAGAGTCTCCAAACACGAGTACAGTCTGCAATAACACCAGAAAAAGATGGTAGATTTGTCGCTAGTCGTTTTTAACATATCTGCTTCCTGCTTCTGAAGAGTGCAGAAGCTTTCCTGCTTGGTCCAGCCTGCTTCCTTCTTTACTCTGCTTTTTAATTGTTTTACTCATTCTACAAGTCCTGAAAAATCTCTATATCCATCATTTCATGAATTATTTTAACTAAACCAAGACTTTGAAGAACATTTTTATATTTTTATCTGATCTGATGAGCCAGCAGCATGTCCGGGGAAAGAAACAAAACAAATTCCTTCTGTGAACGCTGTCGGAGATATCAACAAGAAATTAATGAGCTACAAGCACGGATTTTTGCTTTAGAATCTGAAAAAGGACTTCACAAGACGTTCCCAGTGACATCCGGTGGTAAGAAGCCCACAGTTAGTTTCAGTAAAAAGGGTGAAAAACCTGCTACTTTCATCTTAAACCTGAGTGATACTGTGTCTTTTCCAAAACTCTGTAAAGACCAAAATACCTCATCCTGGAGAGAACTTGGTGCTAAGCCAAAGCAGGACAAAGTGATGAGAGACAATGTTAATACCATAAAGTCGGCAAAAGACAGCAGGCAGACAGACAATCTGGACCAAACGTCAAGGTCAGAGATACGCTGCTGATAGGAGACGGTGCTATCAGTGGCATAAACTACAGAAGAATTCAAACATGCTGCTGTCCCAGTGCCACTGTCTCTGAAATAACAACACTCCTTCCAATAGTTTTGTCTACACACCGAGGAGTCAAACAGCTAATCGTGCACGTGGGTGCAGTGGACATCAAAAAGGAACAGACTGAAGTCTTGAAAAGGGATTTCACTAAGATCTTCAAGGAGTTTGATAAAGTGGAGGTCAGGGCATTCATTAGTGGACCTCTTCCAAACATAGACAGGAAGATAAACAAGTTCAGCCGGCTGCTTCAGCTGAACACATGGCTGTCCAAAGAGTGTGCGCACAGAGGATTGCACTACATTGAGAACTTTTATCTGTTCTGGAAACGAGAGGTCCTGTTCAAGGGAAAGGGCCCACACCTGTGCAGAGGTGGGAGGAGAGTGCTGATGGAACACCTCCTCCACGCTCCGAGGCATCAGAATGGGCCGGGACAGGGTTCTGAGCAACCAGTGAGAGAAAAGAGGAACGAGAGAAGCATCTCTGTTGCAGAAGCCAGAGAGTGAGCCAGTGTTTCATCACCAGCTGCACCACAACAGCGTCCACCGCCCCCAGCGAAGGATTCAGCTCCAGCACCACAACAGCCTCCACTGCCTCCAGTGAAGGATTCAGGCCCGCCATCAGCTCTATCTCCCCCCGGGCCCTCATCACAGGCCTTGGACTCATCTGTGATGGCCCCAGCGAAGGTTTCAGGCCCGCCATTGGTTTCACCTCCCCCTGGGCCCTCATCACAGGCCTTGGACTCGTCTGTGATGGCCCCAGCAGAAGTCTCAGACCCGGCGGCACCCCCATCACCTCCTCTACCCACAGACCAGCCCTGGGCCCCCCCTGCCACATCTACCCCCTCTAGAGACTTGTCCCTCTCCCTCTCCTTCTCATCCCCACCTTCCCCCATGGGTCTTCCCAACCATCTTGGAAGCCGGATCAAATCAGGGATTAAGATGGCTCCCCTCACCCCTAATATAGCAAGGTCAAGACTTCTATCACAAGCTATGCTGAACTCTTCCCCATATAAAACAATGCCCCTCAAGTCACACAGGAGCTTCAACTCTCCTGCTTCACAAACTAAAGCTCCCCCAGCTCCTACCCCTCGGTTTTCGTCTGGTCCATCACCCAAACTTTCCCCTGCTTGTCCTCCCCTGCCTGCCCCCAGTGCTGGTATCCCTAAGAGCTAGGATGCACAGGGCCTCTGCTGTCTTACAGCCATGATGAAGGTAACATCAAGCTGGGGCCCTGTGAGACAATATTCTCCCCTAGTGCTATATCTACAGCCACACCACATAGACCAGATTACAGAGGGACAGTTAGACTGTCCAATAAGAGAAATGTAATCCATATCCCTTGTAAGAAGATACTGTCCAGTCCTACTGAAACTAATCTGAAACTTGCTGTGCTTTATGTCAGATCCTTGTCCAACAAATCATTTTTAATTAATAATTTGATCTCTTTGTATAATCTTGATTTTATGTTTTTAACTGAAACATGGCTTGACAAAAACACTGGTAATGCTGTTCTAACGGAATCAGCTCCACCCAACTACAAATTTGAATCTGAAACACAAGAAAACAAAAAGGGTGGAGGTGTCTGTGCAATATTTAGAGATCATATGGTTATGCACAGGTTGTCATTTGGGGTGTTTTCATCATTTGAGTATGTATCCTTTAAAATGGAGCTAAAACAATCTCTGTCCATACTCTATGTAGTTATATACAAGCTTCCCTTTTATTGATGATTTTACCAGGATGCTTTCAATTGTATGCACAGACTTTGATGGTTTGGTGATTACAAGTGATTTTAATGTACATGTGGATAATATCTGTGACAAAAATGCTAAAGAGCTCAGTGCTGTCCTTGAAACCTTTGGCCTGACTCAGCATGTGTGTGAGCCCACCCACAGCAGAGCGCAGCACACTCTGGACCTGCTCATTACAAAGGGGGTTAATATTTCAAACGTCAATGTGGTTGATGTTGCTCTGTCTGATCATTTCTGTGTCTTCTTTGACCTGTCTGTTTCTCCCAAACCACCGGCTGGTCCTGCAGTTGTTCGGAGGAGACACATAAATAACAGCACAGGTGCTCTCTTCATGGAAATGATCACTTTGAAAATGCCTCATGTTCTAACGTTGATGATTTGTTGAACTCTGTTACTTCAAGTGTTTTGACTGTTCTGGACACCATTGCCCCTGTGAAGGTTAAAATGGTTAAAAATAAGCAGAAGGCGCCATGGAGGAATGACGACTCGGTCAGGGCACAGAAAAGGGAGTGCTGGAGGGCCAAGCGGAAATGACGCAAGTCAAAGCTTCATGTTCTTTATGAAATTTATAAAAACAAGTTGTACGTGTTCAACCAGATCTTACGTAGAACAAGGGAGAGGTACTTTCCTGGAAACTGCAGTAACAACTCGCGTGTCTTATTTGCAACAGTGAACAGATTAACAAACCCTCCAGCTCAACTGTCGTTGGAACTGATCTCCACATCTAAGTGTAATGAGTTTGCAGTATTCTTTTGCGACAAGGTTCAGACCATTAAAAACGCCATCAATTCCACAACACCAATAACAACCCTGCAGCCACCTAGACACTCAGAGATCATCACCAGTCTGAGTTCATCTACATGCTGCCTCGATGTGTTACCCACTAGATTTCTAAAGTCTGCTGAGCAGTTTGTTACCACCACTCGCTCACATAGTTAACATGTCACTACAATCTGGAACATTCCCAAAGGCCTTGAAAACTGCGGTCATGAAACTCTCCTAAAGAAGAGCAGTCTTGATGCCACAGTACTGAACAATTACCGGCCCATTTCAAATCTGCCGTTTTTAGGCAAAGTCCTTGAGAAAGTTGTTTACCAACAGCTGACTGACTTTCTCTGAATGAACAACTCCTTTGATGTTTTCCAGTCAGGTTTTAGACCCCATCACAGCACTGAGACCGCTCTTATTAAGGTGACAAACGGCATTCGCCTGACCACTGATGCAGGCAAAGTCTCAGTTTTAGTCCTGTTAGATCTGAGTGCTGCTTTTGACACTGTCGATCATGAGATCCTTTTACAGAGACTAGAGGGCTGGGTGGGCATCTGTGGCACTGCCCTAAATTGGTTGAAGTCCTATCTTGAAGACAGGAGGTACTTTGTTGAAATTGGTGACTGTGTCTCAGACCACATGGCCTGTGTGGGGTGCCCCAAGGGTCAATCCTGGGACCCCTTCTGTTCGATCTCTACATGCTGCCTTTAGGCCAGTTAATACAAAGTAATGATGTGTCCTACCACAATTATGCAGACGACACTCAGATCTATGTCTCACTGACAGCAGGTGAATATGGACCAGTGGATTCACTCTGTCACTGCATCCAACAGGTCAGTGTGTGGATGCAAAACAACTTTCTCCAGCTAAATTCAGACAAGACTGAAGTCATCGTATTTGGTCCACAGAAACAAAGAGAAAGTGTCAGCAGTCACCTCCAGTCTCTCTTTCTAAAACCTACAAATCAGGTTAGGAATCCCGGGGTAATAATGGACTCAGATTTGAACTTTAACAGCCACATCAATTCAATAACATCAGCAGCTTTTTACCATCTAAAAAACATTGCCAAAATCAAAGGCATAGTGTCTAAATCTTACTTGGAGAGACTTATCCATGCATTTGCCTCTAGTAGGTTAGACTACTGTAACGGCCTGCTCACTGGCCTCTCCAAACGGGCCGTAAGACAGCTGCAGTACATCCAGAATGCTGCTGCTCAGGTGCTGACCAGAACCAGTAAGTATGAGCACATTAGTCCTGTGCTCAGGTCTCTACACTGGCTTCCTGTGGCTCAGAGAATAGACTTTAAAGCAGCTCTGCGTACATCTCTGACATGTTAGTGCCATATGAACCATCTCGGACTCTGAGGACCTCAGGGACCGGCCTCCTGCTGGTGCCCAGAGTCAGGACTAAACATGGGGAATCAGGGTTCCAGTTTTATGCAACTATAATCTGGAACAGTCTTTCTGAAGATGTGAGACAGGCCTCTACTCCGACAATGTTCAAATCTAGGCTCAAAACAGTTCTATTTCACTGTGCATATGACTTAAAGGATCTTATCTGCACTCTTCTCTTTTAAAGTTCATTTTATAATGATTATTTATGTTTTTATTTTGTATTGTGATTTTAATGCATATTCTTGTTCTGTAAAGCACTTTAAATTACTTTGTGTACGAATTGTGCTCTACAAATAAACTTGCCTTGCCTTGCCTTGCCTTAACAAAGAAAAAGTCACTAAGAGGATTGGAAAAGTCTCCACATCAAGGAATGAAACTTGAAAATCGCTCCGGTGGTGGTTTATATTTCAAGATCACTGATTCGCTCATTTCACTGTCAATCAAAAAGGGATTCAGCCTCAGACAGATCATCCAGTCATCATGCAGAAGCCCAGCATCCAGGCCAGCCGAGGCCAGCCCACTGCCCCATAGACCCCCAGAGACGCTGAGCGTCCGATGGGACGGACAAAACCGAGTATTTATCCAATGACTGTCTAGTTTCGCTGCAGTGTAACAACCCACTCTATGCTTCCCCATTGAAGTCTTTGGACGCTGAGCTTCTACACTGTTTAATGCACTGTGACTCTACGGGAGTGAATGAGAAGAAAGTCGCATCAGTGACCTGTGATAAGTAGCCTGATTCTGAACAAAAGTTGAACGCGCTCTAGTGCATATTTAGTCAATGAAATGTAAACACAACAGTACATATTTGACCACTTATTTTTTTGACATTTTAAGGGAAGCTGATCTTCCCTTGCAGTCTTACAGCAATCGCCACTGGTCTGTTCCATGTTTTTCTACTCACTGGCATGGTCAGTCCATGTAAAACTGCACATACGCATTGAGGATTGGCATAGCCAGAAGGTGACAAAGCTACTTTTTCCAAAAAATTACACTATTAGTATATTCTTTTACAAGGTCGATGCATTCACCCCACGAGTTACTGCACACACATGTTGATATATGCATCCACCTCAAACAGACATCATCTCAGCTGTAGCTGATAAACGTAGGCTTATTAATTACTTAATTACATTTACACTGCTAAAACGTCCACACTGATGTCACATTGACAAGCTAACCAATTGCCATGTTATGTAGGTGTATGTGCGCGTGGGAAGTTGCCCCCTACCCCTCAACTTTGTGTGTCTGTGTGCACGTGAGTGTAGCTAGGGGAGGCGCACAGGGACGAGCTCACTCAACAGGAACACCAGAACAGCCAGCTACACTATAATGAAAGGGAAGCCTCAAATAGACATCATCTCAGCTGCAGCCAATGAAGGTAGGCTTATCTTATCTTACTATATAACGACGAAAACTCCTCACTGATCCAATCCTCCAATCCTCCTCACAATCCATGTGAAATTTGGTACAATGGTAGAGGGTAATAGGAGGATGCCAATTAAGCAATATTACATCGGGGGGGGGGGTGCTATAGCAACCGATTGAAATTGCAAACTTTGAATGGGCATATCTCATTCCACGTATGTCATAGAGACATGAAACTTCACACAGACGTGCCTCTCCTCACGAAGAACAAATTTGCAGCCATTTTGAATTTTTTGAAAAACACTTAAAATCACTCTCTTTCTAGGAAGTTTGACCGATCTGCATGAAACTCTGTAAACATAATCTAGGGACCAATATCTAAAGTTCCCTCTTGACAAAAGTTGGAAAACTTACTAAAACTGAGCTTCTATAAGGCAATAATATTACGGAGGGTGTGGCTCATCACATTAAGGTGTATAACATCTCAAGGGTTTCACCGATCACAACGCAACTTTGTAGGCATATGACCACACATAATCTGAGTGGACCCTTCCATTATTGACCTGATCAAACACAATTTGGGCGCTAGAGAGCTGTCTGAATACATTGCTCTTCTTATTGGGTTCAGTTGACTATTAATCTGCAATTTCCTATGACCTGTATCCCAAACACACATGATGTGAAACTGTACGTGGACAACTGTGCAGTCAATGGGTATTGACTAGTAATAGAATAGGCACAATAATGATAAAATAATGGAATATATCAAAAGAGCTTCAAGCCACTGCCATACTGTGTGCTGCTATCTCGCCATCAAAATGTGTGTATGTGAAAAAACTAAAGGGAGAAAAGATCAGACAAATGAATTTGTGTTTTTCAGTTTCTCTTCTTTATTCACAGAAGACCACAGAGTTTTAACAGACAGGCAGACACAGCAGAAAGTGGCCAACTCTGCCGATCACCAGTTAAAGACCTTGTTCCAGCTCATTCCTACCCTCCAGCCTGCATTCAAGGAAGGTCACAAACGGGTCTCAGGCCTGCTGCCCTAAAATGCATCCCTCTGGGACTGAACTCCACATAGACCAGACTCTTTCCTGTGTTGAATGATATAAAAGAGCAGAGGTGGCTGCTGTCTGTTCATTCAGCCAGAAAGGCAGCTTTTTCCCTCCCTTGTCCTCTTTTGCTCACAGCTGTCACAAAAAAAGTTTTAGAAGCTATCACATGGAGCAAAGAAATAGCTGGCAGAACAGCAAGAGTTTTGATCAATCTCAATATAACATCATTTAGACATTTGGCACATGTACTGGGAAAAAAAGGCAGGCAAAAATAGTCAAATAGAAAATGCTCCTAAAGTCAGCTTTACACTGTGCGATATTGCACAGGGAGAGAGGTTCAAGGATTGCCTTGTCAGAGTCTTGTGATCAAAGACAGCCTGCAATAAAATTCTGACAGTATAAGAAATTTGTGATGACCATCTCACTGTGTGACTGCTGTTAAGAGCTATGTCTAAAAAACAACCAATAGAAATGCAGCATGAAATGACACACTGGCTCTAAATCCAAACAAACAGATGGATAGCAACTCGCCATGGAGGGAAAACATGCTAAAAGAATTGTGTGGGGTTTTCAGCAAAGAGGAAAACTTTGTGGAGTTGTGGCAGCAGAACCCTTGCCTATATCATGTGTCCTCCAGCTTTTATTATAATTTCGAAAGGAAGGTCAAAGCATGGACAGAAAAAGCGACAGAATCGCAAAACCAGCCCCTGATTGTCGAAAAGGTGCATTGGAGGTCTCAGACCCTGCATTCCTTTGTGACTGTGAGCTTCAGTAGCTGCAAAAATGAGGTGGAGAGAGATCAGGGGTGTCATAAACACGAATCATCAAAGCATCTTTCTTGCTATACACTATGGAAGGAGTGGCAGAGGCGTATCAGCAGTGTTCATTTGGGCAGCTATTTCAGATTTTAGTTAGTTTTAGTCAACTTGTAGTCATTTTTATTTAATAGTTTTTAGTTCAGTTTTAATCAAAGGTCATTAAAAGGCCATTGATGAATAATATACATCACTGTTTTGGTTAATGAAATTAACACTGCATTTCAGCACTTAAAAGAGGATTTCAATACTTGTTAACATAGACCAACTACAAAAGAATGGGTATTATTGTGCTCTCTAACTGATGCTGTCAGCTTTCTGGAGGAAGACCAATCGGCTTTACGGGGGAAGGTAGGGGCTTATCCTAACATATTGGAGGGGAGAGTGGGCTTTTCCTCTCCTAATTGGACTCTACGATTAAAAGGATAGGACATATCCCATGTAATGACGAACTAGTAATTTGTGCATTATCCACACATTTTGGAAGGCTGCGGTCACATGAGGAGGGAGGAAGCAGTCCTAAGTGGTCTCATTAGGAGCTAAGTTGGGTGGTGGATGGGTCACAAAACACAAGGCTTTCCCCAGGAGACGTGGTTGGGAATGGTGTGAGCTTTGAGTGAACTTTGAGTCATTTTAAGGTAAGTCCTCACCATGTTGCTTGTCTTAAACCTAACTACAGTAACTTTAATACAGCAAAATTATAAGTATTTACAGCAAGATTATAAGTAATAGAGGTCCTCAAAATATGTCTTTGAAATGTCTTGCTAAAAATCCACTCGAGTCCTGGATTTCAGCATGCCTATAACCCCCTCTGTTTCAGCTCTGCTCAGAAAATGCTGTTTCTATGGCTGTAGCATTAAATGCAAATGAGCTGTGTCTGAGCACACCCCTCTCTGGAGGGGGATGTGGCTTGTGCTGATCCTTCTGGGCCAGCAGTGGGCTCTAATATTTACAGTGGCCACATAGATATCACCAGTGTTAGAAGCCCTTAAATAAACTGTAGGGATTTGATCCAAAATCTGACCCATGGAGAGGCTCCTACAGAAGTCCAAACTCTGCAGCTGCAGCAGGATGTTTCTGAATGCTAACTCACTAATTTTCTGTAGACATGTTTTTAATTTGTTAATGTGTGTGTGTTGATACACCGGTTCTAACAGGTACTAATGTAGCTATGTAGTTAATGCTGACTGATACTGTTTCCACTGTTGTCAATAATGGGAACTCATTTGGTAAAATAAACACTATATGAATTGCAGTAATCACTTGTGCCTACTTAGATGTATTTTTACAGTCTGTGGAAATGTTTGTTATCTGAGGATTCAATTCAATTTTCAATTCAATTTTATTTATAAAGCCCAATATCACAAATCACAATTTGCCTTAGAAGGCTTTACAGCATACAACATCCCTCTGTCCTTTGGACCCTCACAGCGGATAAGGAATAACATAGAGATGCAGGACAGACAATAATGACAGTTGTTTACAACAACATTAATTTAAGCAATAATATTATAATAATAACGGCTATGTTGTAATATATATGTTGTAAGTATATGTTAATATATGATAGTATATGTATGTGACAATAATATTCGTATCTGTATAATAAGAGTAGAAGCAGCAGTAGGTACAGTAGCATCAGGCAGGACCACAGCAGCAGCACAATCATATCACACGATCCAGGCACAGCTACAGGGTAACATGCCAGACAGTGGAGCACAAGGGCTCCAGAGAAGAAGCCGAGTTAGTGACATGCAGTAGAGCTGAGTTAGCGAGATGAAGTAACAGGACATGAATGTTAGCAAAGGAGAAAGAGAAAGAGAGAGAAGGATAGAAGGTGCTCAATGTATTATAGGAAGTGTATCATAGAAGGTCCCCCGGCAGACTAGGCCTATGTCAGCCAAACAAGGGACTTGTCCAAAACAAGCCTCGGCCAGCCCTAACTATAAGCTTTATCAAAAAGGAAAGTCTTAAGTCTAGTCCTCCCGGACTGAAACAGGAAGATGATTCCACAGAAGAGGTACTTGATAGCTGAAGGCTCTGGCTTCTGTTCTACTTTTAGAGACTTAAGGAACCACGCGTAACCCTGCATTCTCAGAGTGCAGTGTTCTGGTAGGATAATAGAGCACTATGAGCTCTCTGACGCCGGAATTCCACTGGATGCGGAACAGCTGCGCTGGTTATCCATTGCGTGCTCCGCTGTCTGTCAACACCCACCGGCTGCGTTTGCGGTGTGGAGCAGTGCAGCTCCGCCGGACAGCGGGAGTCATGAGGACCCACGAGATCTCGCGGAGTCACGCATAAACACGTGATATAACAAGATGTAGTTTCTATAAACAGAACCACAAAACCAGAGGAGTAGTAGGAAGACATCTTGGTGCACCTTCATGATTAACATCTCCTTGTCCATGGTGTCAACGGGGTGAAATGATGTCTGAAAACCTCTGACCTGTTGACTTCAGGCCTGCCTCCGCCCATTATGACATTTTCAAGGTGTAGTGCAGGGAAATATGATCCGCCTTGGACACTGTGTATTTTATTTTGAAAATTAACTAGATGTTTTATTTTGTTTCTGTGCATGACTTCCTGTCCCACACAATCTGCTCTGTGTTGAATTGTTGTGCTCTGGAGTCCAGCAAAAATAGAAGTCCTGCGTATCTGTTGCGGAGGGCTCTGGAGCACCGCAGCTGTGACGGAGCCGGAACGCAGCACAGCTGCAGCCGGTGGAAGCACACACATTGACTAGAATTGAAACATATTGGCTCCGCTGCCGTTCCGGAGCGCAGACGCATCCAACACGCATCCAACATGCATCCAACACGCATCTGGTGGAATTTGGGGGTGAGATATGACGGAGTCTGACCATTTAGAGCATTCCCAGATAGCAGACGATTGTGGGCCACTTCTGGCAATGATCCGGCACTGTAGGCATTCTTCTGGCCCGGACAAAACAGATGTGAACCTGAAGCGGCCCACATGAAATGAAGCACACGTGGCCCACCTTTGTTGAAACACATCTGGGCCAGTTTTGGCCGAAATATGGCAAGTTAGTATCGACTACTCCGTATGTGAGCCTGAAGTGGCCCACATGTAAGGAAGCACACGTGGCCCACCTTTGTTGAAACACATTTGGGCCAGTTTTTGCCGAAATATGGCACGTTAGTATCGACTACTCCGTATGTGAGCCTGAAGTGGTCCGCATGTAAGGAAGCACATGTGGCCCACCTTTGTTGAAACACATTTGGGCCAGTTTTGGCTGAAATATGGCAGGTTAGTATCGACTACTCCGTATGTGAGCCTGAAGTGGCCCACATGTAAGGAAGCACACGTGGCCCACCTTTGTTGAAACACATTTGGGCCAGTTTTGGCCAAAATATGGCAAGTTAGTATCGACTACTCCGTATGTGAGCCTGAAGTGGCCCACATATGAGGAAGCACACGTGGCCCACCTTTGTTGAAACACATTTGGGCCAATTTTGGCCGAAATATGGCAAGTTAGCATCAACTGCTCTGTATGTGAGCCTGAAGTGGCCCACATGTAAGGAAGCACACGTGGCCCACCTTTGTTGAAACACATTTGGGCCAGTTTTGGCCGAAATATGGCAAGTTAGTATCGACTACTTTGTATGTGAGCCTGAAGTGGCCCACATGTAAGGGAGCACATGTGGCCCACCTTTGTTGAAACACATTTGGGCCAGTTTTGGCTGAAATATGGCAAGTTAGCATCGACTACTCTGTATGTGAACCTGAAGTGGCCCACATATGAGGAAGCACACGTGGCCCACCTTTGTTGAAACACATCTGGGCCAGCTTTGGCCGAAATATGGCACGTTAGTATCGACTACTCCGTATGTGAGCCTGAAGTGGCCCACATGTAAGGAAGCACATGTGGCCCACCTTTGTTGAAACACATTTGGGCCAGTTTTGGCCGAAATATGGCAAGTTAGTATCGACTACTCCGTATGTGAGCCTGAAGTGGCCCACATATGAGGAAGCACACGTGGCCCACCTTTGTTGAAACACATTTGGGCCAGTTTTGGCCAAAATATGGCAAGTTAGTATCAACTACTCCGTATGTGAACCTGAAGTGGCCCACATGTACATAAGCACATGTGGCCCACCTTTGTTGAAACACATTTGGGCCAGTTTTGGCCGAAACATGGCAAGTTAGCATCGGCTGCTCCGTATGTGAGCCTGAAGTGGCCCACATGCAAGGAAGCACATGTTGCCCACCTTTGTTGGGAAACACTAATTTATATTTTTCAACATTTTTTAACATTTTATTGACCAAACAAATCGTTTCAATAACCGACAGATTAATCGACAATGAAAATAATTATCAGTTGCAGCCCTACTTTGCGAAGACCAAATGTACCAGGACAAGATATGATAAGACTGCAATATCACTCATTCTGGGTGAAAGACAAAATGTCTCTCATGTGGTGGGAGTCAGGGGCGGACTGGGGCAAAAAATTGGCCCGGGAATTTCCCCATGGTGCAATGTGTGTTGCACCAGTGGTGCAAAGAGAATAAAATATATATATGTTCTCAATGTGTCAATAAAAAAATCGCCCTAATGGCGACACAGTGGGTGTTTTGAGTTGTGTTATTGTGTAGGCTAATGTGTTATTATTTGTCTATGTTTTGTTATTCTTTATGTCTGGGCCCCTTTCAAAAGCTCTCAAGCTTCTCAGGGTGTGCATTTCACATGATGAAATCGCAAACATTTTTAGTGCCTTTTTTATACCCGTTTTCTTGATTGACTTAACATATTGACCAACAATATCTTTAACTGTTTTCTCTGATTTGAGTACATGCACTATGCATAACATGAATGCACAAAACAAATAAGTTCCAACTCAGCCTTGTGCCAAGATGTGACACACAAACAGTCTGTCAACAGACAGTTGAGTGCTTCTTGCCTGGCTCATTGAAACAGCCTCATATCCCTGGATACTGAGTGACAGGCTAACAGCCAGCCATGAACAGTTAAGTGAGAACATGAGCACTGAAGGAGGGCAGGCTAACTGTGTGTTTGCCCCAATGAACAGAGAGTCTGGTCTTCATCAAGAATAAATGACAAGATAGAGGGCAGCAACTAAGCTGAATTTCCTCCAATATTTTTCTATTCTAACTGGTCAGGTCTCACAGACACCTAAAACTAAGATCAATTAAAAAGTATCTACATTCTACCACTTTACCGTTCTTCATTTGTGAACAGAAACCGTTCCCATCTGCTCTCTGCCAAACAACTCACTGTCATGAAAATGACTGATAGGCCTCAGCTAGGCCCTAGACATTCAACAAATATATTAACAAAGACCGTTTGTACCTTAACATAACACATTAAAAATAATATATATATATATATATATATATGTATATATGTGTGTGTGTGTGTCAGTGTTGATGCTAGATTTTTTTTATTGGAGTGAGAACTATTCTAAAGTAAAAAGTATTTGGATACACAGTATGTACATCTGTGGGAAACAAAATTCCTCATACACAGCAAAAATGAAGATCAGTTAGTTACAGGGACATCTCAAGTGAAAAATAAAGATAAACCACAGCACACTGAAATGACTTTACTGAATGTATTGATTTTTTTAGTCCAAAAACATTTTTTTCTAAAACTGTGGTACAACTATTACTGCCTGCATCAATCATGTTTGCTCTTTTTTCCTGAGATTACTGCTTTGAGTGTCATCAGTGGGGTGGACATTAAAGACACGGTGTGGAGGATCATGAAACACCTCTTTACCAATTCCCTGGCCAAGCAGCTTAACTGGCGGGGCGTGAATGGAAAGATGGCTTTCCATAGCCTCCAGTTAAAGGATGTAATTACTGGTAAGTGTTAATTGTGGGTTATGTTTATTTGTGATGTGTCTTATGAATTGATTTTCCTTTTCTTTCATGCTTCTGATTAGGGCTAGGTATTTAAGAACCTCACGATTCAATTCGATTTCGATTCTTTAGGTTGCAGTTCGATTCGATATTAATTCGATTCAATATTGATTCAAATGTTTCAATATCGATTCAGTAATAAGTAGTAATACACAAATAATTCATTAGAGTATCTGCTGATAATTTTTAAGTTCAATTTAAATTCATTTTTAAATTGTAAACTTATCATAAATCTTTCCTCTAGGAAGTTCCTGTTTGATGTGAAATGTAAACAAAAGCACACAATGTGTTTAGTCATGAAATAGTGCAACCATAGTTAAGATGAAAAAGTGCCATTGTGTCTGTGACTATATGTTTTTGTCTGCTATAAAAATAGACATAAACACCTGCGTTCCCTCCATCCTCCAGTTAGACGGGAGGTGGTAAAACTTTGACACTAAAACCCATTCTCTCCCTGGAGAAGAGTGCTACCCGCGGACACATGGCGCAGCGGCCAGGGTGACACTGGCTGTGCTGGGAGTTTACAGGCTCCAAAAGAACGGTGCGTCAGACATTGGCTACCTGGCCCTGCAGTTCCGTGTTTCCGCGGCACTACCTTCGACCCTCGAGCAAGGTCACTGGACCTAGAGGCGTCCAGTGAGGGACAGCGGGCCCTGACCACGGGGAGGACATGGTCGGGGGCCGCTGCTTGCCTGAATCGATTCAAAGGATTTTCTGAATTGATATTGACTTGCAAAAAAATATATTGCAATGCACTGATGAATGGATATTTTACCCACCCCTACTTCTGAGTAGTTCCTATGGTCAAATGGGGGTGCTGAAATGAATCATATAATCGATTTATTGAGATGCATATGTGGATGAATATACATCAGTGTGGTAGTAGACAATATTCTATTTTAATAGAATGGCAATGCTTGTTGATTTTCTGGCTGCAGCTACAAAACTGACTGAAATTAGTGAAGGCTGTTGATGTTCCATGTGTGTTCAAATTTGTTGAAGTGCATGACTACATGAGTTTTAGTATTTGCTGGCAGGGAGAAGATGCTGGAGCACAAGGTCAGTTTTAGAAATTTTCATTACGGTGCAGGTTGCTGACATGTCTTCTTCAGAGCAAACAGAGCATTTTATGAATGACAGCTTTAAATAGCGTGCCTGCTCAGTGAGGCAGATTGGAGGAGCAGGTAAGCTGCGTCATTATTATTATTGTTATTATTTAAAACAGCTCATGTGACACCACACAAAACTTAGTAATATAATTAAAAAATCTGAGTCTAATATTTGTTACACTTATAATACAACAACCAGGGGCGTTTCTTGGGACTGAGAACATTGGGGGCTGAGCCCAGAACCTTATAGGGAAGTCTAGGGGATCCTACCTGGGAAAAAAGCTCTATGCTTTCTTGAGCCTTATTGCGTCTTGTCTACAGCCCAATACTGCCAACATGTACTTCAAAATGTGTCAAAATAAAATTAAATTATATTGACAGAAACAGGGTGATGCACTTACAGATAACACAGAAATTAAAACCAAAAAAATAAATATTTTGTAAATATTTTGACTGAAGCCAAGTCATATTCCCCCTCAATTTTTAAAAAATGTTAGAGGTTACATCATTTGCGATTTTTAGTTTGCTTTTTTTTTTAAACACCAGACCATGTGAAAAAGTTGAGTGATGATGCCTACAGACTATATCAGGAGCCATATTTTCCCCAAAAAATGCACATTACATGAGTCAGTTTAATTTTTGGTATTTTATTTTTCCTTCCACCCCTACTGTGTTGTGTTGCACCTCTGTCTCTGCTGCTCTTTTTTCTCCATCTGCTCATTCCTTCCATCCTTTGAATCTGCTGCCAGAAAAACAAAGAAATGTATACTGAATGACAACAGAACATATTAAATGAAATATTTTAAAACATTTCTTTTTTCACTTGGACAATTTTCAGGTAAATGTCATTGAGTGTTAATGTACCTTTCACTTTTCCAGACTGCTGCTGTTTCCCTCCATGACTCATGTTTCTCTCTGTCACACATCTTCTGAAAAAACAAAACAAAAAAAAAAAAACAGATAAACAAACTGATTTCAGGCACACACCATTTTCTGATGAGGCTAATTCACCATGCTGTAGGTTTTAACTCTCCATCTAATTCTCTCTTCTCTCTTTCCCTCCATCACTTGCTGCTCTCCATTGACTTGCTTGTTTCCCTCTTTCACTTGCTTGTTTCCTTCTTTCCCTCTCTCACTTGCTTGTCTCCTTTCACTTGCTTCTTTCCCTCCATCACTTGCTTGTCTCCTAATCAATAACAACATTGACAAATATCTACATGAATAACTATACACGCAGGCAAAATGAGATAGAGGTGCTCGGCAGCGCTCGGCAGCCCTTCGGAAGTCCTCGGGAGTTTTATTGTGAAAGCTCGAGAAAAAGAAAAAGGCCAACACAGCAACGTTGGGACATAACAACAGTTACGTAGTTGTGTGCGGTATCTTTGGTAACTTATGTGAGAAAAATATCACTGAATTTATGTGTGGGAAAAGTCGCCAGCCGTAACGAGCCTTCAGGGATTTTCAGCCTGCCTAAGAGCGTCTATCACCAGGGAGGACTGTCCCGCAGCTCCGCCGGCACGCCCCCCTAACACTACACGTTTCACATAATTTTGAAGGAATAAACAGAATTTAAATTATACATTTACCTGTTTCTGGTAACGGCTCCCCGGAGACGTGAGCCTCAGCCGAGTCAGCCTCCTTGTTTTTGAAAAAACGTCTTATATCAATGATCTTTCGTGTTGTTGCTAAAACGTCTCCCTCCAGCGCGCCAGCGGTTTAGATACCGGAAGAGCCTGGTGACGCGTGGCTATCAACCAATAAAACACGGATGCTTCATGCAACCCCTCTCTCTGATTAACCAGTCTCGACGTCATCCTGTGTTGCATTCACTGAAAATGGAAAACTACAACTTCTTTAGTGGCTCGTTAATGTACAATTATTATTATTTCTTCTGAAGTTGAATTATCCGGGGCTTAAGAAAAAACGTTTGGGGCTAAAGCCCCGGATGCCCAGGCAAGGCGACGCCACTGACAACAACATATACAGCCAATCAATCGGAGAACAGTATAAGGCACCAGTTTAAAGCTGTCATACATAAAATGCTCTGTTTGCTCTGAAGAAGACATAGTCAGTTCTAGAAGTTTTTATTACAGTGCAGGTTGCTGACATTTTGGCACAGAGTGTGTGCCCCACCATCTTCTCCCTGCCAGCTGTTTATCTGTCGCCTGCTCTTAGATGCACTGGTCCGCAATCAGTTCATCAGTTTTCCTCCTACAATTTTACTAATGGGCTGGTCATGGACATGGCTAGACTGTTTTCAAACTACATTCATAGCATGCCAAGCATTTCTCACCATTGTGTGTAATCTATCAAAAGCTTTAAAGTTTTCTCAATTTTTAGGAACAGTGAGAAACAACCATTTGACGGCCACTGCAACTGACCAGGAGGTCGAGGCCTATATAAAAAGGTGGCTTCATCTCACTGGAGACAGGGATGGTGGGAGGAGAGAGAGGGAGGAGAAAAGGCGTGCCTCACAGCACACACGTATGTCAGCTACACTACCTATTTCGCAATACATGTGTGATACTGTTCTACAGCAAAAATCAAGATGAAGCTGTCAGCATTTGTAAAAAAAAAATGAGGGCAGGGTATATGCAGTCCTGAGGTTAAAGTCCGTGTAAAGCAGCAAAAAATGTCTGTTATAAGTTTGTCACATCACAGAAATATTTGTCATTAATCACTGAGCCAAATTTGAAAGATTAAAAATATTGCTAAGTACCAGACTCGAGTCTGACTCTGATTGTACAAGTTGCCACATCAATGATATGAAGATAGGCGTGTAAAATCAGCCCAGTGCACCTAGCTGCCGCTTCAAGGGTAAGAGCATAGTTTTTTTTTCTTTCATATTGCCCGTTTATTCATCCAGTGTTTCCCATTAATTAACGAGTCTGTGGCGGCCCGTTACAGTCTCGCACAGAAATTTTTTTTTTTCATTTTTTTTTCAGCATTTCACCATCTTTCATCTCTGTCCTCCCCCTGCTGTCTCTCTTACGTGCGGGTGCCCGTAAACACACGCACATACACACACAAACATGGGTGCATGGTCAGGTTGCGCTGGACCGCTAATAAACTGCGCTAATTGTGAGAAACCCTGTTACACTCTGAATCAAATAAGGCTGCACAATATTGGAAAAAAATGACATTGTGATATTTTCATTTTCTGCGATTTTCTGCAATATAATAATATTGCAATATTAACAAATAAGCACTATCAAATGATCACATTTCTTTAAATGAGATTAGGATTAGGATTTATAGGAGATCTCCTGATAGTATTGATCATACATCAACAGAGTAATTATCTTCATGTAAATGAACAATCTTTGGCTGATCATGTGATCGCTCACAGCCGATCTTACGGTCTTGACTGCTTGGCTTCTGGGTAAGCTACAGACACACCGATGAGTCCAATGTAAAGCCTGAAGTGTCCCGGTTTCATTAAAAAGAAGAATTATGTCGTTATCATTTTCCGTTATGGAAATAGATGCGAAAGAGTACGACAACATCTCTGGCTTCACTAGCGATGACGCTGACTTCAGAGGGTGAAGCTCTGCTCTAGTGACTGACAGGCGGATACTTATAAACAAGCAGTGTGCAACACGTTACGTTTCGCTTTGATGACGTGGGCTACGGGCTCTGTTCAGCTGGATTCACGCCACAGCACCTTACACAGGGTGAGAAACAACCACAGTCATGCTTTTATGGGATTAAAATCCATTGTGAACACTAGGGCTGACCTTGAATAGTCGACTGTTCAACGATTCGATTTGGAGAGGTCTTATTCGACTATAACCCTCGTTGTCGAATAGTCACAAAATGTGGTTATAAAAAAAAGATCATACCATTATGAATATATAGGGCTGCTCCCTGCTGCTGGACATTTGGTTTACACACAATTCCTTTGTTTTCTTATAATATAGGGTCAGTTGAGCCTTTGTATTTTGATAGCCTACAAACATCACAGCAGGGCTCCAGACTGCGCCTAATTGGTCGCATTTTTTAATAATTGCATTTCATGGAGGAGCGGAGCATGTCAAGTGACTTTTATTATTATCAATAAAATTGTATTTTCCTAAATCTTGAGACACCTCATAAGTAAGCTAGACAGACATTTCACCTGCTCATTACTGTGCACACATGTACTGTATGTACTTAGTCCTAAAGTAGTAGTGTAGCTTATTTGTTGCGTTGGAGGCGAGGCTTAGTGAATTAGAAGCGCGGCTCCACACCATGGAAAATCACTCAGTAGCTGCAGTAGTTATCCAGTCCCCTGTAGCCGGTGCGGAGCCACATAGCACAGCCTTAGCTCCTGCTAGCGGTCCTCCGGTAACTCCCGTTCAGCCGGGACGTTGGATAAGTGTGCGCCAGAAGCATAGCTCCAAGCCGAAGCCCATGGCTCACCACCAGCCTGTTCACGTCTCCAACCGCTTTTCCCCACTCAGCGACACACCCGCTGACGATAAAACTCTGGTTATTGGCAGCTCTATTTTGCGGAACGTGAAGTTAGCAACACCAGCGGCCATAGTCAAATGTATCCCTGGGGCCAGAGCGGGCGACATTGAGTCAAATTTAAAACTGCTGGCTAAAGCTAAACTTAGATTCAGTAGGATTGTTATTCACGTCGGCGTTAATGACACCCGGTTACGCCAATCGGAGGTCACTAAAATTAATATTGCCTCGGTGTGTGAATATGCAAAAACGATGTCGGACTCCGTAGTTTTCTCTGGACCCCTCCCTAATCTGACCTCTGATGACATGTTTAGCCGCATGTCATCATTTAATCGCTGGCTGTCCAGGTGGTGTCCAGCAAACGATGTGGGTTTCGTTAATAATTGGCAAACTTTCTGGGGAAAACCTGGTCTCATTAGGAGAGACGGCATTCATCCCACTTTGGATGGAGCTGCTCTCATTTCTAGGAACCTGGAAAATTTTATTAGTAAATTAAATCCCTGACAACCCAGAGTTGAGACCAGGACAGAGAGTCGCAGTCCCATACGCCTCTCTGAGCTTCTAGTTCACTTACCCAGCCATAGTTTCCATAGTTTTATACCAACGGTGTCTGTCCCCCGACCACCTAAATTATTTAAATCTAAAATTAAACAAAGAGGATCAACCTCATAAAAATTAAAACCTCTTCTGTGACAGAAAGACAAAACAGGAGAATTAAATGCGGACTGTTAAATATCAGGTCTCTTTCGTCTAAAGCAGTGTTAGTAAACAAATTAATATCAGATGATCATATTGATTTACTCAGTCTCACTGAAACCTGGCTGTGTCAAGATGAATATGTTAGTCTAAATGAATCCACTCCTCCCAGTCATAATAATACCCACATTCCTCGAGGCAGCGGCCGAGGAGGGGGAGTTGCAGCCATTTTTAATTCTAGTCTGTTAATCAGCCCTAAACCAAAACTAGATTATAATTCATTTGAAAGCCTCGTTCTTAGTCTTTTACATCCGACCTGGAAAACCTCACAGCCACTTTTATTTATTATAGTGTACCGTGCTCCTGGCCCGTATTCTGAATTTATATCTGAATTCTCAGAGTTTTTATCCAGTCTAGTTCTTAAATCAGATAAAGTTATTATTGTAGGCGATGTCAATGTCGACGTTGATAATGACTCCCTGGCTACCGCGTTTATCTCATTATTAGACTCCATTGGCTTCAGTCAGGGTGTACATGAACCCACTCACTGTTTTAACCATACCCTTGATCTAGTTCTGACGTATGGAATTGAAATTGATAACCTAACAGTCTTTCCACAGAATCCCTCGCTATCGGATCATTATTTGATTACTTCTGATTTCTTTTTACTCGATTACACACCAGTCAGCAACAGTTACTATACCAGATGTTTATCAGATAGTGCTGTCGCAAAATTTAAGGAAATGATTACTCCGTCATTAAATTCAATACCAAGTCCTTTAGTAACAGAGGTTTCCCGCACCGACTTTAACCTCTCCCGAATTGATCAATTTGTTGATAGCACCGTAAGCTCGCTGCGAACAACACTCGACTCTGTAGCTCCTCTTAAAAAGAAATATCGCAAATATTGCGAAAGTTTGAAAGGAATTGGGATTAACCAAACTGGAAGAATCTCGTTTAATCTGGGCAGACAGTCTCAAAACTTATAAGAGGGGCCTCTGCAATGCCAGAGCAAACTATTACTCAGCATTAATAGAAGAAAACAAAAATAACCCCAGGATTCTTTTCAGCACTGTAGCCAGGCTGACTGAGAGTCAAAGCTCTATTGAGCCTTGTATTCCTTTAGCCCTTAGCAGTAATGATTTTATGAGCTTCTTTAATGACAAAATCCTAACTATTAGAGGCAAAATTCATGACCTCCTGTCCTCAGATAGTACCTATCTAACCTCAAACACAGCTGTAACACCTAATATTTATATAGATTGCTTCTCCCCAATTTCTCTTCAAGAATTGACTGCAGTGATTTCTTCATCTAAATCATCAACGTGTCTCTTAGACCCCATCCCAACTAGGCTACTCAAGGAGGTCTTACCTTTAGTTAACACCCATATATTAGATATGATCAATATATCCTCATTAACAGGCTATGTACCACAGTCTTTTAAGGTAGCTGTAATTAAACCTCTACTAAAAAAGCCCACCCTGGATCCAGAGGTGTTAGCCAACTATAGACCAATATCTAATCTTCCCTTTATGTCAAAGATCCTTGAGAAAGTAGTCGCAGACCAGCTGTGTGATTTTCTCCATGATAATAATTTATTTGAGGAATTACAGTAAGGATTTAGAGTGCATCATAGCACTGAGACAGCACTAGTTAAAATTACAAATGACCTTCTGATTGCTTCAGATAAAGGACTCGTCTCTGGACTTGTTTTATTAGATCTTAGTGCAGCGTTTGACACTGTTGACCATGGAATTCTGCTACAGAGACTGGAACACTTAATTGGCCTAAAAGGTTCTGCACTAAGCTGGTTTAAATCTTATTTATCTGATCATTTTCAATTTGTTGACGTTCATAATGAATCATCCGTACGTACTAAAGTTTATTTTGGAGTTGCGCAAGGTTCTGTGCTTGGACCAATCCTATTTATTCTATATGCTCCCTTTAGGCAACATCATTAGAAATCATTCTATAAATGCTGCTGCTGCCGTCATTAGTCATTAGTCATTAGTCATACTTCTACTGTTATTATACACATATGATTTTTATCATACATGTATACTGCCAGTATACTTTCAACATATTGTACCACAGTAGCCAGAACTATAATGACAATATTATTACTTTCATGAATGCTGTTGTAAGCTTCTGTCATTACCGAGGATGTCATACAGATTACTGTATTGTGTCATACAGATTACTGTTAATTTGTTATGATGATCTGTTCTGTACGACATCTATTGCACGTCTGTCCGTCCTGGAAGAGGGATCCCTCCTCAGTTGCTCTTCCTGAGGTTTCTACCATTTTTTTTTCCCTGGTAAAGGGTTTTTTTGGGGGAGTTTTTCCTTATCCGCTATGAGGGTCTAAAGGACAGAGGGATGTCGTATGCTGTAAAGCCCTGTGAGGCAAATTGTATTTGTGATATTGGGCTTTATAAATAAAATTGATTGATTGATTGATTGGTTGATAAAGAGCCCTTCTGGTAACCTACCAGTAGATACACAAAAAAATCCCAGGAGGCTGTGCTTTGCAAGCATACAAAAAAGTTTCACGCATGTGAAAATTATTTTTCATGTGTGTGCTTCACCTCTGCTGCTATACCTCCATCCTAGGGGAAACACTGCTGTGTGCGTTTTGTGCAGCAGGTGGATGTGGTAGTCTACTGGTAGAGTAGAAAGAGAGCTAAGTGGCGTTGAAATAGAGTAGAGCAGGGCAGAGAGATGGAATCAAAATATATTAAACCCGGTGTTAATACAGCAGAACTGGAGTGGGGGGGGGGGGGGGGGATAAATAGAGGTGGGCATGGCTCAAGTAGGGCGCAAAATTATAGAGAGAGAACGATACAGTGTGAATAAAGATTACATAACGTAAAAATAACTGCAGTCTTTGTTGTGAAAAAAAGCCTTAGCGTTGAACCCTGCAGGGCTGTCTGTGTTTATTGCTAAATTATCAGTAATGCAGTTAATCTTGACAAAATTATGAATATGTTGTGTCTATATAGATAGTGCTCCTAAATTTTGTGCTGGTGCTCCTAAAATTTTCAGTAAGGAGCGCTGGTGCTCCTAGTGGAAAAAGTTGGTCTGGTTGATATGTAGCATTATGACTGCTGTGGATCATATGTGAGAAACAAGTATGTTAATAATGGATTCATTTTTTTGTTCAGTGGCCCACATTCGGTTGAGTGCTGGTTTATTGGGTCTGTTTTGGTTAACATCTGGCATTGTGATGGCTTAGTTGTGGCCCACTTTTGGCAAACGGGAGCGGGCCGCCGAAGTGCCATCATTACATGCGGTATGTGGGCCAGATAAACATGTCGGGTGTGGGCCAGATATGGCCCAAAAGACTTTTGACCAGTGGCCCACATTCGGTTGAGTGCTGGTTTATTTGGTCTGTTTTTGGTTAACATCTGGTATTGTGATGGCTTGGTTGTGGCCCACTTTTGGCAAACGGGAGCAGGCCGCCCAAGTGCCATCATTCCATGCGGTATGTGGGCCGGATGAACATATCGGGTGTGGGCCAGATATGGTCTAAAAGAGTTATGACCAGTGGCCCACATTCGGTTGAGTGCTGGTTTATTTGGTCTGTTTTTGGCCGACATCAGGCATTGTGATGGCTTGGTTGTGGCCCACTTTTGGCAAACGGGAGCGGGCCGCCCAAGTGCCATCATTACATGCGGTATGTGGGCCGGATGAACATGTCAGGTGTGGGCCAGATATGGCCCAAAAGACTTTTGACCAGTGGCCCACATTTGGTTGAGTGCTGGTTTATCTGGTCTGTTTTTGGCTGACATCAGGCATTGTGATGGCTTGGTTGTGGCCCACTTTTGGCAAACGGGAGCAGACCGCCCAAGTGCCATCATTCTATGCGGTATGTGGGCCGGATGAACATGTCGGGTGTGGGCCAGATATGGGCCAAAAGAATTTTGCTATCTGGGTTGTAAGTTAAGAGAATGATTTTAAATTAAATTCTGGATTTTACAGGGAGCTAAGACAGAGAAGCTAAAACAGGAGAAATATGATCTAGTTTCTTAGTTCCTGTCAGTACACAGATTTTTCAAAGACTTATTAGAGCTACCTGATAATAGGGAATTACAGTAATCCAGCCTAGAGGTAACAAAAGTGTGGGCCGAGTTTTAAATGGGAGTTAAAAAAGACAAATCGTCAGTCAATCTTCAGATCAAATATTACTCCAAGGTTTCTTATGGTAGTGCTAGGGGCCAGAGCAATGCCATCCAGAGAAACTAATCAGTATATGTCTTTTTTTTGTTGTTGTAATTTTTCATGATGTTTTGAGCAGAGGTGCTTATCAAAACAACTTACTTTATGTAGGCATGTAATTACATATATTACAATTTATGTATTTTACAATGTACATAGACCGCTGTAATTCAGGATTAACATGTCTGTCAGCATTATGAATCTTTAGTCAGTTTTCAAAACTGTTTGCAGCGTTTTGTTCTAATCTCCACATTATATGCAAAATGTCAGGGTTAGGGTTAGATTATCTATGTCATATGGCTTGACATTTTGCCAAGTGTACTTCCCATCCACCTCGGCTTGTCCACTGTCTGTAAGTTTCTGAATTTCACAAGCTTTATATTTGATGAAATGTTCTCATTTTTCCCTATATTTTGGAGAGGTGCTCCTGTGGAAACTGTGCAACCATGTCCACAGAAGCTGAGAATATCTGTTGCTTGGAGATACCACAGGTAGCAGTCTCATTAGCCAAACCAATACAACTATTTGTCTTCATTACATGTTACATTTATAACATACCATGGCATTTAGTGTTTGTATTTCACTGTTGGTTACCAGATGGCTATGGGAGGTGAAGGAAGAGCTACCATGCATGGCAGACCACCCTCGGTTGGAGTCAGTCTGCCTGAATGTGTACTCTCTACAGAACACCTGCATTATATGCTGTGCTGACTTTGGTGTATTCCTCTCAGTTGTAAAGGACCAGTAAGTTTTGCTCTGTTGTAAATTGTTGTTAGTTCCAATCTAAATCAAATATGTTATGCAGTCTTTCTTTACTTATGTGAGCAAAATTTTACAATGGTAATAACACACCACAAATGTAGTAACACACCCCCAAATAAATTGGTTTAATTACCTCTGCCAAGGAGGTTATGTTTTCGCTGGTGTTGATCTGTTTGTCTGCAAAATAACTGAAAAAGTTATGAATGGATTTTGATGAAAGGAAAGGTGGATAATGGGACAAGGCACAGATGAAACATTTTTTGGTGGTGATCGGTTGAAGCAAAGTGCATAAATTAAGTGAAGTGCATAAAATGGTGGGAAATCTGAACTGCTTGTGCTCTCCGAGTGCTTTTCTAGTTTTTTTTTTTTGCATAGGTTTTTCATTAGTAGATAGTGTGTATAATTGACAGACAGTTATTCATGAATTCATAGGAGTCATTTCTTTAGAAACTGTCAAGGATTTATTGACAGCAAATAATAAACTTATAATCAGTGATAATAAAAAAAAAATGTAGAAGTCACTAAAGCCATATAAGAAAGTGTGATACACACCAGTGACAAATGTTTTGAACATTATATCCTGTCCAGTTACAGGTATCTAGCCTACAGGAGTTTCATGAGCTGGTGCTGGAGCTTCCTTGATCGCAGACTCCAGGTAGTCATTCCAGCCCACATCTGCACAGAGTTCCTGATGCCCAAAGCCACTACATGGGTTTTAGACTACCCCTCGATTGAACTGGGTCACATAACTAGCCATGGCCTCCTCATCAAGCCGTTTTAACTGTGCAGTGGGGTCCTCTGGAATGGGGATGGCCAAAACAGCATCTATGTAGTGTCCGGTCAACAAAGACCTTTTCAAATATGAGATCCACCATGTTTGAGCCTGACCTCATAACAGGCAATTTAAGTATCAAAATGGCTATTACAAATAATTAATAATAATTAATCCATCCATTTTGTAACAGCTTATCCTCCTGAGGGTCCCGAGGTGGCTGGAGCCTATGCCAGCGGACATTGGGCGAGAGGCAGGGTACACCCTGGACAGGTCGCCAGACTATCCAGGGCTTACACATAGAGACACACAACCATTCACACTCACATTCACACCTACGAGCAATTTAGAGTCACCAATTAACTTATCCCCAACCTGCATGTTTTTGGACTGTGGGAGGAAGCCGGAGTACCTGGAGAAAAGCCCCACTGATACAGGGAGAACATACACTCTGCACAGAAGGGCTCCCTCCTGGGGTTGAACCAGGAACCCTCTTGCTGTGAGGTGACAGTAATAACCACTACACCACCGTGACTTAATTTACATTAAATGACCTCGTGGGGCACCATTCACAAAAAGGGAAAAATGACAGCCAGTTAATGATATCAGTCTCATAAAATACATTCAACTATCAATTTGGAACTCTGATTAATAGTTAAATTAATAACTATAACCAAAGTTGCCACATTAATAGTAAAGATTGAAGGTTTTTGGAGTTCTTGACATAGCAGTAGATGACTATTCATTCACTCTTGTGCAATATTTAACAGACAGCAGATATGATACCAAATGCATTTATTCATAAAGAAAGCAAAGCGACAAAACACAAACTCTAATTAAGTAACTATATACAAGCACAAGTGTGTATATGTGTGTGTAGGGGTGTGTGTATGTGAGAGAGAGCGAGACAAACGGTGTGTGTGTGTGTGTGTGTGTGTGTGTAAGTGAAACAAAGGCCGTCTGGCCTACAAACAAAATTGCTGACAACAGAAAACTACAAGATGACTGAATCAAAAGTGGCTTCAGATTGGGAGAGGTTGACCAGACCATGTGGTCTGTCAGGACAAAGACAAAGGAGATGAAATGACAACTTTCTCCTTTGTGGGTGTAGCTCTGTTGAAAGCCAATTTGTAAATGAATCTTTGTGTATGTGATTTGTGTTGCAAGAGGGTCTGGGTTGGTACAAATGATGTTAAGTTGCATGCAAGACTGCCTGTCATTACTTAGCTTTGGTGAAGCCAACTAACTAATAACCTAACTACAAACAATCACAATGATTCAATAACAGCATTAAATCACAATCAACAAGGTAAAACAGTCTTGCTTAGCCTGTACAACTGCAATAATGCTATGCCCAGTTGTTACTTTAACAATTCTTGAATGGAGAGAAGAGTGGCTTTGTGTTGCTTATGTTAGCCAGTGATGGAAGGCTGGAAAGAGTTGTGATTCCAGAAGCAGTCTTTGCTGTGTCCTTGTTCCGAAGGTGTAGATCCAAGGAGACTGGTCGCTCAGTGTTCTACAGACTTAGAAGTCTGGTGCTATCTCAACTTGTTTCTCCTTATTGCTGAAAAGTTAGTTGCAAACTGTTTTGCACACTAACTGTGTCACCTGTGAGCATGCAAAGGTGAGAAAACTGGGGAGGGTGTAGCAGGTCCTCCTGCCTACATCTTACTTCTGTCGAGGTCCAGGAGCAAAAGAGGGTCGGAGTAAAAAAGAGCTGGAGAATAGAGGCATCTCCCTAAGTTGGCATGTGACATTACGGGTCACATTTCTCTGTGACAGTAGAGCACAGTTAAGTTCGAAGACTGGTTTATCACTTAGATGTGGCAATGAGGCAACCTGTGGAGATGAGTGCTGTCCTTTGTTTGGTGAAGAAAGAACATGCAGTCTCGGCCACCATTTGAGATGGCTAAATTCAAAGGAAAAAGTTTCACATGTCTAGTTTAGATCTGTACAAATGGCAAATCATCTGGGGTCCAGGAATCCCAACAACCATGTCAGCCACATATAATTAAACACAAAGATTTACTTTACATTTTAAAATTTTGTTTACATAACAATGACTGAAAATGTGTGTTTCATACCTCCTGACATTGGACACTATCTAATTTATTATTTTTTGGTTGCTTTTTTTTTTTTTTAACCGTTTTTATCCTAATGACTTCACACAATATAAAACACCTGTATATATTTTTTTATCCGTGGGTGGGAGTGGATGCTTCTCTATATTAAAAAAATAAACATGTTACGTAAAATAACAACAAAACTGTTGACTCTATCAAGGCTGTTACAGAGTCTGCAGGGTCGTAGGTAGCATCCAGCCCTTGTGAAGCTGCCGCTGAAGAGCTGCCCTCTAATCGATTGTCGTCGTCCTCCTCCATGTCCAGACGAGATCTCTTTATAGTGTTGATGAAAAAGAGAGAGGACCTGCAGAGGTAGCAATGTATGCCCAAACACCAAAAACCCTGGCTGGGTGCAGTAGCCTAGATACCTGCAACCAAATATAACGTTTATTAAGGAAACTCTGACAAAGTGACACATAAACAGAGAGCAATATCACATCATAAGTAAAAGAATCAAAGCCTGGCAACAGGTAAATGCTTATTAACTTTATCAAAAGTAAATGTACTATAGGTGGTAAGAGAGCTGTACTTACGATGTGAGGCTGTAGATTCCTCAAGGATAACGGTGTGCATGATTCAGTGGGTCAGTCTGGCATGCAACATTCCTTGTTGCAGCAAACTGTATGGATGCAATTGATGTGCTGGAATAGAGGAAACAGAAGTTTTATGAACATCTTCTTAAATGTGTAGTTATGGCAACAGTTCCAAGCAGTGCAAATTTGATAACAACAAATGAATTAAATTTTAAAAAAGATATGGATTACACAGAACATTTCACTTACAGTGTAAATAGTGTGGTGACATAAATGTTAAATGTGAAAAATACAAAAACTGTGTCTGCTATCCCCTTCCAGACATTCCCAGTAACTCTCACTTATCTAGACATTTCCTGTTGGCGCTGCACGTGTTAACAGAAATGTTGATATTAATACTAAAACAGCCATCATAAGGGATGAGTGCTACTCTTCCTACTAACTTTGCAGGTGTCGCCTTCCCCCACTGTGTTGTTTGTAATCTAATGCATAATGTTGCTGTGCACTCAGGCGCATCAGTGAGACAACAGCATAAACAATAAGTGGGGGCAGGGAGTAGTGGTAGTGAAAATCCACTGAATCACAGATTGTTTGTCACAGACTGACACTCTGCAAAGCCCATGTTTGGTTTTTGCTCCCATTATTCATGAGCTAACCTCAAAGATCTAAAACATTTTCTATATACACAAAAGACCTATTTCTCTCAAATATTGTTCACAAATCTGTGTCTAAATCTGTGTTAGTGAGCATTTCTCCTTTGCTGAGATAATCCATCCCACCTCACAGGTGTGGCATATCAAGATGCTGATTAGACAGCATGATTATTGCACAGGTGTGCTTTAGGCTGGCCACAATAAAAAGCGATTCTAAAATGTTCAGTTTTATAACACAATAAATGCCGCAAGTTTTGAGGGGGCGTGCAATTGGCATGCTGACTGCAGGAATGTCCACCAGAGCTGTTGCCCGTGAATTGAATGTTCATTTCTCTGCCATAAGCCGTCTCCAAAGGTGTTTCAGAAAATTTGGCAGTACATCCAACCGGCCTCACAACCGCAGATCACGTGTAACCACACCAGCCCAGGACCTCCACATCCAGCATGTTCACCTCCAAGATCATCTGAGACCAGCCACCCGGACAGCTGACGCAACAATTGGTTTACATAACCAAAGAATACTGCATAAACTGTCAGAAACTGTCTCAGGGAAGCTCATCTGCAGTTTGGCATCGTAACCAACTTGAGTGGGCAAATGCTCACATTCGATGGCGTCTGGCACGTTGGAGAGGTGTTCTCTTCACGGATGAATCCCGGTTTTCACTGTTCAGGGCAGATGGCAGACAATGTGTGTGGCGTCGTGTGGGTGAGCGGTTTGCTGATGTCAACGTTGTGAATCAAGTGGCCCATTGTGGCGGTGGGGTTATGGTATGGGCAGGTGTATGTTATGGACAACGAACACAGGTGCATTTTATTGATGGCATTTTGAATGCACAGAGATACCGTGACGAGGCCCGTTGTTGTGTCATTCATCCACGACCATCACCTCATGTTGCAGCATGACAATGCACGGCCCCATGTTGCAAAGATCTGTACACAATTTCATCCCAGTTCTTGCATGGCCAGCATACTCACCGGACATGTCACCCATTGAGCATGTTTGGGATGCTCTGGATCGGCATATACAACAGCCTGTTCCAGTTCCTGCCAATATCCAGCAACTTCTCACAGCCATTGAAGAGGAGTGGACCAACATTCCACAGGCCACAATCGACAACCTGATCAACTCTATGCGAAGGAGATGTGTTGCACTGCGTGAGGCAAATGGTGGTCACTCCAGATATTGACTTGTTTTCTGTGGCCAGGCTAAGGCACACCTGTGCAATATTCATGCTGTCTAATCAGCATCTTGATATGCCACACTTGTGAGGTGGGATGGATTATCTCGGCAAAGGAGAAGTGCTCACTAACACAGATTTAGACAGATTTGTGAACAATATTTGAGAGAAATAGGTCTTTTGTGTGTATAGAAAATGTTTTAGATCTTTGAGTTCAGCTCATGAAAAATGGGAGCAAAAACAAAAGTGTTGTATTTATATTTTTGCTCAGTGTAGTTACAGGCATTCAAATTGCAACTATGGCTATAAAGTTAGCTTCCAATTAGGCTCACATTCACAGTTTCTCTTGAATGTCCATTAATATTATTTATTTATTATCCTTATTATTAATCCTTATTGTTCTATAATGGACACTAATGTTACCCACATTAGCTGCCATGCTAACAACACGTTCAACAGGCTGTCACACTATGCACAGTAAAGCAAGAGAAATTAGTAAAACTTACAGCTCCAATATTTGAAGTTGGGTCACCAACAGTCTGCACCAATCCATGCTTTATCTTCAGAAATGTGGCATATCCTGCTTTGTACTGGCTCTTGCTGAGAAAGCACTGTGGAGTAAAATGGCTGGCACACACATAGGCCTACCTGTTGTTGTGGGCACATTTCCATCAAAAACAATATTCATTCACTTGGTCCTCAGATCCTTGGATGTAGGAAGTAAAAAAAAGGCATCTGTGTTCATTTGTGCAGCCAACAACAGACCAACGGGTGTGCTTTGCTCGTACCTTTGACACCTTTTACCAGAGCTGCCGTTTGGTAGGGAATGAAAGAGGGGGGAAGGAGGGGGGAGGTTTTACTTCACCGCATGAGGTCATAAAGGGAAAATCTTAGATTTGCCTGTATGAACACTGGTTTTCTGAAAGGTGGAGCAAGCAAAAGACAGATAGAATGGAATTTTCTCATTTTTTACGGGTTAATAGATAGACAGAATGGGGACACATAAATTTGTTAGAAACCCATGGTAAAGTGCATTTTGCATAAAATGTGCCCTTTAAAGTCATTGAGGGGATTAACATAACATACAGTATTCTGTTTCAGTGAGGAAAAAAACATGGACTCTCAATCATGGGTAAACATTTCACACTTGTTTTCTCTGAAGTGCTGACCCTGACATAACACTTTACCCTGCACACACTGCTGCAATGCAGCAATGGAGGGTTTCAGGGTTTAGCCCAATGAATGTCATGTGAGCTGAATACTGTTGCATAACTTTTTCCATCCAAATACAAATATGAGTGCAAGTCATGTTTCAGCTTCACACAAACCCAAATTGGCTTTTCTCACAATTGCCAGGAGAACACAACTTTTTGTTGGGATTGTAACAGCATGCATCATTAGGTCTCATGGATACAGCAGGAATGTGTGACAAGAAATTCAAATAGCACATTAGCACATGAAAAACTGATGAATGTGGATGGTCTAAGACAAACGCAATGAATTATCGGTAGAGGGAGGTAAACAGAACTGAAATTATTATTTTGAGATTTTGACAGAGGTGTAGAAAATGGGTCTAAGACAAATCATGCAGTAACATTTTGGGAGGTGTGATAATTCCCTTTTTAATTAAGAACAGCAGTCATCGCACTACAGCTGGGACGCTATCATTTCACAAAGGAAAAAGTTTACTTACTTACTTTACTTACATTTGCCATTCATACATTTGTTACAACAAGTCTAGTCTGAGTGTAGGGAAGAGAGCATGCGAGGAACACCTCTTCTGCAGACCAGGCAGCTCGCCCAGCCTAAATTAACCTCCTGTCTGGACTAAAGCTTCATGGATTTGTCAAAAATGTATTTTAAGATGTTTTTTGAACCACAGTAGCCTAGTAGGTCAAGCACCTTGTTAACATGATAATTTATGGCAATAAAAATGAATGTGGCTGCACACACACACACACAATCTTGTACTTCTATCTTTATAAGGGCCCTAAATGACATAATGTATTCCCCAGCCCCTTACCTTAATGTTAATCATCACAACTAAAGGCTTACAGAGCGTGAAGGGTTTTATGCTGCCCCAGGGCCTGATGGGTAACGGCTCACAGATGTGTGTAGTTACCAGCCATTTGCAGTAGGAGGGGAGGGGCCAAACCTGGAGACAGCAGAGAAAAGAAAAAACAACCATCCACACACACATGGCCCTGCAGCCGTAACACCCCCTCCCATAAATGCAAACGTCACCACATAACACAAATCACAAACAATCACTAACAATTAACATCACCGTCTTGTCTTTCTGTCTCAGATGTATAAACACCCATCCCAGAATTTGGTCCTGGCTCCATGGATACAGCAGATCCCAACCCAGCTGGCTTGGCCCCAGCTGAGCGGTCAGCCTCGGCTCCTCAGCTCCGAGCTGATGATCCAGCCGCCACAGCAACATCCAGGCCGGCCTCCTCAGTTCCAGCTCCACATCCCCCTGCGGAGGACCCGTGGCAGCTGCTGGGGGCCAAGCCTAAATGGGCGAGCAGCAGTGCAACTTTAGCTAATTTCACCTTCAGTCCAAATCCGAGGCTCAGAACTAACAGCTCCACTCCCAATCAAGAGCCATAGTTCACAGTACATGGGATAAGTCAAGCAAGGTCCAACCCGATACATGCTCCACTTTGTGAGCTCCAACTGGAGAACAGATATAACATCTTGAGTGTTGAGGAATTCCCTCCGCTGCAAACTGTCTATCCTCCTCCTGTTTGCCCTTCGACTGATCCACTGCCAGCAGCCCCGGGGGTTGGGGGGTCTGCTTCTGAACCCCCGTTCAGTTCCGCAACCTCCTCCTCCCAGCGCAGGGTGAGACGCTCCGGCGGTCTTCCTTGCCATGAAGGGTCATGTGAGCCCCCAGCCACCGCTGAGGTTGTGAACTCTCCTCACACTCCGCAAAGATTCCCCACAGAGCGGCGGCGCTTGCCCCCTCATCTTCGGCCACTGTTCTCCCCAACCACCGTCACCACTCATTGTTTTCGGAGATAAACTCCCGGACCTACTGCAATCATTTCCACACTCCATTAAACTTCTGATCTTGCACATCGGAACCAACGACATAGTGCGGGGTCAGTCTGAGCTGCTAAAGAGTGATTTTAACAGTCTGTTTTCTGCCTTAAAAAAACTGCGGGATTTCAATCTTCATCAGCGGCCCTCTTCCCACACTTGGCCTCGGTGCAGAGCAGTTCAGTCGGCTCTTCCAACTCTAGTCTTGGCTCCGAACCAGTTTTTATTTCATAGTCAATTTTAACTTATTTTGGAATCGTGCCTCCTTTTATTGACATGATGGACTTCACCCGAGCAAGTTATGAAGCTGCGTGTTAGCAGCCAACATACAGCATACAGTACACACAACGCCACTCACACATGCGTAACTGTTTACGTGTCACACCCCCTCCTCAGTACCTGCCTCTTCTTCTACGGAGCATTCTGTAGAGATTGCCTCCTGCAGCTCCCCCTACAGGCTCCAGCTGCCACTAACCTCTGCAGACAATCCCTCCTGCTTTCCTATTGCCCAAACTCCTGGGCTTGTCTCTACTGTCTCTCAAACTCCCACCTTCATACCTGCAGTAATGAACAACAGACATCACAAACGTCAAAACCACACAACCCACAGCTTCTGGTATCTGCAACCACTGTCACAATCATCTGTCTGCAAAACTGGTCTCAAGTCTCTTAAGCTGGCATTGTTCAATGCTTGCTTGATCAACAACAAATCATTCACTCTGAATGATTTTGTCATCACTAGAGATTTAGATTTCATGTTTTTCACTGAGACCTGGTAAAGGGATGAAGATTATGTGTCCATGAAGGAGCTATGCCCGCCTGATTGCACATTCAAATGTGCCCCAAGGACCATTGGCCGTGGTGGTGGCCTTGCTTTGTTGAACAAAGACAGTTTCTCCTCGAGTGGCGCCTTTCTGGGTGAATTCAGTGACTTTTTGGCTTCCATCACTAAATTTCAGAGAATTTTAATGCTTGGGAATTTTAATTTGCCTGTAAATGACACCACAAAGACCTTTACTAATAATTTTATAAATCTCACCAAATCTTTTCACTTTGTTCAACATGTCAATGGCCCGACACACATCAAGGGAAACACGCTGAACCTCGTTGTTACACTTGGCTTGGACATTGATTGTATCATCTCTGAGGAGCTGCCCGTCACTGATCACAACTGCTTCCTGTTTAATTTGTCTATTATTTCTGATTGTTTAACCAGTAAGCATACAAAACTCTCCCGTATGTTAAATAACCTCTCTGCTGAGAAATTCTCATCCGCTTTTAACAGTGTGATGCAGCCTTTTAGTATTAATGTTGATGTTGACTCCCAAGTTTTAACTTTTAACTCACACTGCTCTGTTATTCGAACTATCCCTGCAGCTAATCCCACTCCCTGGCTGAACGACAACATCCATTGCCTTCGTCGTAAATGGCGGAGAGCTGAGCACTTGTGGAAATCAACTAAGCTTCATGTACATCGTCTTTATTTTAAAGAACTGTTAGCTGAATTCAATTCTGTTGTTAGGGTGGCCAGAACCCATTTCAAGCAAGTGGTTGTTCAGCCGCTTCTCAACAAGCCCAATCTGGACCCCACTGTTCTTAGTAACTACCGGCCCATTTCCAAGTTGCCCTTTGTATCTAAGATTTTAGAAAAAGCAGTTGCAAACCAGTTAGTGACACCGTTGAACAGTTACAATATCTTCTATAAATTTCAGTCCAGTTATTGTCGGTTACATTCCACAGAAACTGCTCTTCTTAGGGTCTCCAATGACATCATGATGGCCTCTGATGCCGGTAAATCCACTATCTTGGTTCTGCTTGATCTCAGTGCAGCCTTTGACACTGTTGATCACCACATCCTTTTAGACAGGCTGAGGGACAGGGTAGGCATCTCAGGGACCGCCCTTCATTGGTTTAAATCCTATCTGTCTGATTGATTTATGAGAGTCAACAGCCACAGAAAAGGATCAGAGTTTGCCCCCCTTTCTTGCGGGGTGCCCCAAGGTTCAGTGCTTGGGCCTGTCCTCTTTACGCTATACATGCTCCCTCTCAGAGATTTCATCAGCAATTTTGAAGGTATCTCATACCATAAGGATGTTATAGGTAGTTATATTTTTCTTTAAACCCTGATAGGACAGATGGAATTGACTCACTGTACGATTGTATGAATGTAATTAAGGACTGGATGGCTACTAACTCCCTTCAGTTGAATGCAGCCAAAACTGAGATTTTAATTATTGCACCTGACGCTTCAGCCTCTAAAGTGGCCAGCTGTTTAGGGTCCCTCAGTGCAAATGTGCGCCCCAAGTTGAGAAACCTTGGGGTCACATTTGATCAGGCCATGCTTTTCGATGACCACATCAAAACCGTCACTTGCTCCTGCTTTTTCCACCTCAAAAACATTTCCAATTCAGATCCATGTTAACTTACTCCGAGCTAGAAATAATCATCTATGCTTTTATTTCCTCACGTCTAGATTACTGTAATTCTCTTTTCACCTGTCTCAATAAAACTTCATTAGACCGCCTCCAACTAGTCCAGAACGCTGCCGCCAGGCTTCTGTCCAGATCTCAAAAGTTCACTCACATCACTCCAGTCCTGGCATCCTTGCACTGGCTCCCTGTTAATTTCAGGATCCAGTACAAGATTTTAACCATCACCTACAGAGCTCTCCATGGTCAAGCACCTGCATACTTGACGGATCTGGTGTCCTTTCACTGTCCTGTCAGGTCACTGCTGTCCGCTGAAGGCCATCTACTTACTGTCCCTTAAAGATCAAAGGTGATAGAGCCTTTAAGGCGGTTGCACCAAAATGGTGGAATGCACTACCTCATGAGCTGAGAGCGGACATTTTTAAATGCATTTAAAAACACATCTGTTTAGGCATGCATTCTGGTAAATGTCCATTGTATCATCTCTGTATTTTGCTGCACTTTACTTTTTTATTTGTTTTTGTGTATTTGCATTGTGTCTGTTATTGTATTTTTTATATTTTAATTTGTGAGGCACTTTGTGAGTCCTCTCTGTGAGAAGTGCTATATAAATAAATTTACTTACTTACTTACTTACTTACTAAACCCCAACCCTTACCCTAAACCCAACCCTAAACCCAAGTCTTGACTTCAAAGGCCTTGAACAGGCCAAGATGTCCTCACTTTCCAAAAATGTCCTCACTCTGTTGCTAAAACACATATTCTGGTCCTCACTATGTATCATGTACAAGTACACAGCTGCTAGCCTATGACAACCTGACAGATGCAGCTAACAGGAAATTCAACCCAAGTCAGTAAGGTAAGCTCGCTAGGATTAATGTTACCAGTAAGCTAATGCTAGACTGTGTGACATTATAACAGTAACGTCACAGTTAAGGATCCATTTGCATTTACACTGTGTGATGGCCGTGTCCACAGCCACACAAAAGGTTGAAGCATTCACACACTCACAAACACCATTACCACATGTTTAGTTACTTTGGCGGACTTGTTCTATGGTAGGTCATACAGGGTTAAGTGCAACTCAGAGCATAGCTTTACAAATTTACTTGCTCTAGTGCCATTTTTTGGAGTATTTTAATATGCTATACATCAATACAACCCATCAATACAACAGTGCAATAAACTACAAAAAAAATAAGAAAATCATTTTTGTTTTTACACATATTTTTCTAAATACAGAAATATCATGGCAGTATCCCTCAAAATTGTAAATGTAAACAAAGTTGCAGAAACTCCTTTCAAGCCACAGACAATTTATTGTGAGTAATTTTTGAGATACACTCATTTTTATAAAATATGACAAAAATTAAAGTAAAATGCACATTGTGCACAATTTGCAAAAATACAACATTGTACATCATAATAAACTATTTACAATAGAACAACCAAAGTTCCAAGTTCAAAGTCAAACATTACTTTTCAAGAGCATCACGGAAGCTGTGATAGGTCTTGTGACAGTCCCTGTCCACGATGAGAAATATTTTTTGCTGCATTTTTATTGGTGTTGGCACACAGTGTTTTGATGGCCTCCTTTTGAGCAGAAAATGTGGTAGGGGATGTGGCAAGATGTCAGGCTCCTTCTCGGTTCTCCAGCCAGTTGCATCACCAGAGAGTGTCTCTGACCTGGAGCCTGTGTTTGCTGGAGACAGACTCCTTCCTCCCCCTCTGCGTCCCTCTGGGGTGCAGGGCGAGGAGACCCCCACTTCCTCCTCATCATCATCGTCAACTCTGCACACAGAAGTAACACAGTGTGTTAGATATGTTCCACATGAGAGTGATACAATAATGATACATAGGTAGTGCAAAATGCTTTCAGTTGTGTTACATGTATATTTTCTTTACTCTTCTCATGAATATATACATACATGTCATAGGAAGGATCACTCCCGTTGATGAAGTCGGCTTCATCTCCACTGTCGGCAGAATCCGGACCAGATGAGTGGACTGAATCTTCATCCAACGCTGTAATTAGCCTGAAAGCTTCGCACCAGGAGAAAAGCTGTTTTGTGCGTTCGGGTTGTAGTGGTTCCATAAATATATGTGTGCAAGTGTGTGGTTAGTGTCTGTGTGTGTGTCTAAGTGTTGTTGTGAAAGAATAAAATACAAAACGAGAGTGAGAGCGAGTGTGTGACTGCAAGCTGAGAGAAATATTTACTGCGGAAGAAAGAATGAAATTTCCCGGTAAATGACGTCACTCCTTGTCGCGGGTAGTGTCACGAGAAAGACACACCAGGAAATTATGTGACAGGTCATGCTCACAACGTGATGACGCTTAGTCCAACATAGGAGGTGCTGTGAATACCCGCGATCAGGATTATGTTTTTGTTCTGTGCGCTTTTTACTGTATAACTATAGACCTAACAGTGCAAGGAAACAGTGCTCTGGGACATAATGAATGCATGGTATGTTTATTGCTCTATCTTATTTGGTTGCAATTCTACCGGCATTTAAAAATCAATATGCAAATGGAACTGCGGACGCTCCCGCCGGTAGGAAGGCGTTAACATACATACAACACACATAGTTTTTTTTTTTTTTTTTTTTTTTCTTAAATTGGTTTATTAGCACTTTGACAATACACTGTTTTCTAGATTGAGCGCACACATTTAGTTTACATTGTTTGTCATTTTGCAATTTGTTTGTATTAATTAATTTCTCTTTTCTTTGAGTTACCTGGCTGCTGTGATATTTCCTGGCTGGAGACAGACAAAAGATGGGGCTGAGGGCGGAGCATGGCTTTATGCTGAAGGCCCTCCCATGGACCAGACCAAGAGCTCTGGCATCATAGGGGGGGATTAGGGTTCTTTTAGTTGTTATTTATATAGTTTTCCCCCTGTGTGTTAAGTTTGGTCTGATCAGCCAGTATATATGTTGCCCCAGTGTCTCAATTTGTTAGGTCTGTTAGTTGAGTTCACATCTAGTCTTTGTTAGCCTTATTTTCAGTAGAGTTACATTTTGTTGACCTCTTTTAAGGGCCCTATAACTATTATTTCACTTCCGTGAGTTATTTGTTTTGTAAAATCTATTTTTGGGAAATAGACCTATCTTTCTCTTTTTAAACTTTGAACCTGTGTTTTTATGCTTTGACTGCTTGGTGCGTGACACGCTGAATCAGCTGACGTTACCGTTATGTTAACTCTGAGGAGATACAACTCTGTTACTAACATTAACCACTTACTAACTGACTGACTCCTCTTCATCTGCTGTGGGACTGAATGTTGACTGAATGTTGAATGTTGAGGAATGGTGAGTGGATGTAAATGGGGGTGGAGTGGAAGAGGGCTGTCTTCTATTTGGTTGGTCTGGGGGGATGAACTTGAGATCGGGTGAAGGGAGACTCAGTGTGGGGGTTCCATCTCAGGCATTTTCCTACCCGAGAAGATTACAGGCCCCCAAAAGAGTCAGAGTTAAAGTAAACTGAGTTGAGCGTGGGCTTGACGGAGATCATTGAGATTGCTGCAGATGTAGGAGCAATATGCCTGAGTTGACCAGCATTTGATTTGAGATGCCTTGTCTGGCAGCTGTGGATGCAGCGCCAATGCGGAAAGAATGGCTTGAGTAGTGTTCTGAGGATATGCCTGAAATGAGGAGGAATTTGTGAAAATGTTTCTGGAGCCAGGATCGAGAGGCCATTGTTCCTGCTTCGTTGAGAAAGAGAGGATTTTGAGGTGATGCATTGGCTGTATACCTAGAACTGATGTATTTGGTCAGTGGCTCGTATGGGCTGAGACAGGAGTTGAGGCGGAAAAGATAAATAGCAAAGAAACCCCCAGTTGGTCTGTTTTGCTTCTTCAGAGCGTGAATATGAGGGAGACAGAAGTGTGAATGGTGATGTCAGATAGGCTGGGATGATAAAAAGGATTGTAGGAGGATGAAGTAGGCACAAATTCTGGGCACCTTAGGAAGCCAAAGAAAGGCAGCAGAAACATGGATTCTAGGGTTAAGTCGACCATAGGGGATATGTAGCCTGGGCATAGAGAATGAATACAGAGGCTTAGAAGGTCGGAGTCATGATTGGCGTCTAGCTGTGAAAGTGGGCTCCTGTTTACACAAGCCTTTGATCAACATTGTGACATGAGAGTGAAAGATTGAAGGGCAATGGTGGCCACTGATAAGTTTGATAACGAAGTTGATACCAGCTAGGTAGGTTTGGATGGTGGACAACTGGATTTTTGTGATTGGAATGAGCATGAGTGATGAACTTGCGTATGGACATGACGTCCAGAGAGGGAAATGGCAGCAGGTAAGTGGCGTGATATGCCTTGCAGCAATTTCAGCCGGTTGAGTAGGGGGCAAGACTGTTAAGGATGGCTTCTGTGAAGCGTTAGAGAGATTTCTTGGGGTGTCAGGGGTCAAATGAATGAGGGATAAAGGGTTGAGGGTTGAATGGATGAGGGATGAAGGGATGAGTGTCGAGGAGGGGTGAATAGATGAGGACGTTGATGAGGCGTTGTGTGTGGAAGAAGGACATGAGCGTGGTGGTGGAACACTGACCTTGCAATGCTGTGGCAGAGTGGGAGGGGGCTCCACATAGCTCACGAGAGAGAGATGGTTGAGGGATGACGGGATGAGGGTCAAGGGTTGAATGGATGAGGGATGAAGGGTTGAGGGTCAAGTGGATGAGGGATGAAGGGATGAGTGTTGCTGTAGAGTTGTGAGGGACAATGTGGGACACACCCGCCCCCAGTTCGAAGTTTAGTCATCAGAGACTTGTCACGGTACCAAGTTTGGGATCCACAGTACGATACCAGTGAAAGTATCATAGTTCTGAGTAGTATCACAATACCACAGCAAAACTTAGGCAGATGTGCCTTTTTTCATTTATAAAAAGATAAATCACTTTTCTATAGGCCTAATTCATCAATAATATTTCAATGGAATAAATTACTTATTGACTTATTCATACTTCAAAAAACAGCATCAATAAGTGATTAACATAGGGAGGATCAAAATAAAATAAATAAATGAAATAAAAATCAACCAGCTACCCTACTCCCCTGACAAGTGAAGAACAGTCCCTTCACAAGTAAAAAACAGTCCCTAAAGTGCAGTGAGGTTTGTCGGCCATTACCTGCCACAAAAAGAGAAATGTGAACGGTTCGTTTCTCCTCTGACACACCACATACCCGTGTGCCGCCACGGCTCGGCTGGTCAGGTATTTCTGGGCAGTCATGAAATCAAAGAGGAAATTATTGGACCTGGAGCCTGACTTCTCTGTTGCCGGTAAGCGCTTATCTTACGCCGTATTTGACAGGAATACGCCGTCTGTGACCGCCATTCAACCCACAACTGGCAGGATTCGCCTTTAGTTTCTGCTGCTGGTTGAAATGTGTACTCACATATCGTGCTCCTGAATGATTTGTTTTGCTTGCACAAAACTATTTTTAGTCGCAAATGCGAGTAAAATGTGCGCACCGTAGAGCTCACAAATCACTGTAACATATAAACAAATATAATCTACAAGTAATTTATTGTAGTTATTGGACGGCGCATGGACACTCACCCTCTTGCAATTGGACTTTGAACTTATCCCACAGTAGTGGTACCATGAGGCACCATAGTACTACAGCACTCCAACAATGCTAGCGTGGGTGGCAACCAATCATGGTCTCAATTTGCGTGACGCATGAAAAGAGACAGAAATGCTGTGCAGTCCCATCTGGTCACCCTACTTCCACTGCCACTCGCAAGCAGCAGTTAGTAGGGGGCCACATTAGGGGGTATTCCAACGTGTTGTCATTGTTGCAGTGTCTATAGTAGTTCCATCATATTATCATTTATATGGACCAATGTCAGCCGTCTCTGGGGGCCCCCTTCCAGCTCGGGGCCCTAGGCCTAGTTTGACTGTCCGGTTGCGACAGTCCTGGCCAGCACCTTTGTTTGTGTGGGTCGCAATGCTCGGCCATCGTGGAAGGAGGAAAGGAGCCTGGAGATTGATCAGGAGTTGGAGAGATCTCATTTGGCAACACTGGCTGGAGACGCCAGCTTGACCTCGGCACAGTTATCACTGAGTGGGCAGCTCCGCTAAGAGGGATCATCATGCAAATCGTCCGCTGAATCAGGTGGGTTGATTTGTAATTCAGGATTCATCAATCTATTGAAACTTAGGTTTTGGCGTTGTCAAAGTTTGATAATGCGTTTAGACGTGAAGCGCGATCTGTCCTTGAGAAATCTGAGACAAACGGAGCAGGATGGGTTGACCAGGTATAAGTAGGCTTGACAGGTAATCAGGGGTGTGGTTGGGACGTGGCCCTGCTCCCAAACCTAAGTTAACAAATTAACTTCATTTATTTGTTTGATTAGCCGACTTGCTCATCAAAACAAGTGCTGTTTTTTTCATTATTTTGAACAGGGCCTCTGTCTGGCACATAGAAAGTGACTTGTACTTTGAGTAATTTAGTAAATAGGTACTTCTACTTGAGTCATTTTTTATGGGAGTAATTTGACTTTTACTCTACCCACCACTCTACCCACAAGATGGCGAGAGAGAGACAGTTGGCAGGCTGCAGCCCAGAAGAGAGAGTGACCTCCTGGTTCACCCACTTCCGGGATCTCCTGGGCACCCACCCAACAGTGGACAGAGATGAGGAAGAGATACCTGCAGTGCTCACAAATCTCGAAATTGACGATGGCCCCTTTACAGCTACGGAGTTTGCCACAGTGAAGTCCATCCTGAAGCAAGGAAAAAGTCCCGGGCCGGATGGCTCAACCAGGCTCTGATAGACAACATCAAACCTGACATATGGTCCCTCACTCACATCATCCCGGTTCCCAGATCTGGAGATCTGTCTAAGCCAGACAACTATCGTGGCATTAGCCTGACCTGTGTCATAGCGAAGATGTACAACCGCATGATACTAAACCGGATTAGGGACGCCATTGACCCACACCTGAGGGACAACCAAAATGGCTTCAGAAAGGGAAGGACCACCGTAGGCCAGATCCTGGCCTTAAGGAGAATCATCGAGGAGGTGAAGAAGAACAACTTGACAGCAGTGCTGTGTTTCATTGATTTCAAAAAGGCATTTGATTCAATAGACAGAGGCATAATGCTGAAAATCCTCAAGGCCTACGGGGTCCCCCCGAATCTACTCCGGGCCATAGAGGCCATGTACAAGGGCACAAGAGCCAAGGTGGTAGCCCCAGATGGCATCAGCGGGGAGTTCGAAATCCTTGCAGGGGTACAGCATGGAGACACTCTTGCCCCCTTCCTCTTTATCATAGCTCTGGACTACGCGCTCAGGAAAGCCATCAACGGGCGGGAGCAGGAGCTTGGCTTCACAATTACACCAAGGAAGTCTAGCAGAAGCCCTGCTGTAGCCCTGGCAGACCTAGACTACATAGACGACATCTGCCTGATATCTGACCGCGTGGAGCAGGCACAGGAACTCCTGAACAGAGTGGAGGTGGAATGTGCTAAGGTTGGCTTCAGACTGAATGCAAAGAAGACTGAGGTAATCACCTATAACATCCACATGGACCATCCGCCGATTACAACATCAGACGGCAACGCTCTGTGAGAGGTCAATGACTTCAAATACTTGGGTTCCTGGGTGAACTCCACAGAACAGGACCTTAAGGTCAGGAAGGCACTAGCATGGAGGGCCCTGAACGGTATGTCAAGAGCGTGGTGCTCAAATCTCCATCGACACATAAAGCTGAGTCTATTCCACGCCACTGTAGAGTCTGTCCTCCTGTATGGCTGTGAAAGCTGGACCCTGACACCCACCCTGCAGAAGTCCCCGGATGGGTGCCACACCAGCATGCTACAAGCTGTTCTTAATGTGGACCAGAACACCCACATTACCAACAAGGACCTGTATGGGCAACTGCCGAGGCTCAGCAAGAAGGTAGCAGCTAGGAGGATGAGGCTGGCCGGCCACTGCCACAGACATTGGGAGTTCCCGGCCAGCAGGCTGATCCTGTGGGAACCAACGTGCGGGCATCGATCGCGAGGACGTCCCGCGCTAACGTATGCGGACGTCCTGAAGAAGGATGCGGGAGCTGAAAGCTCTTCGGAGCTGGCCGGGTGTATGGAGAACCGGAAGGATTGGAGATTCCGATGGAAGCTCGTCTGAGTAAGACTGAAGAGACCACTGATAACGCATTTACTGTATGTTTCCAGCAGCAGAAGGCAGCCATTTCCAGTATAGAAAGGCCTTGATAATCTTCATGATACCTGTTCAGTACCAAACAGCAGAAAAAGTTACTCACTAGCACAGTGGATGTCGTTTATTAAGTAGCGATGATGTGAAGGTGATGAAGGAGACTCTGCTGACACCATCTTGCTTGTATACAGGAAAAGGATTATTACAAGAAGAACAGCATCATACCAAGCACCTAGGATTGCCTGAGAGAGAGTTTGAAGCCAATATGAACCACTCTAAAAACAGCCACAAAAACCCTGCTTATATAGGGGGTTGTTTTCGTGAAATGTGAGACAAAGATAAACAGAGGACAAATAGACATCCTAGTTGGACTTCACCAATCCTTAACCTAGTCCATAAATACCTTCTTGACCCTGACCATATATATTTCTTGACCTTGGGCCCCTAACAGTAGTGCTTCAGACACCACATATTTCTCCCCTTCGAGACTACACAGAGTCTCGAAAATAAAAGAGTAATACACACATTTCGCAGTTGTGACAAAAACAACCGTTCCTCCTACAGTGCTTCCTGCAGCATAACCTTAGCAATATAGCAACTTTTTTTTTTTTGGAGTGCAAGTGCGAAAACCTGTCAGGCAACTATCTTTCCTGGAATATCCTTTAAACAATGTAGACAGGGAAAATTCTCTCACGGCCCCTCTGCCTTAGGCGACCACATATAGTACTCCAGACCACTTTAAAAAGACAAATTTCATGTTTTGTGTAGGGATATGACAAACAAATACATGTTGAAACCTCAGTAAATAAAATCAAAACAATGTCCAAATTCAGGCTGGTCGACCCATCGCACCTTCCAGTGGACCTTTCCCTGCCTAGCACCAATATCCCTAAGCACCACCAAAAAAATAAAAGAAAACATCTGAGGTCTCAATGTATTTACTCCCTAACAGAAACCATCATTCTTCAAGCAAAGAGAAGACATAAAAATGTATCACACTGCAGCTCCTCAGCAGCGTCGACTCTCAATGTAGCCTCAATGGTGTTTTAAATTAGGACAATGGTATCATAGTGTCCTTCTTCCAGTCCATGTTACTGTCCTTATTTGAGTGTCTGAATTCCTTCAGAACGTTGGGGTCCCTGAACAACCAACCACCCTCACAGTGGTCTTCCCCCAATATCGTCCTAGGAGGAAAGAAAAGAAAACACCAACCAGTATCTTTGCAACCGATGCAAATTCATGAAAACATCAAATGCAGAAACGTCAAATGCAAATTAACACCTTATATGTAGTTGTGAAATATCAGTCTTTCACATTATTCCTTATTCCCTTTAAAGTTGTAGCTAGAGTAGTAGCCTACTTCTTATTTTCAGGTGATTATACCCCCTAACTCCTACACACTGGAGCTTCAATCCATTATTTAGATGTTTATTTATCAATCAGTTATTAAGGCTTCTAAACCTGCACTTCTATGACCCTGTCTTAGAAGTATTTTACTGATGTAAATGTGGTAAAGACCCACTAGCAAAGGAAAATGTGTATATATATATATTTTTTTTTCTTTATTTATTGTTTTAGTTAAACCGCTTTTAGGGATCCACGTGTTTACTGTCTTATTCTTCTGTATCATCAAGAATTCTCTCAAACACAGATCTTAAAGGGATAGTTCGGGTCTTTTGATATGAATCTGTATGGCATCCTCATCAGCAGTGATGTGCATCAACATTGACTTACCCTCTACTGCGTCCTGTGAGCGTAGTTCCGGCCCGGTTTTGGTGCTGAGGAATGTAGTCCGGCTAGTTGGCTGGGGTCACGAAAATAAAGCGTTTTGCTTCTCAAAACAATATGCGTTCAAAAGAGTATTACATTTGCATCACAAAACCGTTGTCCACGAAAAAGTCAGACCTCACAATCGCTTGGCACTATTTTCTCTCCCTTCGTATCACTGCGCGCTGCCGCCAGCTGACAGCCGCGCCTGTTTTACTGTGTTTACTTCTCGAAAAGTTGACGAAAACATGTCTGACTACGACACCGATGATGAAGACATTGCTTTTAGCACAGAGCCAAGGGGACATCTATATGAACCCGAATATACTGATGCCGAACTTCGCCAGATGGAGTCAGAACGGGCAGAGAGAGAGAGGAGGGACAGAGAAGTGATCCAAGAAGCTGGAGCCACAGCTGGAGCCGTGAGAGACAGGGTCAATGACACATGGTGGTGCACTTGGTCGAAGTGTCAAGTAATGCCGACGGAGGTGGAGAGCTACTGCTGCCATGAATGGGATCTCATTATGCCCCAGATGCAAAACCTTTCAATTGATGAGGAGGCCAGCGCATCTTCTGTCTGCATCACAAACCATGAAGACTTCCCCGCAATCCTGAATGCTGGTGTCTTGGAGACCTTTTTCCACATTCCTAAAATTAATTGGAAGAAGCGTCCCAGGCCAGCGGGACCTGATGGTCAGTTGTCTTCAGAGTAAGTGTTGACTCTCTCTTATATGTTGTGCAGGTTTTTTGGTATTAGAATTTTATAACCTTATACTAGTAATCAATTATACAATGTCTTATTAGGGCATACTGTATTTATTAGGTAATACTACACCAAATAGGTTACATGTTATCAGGCATCTAAATACTGCCATTACCAAATTTATCTTACAATTTCATACATAAATTGGTGATGTTATTTTCTGACAAAAAGATGTGTTGTTGTTGTCAGGTTCATATCAAGTATGCACTGACCTATTATGTTGTGTTGTTTACTATTTCAGACAGTACAGGCTGGTTGCCTATCGCATTGTTATAGAATGGGCCCTGAAAGGAGAGAAGCTCGGTCCAGGCAACAGGAGAGTTCTTCCCTCATGTGTGGTGGACCAAATAAGAAAAAGATATCCATCACAAAATGGACAATATGCAGGGTTCAAAGAGTCTGACAATGCACTGCATTTGTTTTAGATGTTCAAAATGGAAGAGTTTTATTGGACGTTTTATACAGTTTTGTTACATTGACCATTTTTTATGGTATTTATAAATATTTTTGAAACAATATATTTTATACAAAACACAAACAGAAATACACCAAATGTTTGCTGAAATTTGTTTCAGTTCTGATTAATAAAACAATGTTCACTAAGACACCAGATGTGATGGTATTATTACGCTTACACATAGGTACAGAAAACTCCAACATGTCCTGAAGAAATCTTTTTGGTCAACGTTAGAGACCAGAAATATGGCTTTCTCAGTCTCAGACACCAACATTTTTATCACTTGCATGTTTTTTGGGAAAACGTGATGCATGTTGTGCCACCAAGTCTTCTTTGTTTGGCTTTGGAGTGGGAGCAATGTTGGCTGGGATGTTGACTGGGGGATGGATGTGAAACTGTGGATCTGCAAGGCTGACATTCTTGTCAAGCCGCCGTTGAATGACCTGTTGCACCAAGTCTTTTCTGAAGTCCTGCGTTGTTGGCTCATACAGCTTCCTTGCAATCCACTGGTTTGATTGCTTGGAGTGAATCACATTGTATTTTTCTTTTCCTGGGAATGAGGAGAGTGAGGGGACATAAGAATGATGAGGATGGTACATGTGCATTACTTTGGTATGACAATTAATAAACTGTGATTTGTGTGACCTGTGAGTTGAGGATAAGATAAATAAAAAGCAATAACTCTAAGATACAAAGTCAAAATACTGAGATGAAAGTCAACAATCAGAAAATGTCATAATTCTGAGGAAAGTAATTATATACATTTACTGTATACATATACTGGTTTTATCACTTTCAGTGTCCAGTGGCTGGACAGGGGGAGTGAATTCGGATTTGTTTTCTCTGGGGACTCACAGCTACAAGAGTTTGAAAAGTACTGATTTATCCAGTGAAAGCATGGCATGACACAAGGTATATAATATGTGCAGACACTAACTGTATTGACACTAGTAAAATATGTGTTATGACTTCAAGCAAGACAGTCAAGTTGAGTTCAGCTTAGAGGGGAATGTAGTTCAATAAAATGAGTTACTATGATAGGACAGTAGCGCAAGATGTTGCAGACAAAAACTAGTATTACTTTGAATATATTATACCTCCAGTAGCACAGCTGTCTATCTGTGAAAATGTTATTTTTGGGGTGCATGTGACAACAAAGCTGATAATTTCCATGATGTGCTGTATCTTTCATACTTACCAGACTGAGTATGGTCATGCTGACGGCCAACATTGTGGTTATGGTCAATCACACTCAGTTGGAGTCTTGCCTGCATGGAGACATATGTGAAGTGCCGCCTCTTCTCTGCGTACTTTAGCATGGAGCTGTGGAACACTTCGAGGTCCCCTAAAAAAAGGAAGATTTGATTTAGACATTTTCAACTTTATACATCTGCAACACAGCATCACATTATCCATGTTTCCCTAAGTGGTGTTCTGATGCACTGATGTCATCTCTTCAGTCACTAGTCACTGAGCCTCAATATCAGTGTGAAATTTAGGGACAGGTGTGATCAACCAAATTCTAATAAGTTTATCCAAACTTACCTGTGTGTTTGAACAAAGTCATTTGACTTAGGTCTCTCAAGAGATTTTTCTCACGTACAACAGCCTTGAGAGCGTTGTAGGCAGCACACCCCTTTTCCAGCCATTTCTTCCTTTTTTGCTGCTCATCACTGAGGTCGTCGTGGTAACATTTGTACTCCTGCCCATCTTCTTCCCAGCGGTGGATACCACATACATGATACAAGATAGAGGTCCACCGGCGTGTCAACTCCTATTTGAGGAAAATAGACACTGATCAGCAAATTTCACAATGTAATTGTTTGCCACAAAGTATCCTCATTTGGCCATGCTTTCATCTAATGATAAACACCAGCATTTCGATCTCCATCACCTACTAAGGACCAACCCAGTTGCAAGTAAATAATAATAACCATAGAGACGTTATTCTGAATCTAAGTTTTTAAAAGGAATAACATCGATATGAAACAGCTTGGCATCTTTATGCTTGACAAGCAGCAGTTGTGAATTGAAGATCTAAAAAAGATGGTGTGCTTTGAAAAATCTCTTATGTATAGCCAAACAATTCCATGACAGAAATTAAAATGAATAAATCTACAGTTTTACATTTTGTAATTCTGAAAGGTCCATATGACAAAAGATAAAAAAGATTAAAATGAAACTAAGCATCACCTTCTCATCTCCACCACAAGAGCTGCACGACCACCAGAAGTGGTTGCCCAGAGACTTGATCCATGGCTGCAGGTCCCGGTTTTCTTTCTTCCTCGCTGCTGCAGTTGCCTTCTTCTTTACACCTAAATAATGTATAAAGATAAAAATGAAAAAGTAAACCCTGGTGAATAGTCTTGCCAACGGTCATATGAAATGACAGTAAAGTCTGAAGTCTACAACTGATTCACTGATTTCAGTTTTTATATGCAAAGGTTTCTACTTTTCCACAACTGTGAAGATTACAAATAATAAAAGGCATTGTATAGTGTAACAAGTAATACTACCTTTTGCAACGTGCCATGGGTCAAACTGATGTCTGAGGTCAGGGTAGGACTCCCTCATGATCTTCCGTATTGATGGAGCCTGGTCAGTGGTAACAACATCAACACTAACTCCAGACTCCAGCAAACGATCCAGCCCCCTCCAGAAACCAACAGACTCCATTGCCGGTGAACTTGTAGCCTCTGATACCTGTATTGTTTATTGGAGCAGAAAAGAAAAAAAAACACATGCAGAGAGATCCATAAAAGGAGAACATGGTGATAAAAGACACTCAATAACTTACTCGACAATATTGTTTATATTTTACCTGAATTAGATCAGACATGATTATCTTCTTTGTTGAGTCATCTATAAAGCTGTAACAAGTGTACTTGGCACTGTAACCGGGGGAATCAGATCTGTAGATGAAAAACAAGGAAGTTACTTGTGGGGTGCTGGCAATCATGATGTAATTAAATTACTATATAGGAGCACAACCTAGTGCATATACGATACATAACAGAAATATGTACCTCGCATCACCACCGATATCTGTGTGTCCACCTGCAGATGCTGTTTCCTGGAGTTCTGATAAAAGTTTCTCTTGCATGTCAGTGTAGGCTTTGTGAACAACAGGTATCATATAGGTTGATTGCAGTGAATAATATGATGTCTTCTTTGGCAGCTGTAAGTTTAGAAGATCGGCCCACTCTGCAATTTCATTTTGTGTTGTTCCAGTAAAAATAATGGCTGCTGAAGATACCAGGTTATTCTCAGGCATTCCACGGACCTCAGGACAGGATCGCCACACTCCCTTATGGTGATTGAGGCATGTCCATTCTATTTTGATCATGGATCCAATACTGGTTATGTTCTTCTCATCAATGGCTACACCACATGTGTGACAAGTTCTAAAAAGTTCCAGAAGGGCTGACTCGTTTACAATCCACTTCCTCTCGGACCAGTCACCTCTCTGTTCTGCTCCAGCAATGCTCACGTTTGAGGAAGATGTTGTTGTGGAGGTACATTCACTACTCAATGGAAGAAATGTGCTGTCATCTCTTTCACAAGGTGCTTCTATGGAAGTCATACTTGTATCCAGTTCAGATGCAACTGCTGAGCTCGGGTTCTCTGACTTTGAATGAAAAAAACAAGACAGTAAAGTCAAATTCAAAGTAAAGTGCCTGTCTGACTGCATATATGTGGATCTCATTCATGGGTAATAGGTACATGCAATGGGCCTAATCTATATATTTTGACCTTGTGAAATTGTTAGCATCAGCTGTTCATTCTGACAAAATGTATGCAAAACAAGATGGAAATTTGTGCTTACCTGTGACTGTATCCAGGTGGGAGGTAGGGCCAAGTATGTACCAGATGTTGATGCTTTGTTCTTGGAAAGGTTTCTGCAGGGTTGGTGAGAACCACCTTCAAGTGTTCATGGTCAACTCTGGACTTCAGAGGGGTTGACTGAGGGAGTCCAGAAAAACCTTGGTCCACTTCTTCAGGGTCTGAATAAATACTGGCCTCAGATTGTGATGCTGCAGCCATTGCAACAGGAGTGCATGCCTTTGAAAACATAAAATCAAATGTTGCATTGTATATTACAAGATAGAATCTCTATAGTGTTTTACAAATAGTAACATTGACAAATATGTTTCTGTACAATCATTCCACTTAGTTTTTTTTTAGAGTGGATTATACCTATATCCACTTTCTGACAGAATTTTTTTTTTTCCATAAAGCATAAGCTTCATCATCTTACTGATTTCCAAATGACACTGGCCACCCTCGTCATTTAGAAACTCACATACAGCTAACATAAATAAAGTGACTGGAAGCATAGGCTACTCATAAAAACATGGAATCAAACACACTTCCATGTAGTTGCTGACAATAATAATAATAACAGTCATCACATAACTCTATGTTATGTAGAAGCTTCACTGGTAATACGACATTGAGTTATTGGCTGCACACAACGTTACTAGCTGATTCTCGATAGCCTGTTAGCTTCTAAAAATAGCAGCATCACTTGTTCTTACCTGGGGTGCAGGGACAGCAGCACTCTTCAAAACACGTTTCTTCCTCTGTCCTGGGCATGTAGGAACATAATCGTCCTCGCTGAAGTGTGCACTACACACACGAAGCTGTTTTATCCTTGCCAGTTTTGTTTCTACATTTAAGCCTATAGCAACAAGCCAAAGTTGCCTCAGAGCAATATCCGCGACTGGAAGCGGTGAAATGTGTGCGGAGATTCAGCCAGATCTTTGTTATTACAGCCTGGATAATCACAAGTCCGCACCATTTTTATATATTTTCTTATAACAATATACTTATCGCTCTAGCTCTCACGTTAGCTCTCTCGCGTCGCAGCTGTCGTTCATCTGAACATGTAAACACTGCCAAACAAGATAGGTAAAGGTGCGCGGCTGTCAGCTGGCGGCAGCGCGCAGTGATACGAAGGGAGAGAAAATAGTGCCAAGCGATTGTGAGGTCTGACTTTTTCGTGGACAACGGTTTTGTGATGCAAATGTAATACTCTTTTGAACGCATATTGTTTTGAGAAGCAAAACGCTTTATTTTCGTGACCCCAGCCAACTAGCCGGACTACATTCCTCAGCACCAAAACCGGGCCGGAACTACGCTCACAGGACGCAGTAGAGGGTAAGTCAATGTTGATGCACATCACTGCTGATGAGGATGCCATACAGATTCATATCAAAAGACCCGAACTATCCCTTTAAGGTCTCACTCACTTTAAAGTCTCCGTAAAGCTAAAGCAATGATTTCTTTCAAAACACATTACACATCTTAGAAAATACTTGCTGTAAATGTGAAAAGACTGAACTGTGTAGTACTGAACTGTGGCGTTAAACTCTTTTTCATCATTTCTGTATCCAGAATTGTTTGGGTGGGCCTCAGAGCCTGCTCAATGACATACTGGAGGCATCCTGAACATAACTCTCCTCTACTATACAAACGCTACTTCACTGCCGACATTAGAGCTCATATTATCAGCGTCATTTCGTTCACCCCCGATGAGGTTGCTACATCCCACGTGCTCTCTCAGCTCTTTCAGTCCCATATCTTCATGAATAAACATCTCTGTTAAACGCCAGAGTCATATATACACAAGCTGAACAGCTGTCACTAACAAACTTTTCAGTCTCTCAGACTAATCGACTACAGTTACTGCTTGCTCCTGTGGGTGTGAGCCTCGCTCTGGTCGGTGCCAAAAGAGTCTGTCGTTGCATAGTGGCTCTTTCTTTAGCTCCCAGGTTGAAGTTTATTAATTATATTGCATCTAACCCATTCTGACTATCTCCATCTCTGACTCCTAACTTACCAAAGCTGGATAATTCGGGTTCTGCTGATTCATCATCTGCTTTAATGAACTCTCCCACTGTTTGCTCCATGGTCATTCCCGTTATTATTAGTAACAGGCCTCATTTGAGTACTCCCCAAGCATGCACTGTGGACAATGACAACCTAGTCAGACCTGCTATTCATCATCAGTCTGCCTATCATCTTCCTCTGTTAAAATGTGTCTCCTCTAAATGTCAGGTCCTTGTCCAACAAGTCCTTCATCTGTCATGATTTCATTTTATCAAATAATATAAATGTCTTTATGACCAGCAAGTATGTTCATAAATGTTCTCCCATCTCTTTTGGAAATGTTACCACCTTTGAAATTTTCAGTTTTGTAATTAACAGTAGAGACACCAGTACTCTGTGTTTTCATTTATGGACCCCCAAAACTAAATTCTGGCTTTATTACTGAATTTTCTGAACTTCTGTCCCTCATCACTCAGCGCCCTGACAATATTATTATACTTGGAGAAGTTAACATCCACATCTGTTGTCCCCTGCTAAGACTACTGCAACAACCTCTACACCTGTCTTTGTCAGAAATGTCTCCACCGTCTGCAGTTGGTGCAAAATGCTGCTGCCAGCCTGATCACCTGTTCAAGGAGATTTGAGCACATAATTCCAGTTGAAGCTGCACTTCACTGGCTGCCAGTCAATTTAGCATCAATTTAACATCTTATTGTTAACTTTTAAATTTCTCCATGACCAAGCTTCTGACTACATCACAGAGCTTTACTCCCCACAAGCCAGCTGGTAATTTGAGATTCTCAAATATGGCTCTACTGGTTATACCTTAGACTAGGCTGGTTACTAAGGAAGACAGGGCCTCTGCCTTCTATGCGCCCCCACTTCTGGAACGACATTAAGTTAACCAGCTCCTTATCTACTTTTAAATCTTTTTAAAAACTTATTTTCATATAAAGGCATTTTATTCCTACTAATGGCAGCAGTCTAGTGCATCTATGCTCCTGTTGTCTTTTCTCCTTCTATTTTTACTGATCCTTTCATTACTGTTGTTACATCTTTTTTCATTGTTTTACTATGTTATTGTCAATGTATTTTCCTTTTCTTTTTTTTTCTTTTTCCTTGTGACACCTATAATCAACTTCACAAACACCTTGTCTCCTCTGTCTCTTCTCCAAACTCTCATACACCATAGGTGAATAAGGGACGAAAAAAAAAGAAAACAGAGAAGAGTTCAGTATCTTATGAACCCCCTAGGTCCCCATAAACAATACAATAAATCATTCAGCATGATTTGCGCCTATTATCTGCCAACACTCAGGTCATCTTCTACAACACAAATTTTTCTCCTTTAAACTATTGTCAAATATCAACTTATAATTTCAATACTTTATTAATTTAGAAAGTATAGCTTGTTTCACTCTAATATCATCTTCAATCTTTCAGTAATACATTATTATCCACAAGCTGTATTTCCTAATACTCTTTTCTACATTACTTTGATTCAAATAACCTACAGACTGTCAACCTAGCATTTTCTCCCTATTGCATTACCTTACAAGGAGAAAAGGAAAGGAAGCACCCTGGCACTTTCCCCTTTTAGTACGATCAATCCTAATTGCATTCTGTATGGGGCGTCCCCCCTTGCTCCACTTTTAGATTTAGCAAGATCTTTCAATATTATAATTCTCATAGAGTGAACATCTAGCCCTATTTACTAAGGATCAAACAGTCTTCATATAACAAGATGCAAAATCATAACCAAGAAACACACACCGGCCAGAACACACAAACTCACACAGACTCACTAAAAATATCCTCACTGATCTATACACTTCTCTTCAGAACCATAAATGTCCTTCTTGGGGCTCATACTTTCTCAACAAATTCAAAAACGTCCCCTCGAAAGAGGCTCATAACTTCAATTAAAGTCCCCATCAAAGGCTTATAAGTTTTAATCAATATTTTTAAAAGCAGAAAAATTGGTCCACGCTTTTGTTACCTCAAGGCTGGATTACTGTAACTCTCTATTATCAGGTAGCTCTAGTAAATCATTAAAAACTCTCCAGCTAATTCAGAATGCAGCAGTACGAGTACTAACAGGAACTAAGAAACGAGATCATATTTCTCCTGTTTTAGCTTCTCTGCACTGGCTCCCTGTAAAATCCAGAATTGAATTTAAAATCCTACTGTTAACTTATAAAGCTCTAAATGGTCAAGCTCCGTCATATCTTAGACAGCTCATAGTGCCATATTATCCTACCAGAACTCTGCGCTCTGAGAATGCAGGGTTGCTCGTGGTCCCTAAAGTCTCCAAAAGAAGATCAGGAGCCAGAGCCTTCAGCTATCAGGCTCCTCTCCTGTGGAATCATCTTCCTGTTACGGTCCAGGAGGCAGACACCGTCTCCACATTTAAGACCAGACTTAATACTTTCCTCTTTGATAAAGCTTATAGTTAGGGCTGGCTCAGGCTTGCCCTGTACCAGCCCCTAGTTAGGCTGACTTAGGCCTAGTCTGCCGGAGGACCACCTATAATGCACCAGGCACCTTCTTTCTCTCTCTCTCTCTCTCTCTCTCTCTCTCTCTCTCTCTCTTTCATATCCTATTACTGCATCTTGTTAACTCGGCCATTCTGGATGTCACTAACTCGGCTTCTTCTCCGGAGCCTTTGTGCTCCACTGTCTCTCATGTTAACTCATATTGCAGCGGTGCCTGGATAGTGTGACATGTGTGGTTGTGCTGCTGCCGTGGTCCTGCCAGATGCCTCCTGCTGCTGCTGCTGCTGCCGCTGCTGCCATCATTAGTCATTAGTCATACTTCTACTGTTATTATACACATATGATTATTATCATACATGTATACTGCCAGATACTAATATATACTTTCAACATATTGTACCACAGTAGCCAGAACTATAACGACAATATTATTACTTTCATGAATGTTGTTGTAAGCTACTGTCATTGCCGAGGATGTCCTGCATCTCCCTCTCTCTCTCTCTCTCTCTCTCTCTGAGTGAGTGCTGGGTGCAGGGAGCGTGGTGAGTGTGTCTGAGAGTTTGTGATTTTTCTCTAAGTCTTTTCATTTTTCCGACACTTTGGCCACGGTATAACTGTTTTAACATTATTTGTGATCATTTGTGATCGTTATTGGAAAGCTTGGTGGTAATCGGCGGCAGGCAGGCCGTGTTTCTTGGCGGAGATGGCGTCCTTTGAGACGCTGTCTCTGTCCTTGAGGCATGGTGTGCGGGTCCAGCCAGACCCATCAGTCCCGGTAGAGACGGTTCTCCTGGCTGCGGGGGACTGTGTGGGACACGCTAATCTGTCCTATGCCTCGAGGATGAACAAAGGTGTGGTGGTTTTTTTGAAAGAGGAGGGATTGGTGGCGGATTTGATAGGTGGCGGTGTTACCGCAAACGGTGTTTACCTGCAGGTTTCCCCGCTCGCGGTGCCGTCCACCCGGGTCACAGTTTCAGGTGTTCCCCCGTTTATTTCCAACGAGGTTTTGGGGAATGAGTTGCAGCGTTTTGGGAAACTGGCGAGTGGGTTTCGGACTGTGGGCCTGGGCTGTAAGAGTGAGAAACTGAAGCATGTGCAGTCTTTCAGGAGACAGGTGTTTATGTTTCTGAACTCAGAAGTCAGTCACAGTCGCTGGATGTTTCCTTCAGAGTAAAGCACGGGGAGGGACACTACATGGTGTATGCGAGCACAGGGAGCATGAAGTGTTTTGAATGTGGAGATGTGGGGCACAAGCGGATGGCCTGTCCTCACAGGCAGACTGAGGAGCGCTCTGAGCCGGTGGCCGGTAACTCCGGGCCGGCGGAGGAGTGCGTGGACACCGCCATGCCGCCCGGTCCGACTCCGATGGAGTCTGACTCCGAGGCAGGAGAGGGATGTAGTAGACAGACAGACAGTCAGGCTGGGGAACAGAGGGCTCAGACAGTGGCTGATGACAGTTTGGATACCCTGAGTGGGACAGCTGGGGGAGAGGAAGGTGCAGAGGAGGGGTCAGCAGCGGGAGGAAAGCCAGTAAGTGGAGGAAGTGAGGAGAGCAGTGAGAGAGGTCAGGAAGCAGGGTCTGACCACATGGAGGTTGCTGATGGACAGGTGAGAGGAGGACAGCAGGGTGTGATGGAGGGGGCTGCTGGTGATGATGAGGAGGAGGTGGAGGATGTTTCTGACTGCGCCTCTGTTGCAGACTCTCAGGGAGAAGATCTGTACACACTGGAGGAAATTGATGGCTTCCTCGATGAGTCGTTTGGAAAGTCTGTTAAGGTATCTGACTATTTTCCAGATGCAGGGAAGTTTATTAAAAGTGTGCTGACGCTGCAGAAGATAGTGGGTGTGGATTTATTGGATGAGAAAAAACGTTTCAGGCTGAAAAAAACATGTGACAAACTTGAGAAAGAGCCTCAACCCGAAAAGAGCTTCAGGAAGGTTAAAACTTAATAAGTAAAACATGATGAAGTTGCTGCACTGGGTTATTCTCCTTCTGCTGGTTTCTCTACCTGTTTGCTCTGTTTATCTCTCTCTCTCTGGGATGCATAGGGTGAGGATGGGCAGTTTGAATATTAATGGTGGGAGGGATCAGCAGAGGACGGCAGTTATCTCTGAAATGGTTTCACAGAAGAGGTTAGATGTAGTTTTCCTGCAGGAAACGCATAGTGATGAAGATAATGAGGTAGACTGGGGACTGTGGTGGGAGGGCCAGTATGTTTTATCTCATGGCACAAATTTCTCTGCGGGTGTAGCCATTCTTTTTTCAGTAGGGCTTGATATAGATATTATATCCACCACAGAGATAGTGACAGGCAGGGCCTTGGTTGTGTGTGTAAGGGCAGAAGTTTCAATTTTGTTTCCTTAATATCTATGCTCCTAATCTGGGCTCAGATAGGCTGGATTTTTTCCAGAAAATAAAAGATTTTTTAAGACAATGTGAGCAGACTGAGTGTGTAGTGATGGGGGGTGACTGGAATTGCACCACAGAGTTCACATTGGACAGAACAGGACAGGAACTTCACTTGAAATCATCCACTACGTTGTCCCAGATTATCTTAGAGTCAGATTTTGTGGATGTATGGAGGCTTAAACATCCCCGAGTTAGGCAGTACACATGGGTTAGAGTGGTGGGTGGGAACATGAGTGCAGCCAGGTTAGACAGATTCTATATGACTAAGAATTTCTGCAATAGGCTTTTGAACAGTCATCTACTCAGTAGGTTTTACAGATCATAATTTAGTCACATTAGATCTTCATATTTCACCAACCACTAAATGCAGCTCATATTGGCATTTTAACATTAAACTGCTTCAGGACAGTAATTTCTGTCAGAAGTTTGAGGATTTTTGGGCAATATGGAGGGCAAGGAAGGGGGTCTTTGAGTCTCTGAGTCAGTGGTGGGAAGTAGGAAAAGCACACATACGTGTTTTCTGTCAGCAGTACACCAGTCATTCCACAGCTACAGTTAAAAGAGTAATACAGGGTTTGGAGACAGAAATCAGGGAGTTGGAGAATAGATTATCCACACATGGCAGTGCAGATAGTCATAGGCTTCAGCAGAAGAGACAGGAACTGGGCTCTTTTTTAAGGGAAAGGGTCAAGGGGGCTTTGGTTAGGGCACGGTTCACCAGGGTGAGAGACATGGATGCTCCCACTTCTTTTTTCTTTAATCTGGAGAAGTCAGTTTCTCAAACGAAGCAGATGGTGTGCCTTCGCCTTCCTGATGGTACGGTGACAACTGACCAGGCTGAGATGAGACAGCATGCTGTGGAGTTTTACAGCGACCTTTTCAGGAGGGAGGATTGTGACCAACAGTGTGAGGATGAACTGCTGCAGGGGCTTCGTCAGCTGAGCCCTGAGGACAGAGCGGTTCTGGATGCTGGTATCTCCCTGGAGGAACTCACTGCTGCTGTGGGTCAGATGGCTTCTGGTCGTGCTCCTGGGCTGGATGGGCTGCCGGCTGATTTCTATAAGCACTTCTGGAAGTGTGTTGGTGATGACTTGTGGGAGGTGTTGCAGGAGTGTTCCCGGACAGGCCAGTTGCCGGGATCCTGTAGACATGCAGTTCTCTCCCTTTTGCCAAAAAAAGGGGGATTTGGCTCTACTCAAGAACTGGAGACCAGTAGCTTTGCTCTGTACGGATTACAAACTTTTTTCTGAAGTGCTGGCCAACAGGCTCAAGGACTTCCTGGGGCTCATCATTCAGAGAGACTGTCTATGATGGATCTGTCCAGTACACAATACGACTAATTTGTTTCTGATGAGAGACTTATTGGACATTTGCAAATTGTACAGTATTGATGTTGGCATCATATCCTTGGACCAGGAAAAAGCTTTTGATAGGGTGGACTATCGTTTTCTTTTTTCCACTTTAAGGGCTTTTGGTTTTGGAGAGGGGTTTATTTCACAGATGGGGCCACTGTATAAGGATGCGTTCTGTCTGTTAAAAGTGGGTGGTGGGCTGAGCTGTCCAGTGCAGTTTCAGAGAGGGATTAGACAGGGATGTCCTATCTCTGGAATTTTGTACTCCATAGTTATTGAGCCTCTTCTGACCAGGATAAGAGCTAACCTGTCCGATCTTCTGTTGCCAGGGATGTCTCAGTGCCTTCCGCTGATAGTATCAGCTTATGCCGATGACATTACAGTCATTGTACGGGATCAGGGGGATGTGGAGCTGCTGAGTCGTAGTTTAGATCTTTATGAGAGGGCTTCTTCAGCAAAAGTGAACTGGGGGAAGAGTGAGGCGTTGCAGGTTGGGCAGTGGGAAGATAGGGAAATTCCAAAGTTGCCTTAGCAAGTTGCCTTACCTTAGGTGGGGGAGGCAAGGGTTAAAGATCTTGGGTGTTTTTTTGGGAACAGAGGAGTTTCAGGGGAAGAACTGGGAGGGTGTTGTGGAGAGAGTGTGTGCCAACTGTCTAAATGGAAATGGCTGCTACCTCAGCTTTCCTACCGGGGACGAACCCTGATTGTCTGAACTTGGCTGCTGCCACCCTGTGGCACAGGCTGATTGTGCTACCTCCACCCAGGGGCCTGGTGGAAGAACTTCAGAGGGCAGTTGTTAACTTTTTCTGGTCTGGGTTGCACTGGTTGAGAGCAGCAGTACTGTACCTGCCAGTGCAGGAAGGGGGACAGGGCCTGGTGGACATTGCATCCCGGATCACAGCATTCAGACTGCAGACATCTCAGAAACTGCTATACAGCTGTGGCCTGCCATGGACTGACACTGTCTGTTTGCTGCTGAGGAGGGCCGGACGCTTGGGGTACGATAAACACCTGTTCCTGCTTCAGCCTGGGACCATGGATTTGACTGGCTTGACACTGTTTTACGAGTCCATCCTGAAGGCGTGGCAGGTTTTCAGTTTCCATCAGAAGGACGTGGTGACAGTGGGGATATGGATCCTGGAGGAACCTCTGTTTGGTAATAGTCTTTTTACATCTCAGGCCCTGTCCTCTGTCAGCCTGAGGTCCAGACTGAGGGAGGGTGGCTGTGTGAAGCTGGGTCACCTTATGAGGATTTCCATTGACCATCTGTCTGAGCTGCTGAACATCAGGTCCAGGAGACTGCTGCTCAGGCTGGTGGAGGAGGTCTGTGCTTCACTGCCAGGAGCCCTCAGAGCGTTTTCTGAAGACAGAACTGTGCTGGATCAATGGGAGGATGGAGTTGAGTATCTCTTTCCTTCCTTGACGGTCTCTCCTGCTGTGGATCAGTGGCAGGATGAGGAGGACATTCTGCTGTCCTTTCAGACCCCAGAGTTGGGTGATTTTGAGACTCTGGGGAGGAAGGCGGCATATCATCTATGTGTAAAGGTCTCAAATCTCCGCTCTCTGGTGGGGGTGAAGGTGTTGAAGTGGACAGAGTTTTTTGGCAGGGGTTCGTCCCCGAGGGGCTGTTGGCGGTCCCTGTACAAACCCCCTGTTGATAAACGGATGGATGACCTCCAGTGGAGGATTGTACATGGGGCCATAGCTACAAACAGGTATCTGGTGCACCTCAATCCTGACACAGGGGAGGGTTGTCTTTTTTGTTCTCAATCTGAAACAGTCTTTCATCTGTTTCTTCAGTGTTCTAGGTTAGTAGGGCTTTTCAGACTGTTAGACATATGGTTTCAGGGTCTTGGGGAACAATTTTCTTTTTGTCTTTTCATTTATGGTCCACGCTACTCGGTCAAGAAAAAAGCTGTACACACACTTATTAACCTCATTTCAGGACAGGCAAAGCTGGTGTAGCCGGAGGTTGTCTCCCTCCTTGCCACTATTCGGCACTGTGTCAGCTTTCCACCCACCGTGATTGCTGGGCGGTGCCAGGCGCACCGCTATATTCCGGTGTGTGGCCGCGCCCCATCCTCTTTCTGCTCCTCTTGCTCCTGTGGTGGCTGTGGCGTGGCGTGTCAGCGTTGTTTGGCGTGCAGCCTTTGTTTGGTGCGGCCGTCCCGTGTTTGTGACCACCGATGAGGCACACAAATCTTCTCTACCCCGGTAAGCGCTCTGCGGTCTTCTCCTTTTCCCTGTACGTGCGTAATGCGCAGTTTGGTCACACGCTCTCCATTCCTTGCAGCGCAGCTGACTGCTTGGTCCGGGGGGAGCGGGGGTGGCTCGCTGGAGCCTCGCTGTGTCCGGCTACTAGTCCGCTCTGGTATGTTTGTCCGCACGTTGTCTGCCTGTTCATTTCCACCTGTTGCTTAGCTCCCTGCTGACCACTCTTCTGTGCATAATTCCCAGGCCGTGTGCGTTAAAGCTGCGTCCTGCGAAGTGCGCATCCTCTGGTTGTCTGTTTGCTGCATGTGCCTGGCATCCCTGGTATGTATTAATTTGGGTTTTTTAGTTAGTTTCAATTCATTTAATTAATTTATTAAATATTAGGTTTTGTTTCTGTTTCTTCTTTTTAGCGGCCTGTAACTGTGGCCCGCTACTGACATCACTCCTGGAGCTGCGTTGCTGTTTTGGTTCTTCTGTCTTAATTCTGTTTTGGTCCGTATTTGTTTGCCGCAGAGCAGACTGCATTGTGGCCCGACGCAGCTGGTCCCTGTCTGGGCGTCTGGTCTGTGTGGCCTCGCTGATTTGCGGGCTGTTCTGGTGCCTACATGCTCGCCCCCGCCTACTGACCATGACCAATTAATTTTAAATCTTGTATTCGTTTGTGTCAATTGTTCCTTTGTCTGTTTTTTTTTTCAGTTAGTTTAGTAATTTGCCTTATATTTTGAATAATTAATTGTGATAAATTAATTTAATTATTCCTAATTGTTTTTGTATTTATTTCAGTTGGGTTAAATTAGTTTATTAAATTGTTTCCTTTGTAATTTTTGTGTTATAATTAGTTAGTCCACACCACTTTTTGTTTAGTTCTTGGGCCTGTTTTATTAATCCTTATTTTCTTTTGTGTGCAGGTGCTGGTGGCTGACGGCGGCAGCTTGATCCTTGTGGTGGTGCGTTCTTCACAGTCCCCTCCCTTTTTTTGTTGTGCGTGTGTGTGTGCAGTTTCACGGGTGGTTTGCTTTGAGGACCCCTTCTTCCTTTTTAGTTTCTGCCGCACTGTAAGCCCCAGCCCTGACCTTATTCCCCTCCCCTGCCCAATTGCCTATTTGGATATTATGTGTGGTGTGTGACATTTTGTTTCTTTTTTTGTATAATTTAGTTTAATAAAATTTGTTTACTTTTAAATTATAAACCGTCTCGCCCCAGTGGTATATATGAATCTGTGTGACCTGATCTAGTTAAAATCTTAGTCTAGTATTGCCTGGGGTGCAATTCCCCAGGTGGCGTTGTCGGACACTTTAATCCTGGTATTTATACTTAAACACTCACCCCCCCAACTCGCCACACTGGCAATTTGGAAGTCAAGGAAAAACCGTCTGAGGGGTGAGGGGACTGAGCATGTGGTTCTGATGCTGACTGGGATGCTGGCAGTTCGGCTCAGAGTGGAGTTCGAGTTTTACAGGCTGGTAAATAAGACTGACATCTTTGTGAACATGTGGGGGGTGCAGGATGTACTGTGTTCGGTTGTTGAGAACTCTTTGGTTTTAAATTTTTGAGAGTTGATGGTTGTGCTGGCTGTAACATTTGATAACAGCAGAGAGTAACTTGTAAGGACGACTGTTTTATTGGTTTGTATTTTTGTTTTGTTGGTTTTGAGTCGGAAAATTTTGTGGTTGATTGGTTGTGTAACTTTTGTTGTTGATGTGATCCGCTTTGTGGCATTTTAAATAAAGGGCGTTTTAAATCAAAATCAAATCTCTCTCTCTCTCTCTCTCTCTCTCTCTCTAATTGTGTCATGCAGATTACTGTTAATTTATTATGTTGATCTGTTCTGTACGACATCTATTGCACGTCTGTCCGTCCTGGAAGAGGGATCCCTCCTCAGTTGCTCTTCCTGAGGTTTCTACCATTTTTTTTCCCCGGTAAAGGGAGTTTTTCCTTATCCACTGTGAGGGTCTAAAGGACAGAGGGATGTCGTACGCTGTAAAGCCCTGTGAGGCAAATTGTATTTGTGATATTGGGCTTTATAAATAAAATTGATTGATTGATTGATTGATAAAGTCCTCTTCTTTTTTTTTTTTTTTTTTGAGGCTCATATGTTTTAACACTAAAAAACAAACAACTCTCCTCTTCTCAACCTATAAATATTCAATATAGAAGCCATCACATTAACATAAACCCCAGTAACCAACCCACTTCGCAATCTTTCACACACAACCAGACCACAGCTGAGACAGCGCTTCACACACACACACAGAGTTCACTCTTCTAACAAACAGAAACACACTGGCCAAACTCACAACAAATTCAACATCCTCCCAAAAACACAAACAGCATCCAGTCTTTAATTCTCAAAGTCGACTCATTCACACTTTCCTATAGCATGCTTTTTCTCTGCTGCTCCTTATTCCCTTTTTCCCTTTTTCTATTTCCTCTTATAAATTTATGCTACCTAAAGCCTGGCTCACACTACAGGATTCTCAGGCTGATTTGACCCAAATTCGGTCCTCCCGACAATTGCCGGAGAAATCGGGTCTCGGACCGTAATTGGCCCCGATGTTCGGCCCAGATTATCTTCTAGTGTGAGCGGGTAAAAGATGAATCTTAAACTCCACGATCACCTCGCAGACACGTTGAGGCCGAACCGATAATTTTCAAACATGTTTGATTTTTATCGGGATGACGCTGGAAGCGGATGCCAACTGCCGTAAGAAGCAGACTAAGAAGAAGAGGCTGGACATAACGTTGCCTCGAGATGGAAATGGTGACCGCGAAGGAGCAACAGAGCAGCAGAGTGCGTTGGACAGCGCATAGACATAATAAACTAAATAAAAATAGGCCCTTTATTATGTCTATGGGACAGCGGAGATGCCGTTTCTTCCTCTTGCCTTTTTTGCTGTACAGAATGGCATGTACTATTGACTTACGCTTCCTTGTGAGATGACACATTACGTGGTGCACCACTCTCTGGTCCAATAATCTTGATGAAATCCTGTAGTATGTGCTGGTCATTATTTTCAAATCTTGTAGTGAGTGCGCAATGAAGATTTTAGATAAGATAATCTGTGAAGATTCTCGTTATGTGTGTGATACAACCAAATTTCAAAATCTTTTAAGATTTTTAAAATCCTGTAGTGTGAGCCAGGCTTTATGAGATGTAAATATTCAATGAGAGGCTGCGTCAAACATTTGTTCGTCAACCAATGTTGAGTGGGAGCTTACAATTGAATTTTTCATTCTACACCTCCAGTTCCTAGAACTGACCTGAAATTCACCTCGTGATATCCCAGGTTTTTAGGCCCATTTAAAATTGCCTCCTTGAGGGCTTTTGTCCCAATCTGCGGCTTATTTCTCTCTAACTGTATTCCTTTTTGTCTTTACTATTCCTTTTGTCTTCTTTATCTACTCTATTTACTCTACATTATCTCTCTTCCTTATCTCATTATCTTATCTCTTTACCTTATGTTTTTACCTTATGTCCAATTTCCCTTGGGCCCAGGGTTACTACTGTCCTCTTTTGTTTTTAGCCAAATTCTTGACTATTTCTCAAAGCCTACTTTCACGCAGTGACTAATTTACACATGTCTTACCATTATGAAGGTACAGGGCCCACCTCTTCATTAATTGCGCATGGTGTTATTTAGCTCACCTTATCATTACTAATTAGGCTGTTCTACATTTCATCATTACTTCAGCTGTTATTTCCTTGCTTATTTTACTTCAACATTTATTCTTCTTACTACTACTTATTTTTTCTTTAAACATCAATGTGTGATTTCTATCTTTCCTATTACACTCCCCCCTTTGCGTCAGACACAACTCACTAAACCCCAATTTAGACCACCAACAAATCATTCCACTCACACACACTCATGATTCTTTCCGGTGTGACCAAACAGCAGAGGAGAGTGCAAAGGCTTTTTGAAAGTTCATCTGCAGCAGAAATATTTCCCCAGTGCCTATGTTGGTATTTTTTTGATATTTCATTATCCCTGAAATATCAATAAAACCATAATATGTGATAATAGCATTGAAATTGAAATTTTAAAAATACAACAAACATTCCTATTGATTTGCTTCTCTGCTCCTCTGACCCAACCACACATTTTCACCATTTTTTGGTCCACTTGTAGAGTAATGTAATGAAGACATCACAAGGGAATAATGTGGTGCAAAAGAGAGTGGCCTTAGCCTTTAATATGACCACCAAAATCTAAGAGTCCAACTCAACATTTGTGCCAAACTTGAAGAAATTTCCTTGAGGTGTTCTTGAGATATTGTGTTCACAAGGATGGGATGGGAGGATGGACGGACAACCTGAAAACATAATATTGTCAGTGCAGAGGCATAAAAATAAGAAATGCCCTAACTAATATACTTTTTATTTTAGACAATACTGTAGCAACCATGTGTTTTCATCAACTTTTGGACCACTTGCAGCATAATGTTAGGACATTATTGCACGCGGACATATCAGCATGAAAGATATAAGTCTTAGCCTTCTTTTGCAAAAGAATGAATGCTCTGGCTATTACAGTTTTTTAGTTTAGATTGATTTTATGAAAACAACATCCCCCCGCAGCAGGAGGTCTGTTTTCAGAGGGATAAATAAAGAAGAAACACTCCAGCAGTAAAATCTGCACAAATAACGAAAGGCACACATTTGAAGAAACAGTTATGCTACTGTGTTTTGGGGTTACAAAGTTTGTGCATCGTTAAAATGCTCAGAGTGTATAATGTAGTTATGTTTGTTAAGGCCTCAACAACAGTGGATTTCAGAAGATGACAAACACCATCAATAACCAAGACATCTGTCACAGGAACTGGAGCTGCAACAGAGACATGGGACATTCTCAAATGAATTTGTGGTGCTGGTTATGGACATGGTGGAAAGCCTTCCATTTGGATTTGCTCTGAAGTTTCTATTCATCTATTTTTGTACACTGTCTCCTCAGTCGCAGTATGTCCACATAAAGCTGGCCTTACAAATGTTAGATCTTTTTCCTCTCTGTTCTTCTTGGTTTGCTTTGGTACAAAGCCCCACAGCCAAGTTGTTAACCACAATGCTGTGTTCTTTTAACTGCAGAGCAAAGACTGTGAAATCAATGTTTTTCCGTCCTGTGAACTTGTGCATGTATCATTTCAGATGCTTTTTGAAGGTGTTGTTCAGTTTAATTGAAATTTACAAAGAAATTCGACTGTGAAACTACCTTGTAAATAACACTGGACATTTGGACCAAAGCAGTGTTTAGGCTGAAGGGCCTGCCATTCTCTAAAATTGTGCTGAGTGGGGGTTATTTATGATGATTTATTCATGTATTTATAATTTGAGCACCCCAGGGACTTCACTGGGTGAGGAGTCCCATTGATGGAAACATCTATGAATGATGTACTGATCACTAGGCATCATTTTTCAAATTAGATTGAGTTTTGTACACCAGTAGGCCTATGGTTTAATAACATTAACTGCCAGTGCTGCACCACAAAGCACCTGAGGCATCCTCATAATCTACTTCATAATTTGACATCTTAAAAGAGAAAGCCTTGTTCTGCAACAGTGTTTGGGTGGTTGAGCATGTCAGGTGGTATCCATATGAATGCCAGAACCAAAGGTTTCCCAGCAGAACAATGCATTGGAACAAAATAATCAAAGTTATTCACTTGTGGTTTTAATGTTTTGGCTGATCAGTATATATAACTGAGTTTAAATATAAAGTAATGGTTAAAGTTTCGTAGCTGTAATCAAGTACCAGGTATCTGCGATAAAAAATTTCCAAGACGTAAGAAATTAATTATTATAAAGATTAACATTTTAACTAGTGAGAAAAGAATGGTATACATCTTTAATTAGAATTGCTATTAGTCAAGATTGATATGTCGACTTGGAATAGTAACTCACTGCATTGCAGATATCTTAAGTACAATTGTTAGAAGTGGAAATTATTTCGTACTAGGAATAATTATTTTTAAGAGCTGTAGCAACTGATAATGTAATAATGGCTGATAATGTAATAACGCTTCATAATGTAATAACAGAAATGTAATAAAAGTTCATAATGTAATAATCGGCTCATAATGTAATAAAATCATGAGCATATAACATAATAACAGCTTTGTGCATAATGTAATAATGTAATAACTTATTACATTATGAGCCGTACTGGCTCCGCTAAAAGTGTTACATTATCATCATTTTTACCTCTGCCATTCCTGCAGGAGTGGAAGGAAATGCTTTCACCTCTGTGTCTGTCTGTCTGTCAGCAGGATCACACGATTTCTGCAAAATGTAGTGGAGTAATGGCCAACTTAGATGCCATATAGCTTCGCCCCCAATATCCGGCGGGCCACATAAACAGGAAGAGAAGCCTAATTGTTGAACGCATCATCCCCCATAGTCCATGATATACTGTAAAGGTCAAAACTGCACACACTCACAACGAGAATGCACTTAAGGGCAGAGGTCTGTATTTGTGTTTGACTATGATTTGTTTGTAGGTGGCGCGACAGTAACCAACTCAAAAGCCGGCTGGAGAAGAGGGAAGAAGGAGGGGGACTGTAGTTCATGTAGTTTAAAAGAGCATTTTCTTTGTTTACTATTGCTACAATAAATGCAGGACACAATAACTTCTACAATAAAAACACATTTAAGACTGGTCTTTTCAAATAAGTAAGTGAACACTCTTTCCTTATATACAACCTAGTGAAGACCTTCCAGTCAAAATGTTGCTGTTATTTTATTGTTGGTCTTAACACCAATTTAATTAAGACTTTTAAGCATTGTTTTCCTACTACTACGTTAAATACATGATAGCAGTGTAAAATATTCATTCAATTTACTTTTTCTTTTAACTTGTGCAAGAATGAGAAGAGCATTTTAGAACCATGTAATAACAATGAACCAGCTCAAAAGTTCTTAAAATGTAAACACAGCCTGTCAGGACACCCAAGTAAAAACATAAGTCCAAATAAATTTATCTAAACAGTATGCATAAATAATACATAACCATAAAATATAGTTGCCAACAAAAATCAAGTCCAGGGGGCTCCATTTGTCAGTGACTGTGCCAGTGTTCACTCAGATCAAGGCTTAACGAGTGAATGGGATTTTTTTTTAAAAAAAGAAAACTTTATTTCTTCCAATGAATGTCTTTAATATGGAACCATCCAAAGGATATGTTCAATCAGGATCCAGGCTGTAATCCACCTGGCATTTTGGCTGAAGAGCTGCCTTATATTGGATGCAAGGCCACAATCAATCAATCAATCAATCAATCAATCAATTTATTTATAAAGCCCAATATCACAAATCACACTTTGCCGCACAGGGCTTTACAGCATACGACATCCCTTTGTCCTTAGGACCCTCACAGCGGAAACCACCCCCAAAAAAACCCCTTTAACAGGGCAAAAAAACTGTAGAAACCTCAGGAAGAGCAACTGAGGAGGGATCCCTCTTCCAGGACGGACAGACGTGCAATAGATGTTGTACAGAACAGATCAGCATAATAAATTAACAGTAATCCGTATGACACAATGAGACAGAAAGAGAGAGGGAGAGAGAGATGCAGGACAGACGGTAATGACAGTAGACAATTGCATCCAGCCACTCTGTATAACCTACTAATACTTATGCAGCAGTCTTCATCCGACATAATATTTGAACTTTCCACCAACTGCTGACGTGCAACAATCAGACAGTGGAAGTGAGCATGGCATTACTCAAAGGCCCAAAATACCTTACACGGATGAAATGTGAGAATGCAATTACAATTAAATAATTCTTGGTTTCACTAATTTAGTTTACTAATGTGCTGAAGCCGTTTGCTTTATTTGCACCTTTAAGATGAAAAAAAAAAAAAATGTTGAAAACGCAGCGGTTTTCTCACAATATGAGTCATTATTACATTATGAACTGTTATTACATTATGAGCGACACCAGTAAGGCTCATAATGTAATAGGTTATTACATTATTGAATTATGCCCAAAGTCGTTATTACGTTATGTGCTCATGATTTTATTACATTATGAGCCGATTATTACATTATGAACTTTTATTACATTTAAGTTATTACATTATGAGCCATTATTACAATATGAGTTGCAACAAGAGCTACTATTCCTTTTAGAAATTGTCAGAATTGAATTTTAGATATCACAAAGACAATTCCACATGCAAAAAAAATGTCACTGTAGATATCTTATCTAATCTTAAATAAAAGTTACTGAAATAAAGATTCTAAACGCAAGATCATCAGTGGGTGAATTTCTATCAGTATGGGCAGAAGTGGTGAATTGTTTCAAGCTACAAAGAGAGGTTAAATTGCTTAGATGGCCGGCATATGATCCTGACTTTACGTCAGCACCACAAGGTCATGGATTTAGACAATGGACCCATTCTGGTATCACCTCTATATGCAAGATTGTGAAAAAATGGGAGCCTGAAAGTTGTGATGATCAATGTAAAACATATGGCTCTGTTGGGCAAGACTTTTACAAGTATTTACAGCTCTGCAATTATTGGGGCCGCCAACCCCAACTTGGGTTGGGAACCGGAGGGTCGCCTGTTCAAGTCCCTGTCCCAGCTTGCGCTCATGTACCTCCTGAATCCTTTCCTCTCAGGGTACTGTTAGCTCTATGGCCACCTGGCTTGACGCTTGGGATCAGAGCACGATATCTGGTCGGAAGCTGGTGATGGCAATCTCCTCTGGAAACTTGAGTTGCCTTCCGAGGTCAGCTCTCATCTCGCAGTCCTTTGCCACACCAAGGATCCCTGAACATCCATCCTCCTTGGCTGCCTTCTCCCCAGGCCTGAGAAAGCTGATGAAGCAGGGACCTTTTGCTTGGGCCTTGGTGGGCTTTCGCTTCCTCTCCTTCACCAGTCCATCGGCCAGTTGTGCCAGCACCTGATCACGGCGCCATCTGACCTCCCGTCGGTCAGGCTTACTCGGCAGGATGACAGAATGCGCTCCATGTTTGCTGGTCTCTTGCACTGCAGGCAGGAGGGATCCTCTGTCAATAATTGTTGTTAGCGTTGGCAGTACATCATACACGGAACTAAGAAGAAACTTTATCCAATGCCCCTCCATATTCCACATATCCGTCCAACTGAGAGATCTTCCCTGGACACTGTCCCACAGGGCCCAGCTGCCCTGCTGTCTCATGGCTACTGCCCTGGCTTGCCTGCCCTCTTCTTCCACTGCCCGAATCTCCTTCTGCACCATTCCTCTCCGGTCCTTTGCCTTTGCCTAAGGCAAAGGCACATAGGATAGATATCTGTTAATCAGCTTTGACTCGTCAAAATGTAAATGTCAAATGTCAAAGTGTGTGTGTGTATATATATATATATATATACATACAACATGTCACTACAGTCTGGAACATTCCCAAAGGCCTTGAAAACTGCGGTCATTAAGCCTCTCCTAAAGAAGAGCAGTCTTGATGCCACAGTACTGAACAACTACCGGCCCATTTCAAATCTGCCGTTTTTAGGCAAAGTCCTTGAGAAAGTTGTTTAGAATAGAATAGAATAGTCTTTATTGTCATTGTACAAGTACAACGAAATTGAAAGTGCAGTCTCTTAAAGTGCATACTTATAAATAAGAACATTAAAAACTCAATACAAACATAAAAAACGCAATAAGAACATTAACATACGACATACACACCAGCATTCCCATTCAATTCACATCTGCAGCATTTCACGATTCATAATTATTATTATTGCACAGTTGTAGAATGTCATGATCCTGCTTTATTAAGTGAGGTTATGGCTTTTGCATAAAAACTGTTTTTAGTCTGTTTGTCCTTGATTTTAGTGACCTGAAACGTCTGCCCGAGGGCAGCAGTTCAAAGTGCGAGTGTCCTGGGTGAGATGAGTCCCTGAGAATGTTGTTAGCCCTCTGCTGTACAGATCTTCCAGGGTGGGGAGAGGGCAGCCAATGATTTTTTGGGCCATGTTGACAACCCCCTGGAGCATTTTCCTTTCTGCTACTGTGCAGCTGGTGAACCACACACACATGCAGTAGGTTAAGATGCTCTCTATGGAGCAACGATAGAAGGACACCAGCAGTTTCTGAGTGAGGTGGTTTTTCCTGAGTACTCTCAGGAAGTACAGTCTCTGTTGTGCCTTCTTGATGATGGTCATGGTGTTGATGCGCCAGGTTAAGTCCTCCTCAATGTGGACGCCCAGAAACTTAAAATGTGTCACCCTCTCCACCTGCTCCCCCCGGATGAACAGGGGCCGAATGTCCATTTTACCTTTCCTCCTAAAGTCGATGACCAGCTCCTTGGTCTTGGTGGTGTTCAGGGCCAGGTTGTTGTCAGAGCACCACACTAACAACTGCTCCACCTCGTCCCGGTAGGCGGACTCATCCCCCCCAGAGATGAGCCCCACAATGGTGGTATCATCAGCGAACTTGATTATGGCGTTGCTGGAGTGTGCGGGGGTGCAGTCGTGCGTGTAGAGGGTGTAAAGTAGTGGGCTCAGCACGCAACCCTGAGGAGAGCCGATGTTCAGGCTGAGGGCTGGGGAGATGTGGGGGCCTATTTTCACCCTCTGGGAGCGGTCAGACAGGAAGTCTTTGATCCAAAGGCAGATGGAGTCGGATATTCCCAGGTCTGACAGTTTGGTCACCAGTCTGTTGGGGAGGATGGTATTGAACGCCGAGCTGAAGTCCACGAAGAGCAGCCGTGCGTAGTTCCCCTGCCGCTCCAGGTGGGACAGAGCAACATGGAGAGCTGTGGCGATAGCGTCTTCTGTGGACCTGTTGGTTCTGTAGGCGAACTGGTGAGGGTCATACCTGGGTGGGAGATTTGAAATTATGTGTGTCCGGACAAGTTTCTCAAAGCACTTCATAATGATTGGTGTCAGTGCTACTGGACGATAGTCATTTAGGCTGCTGATGGTGGTCGTTTTAGGGAGTGGGACGATGGTTGAGGACTTGAAGCACTGAGGGATGGCAGCCTGAGACAGTGACCAGTTAAAGATCATGGCAAAAACGCCAGCCAGCTGGTCTGCGCAGTCCCGTAGCACCTGTCCTGAGATGCCATCAGGTCCCGCAGCTTTCCTCGGGTTCACAGCCCTCAGTGTGCGTCTCACCTCGTGCTCCTCCACTGTTAGGATGTGGCTGCTGCAGGCTGGTAGATGTGGTGTGGCTGTGTCCTGTGAAGCTACCTCAAAGCGAGCGAAGAAGTGGTTCAGCTCCTCCGCCAGTGAGGTGTCACTGGCATCAGCTGAGGTGTTGCTGGGTCTGTAGTTGGTGATGTGCTGGACCCCCTGCCACACCTGCCTGGAGTCGTTGCTCTGGAAGCAGTCCTCAATCCTCCTCCTGTAGACAGCCTTGGCCTCTCTGATGCCTCTCTTCAGGTTGGCTCTGGCAGCGCTGTACAATGCCGCATTACCAGACCTGAAGGCGCTGTTCCTCTCTCTGAGCAGGCACTGCACTTCCTTTGTCATCCACGGCTTCCTGTTCGGATAAACACGGATGCACTTATCCACAGTGACATTGTTCATGCAGTAGTTGATGTAACTCAGGACAGCTGTTGTGTGTTGCTCCAAATCTTGGTGTTCAAAGACATCCCAACTTGTTGACTCAAAGCAGTCCTGCAGCTGTTCGGTGGCACCTTCGGGCCAGATTTTAACATCATACTCGCATGATCTGGCACCAGATTCAGATTTTACCAACAGCTGACTGACTTTCTCCTAATGAACAACTCCTTTGATGTTTTCCAGTCAGGTTTTAGACCCCATCACAGCACTGAGACCGCTCTTATTAAGGTGACAAATGACATCCGCCTGAACACTGACGCAGGCAAAGTCTCAGTTTTAGTCCTGCTAGATCTGAGTGCTGCTTTTGACACTGTCGATCATGAGATCCTGTTACAGAGATTAGAGGACTGGGTGGGCATCTCTGGCACTGCCCTAAATTGGTTGAAGTCCTATCTAGAAGACAGGAGGTACTTTGTTGAAATTGGTAACTGTGTCTCAGACCACATGGCCTTGACCTGTGGGGTGCCCCAAGGGTCAATCCTGGGACCCCTTCTGTTCAATCTATACATGCTGCTTTTAGGCCAGTTAATACAAAGTAATAATGTGTCCTATCACAATTATAAAGATGACACTCAGATCTATGTGTCACTGACAGCAGGTGAATATGGACCAGTAGATTCACTCTGTCACTGCATCCAACAGGTCAGTGTGTGGATGCAAAACAACTTTCTCCAGCTAAATTCAGACAAGACTGAAGTCATCGTATTTGGTCCACAGAAACAAAGAGAAAGTGTCAGCAGTCACCTCCAGTCTCTCTCTCTAAAACCTACAAATCAGGTAAGAAATCTCGGGGTAATGATGGACTCAGACTTGAACTTTAACAGCCACATCAAATCAATAACATCAGCAGCCTTTTACCATCTAAAACATTGCCAAAATCAAAGGTATAGTGTCTAAACCTGACGTAGAGAGACTTATCCATGCATTTGTCTCTAGTAGGTTAGACTACTGTAATGGCCTGCTCACTGGCCTCTCCAAACGGGCCGTTGCCCAACAGCTGCAGTACATCCAGAATGCTGCTGCTCGGGTCCTGACCAGAACCAGGAAGTACGAGCACATTAGTCCTGTGCTCAGGTCTCTACACTGGCTTCCTGTTGCTCAGAGAATAGACTTTAAAGCAGCTCTGCTTGTGTATAAGTCTCTCCACGGCCTAGCACCAAAGTACATCTCTGACATGTTAGTGCCATATGAACCATCTCGGACTCTGAGGACCTCAGGGACCGGCCTCCTGCTGGTGCCCAGAGTCAGGGCTAAACATGGGGAATCAGGGTTCCAGTTTTATGCAGCTAAAATCTGGAACAGTCTCTCTGAAGATGTGAGACAGGCCTCTACTCTGACAATGTTCAAATCTAGGCTCAAAACAGCTCTGTTTCACTGTGCATATGACTGAAAGGATCTTATCTGCACTCTTCTCTTTTAAAGTTCATTTTATAATGATTATTTATGTTTTTATTTTGTATTGTGATTTTAATGCATTTTCTTCTTCTGTAAAGCACTTTGAATTACTTTGTGTATGAATTGTGCTCTACAAATAAACTTGCCTTGCCTTGCCTATATATATATATATATATATATAAAATGACATATTAAATCATTTCCATTAGTGAAAAGTAAATCACTACTTGTCAGCCCCACTGATTAAATATTAGGACTTGCCATACATCATTGTAGAATTACTTGAAACACTCCCCTTAAGTTATTTTTTTTCATTGTTCTATTCTGTGTGTTTGTTCGTAGTTAACAGTTTACTGCTTATACAGTGCAATACAAACATGTTTGGATGCTTTGAATGTTTAAACATAACTAAGCTGGAAATAACTCAAACCCTTTTCCTAAATTTTCAGTGTTTGTACAGTGTAACGCAGAAATGTTTTAAATGTTTCTTATTTTTATAATAGAGAAAACTAATATGTATGCATATTTCAAAAAATGTCAAGAGTGCATCCCTCTGGGGGATAGAAAACTGATGATACCACTGAAGTGAATGATATTTGGTCTGTGTTTGGATTATCAAGGACAGAGTAGCCGCATTGATCAATAGTTCTTAAGAAGTCAGTCGGATGAAGTCCAGGGACAGGTAGAAAACCACAGTTCGCAGTGTATCAGTAACACTGCCACTGAGCAGGAGGAGGAGGAGGAGGAGGAGGTAGTAAAAGGGGATGCAGGTGAAACTGAGGTTAGCAGGCCAGTCAGAGAGAGAACTGTGGAGCAAAAGGTTAGAGTTAGATGGCCTAGGGCAAATGACAAATTGAGGAATACAAATTCAGATTTAGAGAAGAATAGGATAGTGGGTCTTCCACCGGATACCCCTCCATTAGGAGGGATAGAGCATGAGATGGATGTCAGGCCACCTAGGTGGAGGGAAGTTCAGGAGGTGGTCTGGCATGCAAAGGCTTCTTCGGCCCCAGGGCCTAATGGGGTCCACTACTGGGTTTATAAAAGTGCATCTGATATCCTTAATTTTTTGTGGAAATAGCTAAGAATAGTTTGAGAGAAACAAATTATCCCAAGAGCATGGCGTAGGGCAGGGGGTGTCCTCATTCCTAAGGAGGAGTCCATAGACCTTAGCCAATTCCAGATGATTTCTGTCTTGAATGTAGAGGTGGAGATTTTCTTTAGTGTAGTAGCGCAGAGATTAGCTAGGTACTAGCTAGGAAAGGAATAGCTTAATACTATGGTGCAGAAGGCAGGAATACCAGGTTTTGCAGGGTGTTTAGAGCATACTCGCGTGATCTGGCACCAGATTCAGGCAGCGAAGATTAAAAAAAGGGACCTGCACGTAATATTTTTAGATCTTGCAAATGCGTTTGGTTCAATACCACATAGCCTCATTTGGAGTGCATTTGACTACTTCAAAGGCTGCCTTTACACTACCATGTCTTGATGCCCAATTCCGATTTGTTGGCTATATCCGATTTTTCCTGACTACTGTTCACATGTTCTATTCACCCTATTTTTCACGTAAGCACGGAGGCAAAACAGAACGTAGCCAGCTTCCGTTTTTTTTTGTGCGACACTTCCAGTCCAGCACTCTTGACGACTGTGTAAATGTCCCACGGTATTTGCTACAGCCCATGGAAATGTTTACCTTACTGAAAGCAATTTTAAGGACTAACTTTAAAACTGCCCTGTGGAGTTTTGCCCATTTGCGCCATCTGCCGTGTTTTTCCAAGTGCTCCAACAATAACAGTCAGCGTGCGCCGTTCAATGATGTCAGCAATACGAGTGATGCTCCCGCACCGCACAAAGCTAAATGACACCTATTTACCACCCAATAATTTTCGTTGTTTTATTTGCTATGAACAAATATACTGTAGCGACCCTGGGGAAGTGTTGAGTGTGGTATGAGTGGAGTCAGCTGTCAGTCAGTGTGCGGGTTGGAGATTGGGGGAGCAGAGCGGGGGAGGGCTGCCCCGCTGGGTACTGTAAGTGAGTATGTGTGTATGAAGTGTGTGTGCTATGCTAGAAGAGTCAGAGTTTGGGACAGAGACTTTTACATGTTACCCGCCTGGAGTGTTACCGGAGTTTTTGGAGTGCACAAATAAACAGGCCTTTTTCCCGAATGCTACTCTGGTCTCCTGCTCGTGAGTGAGTGATTCATTACAATACAGACAGCTCAGCGGCAGAGCAGTGCACTCTTGCGCCGCGGTAGCACATACACAATGTATGGGTTTGTCGGTGGAGGTCTGCGCTTTGCGTGCTCTGTCTGAAAAACAGGCTTTATTTCTGTGTTTGTCACTCTCTCGTTTTGCCTTTTTTCCTTCTTCTGAACGTTGCGAAGGTTGGGGAGGACCAGTGGGACAAGCTCCAGAGGCTTCGGAAGCTTTCCTGGGCCGTTTCTTTGGGTTTTCAGACATCTTTCAGTAGCTCCTCTGCTAGCCTCGTCGTCTCTGTCATTTCCAACTGCGCATGCGCTCTTTGAACTCTACGTCAAATGCGTCATTTCCTGTGCGACAGCACGGGAATGTCGCTCCTGAGAGGCAATAGCCCTTCTAAGCAAACCAGAGACTGTTGTGTGGTGGAGATGCATTCAACGATCATCCTAATAACTCGTTTGGCAGTGGCTGTAATGTAAAGTTAATCATTAAAGAATAAATTACCTGGAAAGCTGGCGCTGCTCCACATAATTTAAAAGGTAACTTAGCCTACACAGAGCGGTGGAAATGTCTGTGCAGCTGCAGACGGGTGCAGCTGGATGACTGATGCATACATACTGATGCATGCTGATTCGGGTGCTATCAGAGCCAATCCGCGCATCACTATGGCTTAATAATCAACTCTGTCAATAAAAACAATGCGTCCTGTGTTAGGAGTGAATGTCGCTGACAGAAAGAAAGAAAGAAAGAAAGAAAGAAAGGAAAAAAGATAGAAAGGCAGCGTACCTCACATATTTATTTCTCACAGTTGAACACACGTTTGGCTGGCATGCAGAAGCACCGTCTGTGTGTCTGTGTGCCAAGGGTGCGAACCACAGCTTCAGCTGCTCAGGTAGAGAGGCTGTGTAACCCGATGTGTTTTTTCGCTGATTCGGTTATGCAGGTTCCCTGCTGGTACACTGGAGACGGGGATCAAACAGTTTGTCTCACTCGGGATAGATTGTGCTTTTTTTGGTTCATAGTTTTTGATTGCTGTGTGATTTATTCGGCTTTCCTTCCTTTCCCTAGCTCATGAGCACGTCATCAAAATGTGCTGTCGTTGCATTATTCATGACGTACGACGTGGACTGCCAGGAAATATTCGATCTGTCTGTTTAGATTACAGACCTATTGACAGATATCTGATTCATATCCGATATATTTCCACATATGAAGGAGGCCTGAATCTGATCTTACAATAACCGATATTATGCGTTTTTTTCCTGTTTACACGTTCATGTTACAGACCTGATCTGTGCCACCTGAGAGGAAAAAATCGGAATTGGGTCACTTGAACTATATAATGTAAAATAGGCCAAAGTGCCACAGGTAGTTGTTAACTTAGTGAGAACATATTTTCAGGATATTAGGTTGTGTCTAAGTATGGCAGGTTTCACAACAGGTTGGCGAGGCTAGAAATAGGTATTATGGCAGGGTGTACAATTTCTCCATTAGCCTTTACTATGGCCATGGAAGTAATCATCATGGCTTCCAAGTGGGTGGTAGGTGGGGAGAGACGGCAGAAGGGGGTGCATCTTCCACCAGTTAGAGCTTGCATGGATGACATGACACTGGTGACCACAAAAATGGCATGTACAAAGTGACTAGTAGATTGTAGGTAATGTTCAGTTTGGCTGTGGAGGCCTGGGGCTTGGCTCAGGCAAACTGGTATGGAATAAAGCAGGTCCCAAAGATAGAGAAAGAAAAGAAAAGAAAGCTGGTTGTGGAACAGATACGTAAACAGGAGGAGATAATAATGGGTGCAAAGGTAGTGGCCCAGGCTAAGCAGGGACAGTGGTTGAATTGGGAAAGTATTGAGAGGAAGAAGCTTAGTTGGAGGGACCTGTGAAATACTGGAGAAGAATCGTATTAGATTCCTGGTAGGGGCTACATACGATGTGCTACCAACCCCCCAGAACCTAAAACTGTGGGTAAATGAGGACCCATCATGCCCATTGTGTTCATGTACCGCAACCTTAAAGCATATTTTGTCAGGCTGTAAAGCTTATCACAAGGCCGGTATACTTGGGGACATGCTGAAAAGTGTAGCTGCAGGCATCGAAGGGAAACGAAGACAGGCAAATTCAGAAGGTTTTAAGAATAGGAGTTTAGCAATTCAGTTTGTTCAGAGGTGTCGTGGGACCAACTAGACAAAACACTGGTGAAAGAAGGTTCCCACCTGATGGACCCAGTAGACGTGTTAGTTATCACTGCTCATTGGTCTGTATTGTTAAGCCTTGCCATAATAGCTTATCAGAGGGCTTAGGAAGTTATTCACTGAGAGCTGATCCTTTCTTGAGAGCACACATTTCTTGTGTTTATTTGAATGATTGGTTTTTTTTTGTACACACATATTTCTTGTTAAACAAACATCTGTTTTATAGACATGTCTAATAATTATTTTGTGGCCTTGCCCAAACCTGAGCATTGAAAATACCTCAATAAATTAAGGTTGATTTGTCTGCCATCAAACCCCAAGACAGTGGGCCAATATCGCTGACCAGGACATTTGACTGAATCATCAGGTATCATTAGGCTGTGTTGTCTGTGAATAACCAACCTGTTAATAGCTAACTGTTTAATTTCAGCTCAGATTTAGTTGGAGACATCGGTTTACTTCTGCTACTGTATAGCTGTCTGCAGCAGCCTGAACTCACTATTGGTAGCTTTGGTTACTGATTAATTCCAACACGTTCTCATCTCAAGTCTTCACATATTACTGCTTTGTCAGTGACCTTTATCATCTACATATTACTTGCTAGGTATCCTACTGAGTCTGCTGTTGACGTTCAGGGATGCTGCAACCAGCACAGGGATGTCAACAAAGCACATGGTAAGGTTTAGACAACAAAAGCACATGGTTAGGTTTAGGCAACAAAAGCACATGGTTAAGTTTAGGCAATAAAAGCAAGTGGTTAGGTTTAAGCAACAAAAGCAGGTGGTTAGGTTTAGGAAACAGTAACACATGGTTAGGTTTCAGCAACATAACACCAGATTTGTTGGACCGGTCCACCACCCATCCCACCCTCTCTATAGGGACTTTCCAGCTACATATTACTTCATTACTGGCAGTGTAACTGACGCCATCCTGTGGCATGTCATACTACTTCAACAGGTTCTGTCTCACTGTTATAAACTGATGCCACCCATCCCTAAATCATTCTGCTACAACAGGTTGTATCATACCACTGCAAAAGTCGCCTTTTGGCATTGGTGTCTTATTTGAAAATCACTGGCAGGACTGTTAATTCACAACCCGTACAGCTGTCATGAATGTTGAAATTAGCTATAGACAAAAACTATGTTTTGCACCAGGCTGTATACATGTTTATCTTATAAATTTGGCTTCCTTTTTGTTTATTTTCCATTTTTCAGTCCGATTGATTTGAAATTTTAACACACATCCTTAAATAAATAGTGTAATAAAATGAATGCACATATAATTTGTTAATTCTATACTATTTTTGGTTGAAAATAAGAAGCTTAAAACAATAAGCTCAGTTAAAGTACTACAATAAACTGGTGGAAATGGCGTCATAGTGTATTGTATATTTCTGGCCATAACACATTTTGCATACAGTGTGCATTTTTATAGAATCTAGGACTCATTTCTACAATTGCTCTCTTTTGTATAGCAAACAAGCACATTAGTAAAGCAACTCTTTACATTTTTCTGCTGTTTAATAGTTGTGTCATTTAACTGATAGAGACAAATCTATTATTTTTCACTTAGTTTCTTGATTTAAGACAGGAATATATAATTAAGGTCTCTAACATAATGATCTATACTCCTACAGAAGCTGTAGAAAGAAGAAAGACAAATTTCTTGACCACTTTCCACTCATGCAGACCACAGCATTTGGAGCAATGTTTGAAATTCTCATTTGTAATTCAGAATTTAGGTTTCTTAGGGTTATAAAATACATGCTTTTGATTCAGATAATTAGCTGCTGCTGTGATAAAAAAAAAAACAAAAAAAAAAAACAGCAATTAAGCACTCAGGAGTGAGTAGGCCACTGCAGTTGTCGTTCATAATGTGACATCCCGAGAGGCTTTCTCACCATCTGCTGAGGGACCAGACCATTTCTCTCCAGCCAGTGATCATGCTGCCCATTGTTTCTTGTTTCTCTCCCATCTCTGTCTTTCGCCTCAGCTCACAAACTCGGTCTGTCTTTGCTTAAGGCCTCTAAAGTGTGGACTTCACTCATGTGAAATCAAGCTGAGCACATTCACAAGAGCAGGGAAGTAAGCTCTTATTCTCCTGTTTGAGAGGGCTTCCCCCCACTTTTGACAGACAATTTGACATATTTCTACATACACAGTTAACAATGTGGTGCAGAAACAGTACAACTGATTCAATATGATAAATCCAACTGTGATTTTAAATTAAGTTCATATACAATATGCTTTTATTAGGGACCTCAGCTTAAGGGCGAGGACCCTATTATTTTTGGTGCATTTATCTTACTATATCTTACTATCTTATCTCACTATATAATGACGAAAACTCTTGTCTGTCTGTGTCTGTGTGTCTGTGTGTGTGTCTGTTCCACATTTGTCTTCTCACTGACCTGGTCAATCCATGTGAAATTTGGCACAGTGGGTAACGGGTGGATGTGAATGAAGCAATTGGACAAAGGGGGGGCGCTAAAGCAACCGATTGAAACTGCAAACTTTGAATGGACATATCTCATGCCCCGTACATTGTAGAGACACACTTTGCACAGAGATGCCTCTCCTCATGAGGAACAAATTTGCCTCAAGAACCCATAACTTCCGGTTATATAGATTTTCCGCCATTTTGATTTTTTTGCCACAGTGTGTAAAAATGATAAGTAACAGTGACAGCAGTCAAATTCTAGATTGCAGCACTCACTGGCTCAAATCTAAACCATGTCACAATTTGTTATAGCTTCTTTCCACCTGGAATAAGCAGAGCCGGCCCAAGGCATAAGTGAACTAAGCACCTTCTTAGAGCCCCGTGACCACTAGGGGGGCCCAAGAGCAATTAACTTCAAAAAAGAAAAAGAAAAATACCAATAATTTGTTATTTTTTTCCATGTGTGAGTGATGATGATTCATATACTATCAAATGTACGTTCTTGTACAAAAATACAACATTATGTTAACAGAGTGTAGTTTCCTACTGTCTCTCTGCTCTAGACTAAATGTCAGCGCTCAGCTAGTAAGGTGAGCATCCAGCTGTGCAGTGTGCACTGTGCATCCACGGAGCTAGGAGCAGGTGGCTAATAATGTCGCAACAAAGGACATACCCTTCAGGGGCAGAAAAAAGAAAGAGAAAGAAAGAGGAAGTCTTGGTAATATAACATTTGGTATCACAGAGATTTTGAAAAGTTTCCTCAAATTAGGAAAGTCCCTAATTATTGTTGATATTTTGTTCCAACTATGTTAGCCTGTAATAGCAAATTAGCTAGCAAACATTAGTTCAAAGCCAGAGAAACTTCTCTTTTAACTGGAAGGTTAGATAGCTTACTAGTCAAGCTAACGTTTTTGTGTTTGTGTAATACTTTGAATAAGTTGATTCGCGGTGTATATATTCTGGGTTGCTTTTTGGCATTTTGATAACAATGTTTGATAGCAAATGTTTAATAACATCTACCATTAATTACAGACGCAGTGATGTTTGCTAGCGATATGTTTTTGCAATAATGAATTAACTCAGTGAACTTATAGTTTGAGATATGTTGTTTGCTGCAGAGCATAGTAATTTATGTGAGTAAATAAACGTATTCCTCTTACATCAACTCCCTGTTATGCTCATGAGCTATATGAAACTTCCCTTGGAGCACTGTTAAAGTATTTTGGAGGAGGCACTGATTCAGCCCAGGGGCAGTCCACCTCCTCAAGCTTAGCCAAGACTAATGAAACAGTTTAGGGAAAAAGTGTCACCATATATATTTAATTTCTAGTCAAATTATCTCATTAAGATATACTAATATAACAAGACATAATCATATGACAAGGGACGTGTTTTTCATCTTCGATCCATCTCCATCCTCTGTGCCCACTGTCCCCTCTGTGTCTGCTGCAACCTCAGCTCTACCTGGTAAGTTAACAACAAAACAGCCTTTGTAATTGCTCAGTGTACTGCAGAACACTCTGAGATGAATCATTTTGTCCAAAAACATTGATTTAATTTCCCTATATTTTACTGCTTATTTATTTAGAAAATAAGCAGCATAATTTTCAAATGTAATATGCCATCTAACATGGCTAGCCTTTGTTGTTTTTTTGTTGTTTTTCATCTTAGATCCATCTCCATCCTCTGTGCCCACTGGCCCCTCTGTGTCTGCTACAACTTTGGCTCTACCTGGTAAGTTAACAACAAAACAGCCTTTGTAATTTTATTTTATTTATAAACCATTTTTGTTACCTTGTTTCAGGTGCCACTGTTCATTTACATCATTATTTAAGTATTTGTTTGATATTTAAAAAAAAAACAAAAACAGTTTATTACTGTCTGTTTTTGTACATTTGCTGTTGAAGTTTATTTAAAACAAACAAACAAAAAAATAAAAAGGCAGATTGTGTTTACAGTAAAGACTGGTTTATTTTGTTACTTTTAGTTGGCCTAGATGACATCTAATTCAGTTCAATTCAATTCAATTTTATTTATAAAACCCAATATCACAAATCACAATTTGCCTCACAGGGTTTTACAGCATTCGACATCCCTCTGTCCTTTGGACCCTCACAGCGGATAAGGAAAAACTCCCCCCAAAAAAACCCTTTAACGGGGAAAAAAATGGTAGAAACCTCAGGAAGAGCAACTGAGGAGGGATCCCTCTTCCAGGACGGACAGACGTGCAATAGATGTCATACAGAACAGATCAACATAATAAATTAACAGTAATCCGTATGACACAATGAGACAGAAAGAGAGAGAGACAGAGAGAGATGCCGGACAGATGGTAATGACAGTAGCGTACAACATTAATGAAAGGAATAATATTATAATTAATAATAATATATTAATATCTCATGTGTGACAATAATCATATGTGTATAATAACAGTAGAAGTATGACTAATGATAACGGCAGCAGCAGGAGGCATCTGGCAGTACCACGGTAGCAGCACAACCACACACGTCACACTATCCAGGCACTGCTGCAATATGAGTTAACCTGAGAGACAGTGGAACACAAAGGCTCCAGAGAAGAGCTGAGTTAGTGACATCCAGAATGGCCGAGAGAGGGAGAGAGAGAGAGAGAAGGTGCCCGGTGTATTATAGGGGGTCCTCCGGCAGACTAGGCCTAAGTCAGCCTAAGAAGGGGCCTAACTATAAGCTTTATCAAAGAGGAAAGTCTTTAGTCTAGTCTTAAATGTGGAGATGGTATCTGCCTCCCGGACTGCAACAGGAAGATGATTTCACAGGAGAGGAGCCTGATAGCTGAAGGCTCTGGCTCCTGATCTACTTTTGGAGGGACCAGGAGTAACCCTGCATTCTCTGAGCGCAGAGTTCTGGTGGGATAATATGGTACTATGAGCTCTCTAAGATATGACGGAGCTTGACCATTTAGAGCTTTATAAGTTAACAGTAGGATTTTAAATTCTGGATTTTACAGGGAGCCAGTGCAGAGAAGCTAAAACAGGAGAAATATGATCTCGTTTCTTAGTTCCTGTTAGTACACATGCTGCTGCATTCTGAATTAGCTGGAGTGTTTTTCAGGACTTACTAGAGCTACCTGATAATAGAGAGTTACAGTAATCCAGCCTTGAGGTAACAAAAGCGTGGACCGATTTTTCTGAATCTTTTCGAGTCTAATTTTCGCAATATTACACAGATGAAAAAATGCAGTCCGTGAGGTTTGTTTTAAATGAGAATTAAAAGACAGATCTTGATCAAATGTTACTCCGAGGTTTCTTACGGTAGTGGTAGAGGCCAGAGCAATGCCATCTAGAGAAACTATGTCATCAGATAAAGAGTCTCTGAGTCGTTTGGGGCCAAGAACAATAACTTCAGTTTTGTCTGAATTCAACATCAGGAAGTTGGTGCTCATCCAGGTTTTTATGTCTTTAAGGCAATTATGAAGTTTAGTTAATTGATTACTTTCTTCTGGCTTCATAGATAAATACAACTGTGCATCATCCGCATAACAATGTAATTTTACAGAGTGACGTTACCTAAAGGAAGCATATATAGAGTAAATAAGATTGCTCCGAGCTCAGAACCTTGCGGAACTCCAAAACAAACTTTAGTATGTAAGGATGATTCATTATGAACGTGAACAAACTGAAAATGGTCAGATAAATAAGATTCAGACCAGCTTAGTGCAGAACATTTTTGGCCAATTAAGTGTTCCAGTCTCTGTAGCAGAATTTGATGGTCAATTGTGTCAAACGCTGCACTAAGATCTAATAAAACAAGTACAGAGACGAGTCCTTTGTCTGAAGCAATCAGAAGGTCATTTGTAATTTTAACTAGTGCTGTCTGAGTGCTATGATGCACTCTAAATCCTGACTGAAATTTCTCAAATAAATTATTATCATGGAGAAAATCACACAGCTGGTCTGCACTATTTTCTCAAGGATATTTGAAAGAAAAGCAAGATTAGATTTTAGTCAATGTCAATGTCAATGTCAACTTTATTTATATAGCACTTTAAAAGCAGCCAACGGCCAACCAAAGTGCTTTACAGTTAAGTAAGCAAGAACAACAACAACACCACACAAGAAATATTTATACAGTGAAATATAACAAAGGTAAAAGACCAAATAGAGGTGACGGTACTCAATCAAAGGCCAAGGTGAATTATAGCTGCTGCGCAGCAATGGTCAGGACAAGGCAATTTTAGGCAAAATTAGGCAATTAGGCAAGCAACAAGCACAGTGTAGGAAGATGAAAAAAAGGTGGCATTCTAAGCATAAGAGACTATGCTCTATCTCACTGAGCTAATTAGCAAAAGACAACTCTGCGGTATATATGTTTAAAACTTCTTCTAGCTCATTGTACAGTTGCAGTGATTAGTCAATAAATCAATAAGTCAAACACATAATTAAGCCACAACTATTTCATGATGGATTGATTGTTTCAGGCATCAGTGTTACCTTCGCAGATTTCAGGATATCCTTCTCAAGTCTTGCTCTATCATGCTTTTGGACCTTTAGTCGGACAATGTGAGATGTTTGTGGATGCCAGATTGGAATTGGGGAAAGGTAATATGAATTTTAAATAATTTTATAGACAAACATTTAATATAGAAAATAACTGGAATGCTAATCAATAATGAAATGATTCATAGCAGAGATAGGCCTATTTGTAAAATTGTAAATGCACCATTACAGCTTCATTTTAAAAGGAAATCAACATTACCTTTCAGCAGCAAAACTGCACAAATAAATTAAATTAGGCTAAGCAGAAAAAAACAGGGAAAAGAGACAAGGGATAACAGGGAAAAGTGTTGATAAAGAGTATTTGTCTCTCCGCGAAACTGCGTGGATCATAATTACAGTAACCTTAGTAGTCTCTAATCCACATAGCATGATGCCTGAACATAGCATTTTTACATTAGAATGTCTGTTCTGCCTTAGCTGAGGCTTGAACTCACAACTTCAGAGACTGAGGTCTATCTTCTATCTCACTGAGCTAATTGGCAAGTGCCAGTTCATGTGTGGCTTCACAAACTGACTAAGCCAAGCATCACGGTGCCAGATAGTAGCCATCCATGCCATGGAAAAGCAAATTTCAAAGTGAAAGTTCCAAAGCTGTAGCACATATGGTTGATTTGTTATGAAATTTCAAAGTTTTGAAATTTAGAGGCTTGCTGTAGCGCCACCATCAGGGCTATTGTCTTGTGTTTCCAGTTGAGGACATCTGGCATGGGACTTTATGAAAAGTTTGGTTAGATTTCTCATATGGAAATGTTGCACGAGCTGAGGCTTGAACTCACAATCTTCAACACCAAGAACCATCCTCTATCTCACTGAGCTAACTGGCAAAGAGAAACGTCACATGTAACTTCACAAATTGACTAAGCCAGTCACCTGTGTGCACGACAGCATCTGTTAGTGTGTAAAGGTAGATTTCAAACGGCTGTCAAAAATTCAGTTATTAAGACAAAAATCCGAAAATACACAAATTGCATCTGGACAGCATGGAGATGTTGGTAATTTGTTTTTAACAATGATTTATTGGCTCCATAAGTGAAAAACTGATGTTTAAAAATACCATTTTTGCACTGACTCCAGTTGTTGGCATGAGAGTGAAATTCAAAATGCTGTAAAAAAAAAAATAATTCCGTTTTTGAGATAAAATTCTGATATTTTCCAAACATCATCAACCATGACTCCAAAATGTTGTCTTGTTTTTTAATGAACATTGAAAATGTATTTAGCAAGAATTTGCAAGTATATGTTTAAAGTGCTGTTTACAGTTAAACATTTTGATGCACTGTAGGCTCAATTTTTCATAAATCAAAAATCTGTGTGGATCGTTTATGTAGGACAGTCTGAAGATGCTCTGTAGGAAGTTTGGTGCCAATTGAGCAGAAATTGTGGGAGAAGATTGTTTTTTTCAAAAACCAAAAAACATATTAAACCTAAGTGATGGACTTCATAATTTGCAACAGGTTTCAGTGTACAAAAGTTTTGTCAGTACTGGGGCTACATTTTGGTGAAAGTTGCAAATCTGTAGCACATATGGTTAATTTGTTGTGAATTTTCAAAATTTTGAACTTCAGAGGCTCGCTGTAGCACCACCATCAGGACTATTGGCCTGTTTTTGCAGCTGTGGCAATCTGGCATGGGACTGGACCTTTGTGCAAAGTTTGGGAAGTAGGAGAAGAAGAAGAAGAAGAAGAAGAAGAAGAAGATTATAGCTGCTGCGTAGCAATGGGTCGGGTCCGGGCTATTTTTGGCAAATTTAGGCAATTCTGAGCAACAAACAGGAAAATAGGAAGACAAGACAGTTGACAACAATGTTCATTTTGGACCACTTGAGGCTTGAACCCACAACTTCTGGAACCAAAGCCTGTCATCTATTGCTCTGAGCAAATTGGCAAGTGGTAATAAAACAGTTGCTTCACAAATTGAGTAAGCCATGGCCAGTTCAAGCTATTTGTTTTTATTTAATGTAGAGGCTTGCTGTGATGCCACCATCAGGACAACTGTCTTGTAAACACAACACAAACACAAACGACATCTGACATTTTGATCTGTCATCATCATCATCATCACCATTGCTGGGTCTTGAATCCACAACCCCTGACACCAGGAACCAGCTCCTAACTCACTGAGCTAATTGGCTGGAAGCTAGACCTGCTGTGTAGCTTCATTTGTCGACTCAGGGAGTCACTGTCCGGCCAGCTGTTGTCAAGGCAGATTTCAAAAATGGTCAAAATGTCAGAAATTCTGTTACCTGAACAAAAATCTGATAATAAATAAATAGCATCTTGACAGCATGTAAATGTTGGTGATTTGTTTTTAACTCTAAGTGTTTTGCTTCATAAGAGAAAATCTGATGTTTAAAAATGCCACTCTGCCACTTCTGGTTTGACTGCACGCGAGTGGATGTCACTGTGAGTGAGGCTCCTCACAAACCTCCAAATATAACTCGAAAATAGCTCAAATTAGACCTCAACTGCAATGAATACTTAAATCATAGTAGTCAAGGGGTATGAATCTGAGATCTGGAGCAGTTACTCAGGAAATGCGGGCTGGAAATAAGACAAAGGAAACGCACGTGACAAACAAATCAAAAGAAATTGAAATGAGTGGCCTCGAACAAAGCCTCAAAAGCATGCTGATGGACTTCAAAGGAGATATTTCCAAACAGATTGGGGAACTCCGGTTGGACTTCGAAAACTTTTCATCAGAAATGAAGCAAATGCGGAAAGACGTGAATGAAGTCCGCTCTACTCTAGGGGAGACTGTGAGGAATATCGGAGAAGCCAAACAAAGAATCAATCAGCTGGAGAAGAGAGAAGCGACCACAAATGTGACGGTAAAGTACTTACTACAAGAGCAAAAAAAGATGAATGAAAAGTTGGAGTATCTCGAAAACAAATCAAGGCAGAACAATATACGAATTTACAGAGTGAGAGAAGGAGTAGAGGGGGATGATGCGGTGGGATTTATAAAATCAGTGCTTGTGGAAAAGCTGGAGATCCCGGCCGACACGATACACATAGTTGCGGCGCACCGCTCACCCATACAGAAGCCGGCACGAGAAGACGCAACTCCTCGGTCATTCGTGGTCCGCTTCCTACAGTGGAATATCCGACAAAAAGTTCTGCAAGCAGCCTGGTCAAAAAAGAGGTTAAAGTTGGAGATGACCGGATTTATTTTTCCCAAGATTTCTCGAGCAAGATACAAAAAGAAAGAAGCGGCTACGCCTCAATAAGAAGACAGCTGAAAGAAAAAAAAGTGAAATCACACATAATATATCCAGCCAGATTGAGGGTCTTTGGAGATGGGGGGTCCGTGACATACAACACCCTGGAGGATGCAGAAGCGCACTTACAGGAGCAGGGAATACTCTCCACTACCAACCCGAGGCCACATCACGCGCTGGTGGGCGCAGTGGAGACTCAATCCAAGCCATTCCAGAAAACGCATAACTAGAAGCACAGCGGAGACGGAGAGACGGTAACCGGACCTCTGGAAGACTTGGAGGTAAAACTGTGAAAATGACTTATAACTGGAGTTATCTCAAACTAAGTGGACAGTTATCTCTCTCTCTCTCTCTCGCTCTCTCTCTCTCTAACTTAATGGGACAAATTTTTATTTATTCATTGATTTTTGGAGGTTTTTTTGTTTTTTTCTCTTTCTCTGCACCTTCCATATCGAAGCGAGTAGGCATGACTTAAGGACAGAATGGATGCCATTGTAGAGGCCAAGACTATTTATTTTATGATTAGCTCCAAGAGAAAAGAGGTTATTTTTGAATGAGTTGGGTCTAAAACCCATCTATGAACTTTGCACATGGACATTAAATAAAAGAGGAATGTGAAGATGTGAAGAAGGGATGTATTTCTGGGTATTTATTTATTTAGGTGATTTATTTGTTTATTTATTATGATTTTAATTAAGGAGATGGAACTCAGAATTGTATTTCCTTGTATTTTATTTATTTTTTTATATATATTTCTACCTTTAGTTTTATTTATTTGTATATGGAAGGAACATGCTTTTGTAGTCATTTGGATTATTTAGATTATTTAATACTATTCCCCTTTTTTTTTAAAATTTATTTATTTATTTTTTTAAATTCCTTTTTTTAAAGAAGAAGGAAAGGGGAAAGGAAGGAAAAAAAAAAAAGGAAACATAGGATAAAACTGTCTTATTTGGTCCCTCAGAGAGAAGACTTTAATAACGATCGACGCTGGGGAACTAAAATTCCATTCATATGGTTTCGTTTTCACTTAATAGAGTTTTATGTTTTGATGTGGGGTTTTGTTGAAGTGGGGGAGTTGGGGAGAGTTGAGGGGGGTGGCTAAAGGCACAGGGGGCCTAAATGTACTAGGTATATAGACTATTAAAGAGAAGTATTTGGAGGGACCTTACACTTGTATGCAGCTCACCATGCAAGTATGGGCTACGCTCAGTCCCATAACTGCAGCCACATTTACATCTTGTGGCAGGGGTTAATTAAAGTTAACCCTTTTTTCCACATAAGACTAACAATGTGGAATATTTGCTGTAACCATATAGAGGATGCAGGATTTGGAAGTTCAGGGTTGGGTATTTGGGTCACAGGGGTTTTTTATGCACACAGAATGTATTCTTTGTAGGCTTCTTCTCCTGTTTGAAGGTTTAAAGGCTCTTTATACATATATAAATGGAACAAATGTTATTTAAATCAATGTAATGGGGAAACTTAAATGTATATCTCTTAACACAAACGGCCTAAATAATCCAATAAAAAGGAAGAGAATACTCCAAAAACTTAAGAAAGATGGAGGAGAAATTATTTTTCTACAGGAAACACACCTGAGTAAGGTGGAACATGCAAAACTACAGAAATTAGCCTCAGCACAAGTGTTTTCCTCCTCCCACACAACAGCTAAACGAGGAGTAGCAGTTCTCATTAAAAATAATCTTATGTTTAAAAAAGAAAAATGTATCGGAGATAAGGAAGGAAGATATGTATTTGTAATGGGGGAAATAGAAGAACAATACATAACGCTTAATAATGTATATAATCCACCTGGAAAAGAAGTTGATCTCCTGAAAAGGATTCTAGATATGTTAATGACTGAAGCGAAGGGAATAACTATAATGGGGGGAGATTTCAACCTGGTGATGAACCAGAAGGTCGATACTCAAAGTAGAGTAAGACATAAATCACAACAAGCAGCAAGTTTAATGAGAAAAGCTCAAATAGAGTTGGGGCTATTAGACGTCTGGCGTTGCTTACACCCACAAGAAAAGGCCTTCACCTTTTACTCTGATGCACATAAGGTTTATTCTAGATTAGATTATTTTTTTATGTTCAAAGATGAAATTTCAAATGTCACAAAATGTGAAATATTACCTATAACTATAGCTGACCATGCACCAGTTATAATGGAATTAAATTTGAAGAGGGAACAAGGAGAAACGGTATGGAGGTTAAATAACTCTTTACTTGGGGATGAGCGTTTTAAGGAAAAATTAAAAAATAGTATGAAGTCCTATTTGGAGATAAATGATAATGGGGGAGTAACATCTATAATACTGTGGGAAGCTGCTAAAGCAACATTAAGAGGAGAAATAATAGCATATTCTTGCTGGAAAAAGAGGCAAAGAGAAAAAGAAAAGAGAGTGTTGGAAAATAAAGTAAAGAAATTACAAGAAGAGCATGAAAAATGGATGAATAAAGATATACAAACACAATTAATTGCAGCAAAAAAAGCTTTGGAAACAATAGAAATACAAGAAATTGAAAAGAAACTCATGCTCTGTAGACAAACATACTATGATAATAGTTCAAAAGCACTGAAGATATTAGCAACTAAATTAAAGAAACAGAGAGAAAAAACTGCAGTAACCACCATTATAGATAAAAACTACATAAGTGAGAGGGGCAAGTTGGAAATAGCTTCATGTTTTAGGGATTACTATCAAAACCTCTATACCCCAGAAGAAGCAGAAGTAGACAAGCAGGAAATGAAAAAGTACTTGGAACTCTTAAACCTCCCAACAGTGACAGATAAACTGAATGATGATTTAGTACAGTCAATAGGAGAAACAGAAATTCTAACGGTAATTCAGAAAAGCAAAACTGGAAAAAGTCCCGGGAGTGACGGTTTCACTTGTGAATTCTATAAGGAATTCAGGTACTTGCTTTCTCCCATTCTATGCAGAGTTTTTAATGAAATTCTACAAACAGGAAACTGGCCAGACTCGTGGAATTCAGCAATTATTACTGTAATACCTAAAGAAGGAAAAGATTTAAAACACTGTTCATCTTATAGACCCGTGTCCCTCCTAAACGTAGATCAAAAGCTTTTCACATCAATTATAGCAAATAGACTTTCATATATACTACCTAAAATTATTAATTTAGATCAGACAGGATTTGTCAAAGACCGTCTTTTAAGTGACAATGTTCGACGTACTCTTAATGTAATTGACTATACAATAAAAACAAAACAACAAATGCTAACATTGACGTTAGATGCTGAAAAGGCCTTTGATCAGGTGTCATGGCCCTTTTTATTTGCAGTGTGTGAGAAGTTTGGCTTCCACCAAACTTTTATTAATTTGATGAAGAATATGTATAAAGAACCAAAAGCAAGAGTTAGAGTGAATGGGATCCTTTCTAAGACTTTTAATTTAAAAAGAGGAACAAGACAGGGAGACCCATTATCCCCACAGCTATTTGCTTTATACATAGAACCACTAGCGGAGAGGATTCGGGTAAGTGAGAAGATAAAAGGTCTCATAATTAAGGAAGATGAACAGAAATTAGCCATGTACGCGGATGATATTATAGTGTACCTCACAGATATACATAATTCATTACCTGCGTTACTAGATGAAGTTGGAAATTATGGAATATTGTCTGGTTATAAGTTAAATTTAAATAAAACGGAAGCTATGGAAATTGGTACCCATTTGGAGAGAGACTTTAAAAAACAGTTTGACTTTAAATGGGACCAGAATAAAGTGAGATATTTAGGCGTTATCATACCCAATAATTTAGACCTAATATATCATTGTAACTTCGGGAATCTGGAGAATTTAGTAAAGCAAGATCAAAATAGGTGGAAAATCTTACCTCTCACTTTATTGGAAAAGATAAATATCATTAAAATGAATATTCTGCCACGCTTTTTGTTTTTATTTCAGAATTTGCCTACATACATACCACCCACAAGTTTTAATGTTTGGGATGGGTTGCTTAGGACATTTTTATGGGACGAAAAGAAGCCAAGAGTGAAACTCAAAATTTTGCAACAAAAAAAAAGAAAGAGGGGGACTTGCATTACCAAATTTAATTAACTAATTAACTATTACTCAGCACAGGTGAAACCAATTTTAATATGGATGAATAATGAGATGAGACCCAAATGGAAACTCATCGAGTTTAATTTAGCTGAATCACTCAGCACTTTGATCTTCTCAGATTCTAAAAAAACACAGACTAAAACATAAAGTTACTCAGTGGAGAAGAATATGTAAAATAACTAATGTTAAGGAACAGGAAATCACTTGTCTAAGAGAGATAGCCTGGGACCCAGATTTTAAGCCAAACAGTATTGATGAGGTTTTTAAAAAATGGGAGAGTAAGGGCCTCACAAGATTTTATCAAATGTACAAGGAGGAAGTAATGGATTCTTTTGAAAATATAGCAAATAGATATGGTTTAAACAAGAATCACTTTTACAGATATTTGCAAGTGAGAAATTATCTGAAGGAAAAAGTCCAAATTACATCTCTTGGAGATCTCCACCCCCTTCTGAGACATATGATACAGGCCAATCAAAACCAGAATTTGAAAAATATAACTGGACAAATGTACCAAATATTTCAGGATTACAGAACCGAAGACATAAACAACATTAAGGATAAATGGCAGATAGAACTGAAAACATCTATATCAGATGAAGAGTGGAAACAGAGTCTTAAAGATAATTTCTCAAACATAAAATCCCCCTTCTGGCAAGAATATGCTTGGAAGATAAATATACGGTATTTCAGAACACCGGTGATGTTAAGCAAATATACACAGAATAATTCTAGCTGCTGGAGGGAATGCGGTGAAGACAAAGCGGACCACACTCATATTTTCTTTACATGTAAAAAAAATAGAAATTTATTGGTCAGAAGTCATTCACACAACAGAACAGATGTTTGGGAAATTGGGCCAATTTAATAAACATACTTTAGGGTTGGGAATAGGTTTTAATGGCCTTCAAAACGAAGAAGAATATTTATTTTGGATTCTGAGAATTACAGCACTCAAACAAATAACAAGAAACTGGAAAAAGTTGGAAGCCCCCAAAGTAAATAAATGGCTAGAGACCGTAGAAAATATTTATAGGATGGAGAGGGTAACTTACAGAATTAAAAAGAAAGAAAAGTCGTTGGAAAAAAGATGGGCTCGGTTTAAATTAAAGTAACTAGATATATCCTCGGTATACAGTAGAGATGAAGCCTAAATTATTTATTTATTTATTTTTCTCCCTTAACTACTCACGTTTATGTGTGCATTTATTTAATTGCGGTATTTGTTGTAAGTGTGGGTGTTTTTTTGTTTTTTTTTTGGGTAATGTTATTTAATTATTTATTCATTTATTTGGGTTACTTTGGGGGTATTTGTGTATATGTATTTTAAGTTATGAAAGGTTATATTTTGACCATGCCACGTGGGTGAAAGATAACTAAAATGAAATATTGTGTCAAGTTATTTAAATAACAGGATGGGTTTTGCAGGAATGTTCTATACTGTATTGACACAATAAAGTATAAAAATGCCACTCTTACATTGACTCCAGTTGTTCCCATGAGAGCAGAATTCAAAATGTTCTCAAAAATTCAGTTTTTGAGATAAAATTCTGATATTTGCCAAACTTCATCAACCATGGCTCCAAAATATTCTCAATTTTTTTCAGCAAGATTGAAAATGTATTTAGCAAGAATTTGATAGTATATGTTTACAGTACTGTTTACAGTCAAACATTTTGATGCACTGTAGGCTTAATTTTTGACTGCTCAATGCTGATGTACAGGGAGTTGCAGTAATCTAAACGAGAGGTAATAAAAGCATGGATAACTTTTTCAAGGTCTTTCTGGCTGAGATAGAGTTTAACTTTGGTTAAAAGCCGAAAAGCTGAAAAAAGCTAGACTTGACCACTGAGCTGACCTGTTTGTCTAGCTTAAAAACACCATCAATAATCACACCAAGATTCCTAGCATGGGATCTCATGTAAGGTGCTAGTGGGCCCAGGGAGGTGACAAGGACCTGAACCAAATCAGGGCGACTGAACAGGATAACCTCTGTTTTGTTTTCATTAATTTTAAGAAGTTTAAATCCATCCATGTTTTAATGTCACTTATGCAGTTTAGCACGGCCTGAAGGGAATCTTTGGAGGAAATTTTCAACGGCAAAAACACCTGCACGTCATCGGTAAAGCAGTGAAAGGGAATACCATGCTTCCTAAATATCGACCTCAGGGGTAGCATATAAAGGGAGAACAATAGGGGGCTCAGAACTGACCCCTGGAGGTCAGAGGGGCCACTGAGGAGGAAAACTGCCCCATATGAACAGAAAAGGATCTGTCCGAGACCCAGCTGGCATTCGACTGACATTAAACGTTTAAATGTTGTTGAAATAATGTCAGTTTATGAAAAAAACATTAATTCAACGTCAAAACAATGTTGATCACCAAGTAGTTGAAGTGGTGTTGTTAACTCACTATGGATTCAACATTGAAATATCAACAATTTTTGAGTTGTATGTCAAATCAACATTATTTTTACAACCATGACTTTTAAAATTTTTGTTGAAATATATCAGTTAAAAAATAACGTTGTTCCAACATCCAAACAATGCTGATCAATTAACTGTTGAAAAAGTGTTGATCCATGAATAATGATACATTGTTGAAAGATCAACTCTGAATTAAATGTTTGTTGAGTCATGATAAAAGCGCTATCTACATATCCCAGTATACTTTGGGAGCAGGCTGGTTTTGGAACAAAGTTCAAGGGCTTGATTGGAGGACAGTGGTTGTCCGTCACACATGTCCTCCTGTAAATTTATTTATTCTATTTATTGACTTTTTGTTTTTGTATCCATGAAACAGCTCTCATATATTGTGTTATGTGTTAGTGTTTTCGGTGTTTTCTCATAATTTGTAAATTGAATATTTAAATAAAGTTTAAAAAAAAGACACATAGACGACACCCGCTTGCGCATGCGCAAAGTGGGTCTGTGTCGTCATCGTCAGGCTAAAATTTTGACCGGCGGTTCGGACTGTGATTAACATTGGCGGTACCAGCTACAACTCTATAAAGGTAAGTTTTTGAAGTCACATTTTATAATAACCAAAGCATACACGACGTCACGGGTTTAACGGTTAGTTTTGGGCATACAGCCAACAGCAGCATTCGCCAGTACTAGCAGTGCTAACTAACGTTAGCTAGCGGAGTGCATGCATTCGAGCTCTTGCTAAGCACATGTTTAACATTAAAGCACATATGTCAAACTCAATGCCCATGGGCCGAATTCGGCCCGCCACGTCATTTTATGTGGCCCACAAGAGCTGGCATGACTGCTGCTTTTGGGGGGTGTTGTGGGGAAAACGCTTTTCTACCCGCCTGGTTTAATTTTTTATTTTTTTTGTCCAACATACAGCAGTAACGGGTCTATTTTCAGCTGCGGACACAGCTGGAACGATGCCTGACACTGCGTTATAGTTCATAAGTGTGGATGCTCACATCATCTTTATAGGTACAGTTATTAAAATAGTTATCATTCTTAGCGTGGACCGCCTTTCACATATCTATAATCATATCCAGATCCAACCTCTCTCTGTATTTTACTGGTGAATAGGATCCACCGGTGTGTAAGATGCAAATCACTTTTCAATGGAAAAAAAAGGTGTGTTTTATACACCGGTATTTACGTATGTTGTAATAACACAGCAATGGATTTACACGTTTTTATATTTTTTGTAAAAACATGTACAATATTTGTACGTGGTTAAATAAATATTAGTAATCAAATGCAGAGAGTTATTCAACAATATGTTAATGAGTAGTTACATTTACAGTTACAGTTCCAACCGGCCCTTCAAGGACAACCATAATGCTGATATGGCCCGGAGTGAAAATGAGTTTGATACCCCTGCATTAAAGTAATTTCTGTCGACCCCTAGAGAAGTGCTAATTATAAAAACGTTACTGCCACTTATGTCTTGCAGTTTTGGCTGCAGTCACACAAACATAACGTTAATGTAACATGACAAGAGCGGTAACGTTAATCTCCTGCCTATGGTGAATGTGGCTGCGAAGGTCCCAAGCTCGCCCAGCACACTTCACAGATGTGTGTTGAAACAGGAACCTTTGTTACGATGTCTCTGTTGGTCGAACGTGGCACATTGACACACTTTCCATCCACAAACTTTAAAAATAAGGTTGAGACTTCACATTCTTCTGCCTTCTCTTTTTCAGAGATTTGGAAGAACACAATCTGGAAGTCTCCTTCAACGGTGAGTTGTCCCCAAACCTAACCCAACCATCTATTTGAATCTGAAAGTAATTTACTGTAACCCTTAAAACTAAAAAACAATCATTTACATTTTTGTGAAATTTAAATACAGGTTGTTGTGGAAGATATTATAAAAAATGATGAGCACAGCCTACCTCATTTGATTGAATGTTTTTATTATTTTCAAATTGAATGATTTTCTTTATAAAACATTTAGGCTTAAAAATATTTATTTTGTTTTATTTTCACTCCCAGATGTATCACAAAAAATGGAGACGACAAAATGCACAATTACGTGCATTGGTGGAGTCTAGTGACTCAGATGAGAATCCAGGTCCCTCTTTTGCTGATAGCCCAACAGACACACAGACACAGGAGCAGTCTGATATAGGAGAAGACGAGTATCGAGATGATCACCACCCGCCAGACAGTGATGGTGAAAGTGATTTAGAAATTGGAACTTTGTCTGAGGAGGAATCAAGTGATCTAAGAAGTGATTTGGCAAAATGGGCTGTAAAAAATAAGGCAACCCGCACGTCGGTTGATGAGCTGCTCTTGGTGTTACGTAAACATGGCCACCGGCTGCCAAAAGACGCCAGAACTCTGTTAGGAACTCCACCTCAAATAGAAGTCAGGGATCTATGTGGTGGCCAGTTCCTCTACTTCGGTGTGGAGACGGGACTTTTGAAAATGTGCTCACAGTATCCCGATTTCTTTTCAACAGAAAATGAGATACTGCTAAATTTCAGTGTAGATGGTGTGCCATTGTTTAAATCATCCAATGTACAAATGTGGCCCATTCTTTGTAGTGTGAAAAAGTTTGAGCCATTTATCGTTGCACTATTTTGTGGAACTGCAAAGCCAAACAGCATTACTGATTACACATCTAGTTTTTTAACAGAACTGAAGGCACTCCAACAACATGGGGTTGAGTTCCAAAATGGAACATTAAATGTAAAAGTGAATGCTTTCGTTTGTGATGCCCCAGCGAGAGCATTCCTAAAATGCATCAGTCCCACAATGCCTACAACAGCTGTGAGCGGTGCACCATTGAAGGACAGTATGTAAGTCACAGGGTTGTATTCAACTACCAGTCGCAGGAGAAGATTGATGCAAGAACAGAAGATGACTTCAGTAAACAGGCATATCCCATCCACCAAACTGGTTGTTCACCCCTGATCACTGCAGGCTTGCAGTGCATAAAACAGTTTGTGCTGGACTATATGCATGTTGTCTGCCTAGGGGTTGTCAGACGATTGCTGAACTTTCTAAAACAGGGACCTAGAGAGTGTAGGCTGTCCCCAAGGCAAATTGGAGAAATTTCAGCAAAACTCTTGTCCCTTAGTGGAAAGCTGCCAAGAGAATTTGCCCGACAGCCACGAAGTCTAACTGATCTGGACAGATGGAAAGCAACGGAATTCAGGCAGTTTTTACTCTATACTGGACCTGTTGTTCTCCGAGGCATTCTGCAAGACAGTTTTTACCATCACTTTTTGACACTGTCAGTTGCCATGTCTGTACTGTTGGACTCCAATGACATTACACGGATGTCATCCATTGGCTACGCTGAAGAGCTTCTAGTATATTTTTATAGAACATCTACCAAGCTCTACAGCCCAATCTTTCCATCCTATAATGTCCATGCCCTGATCCACTTGGCTGAAGATGCAAGGCACTTTGAAACATCTTTGAATGACATCTCTGCCTTTCATTTTGAAAACCACCTGCAGAAACTCAAAAAAAGTGTCAGAAATGCAAAAAACCCAATTGCACAACTATCGAAGAGGATAGCAGAAATGGACAATGCAAAAATTCATGTCTCACCAGCAGCACTTGGGACATTTGTGTCAACTAAGAAGAAGGACTCCTGTTTTTTTTTTTTTTGGGACATGCCTTTGCCTTGGTAAAGGAAAGAAGGCCAGAAAAGACATGTGTGTGTGATGTGTACAGTCTTGATGCTTTGGACAGTTTCTTCACCAGTCCATGTGACTCAAAACTGATTAACATTGCTGTACTGCGTGATGAAAGAGGGAACAGAAAACGAGAACTGATTGAGGAGAAAAAACTGAAGCACAAAGCAGTTTGTCTACCATACAAAAGTGGCTACATATTTATGCCATTGCTTCATGGCGGTGAAAGGAACTAACCAGCCTAGGATAAGTGACAGAAGAAGATGAGAGTTAGTCCACTAATAGCTGTTAATCTTTCAATGTTAGAAGTTTTTAGTTATAATGTAAGTTTTCTCTCTTGTTTTTTCTATAGACCAGAACAATGTGGACCAGAGTGGTGTGGAGAGAGGAGACCATGGAGATGGAGGAGGTGATACCATCATGTTGGGTTAAGAATGGTGATGTATTGTGGCCTACACAAGGAGCTGCGAGAGCGTTGAAGGCCTGCGAAGAACCAGAAGAGTCATGGACGAAATTCCCGTTAATAAAAATTAAGATTCGGTCAGGTATGTGTTTTGTAAGGCAAAGACTTATGTCATATATGAACGTAAGGCGAATTTCAAACTGTCAACACATACATATGGACATTTCTTAATTTTTCTGTTTTACATGAACTTTTAAGTATATCTGTCTCTTATGTATGTTTGGTAATTTCTGGCCAGCTATAATGTCAGTTTTGTTTGTGTGTGTATTTTGGGGAGACTGTTTTATTGTTTGGTTTTATCTCAAACAATAACAAAAACAAATAACCATAAAATTAAAAAATAACTAAATGTCAGAAGAAGCACAACACAAATAAACAGTCTCATCCAGAAAAAACAACAACAAAATAATATGCTTGAGAGGGAACAGGAGGAAGCAAAAAGCTTATGTAGTCCTGCCCCTTCCTCACAAAATCATATCATATGCAATAAAAAACAATATTGTCATTCAATAGCCTCAATTTATTGACTGTTGGCATGCAAGATCATATCCGCTATTATAAAAAATGAAACAAGTAATTTATAATAGCCAAACCTGCATTTTTACCCAGTTACTGTTACATATTAAGACTTATTCATTTGTATGCATTTTACCATTGCTGTATGTACTTTCAGATGACAAGAATGAATGCGAGAAGTATGATTTTACAACAACTGCAGAATTGAGTGGCTCAGAAGAGGAGTTACCAACGAAGAGGAGGCCAAAAAAAAATATTATCCTGACTACCAAATGGGTATGTTGTGCACTTTTACTACTCTGATCATTTGTAACATTTTCAATGTTGTAGAATACTGAAACATTTGTAATTGTCTATCAAAGATTTATTGACTTTTTCCTTTTTTTAGATGAACAAACTGTCAATGAAGACAGTCAAAAAGAATCTGCTCCAGGTCTTATGATAAAGAGTACAGGTATGTAATAAATTACATTTTTTGGTTTTCACATTTATTTTCATACCTCTATCACAACAATATGGATGGAGTAGGGTTTTCTAACCTTTTTTGTCAATTCAAACTAAGACAGTCAACACGGGTATGTCTAATTGTTTGAAAGATGACTACTGTCTTACAGAATGCATATTACCAATTTTAGGTGAAAAGGCTACCAAGAAGTCTCGAAAATTTATTCCTTGTGAAGGTATGTCTTAATTTACAGGAACCAATGCACTAAAGGCAATGTCTACATGGCCCCAAGGCCTACATCATTGTAACATTGTATTTCTAGAGTAAACCAACAAAATGTTCTCCTTGTGCACAGCCAGTGTGATCATCAGGTACAGGTTGGTAGCAGGAACATTTAAAGAAAAACAGTGAAATAGACCACTGCATGCTGAAAAACTTTACAGAATCTTTGTGAGCAAGCAACATGTTTTGCCTGTAGCTCCCTCTGATTGTTGCTCACTCAGAACAAAGATTCATTAAAGTTTTTCAGTGTGCGGAGGTCAAATTAGCGGTTTTGCTTTCATTGTATTTTCAGAGTTTGTAATAACATAATAGTCTTTGTTGGAGCCACAATGGGTGCTTTTTGTTTTTTAACACTGGTTCATTTTGGAGTATGCCACACCTAAAGGGGGCAGTGACACCTTGGCGGTGGGTCATGTCACACAATCATGTCATATGAAGACACGGGTGGGCTCAGTATGTTTGAATCATAGGAGAGATGTAATGGTTCTTACTGCAAACTCACAACTAAGTCACACTTTTCAGTAAATATTGCACAACTACTAATACAATAAAAAGAAGCCACATCCTGCAAATACAAGTAATGAGAATCAAGCCAAGGAAAGAATAACAAATGTTATGCGCGTTAAGAACACATCATTGTAGCATTTCAATCACCATCGTGGCTATGTCATATCTGGCCAATTAGTCACTGCAGTTTTGAAAGTACTTTTTTTTATGACTGTTGACTATTTATTACAGATGACTTTGTTCTTCCAACTCCTCCCAAAATGATGAATGCACAGTCTGGTAAATATTGCAAAACTTCCAACACAAAGAAAAGACGCCGCATCCTGCATCCCGCAAATACAAGTAATGAGAATCAAGCCAAGAAAAGAATAACAAAAGGTATGCGCGTTAAGAACACATCATTGTAGCGTTTTAATCACTACGTGGCTATGTCAGTATCGGGCCAATTAGTCACTACAGTTACTAGTTAAGAATTTTTTTTTTAAGACTGTTGACTATTTATTACAGATGACTTTGTTCTTCCAACTCCTCCCAAAATGACAGATGCACAGTTTGGTAGGTGGTTGTGTGAAACCAGTTTTGTCTTTGATTGGGTATCAAATATTTTGAAGTTTAGTATGCTATAGCAGAACTGAAAGGGTACAACTTGTATTGAATGCCACAAAATATAAATTTCAATTGTCTTTTATGTTAATGCTAACTGTTAATGTTGCTTATGTTGACTAACCAAATACGTGTAAAGTAATTTTGAATTATTGACATATTAACCCTTCCCAGTGTCTAAACCCTCTAAAAACGCAGAAAGAACCCCGATGGACATCCCCTCAAGCCCTCAATCTCGATCCTTGGCACACAGTGGTAGCAGGAGTCCCTCTGAGTCTCTTTCTAATTAATTAATCTAATTATTTAATTGAAATATGATCAAAAGTGCAATATTGCCAGTACAAATGAAGCACTGTTATTATTATTGTTGTTGTTGTTATTATTATTGTTATTATTATTATTATTATTATTATTATTATTGTTAGATTTTATTTGGTATGGACATCACAATTACACTGGACAAACCAGATGCACTGATTGAGTGCTTTAGCATACATGCTAATTATCAACACTTGTCCACAGGAGGCTTTTAAAAAAGTACAGACAATAAAATAATACACTGTAAAGCTGCAGAGTCTGAACTACAAATCTCCCCAAATGTCACATGTTAATAATATAACTTTTTTCCCAGTAAAAATAGAAATTGCTATGCAAAATGATCATTCCCACTAATTTGAATTATACTGCATTTGTAGTACCTGCTGTAGAAAATTTTCTTTCTCTTTTTTTTTTTTTTTTTTTTAAGCAGATCATTCAGCCCTGGCCAAGAGAGTCTGTCCGAATCCCTTTCTCAGAGACAGCGTGGCGGTTCCTCAGGGTCTTCCACTCATGGACGGAGGTATTTAATTTAAATATGATCAAAATTACAATACTGTCAGTATATATAAAGCACTGTAAAGCTGCAGAGTCTGAACTACAAATCTTCCAGATGTAAGAAAATGTTTGGCACAGACCTCAACAAATGTCACGATATATATATTTTATAAAAACTGCAATGCAAAATGAAATAAAAGAATTAGACTTCATTTGCAATAACGGTCATAGCAATTTCCTTTATAATTTTTTTTTTTTTTTTTTAACCATATCATTTAGCTGTAGCCGAAGGAGTCGGTTCAAGCCACTTTTACAGAAACATGGGCGGAGTTCCTCAGAGTCCTTCTCACGGCTGCAGAATGCTTCTGAACCCACAAGGAGCAGTAAGAGGTGAGGGTGTTGTGAGGAACATATTCTGGCATATGGGAAAAAAATACTGGAACTCTTTAAGATACTTGTATCTGTCTTGGGTGTATGCCTGTAGATGACTGTTCTCCATCAGTGACACTCCAAGAACAACTATCGACCGGAGCCTCAGGCAGCCTCCTGAGAAGTCTATGAGAGCTGAAAGGGATCCCCCAAATGCAGCCGAGGCAATGTCCACGCATGCACACTCAAACAAATTGAGGAAGGAAGACTTCCCGATGTCTGAAAAAAGTAATGTTATTCTCTTATTTTTGCTGACAAATAATTAGGAGTCTTCCGCTGTCCCAAAAGTTTCAGTTGAATCAGATTCAGCAGTTCAATATGACACTTTGCTGATTCTTCAAACTAACCTGATTTTTCACATGGGCACATGGTAATACATGTAAGGTTTTTCTTTTTTTATTATTACAAGCCAAAAAAAAAAAAAAATGCTCCACTGGCAGATTTTTCTACTTATTCCAAGTGAAAATTTGTGTGAAACAAGTGAAAATTGATATTTTGAGTGTATGAGATTTATTTTGACCTGAAATTAGATATTTTGACTAGAAATAGCACAAATATTCTTGGTAAGATTTTGAGTTTTTGCAGTGCGTTTTTATTGGGCAAATGAAAAAACAATGATTTTGTGGTGTAGAGCATACTCACTACGTTATAAAAAATAATAATCAGTCACTTCTTTCTTGGCTAGAATTCCAGAAGAGAGTTCTTCAGCTCCTTCTCGAAATCAAGGATACAATTCACGTTGCCACCTCATCTGCTGGAACAAGTTATGAAGTGAAGCCGGCAAACACTGAAGAAGAGCTCGAAGCTTTAGAGAATCCCCTGGAGGACAAGAATGAGGGAGCAGAACTGGTAAGTTTTAACCCTCAGGTGGTATTGGGGTCTGAGTATCAGGCTAGTGAAACATGATTTCACAACTCTAATGTACATGGGGCTGATGAAGTTCTCAGGCACCATTCCTAATTTCAGGCAAAGAACACTTTTAAATTAATTCAATACATTGTGCACATTTCCTGCTGGACAGCTTCTCAGGCCTCAAATCTTTTCTTGCTTTAAGCCCTGAATTTCAAAGCTAAATATTTGTAGAGATATTCTGATGCCTCTCCCTGATTGGGTACAAGACAAAAACAATCAGACTGATCTAATAAGTACAGCTTCATGGGGCATTTCACATTTTGATCAGAGACAGCAGCAGAGACAGACAAGACGAAGACGTGTGCACGTTTTATAGGCGCATGGGGCCTGTAGAGCGTGCACAGTATGTTTTCATCCGGGTAATGTCTTTACAGCAAGAAGTGCCTTTTACGGCTTCTTATACCACTGAGGTGTGTGTGTGTGTGTGTGTGTGTGTGTGTGTGTGTGTTATGCTAGCAGTAGCTAATGTACCCGGGAGGACAACAAGTGCTATAAAAAAACAAAGACAACAAAAGGGTTAAATAATTAATCTTGTAAAGTGCTGGCAAAGTTTCATTATGACTATAGGTTTCTTCACCTTGGTGACCGCTACAAACCCCTCGTCCTTATCATGTGCCTGTTTTGTGGAGGTCTGGACTCTACTGACCACTTTTTCTGGTTATATTTTTAATTTCTTGTTGCTCCTTTTCAAAGTAAACATCTGAAGAGGTTGGGAGGCGTTGATGCTGCAGACCTTGTTAAGAAGTCAATGGCTGCGTAAGTAACTTTATGTCCCTTTTTTGCATTAGATTATTGTGGTCCAGGTAATACGAACAACACAAACATGATCCAGTAGTTTGGATAAGTTGGAGAAAATTCATGGAAATGGATTTTACTTAACAAAAAAATGTTCCCTGTCATATACTGTCATGCACTCCCCCAACACACCCACTTACTCGCTCTCTGCTACATTTTCATAATGAACTTGATTGCACTGTAATATTCTAATATAAATCTGTTTTACCATGGCAGAACTATGACAAATAAAATGATGGCCAAAATGAGCCTCAGAGTGGGAAGTGGGAAGGTTGCCTTCATGAAGACTCATCTGTACAAGACAATCTGTGGTGAGTTTGCTTTAACATAGTAGTTTTGTGACAATGTTTTAAATAATTTAATATAGTAAGCAGAATAATAATTCATAAGAAAAATCATTTTTAGTTGGAGGACTCTACAGATCATGCTCTACAGGTTGCATATGTGGTTGCAGTCTAGAGCCCTGCCCCATCACCTTTTGCACAATATGCTTTGATAGATAATGCAGTAACATAAGGCAATTTTGTGCGTGTTAGTATTTTGTTGTAATTGAGAGGTTAGCATTTGCTAATACTGATCTGCTGTTTTTTTTTCCCCTCTACAGACGCTGTCTTCAGCTCATTTAATACAACAACGACCAAAGTAGAAGAATATATGTCCAAATATTTGAAATATGCACCAGAGAGGATGGGTGGTGGTGGCAGAAAGAAGTAGCACAAGAAGGGAAGATTTAACCAAAGCCCTGCCGTGTTCAGTATTGCCCAATGTTCGGGCTATTTTTCTCAGGTTCAACTTCAACATATGTTTCAAAAAATGTTGAAAAAAAGACTGCTTGTGTGTGAAATGTTGGTACACTTGATTTTTCAGCCATGTCAGCTATTAAAGCATACAGTTTCTTACGTCATTGAAATGTCTTTATTTATCTTCTTCCTGGTCTTGATTTGGCTTCTTCCTAGCTGACTGTCCATGTTGTGAACATTTAAATGACAGTGTATTTGGTGCTTTCCATGTAATATCGATGAGATCTCTTCAAGATGATTAATAATCACAAAAAAGATTCTTATTATGATTGCTATAGCTTAATTAATGTATGCTTAATGTATCCATTTCAAGGTGTTTGGTGTTATTGGAGCTACTGTTGAACACATCAATACTTTAGTGAAAACAGTGTAACAAAAATATATATTTAGTGTGTTGAAAATCAGGACTTTATAGTGACGTTGAAATTTCAACGTTGATTGGTTTTGCAAAATCTAAACTAAAATCATTATTGATTCAATGTTGGCAAATTCACCTATGTTGAGAAACGTGACGTAGAAATGGCGTTGCTATTTCAACGTTGATTAGATTTGCAAAATCTAAACAAAATTCAACGGTTATCCAACAATGGCACCTGACGTTGATTCAACAGTGACTCCACGTTAAAATGCCAGCTGGGGATGTACGATTTAAACCAACTTAAAACAGTGCCTTTTATACCTACACAATGCTCTAGGCCTGACAGGAGAATTGTGTGATCCACTGTGTCAAACGCTGCTGTTAGGTCAAGAAGAATTAAAATGGCACAGTTACCAGAGTCAAGGTTTAACAAAAGATTATTAAAAACTTATAAAAGAGCAGTTTCAGTGCTGTGAAAAGGCTTAAAACCAGACTGAAACCGTTCACAAATGTTGGCCCATTTTAAAAAGTCTTGGAGTTGGTTAAAAATGACTTTCTCTAAAACCTTGGAAATAAAAAGAACTTTGGAAATTGGCCTGAAATTAGCCAATACAGAGGGATCTTCTTTTTCAAAAGAGGCTGCACTGTGGCATGTTTAAAGGAGGATGGAACACATCCAGAGCTGAGACACATATTTGTAAGTTTTAAAATAAAAGACTCAACTGAACTGAAAACCTCCGTAAACAAACGGGATGGAATGCTGTCAGTTGGGCAGTTAGCAGGGCGTAAGTGTTCAGCTACTTCAGTTGAGAGAGTGAAACAGGCTCAAACTGGTGAAAAACAGCTGAGCTTGCTATGGGAACTGAGGGGTCCTGAGCAGACTGAAGGAGCGGGGATCTAAAGCAGAAATCTTATTAATAAAAAACTGCAAAAAATCCTCGCACAGAAAAGAAGATGGCTTAATACAGACAGCATCACAAGGATTCACCAGTGAGTCAAATCCATTGAAAAGAACCTGAGGTTTGTGAGCATTTGTCGAAACAAGTGAGAAAAAGTATTCAGTTTTAGCAGCTTTAACAACCTGCTGATATGTCAGAAGAGAATCACGTAGGAGATCCAGAGAAATCTGGAGATTGTCCTTTTTCCACTTTCTCTCTGCCAGCCTACATGCGTGTCTGAGCATGCGAGTGGACTCATTCAGCCAAGGCTCAGACTGTGGCTTTATGCGCTTTAGAGTCAGGGGCGCAATGGAGTCTAGAATCTCAGTACAGAGTGAGTCAAACATCGCCATACAGAAATCCACACTGAGGGCGACAAAGTCATCCAGAGAATATAGGAGAGAGTCTTTAAAAGCAGTGGAAAACTGCAGAGGAGTTTCAGAATTAAAAACATGGAGACGGCGAATGGGAGCGGAGTACATTCAATTCATATGACAACATAAGGTCAAGAATGTGGCCTTTTTAATGCGTCAGCCCCGAAATAGACAGCGTGAGATTAAAAGAGTCCATGAGACTCAGAAAGTCTCTGACCAGAGGTGGGCTCTCACAGCAGACATGTACATTAAAATCACAGACAATTAAAAAGTGATCATATTTAAGAGTCACACCCGACACAAAGTCTGCAAAGTCCCGTATGAAGTCTTTGTTAAATTTCGAGGGGCGATAGATCACTGCACAGAGAACAGTCACGGGGAAATTTACCTCAATGAGTTGGAGCTCGAAGCAGGAATAGCTGACAGCTGGAGACTGCTGGCAGTAGGGTTAGCTCTCACCCAGTAAGGACTAATTGAGTCCTTGTGATGGTTGAAGTAATAACTTTGTAATGGTTTTATATTTGTAGGAACATATCAATGTATTGTCTCAGCCAGGCCAAAAATTATTATCCTGTCCTCTAACTGACCCCAATCAGGAGAAAGACCGTCCGTCTGTCTCCAAGGACATCATGTGAAGACTATTCAAATCAGGACATTAACTTACTTCCCTTTTCACCCACTAGTTTTATTACCAACTCTGCTTTGAAAAACAATGCACCCTTTTGATGACCACATTCTGCCACTTACATGTGACTGGGGAGAGACAAAGGTTCTATTGCGATGGACTGAAACGTATGTGTCAGATCCTTCTGCCTCTGTATTACCGTGTAACATTCTTTGACTTGAACATAGCATGGTCAGGATCTGATATGAATGGTTCTTTGTTAAGTCCAAATGTTTTAGTATGTGGCATAATTAAATTTAATTTCAACTCCCTAACATGTAGCCATATTGCCACCTCGTGACGGACTTCGGAGGAGTTACCGTAAGGAAGTCCACTTTATATATATATTTAATGAAGATATAATTAGGTAGTATTAATCAACTTGTTGCATGACTATGTGTTCCTTCATTCTGTTTATCATTAAACATTGTCATCGATTTAATCAGAGTGTGTGTATTTACTAATAATAATAATAATAATAATAATACATTTTATTTGTTTGGCGCCTTTCAAGGCACTCAAGGTCACCTTATAAGTTAATAACAGAAAACATAAGAATAGTACAGTAGCAAATAATAAATATACAAATAACAAACATGCAGAACATAGAAATAGCAAAAACAAAATGTACAAGTAATTGTTACAGGTACCGGGTTGCAGCACCAGTATACAGTTGTATGAATAACTGAAACAAAAGAAAACAAAGGATGACACGGGAGACGTGGCTTGTCTTTGCTGAATCTTCCTCAGTTATGTTTATTTATGTCACATGTCATTCACTGTCCTGTTAACATTGTCCATTTTAATATTCACTCAGCATCATACTGTATATGTATTGTCTTTCCAGACATATTTCAGTGTTCATAAAACACACATTTTCCGCAGAACACACTATCAAACCAAAAATAACCACCTTTCGTCACAATATCATCTTCATGTCACCTTTCCATGTCCCAGCTCAAGACTGGTCATAATTGTACTTTAAATGTACCTTAAAGAGAATACTGTAGTATTTCCTGGACCTACATGTTACACAGTAGCATGTGAATAGACGTGAGCTTTTACCCTTCTTTTTTACCTAACTACTGTATCAATCCATACATATTAACTTTTTAACAAACATATTTCTAATGAATTTGTATACTTTTTACTCAATTACTTTTGACATATGGATTTTCAATATTTCCCATCAACCAGTTCTCAAACCACTTCCACACAACATGAACCTTTAAACATAATAAAATAAATCAAGGAGTTTACCATGGTATGTATTAAACCTAAAGAAATAGTTGTGCAGCCCACACTAGCCCTCCACATCTAGCTACTTGCTAGCAACGACAGAACATGGCGCCGCCACCACCACTTCCTCGGCGGGCGTCGAGTCCGAAAACACTCAAATACTACCTCATGGCTTACAAACAAACCCGTGCCTAATGTAAAATTATCCTCAAACATTTATCCAACAGTTACAACTACTTTCGTTACGTTTTCATATACCACATACCTGAAACAAAAGAAAACAAAGGATGACACGGGAGACGTGGTTTGTCTTTGCTGAATCTTCCTCAGTTATGAGGGAAGACAGCGGGATGCAGGCAAACCACAGGCTCACAGTGCCTCCTACTGGCAGGAACGTGGCAATTATCTATGCTGCACCTGGCTTTCCTAATTTTTTACTTGTGATATAAATAAGCATTTTTAATAAAAAAACAAAACAAAACAAAATTAATTTATAATGTACAATTAATAAATAAGGCTTGTTTCAGACAACTAATATTAAACCAATATACACAAATGTGAACACACATTAGTGGGCTTCACATAATAAATATAGAGAAAATACAAATAGAGATGGCTAAACAGATGGATAAACTATTGGGATTAAAGGGAGTAGGCAGTTTTGAAGAGGTGTGTCTTGAGGTGTAACTTAAAGGTATCAACTGAGTCCAGATTACGGATGTGTAGTGGGAGAGTGTTCCAAAGTCTGGGAGCAGAGCAGCTAATAGCACGAGCACCAAAAGAACTGAGTTTGAAAGGAGGTGTGGTGAGCAGAGCAGCAGATGAAGAACGGAGTGGACGAGGGGGGATATATGGGTGAAGCATGTTAGAGAGATAAGGGGGGGTGAGATTATGGAGGGCTTTGCATGTTAATAGGATGAGTTTATATTGTATTCATTGCTGGACAGGGAGCCAATGGAACTGGATGAGGACTGGAGTGATGTGATCAGAGGACCTAGTGCGAGTGATTATTCTAGCAGCAGAGTTCTGGATGGTTTGTAAACGGTGAATGAGTTTGTGTGGTAGATCGGTGAGAAGGGAGTTACAATAATCCAAACAAGAGGTGACGAGATGAGGACTTCTGTAGAATGCTGAGAAAGGGAGGGGCGGAGTCTGGAGATATTGCAGAGATGAAAAAATGCGGTGCGTGAGGTGTTGTTGATGTGGGAGGTAAATGAAAGGGTACTGTCCAGAATAACACCAAGGCTTTTAACTTGTGATGAGGTAGGGACCAAACAGCCATCGATGGGAATACTGTGGGGGTGGGCTTTGGAGAGTGATGACTTGGATCCAATGTGGAGAACTTCACTTTTATTGGTGTTGAGTTTGAGCATGTTATTTGACATCCAGGTATTGATGGCTTGCAGGCAGTCAGTGAGGGCACCTGGGGGTGAGGTAAAGTCGGGTTTAGTGGAAATGTAAATTTGGGTGTCATCAGCATACCAATGGAAGTGGATACCAAAGTGATGGAAAATATTGCCAAGGGGGAGGATACAGATGATGAAGAGAAGAGAGCCTAGGACTGAACCTTGTGGAGCACCGTGAGTGAGTAGTGAGGGTGACGATCTGGTCTTTTGGCCTTGAATGAACTGTGAACGGTCGGACAGGTATGAATGAAACCAGAGAAGAGCAGTACCATCGACCCCAGTGCCAGCCAAGCGATCAAGGAGGATTGAGTGAGATATAGTGTCGAAGGCGGCACTGAGGTCAAGGAGTATGAGAATGGTGAGAAGACCAGAATCTGCTGCTAGAAGAAGATCATTTGTTATTTGACTGAGAGCTGTTTCTGTGCTGTGATTGGGATGGAAACCAGACTGAAATGGCTCAAGGAGGTTGTTTATTGACAGATGGTCTTGGAGTTGGGAGGCTACTGTGCGTTTTATGACTTTAGAAATGAAAGCGAGGTTGGAGATGGGTCGATAGTTGTTGAGTTCGTTTGGATCTAGACCAGGTTTCTTTAATATGGGTGTGACTGAGGCAGTTTTGAGAGACGAAGGAACAGTACCAGTTGAGAGGGAAGAGTGCAGAATTTGTGTAATGAGGGGGGGAGAGCGAGGGGAGACAAGACCTGACCAGTGGAGTTGGGGCCTCATTTATAAAAGAGTGCTTAGGATAGTTGACGTGTGCCCAAAAGCTGCAAATGGCGTGTGCCAAAAAATAATCTGATTTATAAAACCGTGCGCACGCACACTTGCACGCAATGTTCTCTTTATAAATCACAGACCTCCTGGAGTTGTGCGCACCCAGATCCGCCTCATATTCCACCCTCTAACACGCCCTAGTTCAACCATAAATGGTCATGCAAATCACCTCATGAAGGCGATCTACATATTAATAAGCCAGCATGCGAGTGTTCTCTCGTTGTGTGAGTCACGGCGACAGGTGTGAGAAACGAACCAAAAAACAGAATTTCTCCAAGACTGAGCCTGAGACCCTTTAACGGGAGGTGGAGGACTGAAGAAAGATTTTATTTGGTGGCCACAGCAGCGGGATCACTAATAGAAGAAAGCAAAAAAATGTGGCAACACATCAACGCTGCTGATGCTATCAGCTGTGTCTGTGGGACTGCACGGACAGTGACAGAACAAAAAAAAAGTGGTCAGATCTAAAGGTAGACCAAATATTTCTACTCCTTTACCAACATGCAGTTATTGTGTTGCTTTTAAATTTGAGGATGTTTGACATTGATGTGCGACATAAAGAATCACATCTATTAAAGGTGGATGCAAAAAGGAGTATGTGCCAGTGCCATCTTGCATAATTATGCATGAGGGTCACTGCAGTATTTATATGTTTATGGCAATTAGTCTGATCAGACACCTGGCCTGAATTACAGCATGAACCAGTGGTATCCCTGCCCCAAAATACAACATGTAATTTGAAATACAATTCAAAGATGAAAGTGTAATAGGCGAACACGTTTCTTCATGCCTGAGACCCTTTAACGGGAGGTGGAGGACTGAAGAAAGATTTTATTTGGTGGCCACAGCAGCGGGATCACTAATAGAAGAAAGCAAAAAAATGTGGCAACACATCAACGCTGCTGATGCTATCAGCTGTGTCTGTGGGACTGCACGGACAGTGACAGAACAAAAAAAAAGTGGTCAGATCTAAAGGTAGACCAAATATTTCTACTCCTTTACCAACATGCAGTTATTGTGTTGCTTTTAAATTTGAGGATGTTTGACATTGATGTGCGACATAAAGAATCACATCTATTAAAGGTGGATGCAAAAAGGAGTATGTGCCAGTGCCATCTTGCATAATTATGCATGAGGGTCACTGCAGTATTTATATGTTTATGGCAATTAGTCTGATCAGACACCTGGCCTGAATTACAGCATGAACAGTGGTATCCCTGCCCCAAAATACAACATGTAATTTGAAATACAATTCAAAGATGAAAGTGTAATAGGCGAACACGTTTCTTCATGCCGGTTTTGTCATGAACAGCACATGTCTAAGTAGTGCTGATGAAATGAATGTAATGGTTGTGCTTAATGGCTGTATTTCGAGACATGACAAATGCACTGGAAATATTTAGCTAAATAAATAAGTATATTCCATGCAGTCGCGCCATCCTCTCCCCCTCCTGCGCTCACAGAGTGGACAATGAGACGTTAGAGGCGGTGCGGATTAAATACGTATTTAGAAAGAATTTCAATTCAGGATTTGAGTTTGATTGTTTCATAAAAAAGGTGTAAAATCCCTCACTCCAAGCGCAAAATAAGGCTGCTGGATTTAATTTCAATGATAACGTGGATCTAAGGTGGACATAGCGTGACATTAAATTTGTGTGAGACATCAATAAAAATCTGACTCCACTTCTCCACCTCGCCGTCTGCATTGCCACTTCCCAGTGTCTCCAAAATGTGCGCATGCATGACTCAGAGTTTTCTTACAGGTGCACACATTCTCCCACCAAGTTTATTTTTATAAATCACAACTTTTGTGTGATAAGTGGCGTATGCCACTTTCAAGCCCCGTTTTGTGTGTAAGCAAGCTTTATAAATGAGGCCCCTGGAAGATATGATCAGTTGGGATACTTGTTGTGTGGAGGGCAGACAGAAGGCAGACAAGGTACTAGCGAGCTGGACATAATCAATAAACCAAGGAGTGTTAGACTGAGAGGAGACGATAGGAGCAAGCTGCTGATGTATGGAGTAGACTTTGTGGTGTAGGAAGTCCAGGAATTGCTGACACTGTAGAACTGACGTAAAGTGGGAGGTCGTTACTTTGCGCTTGAGCAGTTTGTTTATAGTGGAAAATAGAGTCCTGGTGTTGTTGCCGTTTTGTTGGATGATGTTGGAGTAATAGGCAGACTTGGCAGTGTTTAACAATGTTGTTAATCACACCAACATCATCAACTGTGTAATTGAGCAGGTGGAGTCGTATAAATATTTGGGTGTCATTTTTGATTTTAACCTGAAATGGAGCAACCATGTTGATTTTCCGTGTTCCAAGCTGTCCCAAAGAATTCACTTTCTTAGAAAACTAAGACTGTTTGGAGTTAACCCGGACACCATGCTAACATTCTACAACGCTGTGCTGGACAGCATAATTAGATATGGTTTGGCGGCTTGGTACAGCACTGCCACTGTCCAGTTAAGAAATAGAATAACGAACATGATCAAAACTGCCATGAAGGTGATAGGCAAAACTGTTTATCCTTCCCTTCAGAATACTTATGAAACAGTGGTAGTCAGACAGACGCACAGGATTCTTAAGGACCTAACAAACATTTTACTGCCCGAATACCAGCTCCTGCCTTCAGGCAGACGCTACAGGGCTAGCAGGTACAAAGCCAATAGATACAAACTCCCTTTTATACCTACTTCCATAGCGCTCCTGAACAAATACCAGCCCTTTTCCCTCCGTAGTGAGGAATAGCCTCAGTCTAAGCATGGTCTCCTCTTAATTTTAGTTTAGTTTTTAGTTGTTTTTTTTTTTTTTTTTCAGCTAAATTATTTTAACTCTCCTTTAACTTTCTTTTAACTTCACTATGCACTTTACGCTGCCGGGCTTAGCAATGGCTGACGCCTGCATGGCGGTCGCAAACACAGCACTCTGGAACTTGTCCTATTGTACACCATGTGTACTTGTAAGTCTTTAGATAAGACTTTGTCTATTGTTGTTTGTGTACTGTGTGTTGTGTGCCAATGTAAACGCAGTTTTCATGTACTCTGAGCCCAAGACGAATTTCCTGTAAAGGACACTAAAGTTTATTTGATTTGATTTGACTTGATCTCCGATGAAAAAGATGTTGTTCCCCATTGAGATTTTCATTGTCCATTTGTCAGTATCTAACTGACTGTACTGTCCTTGTACATTAAGTCCATCTGGAATTGGTCCATCAAAGTGCTGTTTTTTTAAAGAGCTTGATGCCACATCAGAAGCCCCAACAGTACTTGCACCAGAAGACCCAAAAGGAGTTTGTTCAGACAGTCTTCGAATGATCTGAGCAAGAGGGCGATCTGGTTTTCTAACTAGTCTCTTTAGCTTTTGGAGCTGGTTTTCATAGGGAAATGCTGAAATGCAATCCAGACAACCAAACTGTGATACAAAAGTTTTAAGTAGTGTCTGAGCATATTGACAGTAGGACACTGAGAGGTCTGCATTGATTAAAATAGCAATGGCAGTGGACAACAACATGAAGTTGTTATAGATATTACTTGCCAAATATGAAGACAGAAGGACAGGGCCAGTATACAATAGAAATTGTCTAAATTCAGTGGCCTTCCATTGGTCTATTTCTCTAAATGATCGTGGTTTCTGTGCAAATTCCACAGGAATATGAGGTCGCAGCTCTTTCATACGCTCAGACATTTGGTTTACAACATTTGCGGGTAAACGAACATTGAGAGGACCTCTGAGCCACATTAGCAACAACTTCCTAACAACACCCAAACAAACCAAATGCATATAGTCTATTGGAAACTGTGACACCATGCCAACATTTGAACCATGAAAAGGATTTGGCCCATGTTGATGCTCCTCGTAAACCTGCTGTGCAAAAGCTTCATCAGTCCTCAGCATGCTATCGGTTAAAGGAAAAGTCATGCGTCTGTTCACATACAGTCCTTGCTGCACACATTTGTCACAACCGTAATATCCATTATGTGGCTTTATGTTCTTTACAAATGCTTTTGCAGGTGCATCACTTATGACAGAGTCAACATTCAGAAAAAGGCGTTTTCCATTAAAATCAAAGCCGTTTTCCAGTTCTTGTAGCTCAACAACAAAATCCTTTAGAAATTCATCAGCTGATCGTGGTTTGTTGGGCCCACAAAATAAAGCAATAATGACATGCTCTTTCATTGGAACACTGACCAACAGTCCTAAAATAGGTCAAAGTTGAATGCCTGTGCTCTTAAACAGGGGTAACCCATCAATATTTATCTGCAATTTCAAGGTAAAACAATCAGCAAGTGAGTCGATGATCTGAGAAAGTGTCTTTTTGATAGAAGACAGTATGCCAAAATAGTGATACTGCCCCCAACCTTGTTCTGAATAGTGTACTGAGTGTTAGTCTTTAGAATAGTTCTTGCATCTTTTGGTAAGTCAGGGTGGTAAAATCTGAATATACTTAACTCATTCACTGCCACATGACGAGTTTTGACGAGTTTCATTGTTTGGTTCTCACTGCCACATGACGAGTTTTGACGAGTATGCACTTTTTTACTGAAAACGCTAGATGGCGCTCTTCTGCACCCTGTGACTACGTTTGGTGGCGTTGAGAGGAAAGAGCATTTCTCAGTGAGCCAGCAAGTCACGTGATGTAAACAAAAGTTGGCCAACTTCAAAGGCAGCGCTGAGCACCTGCCTGTGATCACAAAGCATGAGTGGAATACAGTACGAATTGCGCACAGTAGGCCTACTAGAGACGGACAGACAGAGAGGGAAAGAGAGACACATAACGAGAGAAGGTAAGTAGGTTAGCACTAGCAGCTATCAGCAGGTAGGCTAGGATCCAACTAAGATGTAGTTTTATTTTATTTTAGTTAGTTTATTTTTGCATCATGCCGCCAAAGAAGGCGCTGAGGAAGGCCAAGAACAAACCCCGGGATTCGGGACCGGGCGATCCACGACAACGGACGTTAGAAGATGCCGGCTTTTTTCGCCGTGTTGAAGCAGCAGCACCGTCTGATAATGAGGCCACTATAGCAGGCTTGCCAGCCCCTGACATGGGATCCGAGATTTCCGGGTCTGATCAAGATGTGAATGCAACCGTGCGTCCTCGTCGCAGTAAGCGGGTGACGAGACGCCGTGATTATGTCGAGTCTCCTTTCACCACGTCTGCGCCATCCTCCGGTTCCGACAACGATTTAGACAAGCTGGGTCATGAGGAATGGTTTCCTTTACAAGATCGCTCCAGAGGGGGCCTCAAATAAAGTATAGTTGAAATAAAGTCAGAGAGTGGACTTGTAGAAACACATCTGTGTGTGTGTGTGTGTGTGTGTGTGTGTTTATTTTTATTCTTTTTTAATGAAATTTGTTTTAAAACATAAAGTACAATGTCATATAATGACTCAATTCAAAATTAAAATCAAATTAGAGTTTTGCCTCGAAATATTCCCTGGACTTTAAATCTGTTTTTCTCTGAATTTTCTCTCAAAAAGGGAGTTTTGGGGGACAGCAAGCTATATTCAACTGAATATAACTAAAGAGTGGGACATGCTACAAACTCACTTTTTTTCTGGGGAAAGAAGAGACTCTAACCCTTTCATTTGAGATATTCCATGCCATTTTATTGATAACACAGAATATGCAATGGACTTTTGAAAAGTACCAAAAATCATGAAAAGTGCTGGCAATTGAGGGACACTGAGCGATTTAATGCTGGCAGTGAATGAGTTAATAGTGCTGTAAGAGCAATGAGTGAAATTCCAAAGGTTAGGGCCCAACTACAAATACTGTCTTGAGGGCTACATGGCTCAACACCCTCATTGTCAGATTCAGATGAATCTGAGCTACCACAATAAGGAGGGTCATACATGTCCGCATCCACATGGTCAAAAGTGTTTGCACACATGTCACGGTCAGAAATGTTGGTGTCTATGTCTACATCTGTTTTGCTGTCATCCCGCGCTACTGCATTTTCACTACAAATGTCCTCCATCACACTTTCTCCAGTACGATCATCAGCATTTAAAGGCAAGTTAGTGCTGCAGTTTTCACTAATTTGCTGTAGTGTTGTCTCAAGGTCTCTTTGTGCATGCCTTCTCAGAGTGGAGTTAGACACAACCCTTGCTTCCATCTTTTACTTACGTCTTCAGCAATCAATGCAGAAACAGCTGTTGATCACAGACCTACTGAGAGAGAAAAGGCAAAATATTAACAGTGTTTCATGCAATATAGTGCCGCTACTGTTAACATATATTTGGCTAAAGGTGAATTTCACTGTACAAATAAAATAATTTGTCCAATTACAGCATAACCATTTACATTTTCCTATGTGGCTGAACAAAGCTATCTCAGAGATAATGGCAGTGTTTAGAGTAATTTTAGAATAACTATTTTTACATGTAGACCCCCAAAAACCACACTAAGCAGAAACCAACTAATTAATGTGTTGAGTCCAGTCTTTTGCTCAGACATTTGTCCTTATGTCTGTCATAGTAAAGTGACGCATGATGGGCTGGGATTACATGTCTGGATTAATCTGCTGTGATCTCATTTGACTCTGTATGAATTCTACTTCTATGCTATGAGGGGTAAAACTCAAGTTATCAGCTTTAAATACATTAACAGAATAATCCAGTTTGTACATTGTACAGGTGGTTTAATATTACAGGTTTTGCTTGGAGAAAATACACATCAGCCGTCGGTCTGAAAATGTCATTTTAGTATTGTTACATTTTCTTCATCCTATTGTATGCATTGTTTAAACTTCTACTAATCTAGAGCACATCATGTAGAATTGACTTCAGACAACTAGTTTCTGGTGTTTTCCTCAACTGACATTTTATGTTACAGCAGTAAGTGATTATCTGTATGTTACCAACTAACCAAATTCAAATTAAGACTTTTCCCAAACAAATATGTTACATAGATCTATGTATTTTCATTGTAAGTCATTTTGTTTTGCCATTCAACTAAGGGTTAGTTGTCCTCAACATTACATTATCAGAATTATTCTGTTTTACCACCTCACAGTAACAACTGAGACAGGCATCATTTAAAACATATTTTAGTATTAAAACACACACTGTAAAAAAAGATTTGTTGACTCAACTTGACTTAGTCAAGTCATCTTGTTGCTTTGACTAAGTTAAGTTAGGTAAACTTAAAAGTGCAAAGTTCATTACACTTAAATACATTAGTTGATACAATATGCAGTTTGTTGACTTAACTCTCTGAGTTCAGTTATGTCAATGTAATGTGTAAAGTTTATCACACTTAAATAAATTAGTTGATGCAACATGCAGTTTGTTCACTCAACTTCCTGTGTCAAATAATTTGAATTAGAAAACATTAGTTAAGAGAGCTGAAAAAGATGTTGGTTGAACTCGTTTTATCAAGTTTTTATAAATGTGAATCAAGTTGGCTCAACGTGAAATACTTAAGTACCTTGGTAATGTAAGTTGAATGAATTAAGTTTACACAAGTTGACAGATTTCTAAAACTTACCAGGACAAGCGAACAATACTTAGGAAGCTACTATAAATCTACATGAGAACTAACCAAGTCCAACCTAAATATTAACACATGAAAAAAAAGTAGCTGCAAAGACATTTCAGTCAAAAATTTTATTCATGTAAGTGTATTTCAACTTCAACCCAGTCACTCACAAGTGTTCAGTGTTGCTTTTAAAGCTAAAATCAGTGTGTAGACAAAAGTCTTCAGGCCCTCTCACACATCCTTGCTCTTGGCTCAGGGCTGCTCAAAAACTGAAATTAGTGTCCCACACGTAAAAAGCAGGGCAACCTCCTTTAATGAAAAAAAAAAAAAAAAGATTCTAAGTGACTTGTTTAACAGACTCCAGTCAGGTGAGTGAGTGTTGAGGGTTGCTGCAGTAAAATGCAGAAAAACTTCTTCTCTAACTGAGAAACTGTCAGTCAGAACACTATGCATCTTCTGGAGAAAGATAGTTGATTGTTGAGTCTCATTCTCAGGTCATAAAATACTGACATTTTGGGTTGGTGGTTCGGACCAGCAACAGTGAGAATCAAACCAAAACATTGGTATTTTACGACCTGGGAATGAGACTCGACAATCTACCATCTTTCTGCAGAAGTTACATAGTGTTCCTTTAATACGTGACTGTTCATCGATTGAACATAAAATTCGTGTTTCAGACACATTTCCTCCAAATGGAGCAACAGAGCTAAATTAGAACATGAAAACATACTTAATACGTTACTGAAATATCCACTCTGTTAATAGCTGTTCTGCAACATAAAATACAGTCTTAGTGTCTCTGACACATTTCCTCCAGATATTACTATAGAGAGAAGAAGAGCATCCTTTGAGGAAAAAAAATAACTCTAAAGGACCTGTTCAACAGAGTCCAGTTTGAGGAGTGAGTGTTGAGGATTGCTGCAGTAAAATGCAGCCAAACATAGGAAAAATGCCTCTCTAACTGAGAAACTTGACTAAATGTCAGTCAGAACATGAAAAAAAGTAATTCAAACATTAATCAAATGTCCACTCTGTTCAACATAAATTCAGTGTCTCACAGACACATTTCCACAGTTTTATAACAAAATAGAGTAATAGAGATCAGTCAGAACATGAAAACATTTTTTCCCCTCTTACATAGTGCAATGGACAAATGGCAAAAAAAATAGGATTCTCTGGGACAAATGCAGAGACATCTTACATGCCCATCTCTCTAACTGAGCAATTTGTTCTTCAGTGTGTGGACCCTGGCAGTGCAGGAGCCCAACCCAATTCCCATGAACAGGCGCTGAATCACCTCAAAGGTGTATTTTAAGTCTTTTGGATAGTCAAGGTTCAGCATGTACAGCAGTCCCATCAGGTTCACAAAAGCGTTGGGTACCTCACGCAGGTGACGAATGACAATCTTTTCCTCGATCACGATAGCAACATCGTTGTAGGAAACTGGAAGGGGTTCCTTCACATCTTCAGCTACGAAAAGGATTCCAATCACCATTCCCTTGATGATGTCTTCTTCAGAATCCCTTGGCTTTATGCAAAAACAAAGAAAAAACAACAACAAAGGTGTCTGTACTTTAGAGATGCATTGCCATTTTGTGCATACACACAGGATGCAGGAAAAAAACAAGTGTAACCCATGGCTCTATTTCAGGAAGCAGGTTTAAAAACTTTGAGCCTAACCCTGAGCTCTGAGTTGATTAACCCTGAGATGGGAAACTCTGTTCCATCAACTCCAAGTATTTTCACTCTGAGTTAAGCTTGTGCGTATCTGAGCTCCATCATCAATGCAGCTCAGATACTACAATTCAGCACACCAACAGGTAAATAAAAGACAGAGCTAGGGTTGGGTTGGTTTGAGAAAAAAAAAAAAAAAAAACGGTCCGGTTTTTGTGAAAAACTGCATCAAGTCGGTAGTACCAGATTTTTGCCACTTGGGGGCGCAACTGACTCATTTAAAATAAAAAACTACCATAGGACAACAGAGTGACAGTAACACGTTGTTTCTATTATTCCTTACAAATAAATTTTGCAGCTTACTTAATCAAATCAGTGCAAACAAGGGTTGCCTCCTTCGTCTGGCTCAAAGCCAAAGTGTTGCCATAGTGGCGCATTCTTTGATTTCTTCGAGACTAAATTGTCCGCTATTATCCACTCCCTGTCACTATTACACAAACTCCAGGCTACAGTAGAGGCCTCAGCGCAGGCACACTCGCACCCCCTAGCTCAGTCCCCGCCCCACCCCACCCCCCTCTCTCTCTCTCCTGCTCGCTGTGCGCTTGGTGAAGAGGCAGACACAAGGTGCTCACAGACTCGGGCGTACTATAAACGGAGTGGACTCCGCGAGGAATGTCCACAGTCATTCGGGCTTCCATAGTCGAGCACACTTCCGCGTTGTAGTTTCCTGTAAAAATGTCTGTGAAAAATCCCCGCGATGTGAAAAATACATGTCGAGCAGTCTTCTGTGTGACACTGGTGCGCCGAGCGGAGTCCGCGTGGTCATGCTTTTTTGTGTGCACAGGGCTTGCGGATGTCTGCTTTTACCGGGCGGACCTCCGCGGAGTCCGTTCTGCCCAAGTATGCGGTCCGGTCGGCCTCAAAGAAAAACACAACAAAAAAAAAACAAAAATGGTCCAAGACGGAGTATCGAACTGAATTGGTATTACTGAGAACCGACCCAACCCTAGACAGAGCCTTCATTTTAAAATGATAGTTCAGATTATTTGAAATGGTGTTGTATAAGGTACAGCAATGTATTGCTGTGAACAGGGTCAGCAGCAAAACGTACTTAAGCCACTTTAAAAAAAAAAAAAAAAAAAGGAAAAAGGAAACTGCCATTATATAAGCCAAATATTGCTCTCTCTCCCTTAACCAGACTCCAGTAGCAAAATCAGTAATTTTACCTCACAGAACACTGGAGTTACTGGTCTACCAATCTGTTGGTTTGTTTTTGTTATTGTGTGACGATATAACCTTTTAAAACACCAAAGTCACACAATAAGGTGTTGGGGATTAAAATATGCTTTTTTGACACAGGAATTATGCTTCCATTTTCCGTCCTTATGCTTCCTTTGATACGGACTGAATCAATGAGAACATAAAACAGCATGTCTGGCTCTCAGAGAGAAACTCAGGGTTTGTCAAAGGTTAGGTTCACAGAGTCAGTTACCATGGTAACTAACCCAGAGTTTAAATTACCTCTCTTTCTGGAACTGAAAACCCAGAGTTTCTCTCAACAAGCTCAGAATTTTCACTAAACCCACTTTCTGTAATACACCCCTGCTCATTGTGAACTAGTTTTCTTTGGATCATCTTGGATGAAATTACACCATTTACCTCACATATCTTCATGAGTGCAGAGGGATTCTCCTTCATGTACAATGGTAGGCCCTGCAATGCTGCTGCCCTCTTCCTTTGGTTCGATGCCTGCCAAAACACATGATATATAAATACAGTTGCTATTGAAATTATATAACCTCAGTCCACAAGACATTCTGGTGACTTTAACAAAACTGAATGAAAATATACAATCTAAAGCCTCAGCAGATAGTAGACAGGGCTTGAATTTTTCCCAAAGAGCACATTTGCTCCTAAGTTGAAAAAGTAAGGAGCGCACAAAGAACTTTAGGGGCACAATGTAAATTCAATCAATCAATCAAATAATGTGTTTTCTGTAATAAACCTGATGCAAATAGACATTTACAAGCAAAATTATTTAATGAATTTGTATACAAAATGTACAGACAGATAAAATCATCAAGTTTTGAAAAAAGTATTGCAATTTAATTTTGTCTTTAATGTTATTATGTTATATATATTATCTTTGTGGTCTAGATTAAGCAGAGAGATCGGCCTGTAATTAGCAGGATCTGTGGGATCTTTTCCACTTTTTGATAGCAGACATATGTTTGCTTTATACAAAGACTGTGGGAGTCTCTTTTTAGCTACTGAGTCATTTATCATCCTAAGTAAGTAAGGAGTTAGAATGTCCTTAAATGCTTGGTAAAATTCAGCTCCAAGCCCGTCTGGTCCGGGACATTTACCAGTAGGGAATGCCTTGATTGCCTCATTTAACTCAACAACAGAAAAATCCCTTTCCAGAAATTTCTGGTTTCTATCATTTAACTGTGGCAAATTCAAAGAATCAAAAAATTGAAGGTAATCTCTATTTGTTGCTGTAGACCACAAAATTCTAACTAAAGTTCTTGCTACCAGATTAAATAAATTAATTGAAACTATTATTCATCCGGATCAAGTAGGCTTTATCCCAGGTAGGCTTTCTTTTTTTAATGTGCGTCGAGTGATGAATATATTGTACTCTGACACATGTGAAAACACCAAAGCAGCTGTTTTAGCATTGGATGCCCAGAAAGCATTTGACTCCATTGAATGGCCATATTTATTTGAAACTTTAAAGAGGTTTGGCTTTGGAAAGACTTTCATGGATTGGATTAAAATGATTTACTGTTCTCCCGAATCCTCTGTTTTAACTAATAATGTTTCATCAGAGCCATTCAGCTTATATCGGGGTGTGAGACAGGGGGACTGCCTGTCTCCCTTGTTATTTAACATAGCGTTGGAGCCTTTGGCAATTGGAATGAGAAATCACCCGCACATAAAGGGTATAGCAGCCGGTGGAACAGAATGTCTTGTGACGCTTTATGCGGATGATTTACTTATCACTTTAATAAATCCTGAAGAAAGTATTCCCCACCTTTTACAGTATATAACAATGTTTGGCAAAATTTCTGGTTATACAATAAACTGGGATAAAAGTGAACTTATGTTCACTAATGAAAGTAGGATTGTAAAAAAATGTCCCTTCAAGATAGTCCAAGACTATATAACCTATTTAGGCATTAAAATCTCCAAAAGTCCAAAACAGTTGTTAAAATTAAATTTACTAGAGGGTATGGATAAATTAAAACGTAGTATAGAATACCGGAGGACTCTACCAATATCTATGATCGGTAGAGTTAATGCTATAAAAATGGTATCACTACCAAAATTCTTGTACCTTTTTCAAAACTTGCCAATTTGGATCACATCTGTTTTTTTTAAGAAGCTTGAGACAATCGTCCTAGATTTTGTTTGGGGTTACAAGAAACATAGACTCTCCAAAAAACATCTATACAGGCCGACTCAGGATGGTGGTCTTGGTCTTCCAGTATTTAGGGATTACTATTGGGCAGCAAATGCTAGGGCAATGGCATACTGGCAGTGGGGTTCTCCAGACCACCAATCACTCAATTCTGCCCCCTCTGGCTAAAATTGGAGCTTGCATCTTTGAAAAAACCATACGCTTCCCTTTCCTCCTTACTTTTTACCAACCTTTCTTCTGCTATTAAATCAGTTAGTCATAGCTTTGTTGTGAGAAATTCTCTTAAAATTCTCAACCAAATAAGAAAGGTCTTTAAAACTCCGAGAATTTCGGCTTATACTCCTGTCTGCCATAATCATGCTTTTGTCCCAGCATTGCTGGACAATACATTTTCTTTATGGTGTGCCAAAGGGTTGAGGTGTATAGGGGATCTATATGAAGACAACAATTTTACATCATTTCAGCAGTTAAGCTCCAAATATGACATGCCTCACTCCAGTTTTTTTCGTTATATGCAACTGAGGCACTTTGTGCGAGAAAACATCCCTCGCTTTGAGTCAAACTGTGAGAGACATGCCCTCTTTGAACTGTTTTCTCTTTTACCTAACAGCAAGAAGCTCATAACCAAATTTGTAAAATATTTTTCAGAAGACTCACTATCAGCTGACAGTATTAAGAAAGCTTGGGAAAGAGAAACTGGGTAACACTTTACAATAAGGTACACAAAATTAGAGTAGTTACTGAGGAACTAATGAGTAACTAATGAGGGACTAATGAGGAACTAATGAGTAGTTACTGAGGAACTAAGGTACGCAAAATTAGAGTAGTTACTGAGGAACTAATGAGTAACTAATGATGAACTAACTATTAGTTAATGGTCAGTTCTTGAGTAACTCATGATCAAATTTCAGAGGAGTAGTTACTGAGGAACTAACTATTAGTTAATGGTCAGTTCTTCAGTAACCCATGATCAAATTTCATAGAGGGGTTAATCACGACTTAATAATTAGTCAACTAGTTACTTCATCAGTACAGAATCATTACTGTGTAACCCGTCCATTAGTGAACCTTTTTATGTTCTAAAGTGACACATAATGAGTAGTCTTTCATTACTTCATCATCATCTTTACAATTAGTTCCTTAACAAATGAAATCACAGACAGCAGGATTCTTGAGAGGGGTTTTATTCATTATCTTCAGACCACATACACATTAATATGATCATCCATGTTATTCTGCACGATGATGCCTTAGAAATAAATATGATAGTGTGTCACATTTTAGGTAGGCTAAGCTTAAAGAATTTATCATGGGGGCTGCGTTTAAAGTACTGTATACTGATCACACCGTTGTTCACAGTACAGTTGTTTGAGGTGCACAAAATTTAAAGTAGTTACTATGAAACAAATTTGGAATGAATGAGGAACTATTTGTTAATGGTCAGTGATTCAGTAACTTCCGATCAAATTTCAGTAGTTACTGAGGAACTAATGAGGAACTAACTATTACTTAATCATTAGCTACCCTTTTTGTGTACCCTAGGGTACACAAATACACAAAAAGGGTAGCTAATGATTAAGTAATAGTTAGTTCCTCATTAGTTCCTCAGTAACTACTGAAATTTGATCGGAAGTTACTGAATCAACAGAGTTATGGGTTTACTGGCACACTCTATTGAATAGAGTGTGCCAGTAAACCCATAACTCTGTTAGCGCTTTTAGCACTTCCGGTTCTCTCGTCTAAAAGTCAATATGTTTTTGAATGGGATTTTGGTAAAATGCCTCAAATAATGTCTGTGGTTAACAAAAGCTTAACATAAAACACAGCAGTAAATACCCTTCTTGTGAATTTTGAAGCTTTTACGTGTCGTAAAAAAGGCGGTTGCTAACAGGTTGCTCAATACGACTACAAACCCTGTCGGGGACATTAAACGTCATCACCTCTGAACAGGCGAGAGTGCTGGCAGTCCACCATTACAGCTTCTTATTTAGCTTAAACAGTCCGATTTCCCCATTATACAATGTTTTTAAAATAAAGCGTCCGAAATCAGTGAAAGCTTAGTGGCAGTGACGTAGAGTCATGCGACCATGGAGTAGTCATGTAGTCCGTTAAAGCCTAACATTAGCTTTTTACTTCTGGCGATCGCATTTAAGCTTCAAATGCGGTATGAAAGGTGTTCATATGTGAAGATTATCTCGCTGAACAAAACCTGTAAGTATCATAAACTTGTGTTAGCCACAGAGCTTGGCATAATCCAAAATGCAATGCAAAATGCAATGCAAATCACATTCACTTTCTCTTCCGGGAACCAGTGTGATGCTAAAATTCCAGGTTTTGACGTCAGCCCTGGCACACTCTATAGAGAGCATACCTCACCTTCTCCATTTGCTGCAAAAATTCGGTAGCATGTCAGGATATGAAATTAATTTATCAAAATCCTTAGTGTTTCCGTTGAATAATCTAGCAAGACAGGTCAATTACGAACATCTGCCCTTTAAAATTGAAAACGATAAATTTATTTATTAGGGAATAGAAATTGTAGGATCAATCAAGGCTATTTTTCAATATAACTACGGTCTATTTTAGGCTGTACAAAAAAAACAATTTGGATAGTTGGTCAAAACTTACATTCTCCCTGGCAAGACGAGTAAATAGTGTGAAGATGACTGTAATGGCCAGATTTTTATATTTATTTCAAATGTTTCCAATCTTTCTTCCAAAATTGTATTTTGCCCAGCTGGATTGGTTTATTTCTTCTTTCACATGGAATAAAAAACCTGCAAGTATAAAGAAGGCAAGCTTGGAGAGAGTTAAATCTGAGGGTGGCCTGGGTTTGCCTAATTTCAATTTTAACTGCTCCTTTCCCACTAATTATCAGAGCGCCTGCATTGAACACAAATTTGGTGGTCCAAAATTCAAGTAAGATCTGGGGCGAGTTCAGAAAACATTTTAATCTGACAAATATATGCAGCTTCTCTCCGAAAATGTTTAATCATCTTTTTGCGCCGTCCCAAATAGATCAGGCATTTGCAGTTTGGCATAGATATGGTTTGGTCTATTTTCAAGATCTCTTTACTGATGATAGCTTTTTGTCATTTAAATTTCTGTGTGAAGACCATAATTTACCAAAATCCCATTACTTCAAGTGCCTTCAGGTTCGGAGCTTTGCCTCTAAATATTTCTCAGGGTATCCGTCTCCATCCTCTAAGGATTTATTGTATTCAGTCCTTAATGTGAATTCATTTAATAAAGGAGCAATATCAAAAATATATGCATTAATGCTGAATAATAGGGCCAGAGTAGTGTGGGAACGAGACCTTGGAGAAGCTAAACCTGAAGACGCCTGGAAAAATACTATACAATGTATACATACCTCCTCCCTTTGTATCAGACATGGCTTGATCCAATTTAAAGTAGTACATAGATTACATTATTCTAATGATAGATTATCCAAACTATACCCCAAGGTTGCACCATACTGTCCCAGATGTCAGTATTCCCCTGTTTCTTTGGGACACATGTTTTGGTCGTGTCCAAGATACCTGGCAAAACACTGCGGCCTGACCCTTTAATGGCCATCTTTGGCATTGTTAGAGATGAGTTAGAGTTGTCCCACCTCCACAGAAATGCAATTGCCTATGCATCATTGCATGCCCGTCGTCTGATATTGCTGAACTGGAAGGGAAAGAATCCTCCCATCTAAATTAGTTGGATTAGGGAGGTGATGTTGGGATTAGATTTAGAAAAAAATAGGTAAACAGTACGTGGGTTGGAGGATAAGTATGATAGAACATGATCATGGTTCATAACTCAAATTAGGAGCCTGCCTTTCACCTGACCACTCGTTGTCTCCCTTTCACTTCTGACTTATATTTTTAGATTCCCAAAATATGACTATCAGGATCCATTTGCACCTGTTTTCTTTTTTTTTTCAAAATGTCCAAAATGTTGGTATTATGACCGCAATATTCATAGCAGACTAATTTGAGTACTTAGTGTGAGTATGTCTATTTATGTTTTGTATGTGTGTATTTATTCTCTTCTTTAGGTATTTATGTTTGGGTACAGAGTATATTCCAGCAGATGGAAGGGACATGTATGTCTTTATTTATATGCACACGTGTGTGATTTCCTATCTGTTGCCTTTGACCTATGTATATTTGGTTGTGTGTGATTGTATGTTCGTAGTGGTAGCCACCTGGAGGGGGTTGGGGGGGTTTACAACTTTTGTAAGAAATGCTGAACCATTGATGTTAATGCTGTGTTATGGAAAAAATGATAAATAAAGTTGTCCAAATAAAAAAAAGGCACTTTATTATTTTTCTCGAAGTGGCAAGAGCAAGAACAAAGCCCATTCTGGCCAGGATTTCATACTTCATGAGAAACTCAAGTGCAGAACTCCTGCACAGCATGAGGGGCAACAATGTTGGAGATGGCAGTTTTTGAGTTGATGGAGGAGAAGGAGGAGGAGGAGGAGGAGAAAAACAACATGTTTGAAGGGGAGGAGGTGGAAGATTTGTTACTATTGGCGACTGCCGAGGAGGTGGAAAAAAGGAGCGAACTTTTAAAGTGCACTATTATTGTGCTGAATACATGAAAACATTATGTTTACACTTAGCACTAGAGGCCATACTACAGGTTGCTGTAGGCCCAGTTTAATATCCAGCACTGCTTTATGGAATATATGTAGTAGCTGTAGGCCTACAGTATATCAGCTTTTATGACCCCAGTCAAAATCAGTGAGGCATTTTGCATGTGTCTATCAAACAGACCCAACGTGAGTCCAGCATTGCATTTATTTGGATTAACCTATCTAGGTGTTATAAATAAAGTTTCAACAAACTTTATTCATAACATCAAGCGCTACGAGATGTTGACAAAATGGCAGCGAGTATATGTTTATCATATGAATGCGCAGTTTGCATTCTTTCTGACAGTATCAGGTTCGTTGGGCTCAAGATTTACATGTGACAATCATGGTAGCATTGATTATTACCAATTATTATTGAATGACAATCATTGTTAATATATTTTACTCACAGTCTCTCTCCCTCACTCGCACAGATTATCTGGTAGGCACCATTGCTTACATCAACTTGCGAAACAGTCATGTTGGTGGTCGTTTCACTGTGTTTGATGTGCCACTGCAATGAGGTGTAGGTGTAAGGGGTTGAGAAATTATATAGTTAAATATAAAACAAACACGCTATTTTTTTATTATCAGAACTGTACTACTAGACATTCTCTAAAAGCAAAGTAAGTTTTTACTACTAAGCCAACAGAAGGGGCCCTAGTGCTTCTGTGGATTATCTGCAGAGACCGGAGCTCCCTTCAAGCTTGTAATAGAGCACACGTCATAAATAAAATGGCGCTGGTTTGAGTTGGATGTAAATAATAATCGTGTCTCAGATCTACAACACTACTTAGCCTGTGTATCTCATGCTGTGGCCCAGATATCCCCTAGGTCTGGAGCTAGCAACATTTGGGGGCTCGTCGGGGATTAAGAACCACCTGGCTGGTAAGTGGCCACCAAGGCAACAAGACTGCCAAAAGCTTCAAGGAAGGCTGCTGTGTTGTGCATCATCCAGAAAGCATCCGCCACAGCTTCGAGGTCAAGATGGCTACTGTGACTCCAAGGTGGATGCTTATCTTCAACATCCAGAAAACACTTTCACATTTGAGTGTTAGCCAGCTGCGGGCTGTCACAGGGGTGACTGATGACAGCCAAGACACTCAGCATATTAGAGACTTAAGTGAACTCTATGACCTGATTGTTGATTATGTCAGAAGTGAGAAGTTAAAGGCGACTGAAGATGAAGGTATGGCTAAACTACTCCCAGATAGCAGCTGACACTGTGCCGGATCCGGCTACAACTCGCCAGATTCCCATAAAAATCACGCCCGCTGAGCGTCATGGCACCAGATGTGGCCAAGACCATCAGACTGACAGTCCAAATGATAGATTTTGAGCTGTTCCGGGCGGACCGTGCAGACCGCACGCGCCCACAATTTTGAAAGTTAACAGTCGACACGTGACATCACAGCAGCGAGCACCTCAGAGGCAGGCAGACACCGACGCTGCAGACACTCAACAGGCATCAAACAGCAACACGCTGGATGGCAAATGTTAATGGTAAGTGCTTTATTTGAAATAATACTTGCGCTGTGAAGTGACTGCATGACTGTAGAAAGTTATTCAATCGAACACCAACTAGCACACGAACTTTGGTTACAATTGACATAATGTCTGTTAACGGTAGGCTACGTCTTTAACGTTTGTATCTGCACTCGTCGGACCGTGTCAACGTTATTTTTAGCACAGCGCATAAGCCATATGTTAGTAACTCGGCTGCGCAACATTAGTGAATTAAATTTACAGTGAAAGCAGGGGCGGACTGGGATTAAAAAACAGCCCTGGACTTTGACTCGGCCCAGCCCACAACAACTGGTGCGCGGAAACTCATCAGCCCCAAACACGGGTGTCAAAATATTTAAATCTTAACACGATACCATACCTTCCAAATTATAGCAAAAGCACCGATGTTGGCTAGATGTTGTGTTAAGAGCAGAGTGTAGAATACTCACTGAGAAATAAACGACCTGAAACACACAACAAGACATGGTATGAGTCTCATACCATGTCTTGTTGTGTTTCAGGCAGTCACCTGCATTGTATTGTTCAGAAGAGAGACATCTGGACTGTGTCGTTTATTTCTCAGTGAGTATTCAAAGTAAACTGTATAATTACAGCCTCTTAACACTGTGATTTATCATAACTCATAGAGGCTTCACTCTCTAATCGCCTTTGTTTTTTCCCTCACCTTCTCAGCCCCACCCTTTTCTTTCTGTTTTTTTGGATTAATACCAGTATCCATATTGTTATCTTGCACGCGGTCCCTCCCATCTGCACCTGCTGCACACGGCCGCTCGATTTGCGTGACATATGCGCTTCCTTCTTCTTCAATTTAATTGGCGGCCGGCCAGCTCATAGATATCTATTTCATGTTTTGGTCGTTTTGCTTATTGGGAACATAGACATATAGTCTATGATTGGGAATACGTTAGCATGTTAGCGAGCTAGCTAGCCGTTGGCTGGAAATTTTGCTGACAAATGGCGTCAGTTCACTTCATTCTGCTTTCAATAGCTCCACACTCATTAAGCGGTAATGTTAAATAACTGATTAATTAGCGCAAAATGAAGTGAATTACAAGAGGTGCATATTGTCCCCATGTGTTCTCCCACTCGTCAGCCTCTCGGCCGGGAGGGGGAGGAGGAGGGAGGGAGCCGTCGGGCCCAGCACCCAGGGGCGGACTGGCCATCTGGAGGTTCTGGAGAATCACAGAACGGCTGGTACTGCAGGACGGCTGGCGGCCGCCACGCAGTCATCACTGTTTTCTCTTTTCTTTTTTTTTTGTCTTTTTTCTTTTTCTCCCTGATAATCTACTGTTCCACGTCTAGTCCGCTAGGTGGCAGCCTTTAAATTGGATGCCAGCCGGCCCATAGATATCTATGAGCTGGCCGGCCGCCAATCAAATTGAAGAAGAAGGAAGCGCATATGTCACGCAAATCGAGCGGCTGTGTGCAGCAGGTGCAGATGGGAGGGACCGCGTGCAAGATAACAATATGGATACTGGTATTAATCCAAAAACACGGAAAGAAAAGGGTGGGGCTGACCCCGGATTTCCACTGGAAAAGTTTGCGTCAATAGTGAACTCGTTACATTTTAAACAAGTAATACCACTACGAAAGAATCAGTGAAGCAAAGCAAAACCTCAGACACACAAAACAAAAGTTTGCAGCGCAAAACTAACAGCAATGACATACTGACCAGCAGCTTTCCAGCACCGTTGCGGTACGGCAGCACTGGTTATCCGCTGCGTGCTCCGTCGTCCGTTAATACCCACCGGCTGTGTTTGCTGTGCGGAGCGGTGCAGCTCCGCCGGAAGACATCTCGGTGCACTGCCATGATGAATATCTCCTCGTCCACGGTGTCAACAGGGTGAAATGACATCTGAAAACCTCTGACCTGTTGACTTCAGGCCTGCCTCTGCCCATTATGTAGTTTTCAAGGTGTAGTGCAGGGAAATATGATCCGCCGTGAACACTGTGTATCTTATTTTGAAAAATAACCGGATGTTTTATTGTGTTTCTCTACACGCATCTGGTGGAAATTGGGGGTAAGAGTGAAGCCTCTACGAGTTATGATAAATCACAGTGTTAAGAGGCTGTAATTATACAGTTTAACTTGAATACTCGCTGAGAAATAAACGACACAGTCCAGATGTCTCTCTGCTGAAAAATACAATGCAGGTGACTGCCTGAAACACAACAAGACATGGTATGAGACTCATACCTTGTCTTGTTGTGTGTTTCAGGTCGTTTATTTCTCAGTGAGTATTCTACACTCTGCTCCTAACACAACATCTAGCAAACATCGGTGCTTTTGCTATAATTTGGAAGGTATGGTATCGTGTTAAGATTTAAGTATTTTGACACCCGTGTTTGGGGCTGATGAGTTTCCGCGCACCAGTTGTTGTGGGCTTGGCCGAGTCAAAGTCCAGGGCTGTTTTTTAGTCCCAGTCCGCCCCTGCCAGCACCTGTTCATGTTCATGTTCGCGTCCGTTAGGGAGTATCATTTTCTTCTTTTTGTTAGGGAGTTTAAGCAAGGTGATGGTCTTTTTGACTTCATTGCTGCAGAAAAAGTGACGTCCTGCTTATAAAAAGCTTGACGGTATAAATTAATTAGATTATTATGTTATAAAGATCCGCTCCACGTGTGATTAAAGAGGAGCAGAGGGGCAGATTGACTTGTTGTTCGGCGCAGATAAATGCGCTGGTGAACAGCGGGGCTGTTCAGGCTTGTCCCTCCTGTCTGAGCCCGCGGCGTCACGCATGTTACGCCTTTATGCCGGCGTTGTTTGGTTCTGTGTTAAAAACAAAAGGCAGAATATAGAAGGGTAAAATTTTAATTTATTCAAGTTTTACTATCAACTTCATCTGTATTGGCCAGGCACCATAAAAGGTACACTAACATTTGTCAGCCTAAATAGATAGCCCTAGTAGTAGCTGAAGATGATGTCTACTTACTGGAGGGGCTACTACCTTGCTGTTTCCGGCACTTGTTTTTTGTGCTGTCCCTCAACTGAAAAGTCAACTCATCCTTGTGCTCAGTGGTGGAATGTAACTAAGTACATTTACTCATTTATTACATTTCCTACTGTACTTAAGGACATATTCAAGGTACTTGTACTTTACTTGAGTTTTTTCATTTTATACAACTTTCTACTTCTTCTCCACTACAATTCAGAGGCAGATATTCTACTTTTTACTCCACTACATTTGTCTGACAGCTTTAGTTACTGGTTACTTTTCATATCTTTCCTGTCCACTGAAAACCACGTATCTCCAAATTTGAGGACTTGGAATGTTTGTAAATTGCAGGAATAAGTGTTCCTTTATGGGTTGAGAAAATTCTCCTACTTCTTTAAACTATTTAAAAGCCTTCTTGGATCAGCTGGAAAATGCATTGTCACAAAGCTGAAAACAGGGCTGTTTTTTCTCTGAGCTGTGAAAATTTGACTTTTTAGATTTTTGTAGTTTGAACTACCCGATAGTATATAAAGTAGTGAAAGGGATGGTTCATTTTATTTTAAGTTGGCTTGTATGAGGTTGTTATCCATAGTCAGTGTACTACCTACAGTGGATGTCAGTTGGCACGCCCCCAATTTAGAGAAGCAGAGATGGGGACCAGCACAGAAGCTAAGCAATATACTGCTGTGGACAGGGTCAGCAGCAAATTTTTTTAGCCATTTAAAAAAAGACCCATCGAATAAAATTAATATCAGTTTAAGTGTATGCTATATTTAGAATATTTTCACCACTTTCACAGCCTTTTCCAACCATAAACTGCTGTTAAATAAATCAAATATCGCTCTCTTCAAAACAATCGGCCTCCTTTGGTAACATCAGACATTTTACCTTGTAGAACATGGGAGTTGCAGGTCTTCCACTGACTTGATCTGTAGTTTGTTTGTGAATCCGAACTATACTTTTAAAACAAGTCACACAGCAGCACAAACTAATTGATCAATGCAGCGTTAGACCAGCAACTCCCGTGTTCTTTGAGGTGAAATTACTGTTTTCGCTTAAGGAGTCTATTTTACCTTGTTCTAACCATAGAAGTTGAAGTTTTTCTTTTTTCTGTACAGGATTGTTGCAGTGCAGGCTGTGTGGCATGGGGAAATTGCCCCTCAATGAGGTGGTCCTGCAAGAGTTGTTGTTACTCCTCACCCAGTCAACGGACACTAATTGTCCATTACAAACTGAAGCACTGTCATGAGGCAAGGAACTGTCCTCTTCCCTGTGTCTATGCAGACTGTGTGTGCTCATTCAGGACAGAATCTTCTCTGAAAAAGCATTTAACTAGAGACCATAGTCAAGCCCGTTCAAAGCAGGTGACCACAAAGTTAAATTGTGAACTGTACAATTTCTCAGAGGCTTGCAGTGTTACACAGTATTTTGCGCATTTAAAAATACACATACACAATAAGGAAACAGTGAATTGTCCCTTTAAAGACTGTAGTTTTCAGTCTACACTCTTCGTGCACATAAGAGCAAGAAACACCACTTCTGTACCGTTGACAATTTTCGTACAAACTTGTATCAAACTTGTACTCCATGCACTCCAAACTCTGAAAGTCCAGAGTTTGAGACATATTCAGATGATGTAGACTTAGCAACAGATGATTACATAGAGGATCCAGACCTGCATGATTTGCTTCAACACAGAGTTGCATCTCTCTTATTGCGTATGCAAACAGTTTTACATGTGTCTAAGGCAACAACTCAGGAAATTATAAATGAACTTTGTAGTATTAGCTCAGTTGTGGAAGAGTGCACACCAAAACTAAGTGAAAGTGTACTGATCAAGCACAGTTGTGCAGTAAACAGTGAAGTAACTTCTGCTATCACAGAAATAGTTAAAAAAGCAAGCCCCCTAAGTTTCTTCTCAAAAGACGGACCTTTTAGCTCTGAATACAAAAGAGCAACTTTTTTACAAGAATAATTTTAAAGTGATTGAGCCAGTTGAATATATCATTGATGACTCTTCCGGACGGAAATGTGTTTATATTCCACTTTTGAAAGTCTTGACAGAGCTGTTAAATCGTAATGATGTGTTAGATAAAGTCTTGGAGACAGGACCCAGGGAAACTGTTGGACACTTGTGTCAGTATAAAACATACAGAGACGGTCTATACTGCAAAGATAATATTTTACTCTCGTCAGAAGATCTAAGCATTGCCCTAGGACTGTATATAGATGACTTTGAGGTTTGCAACCCATTAGGAACATCCAAAAAAAAACAACACAAGGTCTGTGCAGTCTATTGGGTCATTTCAAATTTACTAATACGGTATAGGTCATCTGTGCAGTCAATCTATCTCGCATGTCTTTGTCATAGCAATGATGTGAAGAAGTACGGGTATGGTGCCATTCTTGAACCACTGCTAAAGGACCTTGAAGTACTTGAGCAGCAAGGACTGTATGTTCAGAAGTTGGGAACAACTGTTAGAGGTACTGTGCTATATGTTTCCACAGACAACCTGGGGGCCCATTCGCTTGCTGGATTTCAGGAGAATTTTAATGTTGACAAATTTTGCCGGTTTTGTTTAGCTAGTCAGAAAGATATTGACATTCACGAGGTGAAGGAGGGAGTGTTTCCACTACGAACAGTCGAAACTCACAAACACAACCTTCTGGAATTGAACAGAGATCAGTTAGATTCCCTGAATGGTGTAAAGAGAGACTGTGTTCTCAATAGGCTATCTCATTTCCATACAATCCAGGGCTTCCCCCCAGATTTTATGCACGACCTTTTTGAAGGAATAGTGCCAAGGGAGTTGAGTCTGTGTATTAAGTGTCTGATATCCAAACGGTTTTATCCGTAAACTTGAAAGGGAAGGATTCAATGATGGAGTTCAGATAATCTATTGCAAAGTACCAACAGACCGCAACCAATTTCACAGTCTTTTACATTGAAAAATTCTATTGGTGGGAATTGCCATGAGAACTGGACACTACTGAGATTGCTGCCGTTGATGATCGGTCACGTTATACCAGAAGATGAAAAAACGTGGCAAATTCTACTAGATTTGAAAGAAATAGTTGAACTTCTGGCTAGTGGACATTTTTCAGAAGAGACATTGTCGTACTTGGAGTGTAAAATTTCAGATCACAGGTGCCTATTAAAAGAGGTGTTTCCTGATTTCCACCTCCTGCCCAAGCACCACTTTTTGGAACATTACCCAGAACTGATTAGAAGATTTGGGCCCCTGATTGATTTCTGGACTATTAGGTTTGAAGCAAAGCACAGTTTTTTTAAAAGGGTGGTACATGATTCTCACAATTTCAAAAACATCTTGTTTACTCTTGCAACAAAACACCAGCTTTCTTTAGCTCACTATCTAGACTTGCCAAATCTTTTCAGACCTGATCTTGAAGTTGGACATATTTCGGTTGTTTCATCTGATACAATAGAGCACTCTATGAAGCAGGCTGTAGAACTGAAATATGGAACTATAACTCTTGTATCTCTTGCAACCCATGCCTGCATCTATGGCACCAAGTATTCAGAGGGTATGTTTCTGTCTGTGGGGCACACCAGTGGGCTGCCTGACTTTGGGAAGCTAGTTAAAATTGTAGTTGTGTCCAGCAAAGTGTCTTTCATCATTGAACCATATCAAGCATGGTACATAGAGCACCTGCGGCGTTATGAGCTGATGAAAAAACAGTCTTCTGAACTGAAGATTGTGGAACCCCATGAACTTAATGGATATCAGCCATTGTACCCATACACGAGAGCAGGCAAACTGATTGTGACACCAAAAGCTTTCTTGCTTCACTAAGGTACAGTTGAACTGTTGTGGTCTTGTGGTATAGTTGTGGCCAGTATTGCTTAGTTGCTCCTTTGTGATGCTTGCATGGCTATATGTGCCTAAATGGTGTTTTTTGTTGCTCAATTATTGTACTGATGACTTGCTGTTTCCTGTTGCTCTGCATGGCTCAGGTTCTGTCTTGAGAATTCTTGTTTTGTTGGAGTTGCTTTTGTTGGCGTTTTGTTGTGCTCGTTCTGTTAATTTTATCACTTTATAGGTCTCAAAATATCACGCCAATTGACCGCAGTTGAAAACTAGAGCACTCGGAGAGTGCAGACCTCCGCCAAGCAGCTCAGATTTCCCACCATTTTATTATTTTTAACCACTTCGCTTCAACCAATCACCACCAAAATTTCATCAAAATTTCATCAAAATCCATTCAGAACTTTTTGAGTTTTTTTGCAGACAAACAGACAAAAACATAACCTCCTTGGCGGAGGTAATTAGCCAGCTGGCTAACACTAGCACATTTACAGAATATGTTGATTGAAGTGTGTTGTCCTTATAAATAGATGAATGAAATTAAACTTATTTATGTTTACATGGTGTACACAATATCAACTCATAATAATGTAGAGCACATTCTCTTGAAAAAATGATATGCAGCATGTCCATATACATAAAAATATTGTAGAAAACGGCTCATAGTTAAGAGTTAAAGGACTTGGATTGCAAAAACTAATGAATGAATGTTTATTGGCTTTATTGCTCATTTTGTCTTTTCTCTTATTCTTTTTTCTCCATCCCCAGAGGAGTTGAGAGTCTCTCACTCAAAGGAAGATGCTGTTGCGAATGATCATTTCACCACAGGACATTAGGAAGCTCCGATTGGACTCAGTACCGGATTCGGTTGATGGCCTAAAACTGGTGTTGAAAGACAAATTACAGTTAAGCCACCCGTTTGACCTTCAGTATGAAGATGAGGACTTCCAAGACTTCTGCAACCTCACATGTGTTGATGATCTACCAAGGGAGAAGGCTACATTGAAAGTCATCTACTGCTTTGCTGTCTCCTCAGACTCCAGTTTGGACACTTTAGGTTTACCATCATCTCCGTCAACATCCTCTTCATTGAGCAGCAATTCAGAGTCCTTTGCAGGTCGTTAAAAGCCATGGCCGACTGTCTTTCCCATTCCCACCTTCTCGTATGATATTGAGCTGAGGCTCAGGCAAGGCAATGAGTCTTTCAGAAAAGATGGAACACTTCTATCCATTTCAAGGGACATGAAGTCTGAGGTTCTGGATAAAATTGCTGAAGCAATGTATTCCTTCAAAGCATACCCTGGGAATGAAGAATTTGAGAGTGTAGCCATTGCGCTCGTTGAAAAACACGCTTGCCTGAAAGAACCTGGCTCAACATCTGGATGGTATGGATGGAAACTAAGTTTAACGTTTAAGATGGGCAATTAAAGGCAGAAATTGAGAGAGGCAGGCTGTTGAGAGCTGAAAATAAATTCTGACAACAGAGGTCCTGGGGACGTGCGAGGGAAGAGAAACAAAGTAAAGAAACCCAGACGTTCCGAAACAAACTTCCTTCCAGATCTCCCACAGGGAAGAGACCTAAAAAATCTTGAAGAAGAGCGAGAGAAGATTGCCCAAGAGATGAGAAAAACAACCCCAAACCTGGCCTTCACTGATGATGCAATGAATGCCACATATGCATTGAGAAGACAGGAGATTATTGAAGAGGAGCCACGTGTGTCCGAAATTAAAGTCAGATGGCCTGCGCTTTTTACTGAAAGACAGGTAAAGTGTGTTCATTTTTTGTTGGATTTATGTGCTTTGAATTTTACCTACAAAAAATCTTAGGATTCAAAAATGTGCTGTATCAACAGGCATGACAAAGTAATGATGTTATTATATTTCATAAACAGCATGTTCAATTGAAATTTATAGGCTTGTGCAATACCAAATATTACATCCGGCCAGCTTGCTGAAATGTGAAAATTTTATGTCACTTTTAACTGTGTCAGTATGTCACTTCTTCATATAGATCGTCAAGGAATTCACCAGGCTGATGTCGATGGATCTCAACTCTTTCTATGAGGGTCTGGACAGCCATCTGCACAAACTCCTTCAGTTGTTCAGGTCAAAGCGCTACGAGAGGAATAAAGAAATGACATCCCTATTGGAGAGCCTTGACAAAGATGCAAGTACATTTCTTAACTTTAAAATATTGTTAAGCCAGATCATTCTATGTTCACGTGTAAACTGTTATGTTCTCAAAATAACTTATCTATTTTATCTGAAGACCATGGAGTACAAGCGCTACCGTGTCTTTGTGGTGATCACATACAGGTGCTCTTTGGAGACTTGAGGTGTACTGTGCTTATTCCATCTTGTGAAGGGCTCATTGCATGGGTGGAATATACTATGGTGACATATGTGCTGTGAGAGTTTCAAAATAAAGGCGCATCTTAAAGATGATGACAGACAGTATCTCACATAAGTGAGTACACCCCTCCCATTTTTGGAAATATTTTATTATGTGTGCCAACTATTATTATCTAGCACTGCCTTAACCCTTTTGGGCATGGAATTCACCAGAGCTCACAGGTTGCTTCAGGAATCCTCTCCCACTCCTCCATGATGACATCATGGAGCAGATGGATGTGAAGACACCTTGTGCTCCTCCACCTTCAGCTTGAGGATGCCCCACAGGTGAACAGGTGAGTTTAGGGCTGGATACATACTTGGCTTGTCCATCACCTTCACCTTCAGCTTCCTCAGCAAGGCAGTTGTCATCTTCTAGGTGTGTTTTGGGTCATTATCATGTTGGAAAACTGCATTGCGGTTCAGTTTCCGAAAAGGGGCGATCATGCTCTGCTTGGAATTCATGTTTCCCTAAATGAACCGAGCTCATGATAATGACCCAAAACACACCTAGTAGATGACATCTGCCTTGCTGAGGAAGCTGAAGGTAAAGGTGATGGACTGGCCAAGTATGTATCCAGCCTTAAACTCACCTGTGCACCTGTGGGGCATCCTCAAGCTGAAGGTGGAGGAGCACAGGGTGTCTTCACATCCATCTGCTCCATGACGTCATCATGGAGGAGTGGATGCCTGTGCAACCCGTGAGCAACCTGTGCGCATAAAAAAAAATCAGCCGAAGCAGCCTATATTTTTGTCAATAAAAAAATATGATAATCTAATCGCAAATGTTGGAGGAACTCCAGCCGCCTTCCCTCTTCCCTCTTCCCCGTGTGACACGGTTATGGGCGGTTTTCCAAGCCACTGTCGACACAATGAATGTAAGTCCCACTGTCGGCAGCGTGGAAATAAGTCAATGTGTGGCGGAGAAGAGGGACCGGGAAAAGCAGCGGACCTCCGGGGAAACCTGCTCCGTTCTCCCCGCAGTTAGGGACCATTCGCCACGGTACCGCTGCTGGGCAGGGTCGAAATAAGTCCTGCAGAGTTTCAGAGGACCTGGAGAATGTTTTAGGATAGTATTAACATATAAGATAATCATATTGCAAAGATTATATATATATATATATATATAATTTTTTAATATTATTTTTATTAAGGAATTTGTGGTAACAAAAAGGAAAACAATCATATCTCCAATCCCATTCTCAACCCCCCCCAAAAAAAACAACCCAGAAACAAAACAAACAAACAAATATAACCAAGAAACAAAACAAACAAACAAATATAACCAACACCGTCACCTATACACACACACACACACACACACACACACACACACACACACACGCACTTCTGACTGATGAAGAGGGGTACAGGTTAACAAAAAAAAAAAAAAAAAAAAAAAAAGGCATAATGACACTTGACAAGGGGCACAAAAAAAATGTACATTAAGCCTTCCATGGTAATCCTTAAACATCTTTGTACAGAGAATAACAGCGGGCAATAAAAGAAATATAACAATGAATACAAATGTGGTCAGGATGATTCCAAATGGTGCAGAAGGGGACCCCATGTTTTCTCTAATTTGAGTTGAAATTTAAAATTAGTGTTCTGCAGTTTTTCTAAGTGAATGGCTGAAACCAATTCATGCAACCAGTTTTTGAAGCATGGTGGAGTTGGTGTTTTCCAATTTTTTAGAATATTTTTTTTTGCTAACACCATGCCCATTAGGAGAGCTGCTTGTATGTGTGCAGGGAGCACTGATGAGTCCTTTGAGGCTCCAAAAAGAGCAAACTCCCTGTCAGGAGGGAGCTTCCTCTTATAAACCTCAGAGTAAAAAACAAAAATTCTGACCCAGAACTGATAGATTAACGGACAGTCCCAAAATAAATGCAACATTGTACCATCACTGACTTTACATTTATCACATTTAAGAGAAACAGAGGGGTAAAACTTATGAAGCTTATCTTTAGAGTTGTAAAAATGGTGAATTACTTTAAACTGTATCAACCTATGTCTACTATTTATTGAACAAGTATGGATACGGGAAAGAGCAGTCTTCCACAGTTGGTCAGAAAGCACAACAGTTTCTGGTAACACTTTACAATAAGGTACACAAAATTAGAGTAGTTACTGAGGAACTAATGAGGAACTAATGAGGGACTAATGAGGAACTAATGAATAGTTACTGAGGAACTAAGGTACGCAAAATTAGAGTAGTTACTGAGGAACTAATGAGTAACTAATGAGGGACTAATGAGGAACTAATGAGGAACTAACTATTAGTTAATGGTCCATTCCTCAGTAACTCATGATCAAATTTTTGAGGAGTAGTTACTGAGGAACTAATGAATAGTTACTGAGGAACGAATAGTAACTAATGAGTAACTAATGAGGAACTAAGGTACACAAAATTAGAGTAGTTACTGAGGAACTAATGAGTAACTAATGAGGAACAAACTATTAGTTAATGGTCAGTTCCCGAGTAACCACTGATCAAATTTCAGAGGAGTAGTTACTGAGGAACTAATGATGAACTAACTATTAGTTAATGGTCAGTTCCTCAGTAGCTCATGATCAAATTTCTGAGGAGCAGTTACTGAGGAACTAATGAGTAGTTACTGAGGAACGAATAGTAACTAATGAGTAACTAATGAGGAACTAAGGTACACAAAATTAGAATAGTTACTGAGGAACTAATGAGTAACTAATGAGGAACTAACTATTAGTTAATGGTCAGTTCCTCAGTAACCACTGATCAAATTTCAGAGGAGTATTTACTGAGGAACTAATGATGAACTAACTATTAGTTAATGGTCATTTCTTCAGTAACTCGTGATCAAATTTCAGAGGAATAGTTACTGAGAAACTAATGAGGAACTAACTATTAGTTAACGGTCAGTTCCTCAGTAACCACTGATCAAATTTCAGAGGAGTACTTACTGAGGAACTAATGATCAACTAACTATTAGTTAATGGTCAGTTCTTCAGTAACTCATGATCAAATTTCAGAGGAGTACTTACTGAGGAACTAATGAGGAACTAACTATTAGTTAATAGTCTGTTCTTCAGTAACGCATGATCAAATTTCAGAGGAGTACTTACTGAGGAACTAATGAGGAACTAACTATTAGTTAATGTTCAGTTCTTCTTTAACTCATGATCAAATTTCATGGGAAAGTTACTGAGGAACTAATGAGGGACTAATGATGAACTAACTATTAGTTAATGGTCAGTTCTTGAGTAACTCATGATCAAATTTCAGAGGAGTAGTTACTGAGGAACTAATGATCAACTAACTATTAGTTAATGGTCAGTTCTTCAGTAACTCATGATCAAATTTCATAGACGGGTTAATCACGACTTGATAATTAGTCAACTATTTACTTCATCAGTACAGAATCATTACTGTGTAACCCGTCCATTAGTGAACCTTTTTATGTCCTAAAGTGACACACAATGAGTTTTCATTACTTCATCATCATGTTTACAATTAGTTCCTTAACAAATGAAATCACAGCCTGCAGGATTCTTGCAAAGAGTTTAATTCATTATTTTCAGACCACATACACATTAATATGATCATCCATGTTATTCTGTACAAGGTGCTGACACACCAAACCGACATCAAAGAACTAGCGGCAACAAAAGCCAGCTGTTGCGTTGTCTACGTCGCCTCACGTCGTCTCACATCACCCTTTGTCAGTTGCATTTGAACACACAACAAAGACTCCACCCAAAGCTTGAAACGGTTACTCATCTATTTTGGCACTGCCTCATTGTCAAAAGACTCTGGAGTTATATTTGTAATTTTATTGCGAACAATATTAAAAAATAATTTAAGCTGTTTGGAGATGTGCTGTTTGGACTTTTTGACTTTAATCTCATCTTACTTTTGGCAAGATTTCACATTCACAAATGTAAGTTTACACATAGAAAACCCTCTTTTGTTGCTTTCGTTACATCAATTCCATTAAATCTTCCCTAATCAAAAGTCAATCAAAACCATTAATATTTGATATCATTTTAATATTTTCTTGTAAACTCTTATCCGCCCCAGCATATGTGATATATGACATCTGTGTGTAATGTTGAAGATCTGCATTCTGTAAACTTCCTCTCATAAATAAAGTTGTGGAAAAAAAAAAGACTACATCCGACGGTCAAGTAGCACGTAGGTTCTGCGCCTGTGTGAAAGGAAATAACGCAAAAAGGGAAACCGGAAGTCCGTTGAATGTATGAGATCAACAAAGTAGCGCGGAGTGACAGAGTGATACATCCTGTCAGCCGAGGGCTTTCCTATCTGCAGCCGAGCAGCGCAGCACCTCCACGGACTATTACATCCAGACGGTCCCGGTGTTTCCTCCGCAGGCCCCACTTCACCCAGCTTCACTCAGCTGCCCGACAAACTCGCTACTTCTTCCCACTTTAACCTGAATAACAAACCAGGGCTCGGTGCTTCAGTTGGATCCAAACGGAGAGCCGGGGCTAACATTAGCTGGGAAGCTAGCGGATGCTAACTGGCTGCTTCCCTCCGGTCATGTTGCGTCTCACGCTCCGCTAGCCGCTCCCAGCTAGCTCCGGTTTGTTATTCAGGTTAATGTGGGAAGAAGCAGCGGGTCTGTGGGCAGCTGAGTGAAGTGGAGCCTGAGGAGGAAGCACCGGTTAGCCCCGGTTTTACTACAGGCAGATTCACTCGCTACAGTGAAGAGGATTTAACACCTGAACAGCAAGTCAGAGGGATCTCTCTCACCGACAAGCTCCGCTGCAGATTCAACATGCTCAATCAGCCGAAAATTTGGAATGAATTATGAACTAACTATTAGTTAATGGTCAGTTCTTCAGTAAGTCCTGATCAAATTTCAGAGGAGTAGTTACCGAGGAACTAACTATTAGTTAATCATGACCTACCATTTTTGTGTACCCTAAAGTAAAGTGAGGCATCAAAATGAGTAGGTAATGATTCAGTAATCATTAGCTACTCATTTTGATGTCTCACTTTACTTTAGCGTACACAAAAAGAGTAACTAATGAGTAGGTAATGATTACTGAATCATTACCTACTCATTTTGATGCCTCACTTTACTTTAGCGTACACAAAAAGAGTAACTAATGAGTAGGTAATGATTACTGAATCATTAGCTACTCATTTTGATGTCTCACTTTACTTTAGGGTACACAAAAAGAGTAACTAATGAGTAGGTAATGATTACTGAATCATTACCTACTCATTTTGATGCCTCACTTTACTTTAGTGTACACAAAAAGAGTAACTAATGAGTAGGTAATGATTACTGAATCATTAGCTACTCATTTTGATGTCTCACTTTACTTTAGCGTACACAAAAAGAGTAACTAATGAGAAGGTAATGATTACTGAATCATTAGCTACTCATTTTGATGTCTCACTTTACTTTAGCGTACACAAAAAGAGTAACTAATGAGTAGTTAATGATTCAGTAATCATTAGCTACTCATTTTGATGTCTCACTTTACTTTAGCGTACACAAAAAGAGTAACTAATGAGTAGGTAATGATTCAGTAATCATTAGCTACTCATTTTGATGCCTCACTTTACTTTAGGGCAGGGCTATTCAAATGGCGGCCCGCGGGCCACATGCGGCCCAGAAGCAATCCTTGAGTGGCCCAGCCAGTGGCCCAACCAGAAAAGCCGAGGAAAGCCGAGAAAAGCCGAGAAAAACCGGGAAAAATGTGCTCAGCGAGCCTACAGATATTTCTACAGAAATTCCTACAGTAGTTCAGACCGTGAATGCAACACTCTGCCGTAGCCTAGCAACACTCAACCCAGAATGCAGCGTGTTGTTGTGAAAACGTAAAGTTTACGTTGAAAAGTGGAAAAAAAATGTACTGCTGCTACCTCGGGTTCTGTTGAATTACAGCTCTTTTGTTTTTTAGACACTTTTTGATATGCTTGTGTCAGATGTGACCAAATTTAAAAGGGAAGCAGTGAATAAACATTGTTTTATTTTTCATGACATTAATTTGTGTTGGTTTAAAATTTGTCATTAACTGCTGCTTACCGGCCACTGAAAAAGTCTGGCCCAGCTAAATTTCTTGGTTTTAAAATCTGGCCCAACTGAATTTGTAATTGAATAGCCCTGCTCTATTGGATCTGATATTAGCAAAAGCATGTCATCCACATAAAGCAGTTTTATGTTTTGTTTCGCCACTAGAAATACTCTTAATCCTGCCATCAAATCTGATAGCAACTACCAGCAGCTCAATCTCAACATCAAACAGGAAAGGCGACAGACAGCAACCCTGCCTTGTACCTCTGTGAAGTGGAAAATATTCGGAAATCAGGCCATTTGTTCTGACCGCAGCCATGGGTGTTGAATACAGAATTCTGATCCACTTACAGAAAACGGGCCCAAATCCAAATGTTTGTAATGTTGCGAAAAGATATGTCCATTCGATTCTATCAAATGCCTTTTCGGCGTCAAGGCTTAGGATAACCTTGGGTTGCACTGTTGAATGGGGAGAAAACATCACATTAAATAACCTTCTCACATTAAAAAAATGATTACTGTCCAGGAATAAAACCTGCTTGGTCCTCATTAATAATGCTGGGAATAATAGGGTAATCGCTGTGCAAGGGCTTTAGTTAAAATTTTGTAGTCACAGCACAGAAGGCTGATTGGCCTGTATGAGCCACACTGCACAGGATCCTTATCTTTTTTTAACAATACTGAGATTGTTGCCTGCGTAGGCATTTGTGGTAGTTTCTCATTAACCAGTGATTCATCATAAACTGACTTCAGAACAGGTACGAGTTTCGAAGAGAACTCCCTATAAATCTCTACGGGGAATCCATCTGGGCCCCGTGCCCCTCCCGTTCGAAACATCTTGATAGCATTTGCTATTTCCTCAACCAACAATGGTTGTTCTAGAGATGACTTTGGGACATCAAGAGTCAAGAGTCAAGAAATGACTGGATTTCAGACGAGTTGATGTCTACCTCCAATTGATATAGGGAAGAGTAGTATTGCTTAAATTGCTCATTAATTACTGTGGGGTTGCATGATACAGAATCAGCACCTGTATCAATTCCTGGGATTGTTCGTTCAGTTGACTGCTGTTTAAGTTGAAGTGCAAGGAGCCTCCCTGCTTTATCTCCATGTTCATAGTAAACCTGTCTGGATTTAAAGATATTTTTTCTGCCTTCCATGTCATAAGTGTATTAAATTCAGTTTGCAACAGTAACTTTTCTTTGAAAAGATCTAGTGTGGGCAAAAGAGCATAGCATCTGTCAATATCTGCAATTTTTCCAACCAAATCTTTAAGTTGTTTGGAGTGCTCCTTATTCTTATGCACTACATAAGAGATAACTTGTCCCCTAATGTAGGCTTTCATAGATTCCCACAAAATGCCCCTTGATACATCCTGAGTGTCATTAATTTCTAGAAAGAGGTCAATCCCTGCCAAGTATCAGTTTATAGGAATTAAAGTCTGTGTAAAGCAAATTCTGCTAATTTCTTCGAAACACATTAAATAGGTCATAAAAGTACTCCTCAAAATGTGTAAAAAAGCCTTTCAACCATGTACAGTGGAATTGTGGAGCTAGGCTTCACAAACTGCGTTTCTAGGTTTCAATTTTCTGGATTTAATGGGCGGGCCTTAAATCATAGCTGTGTTACGTAACGGAGCTATCCCTGCTGCAAACACGCCCCCTGAGGCTGTAGCAGTATAAATACACACTCTTGTACAGTAGGTGGTGGTATGCACCTGGAAGTTGTTTGCGATCCACCAATAAATTGAGAGAAGAAGAAGACGACGAAGAAGAAAGAAGAAGAAGAAGAAGAAGCAGTAGAAGAAGAAGAAGAAGGAGCAGTAGTAGTAGTAGTAGTAATAGTATAGAAAACCAGCAGTTTCACTATATACATATATATCACATTTTTCACGTCACTATATCACCGTGTAGACTGATGTTTGTAAAGTCTATAAACACAATGACTGAACAAACATTACTATTTCTGTGTGCACGTTTTGGAATTAACATGGTTATCATAGATTAGCTGGGCTAACCGTTAGCTGTTAGCCATTAGCCATTAGCCGTTAGCGGTGTCTGTAATAACTCAATGAACGGTCCATGAAAAAAATATCTTTTCCAGCGGATGTCTTAGCCTCTTGCACTCACAGCATATTTTCAGGAAAAAACACCTAAAAAGACATACCCATAGTAAATATGTAATTAATACACTTTACTAAAGGTTATATGCATGTTCTTGGTGTCCTTGGACATCTAGGGACTTCAGAGAATGTGTTCCAAGTGTCAGAAGTGTTGTATCTGTCATTAAGCCTGAGTAAATTGGAATAAACCAGAGGAAAAATTACGTTTTTTTACTCTCGCCAAAATATTTTATTTTTTTGACAGAGGAAAACACTATGCCAGCAATGATTTCATGCACCCAGACACCACTGATTAGCTTCATCCACTCCTTGACCACAAATTTACCAAAGTTGATAGAATTTGGGCTAACAGTGAAGCCTACATCAAGGTTTTTGTAAGGATACACCCAGGCGAGAACTCAGTTTGGCACAATTTGGCACACTTTTGTGCCAAATTGTGCCAAAGGGATTATTTTCTACCTCTGATGAAAACTGGCCCCAAATTACAATAAATTTTCATTTTAGTAGTCTACTACTAACTATTGAAGCTTTTGGATATGAAATTTACCTTGTGCCTCATCATTTTTTTTACATTCTGCAATTATATGTCTATATGCAATACAGAATAATGAAAAATAACAGGAACTTCTACTTTTTTGGCTCCACAGGGAGTATATTTATTTTCAGAAAAGTGCAAACATAGAAACAAACAACCATTCTGTGCAAACAATGTAAAATAAAGTAAGAGTGCAACAAATATAAAATAAAAAAAACAAAACAATATATAACAATATGAAACACAGATTTCATTTGCTCTAATGTGTTTGCTAAGTAAGGAGTGCAACAAATTGAACTATTTACAATGTGCAATAAGAGGATGGAATGGCAAAAATAAATAATAACATTTGTACATTTCAACAAAGGACAGAAAAGGTGTGTAAATATGTAGTCATGACCTCTACTATAATTTGTTTACATTTGTATTTACAGATACAATGCAATATCTGAAAACAAAGTTAGCCAAAAATAAACAAATATAGTAAAACGGTAAGACTCAATACTATTGAATTGCCAAGCTTACTACTGTGTTTACTGCTACTACTACTGTGTTTACTACTACTACTACTACTACTGTTTACTACTGTGTTTACAGGTTTATGACAAACCTGGGGGTTTGGTGTTCCATGAAAATAAAAATTTAAACAATTTACACAACACTGAGCCTTATAGATAAATGCAAATACCTGTACTCACTCGTAAACTGGGTCCACGCGACTCGTAAACAGAGCCTCCTCCGCGGAGCCGGCGTCATTACTGCTGTCGGAGTCCGACGAATCCTCTATGGCAACATAGGACCCCCGCTGTATCTCAAAGAGGATGGCCGCCATATCCCTCTTGATGTTAAAAGTTTTCTTTTCCATCGTTGAAATGTTTTTTTTCATAAGCACTTGACTCGCTAGCGGTTCGGAGGAGATCCCGAGTGTGCAGGGTGCAGTTCAGCGGTCTGTCTTCGTCTGTGAGGCGCTACGTGTAAAAGCCGGCGAGAGCACATAGTTTACGCAGGTTTTACGCTCAAATTTTTACGTAGCTGGGATTTGTAGTTCTTAGAATGGTAGGTGTCGATCGATTCAGTAGCTTCTCCCCTTTCCAAAGACTACAAACATGGCTGTACAGAGGAAGTCTATGTTACACTATACAACTTTGATTCCGCAGTGGTCGCAAAATTTAAATGTCCCGATTTCGTACCAAAACAGATTAAAATCACCATAAAAAGGTAACGTTTGCACTAAAACAGACACCCGACCCTGTTTTGTGATCATTAGAGTCTAAACTTTGATCGAGAATTGAAAGTAAACACCGCCGTCAAATTTTGGTACGTTTTTTACAGCGCTCAATGACGTGCAGCGTTTTCTCAGCCCGTCGGCAGGCTGATCGGGCCAAGGAGGTTAGTTACAACATGATTGAGCTAGCAAAGCAGTTTTGTGTTGCTATGTGTGGTATCTATTCAGTTTGGGGAAATCACAATGTTTAGAAAGCATCAGTGACTGCAGCTAAGAGAGACAGCTAACAGCAGCAGCAAAGCTAACTGGACGTCATTTGTTAAAAGCCTCCCGTTGTCGGATACAACATGAAACTACTCCAGTTAGCTCAATCATGTTGTAACTCAGACATCCGCTGGAAAAAATATTTTCAGTCAGTGGAGCCGAACCGACACTCTCCCTCCCTGGATTACATCCTCCCGTTCTGCCGGCTGCCGGTGCGGGGTTACGTCCTTGTATAGTACACGGAGGCAGCTTTCCTCCAGTGAGTGGGCGTGGACTGAATGGCTGCAGTCTGGAGTCATGAGACAAAAGGCTGCAAACATACCCCTCCGGACACGCCCCCCCAGCATTTCACAGCAGAGGGAAGTGCTTGTTTTTCCATGATTTTGAGAGCTAATTTTATATACTTAGAGATTTTTTTAATCTTTCAAATTTGGCTCAGTGATTAATGACACATATTTCTGTGATGTGACAAACTTATAACAGACATTTTTTGCTGCTTTACATGGACTTTAAGGTCCGGGAGAACTGAAAAAACCTGAGTAAGGAATTGTGCATTGTCCCAATTTGGTCAGTAAATAATAGCCAATATTAATGGCGTATTAAATAGCTTGCCCACTACAACAACATATCTGCTGTTAGCATCTGATATCACCTCAGACAGTTCAAATGGAATCCCCCTCCTAATTACAATTGCTGTTCCCCTGGCTTTGTAATTAAAACGTGAATGATATATTTGTCCAATCCATTTATAACTTAGTCTCTTTTGGAAATTAATATTTAAATGTGTCTCCTGTAATAATATTACATCAGGTTTCAGTGATTTCAAGTGACTAAATATTTTACCTCGTTTAACCATGTTAAGCAGCCCTTTGACGGTCCAGCTAATGAACGAAATTGCTCCTTGTTGCTTGTTTACATTATCAGGAATCATAGTGCAATAATTGGTTGTAAGTAGGTCCTGTATGCTAGCTGTATCTGAGAACTTGTGAGCACGCGAGCACGAGTCAAACTATAAACCACAAGAAAAAAACAAAAACAGAAAAAACAACAAACAGACATAAATAAACCTCCTACCATCCTGGGCCCCTGGAGACTGCCCTAAAAACTCTCCTCTCTCTCCAAAGCATATAACACATCTACCCTAACAGAAGCTCTTACGTGAACTGTGCAAGGGCCGAACAAAATGGAATGGGGCTTTTCTCTCAACACTACCATTGCTGCCTGAGTATTGGCATTTATTTGGTCACAAGCTGATGCAACACTTGACACTCACAGTTGGAAGGAATTACCACATAGAGAATAGAATAAGACTAGTGCTAACGGTGGTGATAAAGGTGGTTAGTTAAACAAAGGCTTTAGCAACAAGAATAAAAAAAGTTAAAAAAAAAAATACTATCAGATTTATAGTGCCATATTGAGACCTTAATTGAAATATTTCCTCATTCTAGCACAGCAGGAAAAAAAATCAGAACAAAAAGGATTATTACCATTTAGAAATATACATGTATATTTTCCTGGCCATATTAAAATGTTTGCTTGAGCCCTTAATATCTGTACCTTGTGATAATTTGTCCCCACCATCAGTCACATATTATTGCAAGCTTTGCATGATTGTCCATCATCAATCTTCAGATCAGAAATTATTGTCTTTATTTTTACATTCTGGATGACTGAAATGTCACTCAGCTTTGTCCATAGTCCTAACATAAAGCGCATCCAACCACAGTGTAATAAAGTTTATCAGTCAAAACTTAAGCCAGTTTGCGCCAACTGCCGCAATGTTGGTATGCAACATAAAGTAGTCTGCCTGTTATGGCCAGAGATTTTAGCTGTTACTTTCCCTCCGTCTCCCGCGGTCGCAGATTGGTCTCTATGTAGTGCTTCTCTTCGGTCGGATCCTCAAAAGATGTCTGCTCACCAGCTGGGGCCGTGATCTTCAGTGTGGCGGGGTACAAGAAGCGCCTGGACATTTCACGCCTGGACATCGGCTAAGCAATCTCCTCACCTCGGTGAAGGCCGCACTTTTCTTCCTGACGGCGGCCGAGTAGTCTGGGTAGATAAAAAATGCTTGTCATTGTGGGAGATGGGCCCAGCACCCATGGCCTTTGGGAGAACATCCACCTTCTCCTGAAAGTAGTGAAACTTAGCGATTATTGGCCTCGGGGCATCGCCATCCTTTGGCCTTGGCTGAAGGCTTCTGTGAGCCCGATTGAACTTCAGCGTATAGTCGAGGCCCAGCATTTCTTTAAACAATTTTGCCACGACATTCTCGGGTCGTATATTTCCACCTCCTTCTTCCACGCCAACCAGCCTGATATTATCCCGCCACTGTCGGGACTCCAAGTCCTCGGTCTTATCCGATAACCGAGTTACTTGTGTGGCTAGCGTATTGACTTTAGCTTCAAGTGCTATGACCTGGTTAGCATAGCCGTTAGCCCCGTCTTCAAGATCTTCAACATGTGTTGCCAGTGTTGCATTTTCCTTCAGCACTTCAATTACCTTCGTAAAGTCTGCATGCTCGTTCAGGGTTTCTTTCCTTAAATCACTCACCAGGTTGTCTATTTTCTTGTGCAATTTACCTGCAGCCTCCATCACCGACGCATCAATCTTGGTTGCCACACACTGCTCAGTTCGCTTTAGGGCAGCCATTATTGCGTAGGCATCTGACCCTGTGTCCGTTCTGGTGGCCGGCTCCACGTCAAGTAAATCCGCAGCGTCCAGGCTGGGCTTCGGCTTTTGAGACTTGGGCATTTTGAGCAGCGTTAGGCTTCAACCGTGACCAAAAACACGATTAGTTTTTGGAATGTAGCACTTTAGGCACACGTGTGTACCACGGAAGAGGGGAAGGAAAGGACGGATATTAAATAAATGTTCATTCCAAGCAGAGCTCACGAAACCACGTCTTTACATGTTGCTGCTCAACTGCACCCTCCAGGAGTGCCTTTTTCACATGTCCTCACATTTGTACTGGAAAGTAGAGTGGAGGAGAAAAAAGTGGCAACTGGAATGTTTGCCATTAGCCTGCAAGCTAACGACATGTTTTAAGTAAAGATTGCTAGATTCAGAAGTCACATCATGTAAACATTTATATTAATGAAGCCAGCAATCTTGAACTGAAATGTATGGTTAGCTTGTAGGCTGATAGCAAACATTCCAGTAGCTAACATTTGTTAGTAACTGACAAGTAACCATCTCTGGGATGGGAACAGAGGTTAGATCACTAGCTAGTTATAGCATATTCACAGGGGACATCGAAGGCTGCAACAATTTCTGTCTGTGTTTTTCCTATTGAAGCTAGCATTCTTGCAAACAGTGACCCTGCAAGACGCCCAGTTTTTCAAAATCTGATTCTGAGACTAAAAACTCTGTGACTCATGACACATTGTCTTTAGGTGTGAGACAATGTTAGACTTAAGCCTTGTAAAAGTATTCTGGTGTAAGGATTAATCACTTGCACATCACATGCAGCATAGATTCTTCAATACATGAAAATGCATCACACTTTACTTAGCGCCAACAATGAAACATTATAATGAAGCATGCATCATTTTAGGTGCACCAGTATACTTCGCTTCATTTAAAGGACAACTTTGGTATTTTTCAACCTGGGCCCTGTTTCCCCATGTGTATGTGTGCGTATGATTCATAGGTACAACTCGTTCTAAAATTGGTTCAGTATTGAGGGAGGCAGATGCAACCGGGAGCTGGGGGCAAATGCGTTCCGTGTAAGTTTGTGCATTAAAAGTGCATTTTTTCACCACTGACCGGTTCAGATTGCCAGTGCTATGAGTGCTATGTGTGGAGTCAGCTGTCAGTCAGTGTTGGAGTAGAGAGAGGGAGGGCTGCCCCGCTGGGTACTGTAAGTGAGTATGTGTGTATGAAGTGTGTGTGTGTTACGCTAGAAGAGTCAGAGGACGCAGTCTTTTACGTGATACCCCTGGAGCGTTACCAGAGTTTTTGGAGTGCTCAAATAAATGGGCCTTTTTCCCTAACGCAAGAACAGGATGTCGTGCAACACCCCATACGGCTTTCATAGGCTGCCTTTGTCAGATGGTGAGATGCTGAAGTTGTGGCTACTTGTGCTACAAATGGATGCTAACACTCCTGTCAGACACTGCGCCTTGCAGACTATCGGGTCTACAGTGCTCACTTCTCCCAAGATGACTACTGCCAGCCGAAGAAGAGAAGACATCCAATCCCGAAACACCTCTTCCTCAAGAAAATGGCTGTCCCACGAGTAGAGAGAGCTACAGACACAGTGGAGCAAAGCTCGTGACATCACACAGCCCAGAGGTAAGGGAAAGGCTAGTATGCTATTTACAGAGATAGCACTGGCGATCTGAACCTGTCAGTGGCGAAAAAAAGCACTTTTAATGTGCAAACTCATATGGGACGCATTTGCCCCCTGCATCCACCTCCCTCAATACTGAATCAATTTAAGAACGAGTTGTACCTATGAATCATACGCACACATACACATTGGGAAATAGGGCCCAGGTTGAAAAAATACGAAAGTTGTCCTTTAACACATACAATGATAACTTATGGCACTGTCTGGACTATTGTTCTGTGAGTCCTTACTACAGTTGATTCTTGAGGTGTATATTGGTGAGTATAAGTATTCATAATGCCTTTAAAGTCCCATCAGCCAACCCTAACTTTATAACTAGTCAAGAGCATCCATAAGACACTTGTTGGGATTCTCAGGAACACAGATGATTTATCATTTGGTAAAATCTAAACTGGACAGGCTTTTCCTTCTCTGCATGCTCTTTGCTCTCCAAACAAAGACAGCTATTTGACACCCATCTCCAGGATGTCTCACCTCACACCTCAATGAGACACAAGTCTCACAACTTGATTGGACAGGACTTTTACAGTGACGTGAGTCTGTGATGTCACAGGCATCTGTAGAAGGTCTGCTTCCTTCAGACAAATCCCGCTCTTACTCGGGAACTGTGGAGCAGCCCACACCTCTTTCCTGCTGGGCCTGGAACAGCCCAGATGCTCAGGCCCTTGCTTCTTGCCTTGAACCATCAAAGGTGGGGCAATTGCTCATAAACTCTTTTTCCTGGACCATGACTTGCCCACGCTCAAGGCTGAGGCAAACCTGAACCAGAGAAGTTAGACTTGCAAGCACAAGGTTTCCAACTAGCTTTCCAGCAACAAGGAACATGTGAGTTAGCACCCAGCATCTAATTCTGCAAGGACACTGAGCGACTGGCTTCCTCAGATCAGAACCTTTGGAACAAGGACACAGCAAAGACTGCAGCTGGAACCACAGCAGTTCCCAGCCTTCTTCTGCCGGCTAACAAAGCAGTACACCACCAAGTGACTCTTTCTCCCATCCACTTAAGGACTGGTAAAGTAACAACTGGGCATAGCTTCATCACAGCTTTACAGGCTAAGCAAGACTGTTTAACTTGTATGTGATTTAATGCTGTCATTGAGTTATTGTTTTGATTGTTTGCAGTTAGGTCATTGATTAGTTGGCTTCGCCAAAGCTAAGTGTTTAGTTTGCTAATACTGTTCACAAACAGATTCTTGCACACAACTAAACAATCTCTGCACTAATCCAGACTGTTTGCAACACACATCACATTCACATAGACTCATTAACAAATAGGCTTTTAACAGAGCTACACCCAACCAGGCATCTCAAAGTTCCCGCTTCTTTTCCTTTGTCTTTACCCTGACCACACTGTCAGACAAACACCTCCCCCGTCCTGAAGCCAGCTTTGATTCGGTCATCTTGTAGTTCTCTGTTGTCAGCCATTTTGTTTTGTAGGCCAAACGGCTCTTTCACACACACACACACACACACACACACACATATACACACCAAGCTTGTATATAGTTAGTTAGAATTTGTGTGTTTTGGTTTGCTTTGCTAGTTTGTGAATAAATGTAATTCTTTGGAATCATATCTGCTATCTGTTGTGCAACATTAAACAGACAGCAGATATGATTCCAACAGTGAATGGATAGTCAACCTCACTTAACATTTATAAATGAACTTTTTCTGAGCCCCAACCCTTTTTGGTGGTCCGACAAGCTGTCAGAGTAAGCATGGATCCCACACCGAAACTAACTGGACTCCCTTAAGAAATATTATCATACTTTGATTCCAGAGAGAAGCAGACAGAGAGGTCACATCTGTAATATTTTATTAGGCTAGATTACTGTAATGCCCTGCTTTCTGGTCTCCCGAAAAAGAGTATTTCACAGCTTCAGCTGCTTCAGAACTCAGCTGCACGCGTGCTGACGAAGACCAGAAGGCGGGCTCACATTACACCTGTTTTAAAATCACTGCATTGGCTCCCTGTGTGCTTCAGGATTGATTTTAAGGTTCTTCTATTAGTTTTTAAGTGTCTTAACGGCCTTGGGCCTTCTTATCTATCTGACCTGCTTTTACCCTATCGGCCCTCACGGACCCTGAGGTCCTCCGGTACTGGTCTTTTATCTGTTCCCAAGGTCAGAACTAAAACCTTTGGCGAAGCCACATTTTACCATTACGGCCCTCGCCTGTGGAACAGCCTGCCGGAGGACCTCAGGGCCACTGAGTCTGTCGATGCTTTTAAAGCAGGCTCAAGACTCACCTTTTTAACTTAGCTTTTAACTAAGTCCCCTTTTAATCTTTTAGTATTACTCACTTATGCTGTCCTGTCATCTCTCTTTGTCTACTAATTTTCTCTTACAGGTTTTTTATTAATTCACGTATTTATTTATTTTAATGCTACTGTTACAGGTTTTATGTTTTAAAGTTATGTTTTGCTCTTAGTAATTTATATTAACATTCATTTATGTTATTTTAAGAGGTTCTTAATTTCTCTTAGTACTTATTTATATTGTCTCTTAGTCTTCAGCTCCAGTGTTCTCCTCATGGGGGCCCTCCACTCCAGGAGCTCTGTCTGGCCTGCCTGCAGGGGTGCCGTCCTGGGGTTGTCTGGGCCTCGATGGCTTGGGGAGTCCTGCCACAGGGCTTTACGGCCATGGTATGGACCCCCATTTGTCGGGGTCGGGGCTGGTCTCTACGGCAGCGTCCCTGTAGTCAATGGCTTAGACGGCTTGGTGGGGATGGCTCCCATAGCGTAGTGTTTCCTCACTTGCTCTATCAGTGCTCAGCCATATCCCGTTTTTATCTGTGGGGGGTGGGGGTGGGGTACGTTTCAATGTAATATGCTGTGTGCTCAAGGGTGTGTGTGTCTATGTCTGTGTGTCTATGTGTGTGCATATACATTATATAACTAGGGTGCGGGGAGTGGGGATGTTAAGGGGGTCTGTTTTATTTTTCTTTTAATGTAAAGCACTTTGGGCTACATTTTGGTGTATGAAAGGTGCTATATAAATAAAATTTGATTTGATTTGATTTGATATTATTGTTGATGAAGTGCATTTGTAAGCATCATGTGTTTTTGAGTGTAGTCATGATTCACCATGAATGTCCTAATAATGCGTTATACATGTGGTCCTCAAAGAAAGTGTAGCTAGCTATTCCTAGTGGTAGACTCAGCAACAGACCAACATTGATCATGCTGCTGGTGTAGCTCAAAAAAAATGTACATATACATAGGCACACACACACACACACACACACACACATATATATATATATATATATATATATATATATATATATATATTTATATACAGTGGGTACCAGTCTAATTTGGCTGGCAGTTCAGGGTTCAGGGGGGAAGGGGGGTTAATTACTATATCCAGGAGTAGCTGCAGTGTGCGCAAACAACCACCAGGTGGAACATGTGAGCAGATAATATCATCCCCCTTCTAAAACTGCCCCCCCTTCCCATCGCTTGTGTCATTTATTTATTAACACTGGATCACACTTTAAAATGTAGTTTATATTCATAAATGAACTCTGCCATGGCCTGTTTTAACGATGGACCGCTAATAACCGTCATAAAAAAATTGCAATAGCCAAAATCAAAATTTTAAACAATAGTATGCTGTAAATCGGAATCGCTGTCACTGCTCTGAGATACCAGATTTACAGTGACGGTAAATAGTTAGATTACTCATCTAAAATGCAAAATAGGCTACAACATTTATATATATATTACATTACTGTACAATCGTCTCATAATCACTTTATTTGCCAAATGCATCAGACAGATACACAGGAATTTGACTTGGCAATCAGCGCTAAAAAACTATGACAAACAATAATACACATTAGCTGCAACAAGATATGCTTCCATAAAAAACTAACAACAAAAACAAGTAAATGACCACAGCAAAGATTAAGTGCATGTGTGTAAAAATGAGTTAAAATAAGTCAAATCCAGATTAACACAGAACATGAATTAACAGTATCATGGCTAAGATCCTAAGAACGATCTTTATTGGGCCACTTCAACTTTGTTGCAACCCTCCCCCACCCCATTCACCCCCAGCCATCGAATGAATGAGATTAGGCTGCCTGTTAACTTCAGAATGGTTGCTTGTGTTCCCCTACTTAACCTGTATTGAAGTGGTAATGATTCAGTTAGAGGTGAGAACAGTGAAGGTGTTCAATAAAATACCAAAGATTTCTATGATGTTTTCGCAGCAGTATTAAAATGCCATTACTGCAAGTGAAACATGAGACTCTTCATAAAGTTTATATATGTAATGTTTTGTTTTTTTGTGTGGATCTCTTTATATCTGCTTTGACACTACCCGATGCTGCAGAAGAATAAATGAAAGTTAAAAACTATAATACTGTGTATAAAGAAACACTATTACACTATTTTTTTCAATTTCATAATTGGTGTCGCTGCAGGGCGCGGCGGACCTGTGCTGCACCTCCGTTTTTGACTATGTTAACAAATAGCCTAATTAGATGAATGAACACTGTCCAAGGTTAGGCGCAGGGCACACCCCAGATCAGCTGAAAGGAGGGCTGAGAAAATGAATGAATGTGTGTGAGACACACGTTGCACGCGCCCCCTCCTCCCTCCTTCCTCATCTGTAGTAACTTACATGATTGAAAAATCGAGTGACAGTCGCAGCTGAAGAGGAAAGGTGCGTAGACAGGGAGAGGCTTAAAAAGCGTACAGCACTACAGCGAAGTGTTTCTAAATAACTGACTTTTATTTGTAGTAGGCTACTCTGTCCTCATCTCACACATTGTAAGTCAAGCTATTGACAAAGGCTTTGAAAGATTCATCCTCAACTTATAGGCTATACCTTCAAAACAAATAAATAAACATTTTTCCATCTCTGTGCATGCACTTTCATGTTTTCAAACTGTATCCAACAACCAAGTGTTATTTAAATTAAATAATTACCTGACAATATAACCACAAATGAAGTTTAGGCCACTTTTATCTTTCCCTGAATAAAATTACACAGCGCAGTCATGAGTCAGTGAGCACCCAGCGCCCCCACCCTGCTGAGCAGGCATCTCAGAGCAGCCACCTCCAACAGCGATTCCGATTTACAGCATACTATTGTTTAAAATTTTGATTTAGGCTATTGCAATTTTAAACATTTCTTATGACGGATATTAGCGGTCCATTGTTAAAACAGGTGAAGAGTTCATTTATGAATATAAACTACATTTTAAACTGTGATCCAGTGTTAAATTTAAACAGACAAGTCAACAACAGACCGCTTAGAATTAGATCTTGGCCTTTGGAGCTTGAAAACGAAGTCTTCTTATTTAAATCGAAATTGAAATCGAGTCCAGACCTATGCAGAATTGATAATGTTACATTTTCTTCATTATCTTTCTTCATGTGGCTGGTTATGTGACTTACAGTATCCTATAGAAGCATTCACTGCAGTACATGTGAACTGCGACTTGAATATTTGTGTATGAATGAATTTATGAATCAGTGATGAATCTGGTGATGGAAGCACAGCACAGCTCAGCTGCAGCTGTTCACTCAATATGCGCGAAAACCTCCTGAATGTTGAAATAGCAGTAATATCACATTCATTGAATAAATGACACAAGCGATGAGAAGGGGGGGCAATTTTTATTTGGATGAGCCCAACTTGAGCACCGGCGACAAGTTTGAGTAGACTGATATATTTTTTATTCTCTAGCAGGATGTAACATTTCTGTGACTTCCTGTATATTCTGCTTTGAAGACTGCTGAAAACTGTCTGATTCATGGACAGCGGCACTCTTCTTTGCAAGTGACATTGTGGTCGAAGTTGGAATTGTCTCTAAACCCTTTTAGCAGTATTCAAGCTCTCTGCTGCCACCTGGCCGCTACAGTTGCCAAGTGCACCCCCCCTCAACTCACGTATCATGCTTCACGCTTGTGGCCAAGTTAGTCTGTTACCCTGTATATTATATATATATAGTATATTATATATATATATATATATATATAAAACAGTTACTTGGCCCTGCAATCTGATTGGTCGAGAGACGGTAAAACCGTGGACGATATTGGAGTATCATGGTATTTATGTGTATCACTACTCCGCCTCACAGCTGATTGCAATCAACAATCAAATCAAAACTGACGGTTGGTCAGCAGTTGCATTGCATCCCTGGAAAAGTATTTAAACAAACTTCCATCAGATGCAAATGCCCTTTATCTGAAGCCCAGGACAACAGAAGCTCACACAGACAATATCTGGTAGCTATACTAAAGCTCCACTGAGAATAAACTCACTTGCACAGATGCTACTGAAGATGTGTAAAGAGGCAGGGACAACAGCTATCTACACCAATCACAGCCTTAGGGCGACTGCCATACAGAAGCTGTCAGATGCGGGTCTTGAAGCTAGGGAGATCATGACAGTGAGTGGGCGCAGGTACAGTATGATGTTGTTTTAACGTAGCCTATGTGTAAAGTTAGTCTTCATTGTTTCATGTCTTAAGTCCATTCCAATTAGTTGGAGTCGGGCCCTAAAATATACCTTTCGTCTTGCAGGTCTGACAGCTTGTTAAAAAGCTACTGGAAGCCATCCATGGAGAGCGGAAAACGACGGAGCAACATACTGTCAGATTAGAAGGCACAGGCCTGTGAAGCGACAGTCCACCATGCAGTCACAAGAGACACCGGCTGTACAATTAATGGAAATGTGCAGATAAATGTGTATAAAGAGTAAGTGCCTGGCGCACCATGTCTACGTTATATAGCAACGGTGACAGCAGAGTCCTGAGGGAACTATTTTTGTTGGCGGAAGACAAATAAAATGCAAATAAAAATCTATTTTGTCAATATCACACTCGAGCTCATGATGTTATACTCATATATCGTCACAGCTGTGACGATATATGAGCCTGCGGCCTTGTGCCTATGTAACGGAGTTAAGAGTTAATGTGATCCCACTTGCCATATAAAACACACTACAAAACACCGGAACTGGGTTTTCCTATTGTAATTAAATGCAGCACCCCTGTGGTTTAGGGTCGTGCACCCTGGAGGGTAGCAACAGTCGGACCTCGCTGCCTCCGGGGTAGGTGTATGAGCTATGGGCTCCGTCTTTGTTTTATATTAATTACTTTCATTTTAATACTAAGGAGTGGGTTAAAGGATAACTTCGGTATTTTTCAACCTGGGCCCTGTTTCCCCATGTGTATGTGTGTGTACGATTCATAGGTACAACTCGTTTTAAAATTGGTTCAGTATTGAGGGAGGCGGATGCGGCCGGCAGCCGCGAAACGAGTTATAACGGCAGATGTGGGGGCAAATGCGTTCCGTATAAATTTGCGCATTAAAAGTGTTTTTTTTTCGCCACAGTCCGGCTCATATCTCCAACGTAATCTCTGTCAACAGCATGCAAATCGTATGTCTTGCCTTCACTTCCTCTGGGCTGTGTAGCGACATGTCACGTGACCTGTTGCCGGAGGTAAACAGACGAGCCATGCTCGAGCCGGTCAGAGCGGAGTTGGTTGTCCCGGAGTACAGTTGAGAGTTTTGCTGCATCAATTGAAAACAATGGTTCGTGTTTGCTTATCCGACTTGCAAGAACAGGATGGCACGCAACACCCGCAGCTTTTCATAGGCTGCCTTTGTCGATGGCGAGATGCTGAAGTCGTGGCTAATTGTGCTACAAATGGATGCTAACACTCCTGTCCAGACGCTGCGCCTCGCAGACCATCGCGTCTGCAGTGCACACTTTTCCCGAGATGACTACTGCCACCCAAGAGGAGAAGACATCCAATCCCGAAGTCGGATAAGCACAAACACGAACCATTGTTTTCAATTGATGTAAACTGTACTCCGGGACAACCAACTCCGCTCTGACCGGCTCTGAGCATGGCTCGTCTGTTTACCTCCGGCAACAGGTCACGTGACATGTCGCTACACAGCCCAGAGGAAGTGAAGGCAAGACAGACGATTTGCATGCTGTTGACAGAGATTACGTTGGAGATATGAGCCGGACTGTGGCGAAAAAAAACACTTTTAATGCGCAAATTTATACGGAACGCATTTGCCCCCACATCTGCCGTTATAACTCGTTTCGCGGCTGCCGGCCGCATCCGCCTCCCTCAATACTGAACCAATTTTAAAACGAGTTGTACCTATGAATCGAACACACACATACACATGGTGAAACAGGGCCCAGGTTGAAAAATACCGAAGTTATCCTTTAAGTTGTATTTTGAATCATAAAGCTCCCGTATGGTCGAGCCTGTCTTTTTTTTTTATAAGAAGTTGACGGGGTTTTTCTTTTATTTCTGTTTACAAATGGCTAAAGTTACACATGTTAGCTAACCTGCACTTTCTTTTCATTTTACTTCTTGCAGCCGTGTATGTGTGTGTGTGAATGGGCGAACTGGACTGACTGTGTTAAATCTCCATGCCAGGTACGCTTTGTGTTATTTTATGTTCATTTGTGGACTGGTTGAACAGTCGGACCTCTCTGCCTCCGGGCTGTGTATGTTTGTGTGTGAACGGGCGAAATGGACTGACTGTGTGTTAAATCTCCATGCCAGGTCATTCCAGATGAGAAATAAACGGCGAGTGTGCCAATGGGGAAGAAAGTCGGCCTTATCATTAAATACACAACGCAAGAGGAGTACAAGAACCGCTACACCTATGACCAAATCACAGCCATGACGATATACGAGTATAACATCACTCCCTCTCGTGTGATATTGCTTAAATATATATGTATGTATATATATATATATGTGTGTGTGTGTGTTTTGTGTGTGTGTGTGTGTGTACATATATATATAGATATATGTATGTGTGTATATATATATATATATATATATACATACAGTACAGGCCAAAAGTTTGGACACATCTTCTCATTCAATGCGTTTTCTTTATTTTCATGACTATTTACATTGTAGATTCTCACTGAAGGCACCAAAACTATGAATGAACACATGTGGAGTTATGTACTTCACAAAAAAAGGTGAAATAACTGAAAACATGTTTTATATTCTAGTTTCTTCATAATAGCCACCCTTTGCTCTGATTACTGCTTTGCACACTCTTGGCATTCTCTCGATGAGCTTCAAGAGGTAGTCACCTGAAATGGTTTATATATGGTTGGTTTATGGTTTATATATATGTATATATATATATGTGTGTGTGTGTGTGTGTGTGTGTGTATACACAATAAATATATAATAAATGTGGTAATCATGATCATGACATCTGAATACTTTAACTGACTATACCAAAGTCGTGTTTTCCTTTAAGTGTGATTAATAAGAAAAATAAAGTGAGGGGTTGGAGGAAAAAGGAAGCAGGGGCATGATAGAATGAGAAATGGGCAGTAAACAGTAGTAAATATTAGTCTATTTTCTCTCAAGGAAAGAGGAGAGGTTAGGGAAAGAGACAGCAAGAATGAGAGTGCAGATATTAGTACATTTATTGTGACTCATAGAAAGAAGAAGCTGTCCCTTTGACTTAGTGTTATCTCATCTGCTGCTGTGCCGCAAGCTCCTTGTGTGTGCATGTGTGTGTGTTCTCAAATATCTGTCTGTGCAGTTGTTTTAGTGTTTACATGTCTGTGTGGATGTGTAATGTTTTACTAGCTGACTGTGAAGACCATTATTAATGCTTTTTCAGTTTTACAGCGCTGCTGTCAGTGTTCCAATGGTGGCCATGTTCCACAGAGTTTATTGTTGTTGCCACTGCTGTGCTGCTTTTGCATCATCCTACTTTTAAAGTGGCTTCAGTCTGAAACACAGTTGCGTTAATTCAGTCAGTTTTTCAGAGCAGCATATGGGAATATATGAAACATATCAATATTTTAGAAACAGATAAACATTTTAGGAAATACTCTGACTTGAGTTTACTCGAAGTCATGCCTGGCCATACCACCTACCTCCACCTGCGCAGGACAGTTACCACTCTGACCTGCTGCGGGTTGCACATGGGTGGTGTCCATACAGACATTGCTACCGCCTGCCAGCTCCATCTTTCTACATGGCACATTGTGTATCCATATGAAGGAATTCTCTCTGCAGAAATGCAAGAGGACCTTTCATATAAAATGGAAATGAGGAGATTTGAGCTGAAAATAAAAATAGATATTTATATATTTTTTCATATCATACTGATATGAAAATTGGCAACAGATTCATCACCCTCCTTATAGCTCACCATCTCGAAGGGGTCTAATCACCAAAGACTTTTCACATTTTCACATTTATTCTCATGTGCACTTGTCGTTAAAAATTTTCTTTTCCAAAACTAAAAACGAGTCTCTCCTGATTGAAATATAGATGAGGAAAGGTTGTGTTAGAGGAATGCATATTTATTTTGTAACACTGGGTCGTACTTGGACTGTAAATAAACTGGGTTTATTACTTATTCAATTAATTGGGTGGTAAATAGACTGGGGATAGTTGTATATAAGTTGTAAATAAATTTGGGAATTTGTTGGAATAATACATGCATCAAAAAAAGAAATGTAAGAAAGGGGTAGAGACGTATAAATTTTACATCTACCTACTCCTTTTCAGACATTGTTATCTTTGTCTTGTATGTTTTTATTGTTTGTTTTTAATTTCGGTTCAAAATAAAGTAATTTATTAAATTATTCATCCATACATTCAAATATCGATCCATGTCTCCTAATTTATCAGACTTTGATCTTCCTCCCTATGTCCAATTATGTATATTTTTTAATTTTATATGCTTTATTAATCCCCAAGGGGAAATTCAGTTTTTCACTCTGTTGTCAATTACACACAGGCCCGAACACACACGCACAAACTGGACCTATACGTGCACTAAGTGGAGAGATGTCAGAGTGGGCTGCCCATGACAGGTGCTCTGAGCAGTTGGGGGTTTCTGCCCTGCTGTTTAACTCTAAATTCAAATTCCGATGGGCGGGACAAAACCGAGCATTTATCCAATGACTGTCTAGTTTCGCTGCAGTGGAACAACCCACTCTATGCTTCCCCACTGAAGTCTTTGGACGCTGAGCTTCTACACTGTTTAATGCACTGTGACGCTACGGGAATGAATGAGAAGAAAGTCGCGTCAGTGACCTGTGATAAGTAGCTGATTCCGAACAAAAGTTGAATGCGTTCTAGCGCATATTTAGTCAATGAAACGTAAACACAACAGTACATATTTAACCACTTATTTTTTGACATTTTAGGGGAAGCTGAGCTTCCCCTGCAGTCTTAGAGCAATCGCCACTGTTCCACACAGATTAATTCTGTAAAAGGACTTATTACTTTCAAATGAAGGCAAGTAGCAATATTACAATTTGAGAGTAACTTGCCCAACACTGTTGATCACTGACCATCAAAATTCAGTTCACCTAATTCAAGAATACTCCTGTATCATCCTACATATGCATCTTTCTCTGACCACCTAGAAATTATATCATTATTATTTGTTATGTGATATGTCTGGCTTTGGGAGTGTTTTACCTCATTGCATTAAAAAGAGAACAAAAACCTGGGGTTGCATGGTTGGTAAAGTGAGAGAAAAAAAATTAGAGATTTTAGTTATAACTCTCCGCCTTAATTTGCATTGCAGGACTATCAAAACCACACTAAATGAATGAATTAAAAGTAAAGCAATTTACTAAGCTGACATTTTTCAGTATTTATCATTTTCAGTTATGTTAACTGTGTGAACACGGTTAATATTAGTATATAGTGTTCATTAAGATCAGATAAAAGGAAGAAGAGAGAATATTGTTTTAAACTAAACAGTTTCCACACAAGAGGTTAACTTCAGGACCTATGGACTGTAGATAAGATATTCATGCGCAGTGTATTGTCTGTTTTGTCCTGTTTGCTTTGTCTCAGATGTCTTTGGATGTGTATTGTATCCATGCTTTATTTTATAACTGCAGTCGCTATGACAAAGCAAGCAACTACTATACCATTTTTGAAATGAATACTCAGCTGGGTGTCAATCAATCAATCAATCAATCAATTTTATTTATAAAGCCCAATATCACAAATAGAATTTGCCTCACAGGGCTTTACAGCATACGACATCCCTCTGTCCTTTGGACCCTCACAGCGGATAAGGAAAAACTCCCCAAAAAAACCCCTTTACCAGGGAAAAAAAAATGGTAGAAACCTCAGGAAGAGCAACTGAGGAGGGATCCCTCTTCCAGGACGGACAGACGTGCAATAGATGCCGTACAGAACAGATCAGCATAACAAATTAACAGTAATCTGTATGACACAATACAATAATCTGTATGACATCCTCGGTAATGACAGTAGCTTACAACAACATTCATGAAAGTAATAATATTGTCGTTATAGTTCTGGCTACTGTGGTACAATATGTTGAAAGTATATATTAGTATCTGGCAGTATATATGTATGATAATAATCATGTGTATAATAACAGTAGAAGTATGACTAATGACTAATGATGGAAGTAGCAGCAGCAGCAGCAGGAGGCATCTGGCAGGACCACGGTAGCAGCACAACCACACACGTCACACTATCGAGGCACCGCTGCAATACGAGTTAACCTGAGAGACAGTGGAGCACAAAGGCTCCGGAGAAGAAGCCGAGTTAGTGACATCCAGAATGGCCGAGCAAACAAGATACAGTAATAGGATACGCGAGAGCGAGAGAGAGAGAGAGAGAGAGAGAGAGAGAGAGAGAGAAGGTGTCCGGTGCATTATAGGTGGTCCTCCGGCAGACTAGGCCTAAGTCAGCCTAACTAGGGGCTGGTACAGGGCAAGCCTGAGCCAGCCTTAACTATAAGCTTTATCAAAGAGGAAAGTCTTAAGTCTAGCCTTAAATGTGGAGACGGTGTCTGCCTCCCGGACCGTAACAGGAAGATGATTCCACAGGAGAGGAGCCTGATAGCTGAAGGCTCTGGCTCCTGATCTACTTTTGGAGACTTTAGGGACCACGAGTAACCCTGCATTCTCAGAGCGCAGAGTTTTGGTGGGATAATATGGCACTATGAGCTCTCTAAGATATGACGGAGCTTGACCATTTAGAGCTGTATAAGTTAACAGTAGGATTTTAAATTCAATTCTGGATTTTACAGGGAGCCAGTGCAGAGAAGCTAAAACAGGAGAAATATGATCTCATTTCTTAGTTCCTGTTAGTACTCGTGCTGCTGCATTCTGAATTAGCTGGAGAGTTTTTAATGATTTGCTAGAGCTACCTGATAATAGAGAGTTACAGTAATCCAGCCTTGAGGTAACAAAAGCATGGACCAATTTTTCTGCATCTTTTTGGGTCAGGATAGGCCTAATTTTTGCAATATTACGCAGATGAAAAAATGCAGTCCGTGAGGTTTGTTTTAAATGAGAATTAAAAGACAAATCTTGATCAAATGTTACTCCGAGGTTTCTTACGGTAGTGGTAGAGGCCAGAGCAATGCCATCGAGAGAAACTATGTCATCAGATAAAGAGTCTCTGAGTTGTTTGGGGCCAAGAACAATAACTTCAGTTTTGTCTGAATTTAACATCAGGAAATTGGTGCTCATCCAAGTTTTTATGTCTTTAAGACAATTATGAAGTTTAGTTAATTGATCACTTTCTTCTGGCTTCATCGATAAATACAGCTGTGTATCATCCGCATAAAAATGGAAATTTATAGAGTGATTTCTAATGATGTTGCCTAAAGGAAGCATATATAGAATAAATAGGATTGGTCCAAGCACAGAACCTTGCGTAACTCCAAAACAAACTTTAGTACGTACGGATGATTCATTATGAACGTCAACAAATTGAAAACGATCAGATAAATAAGATTTAAACCAGCTTAGTGCAGAACCTTTTAGGCCAATTAAGTGTTCCAGTCTCTGTAGCAGAATTTCATGGTCAACAGTGTCAAACGCCGCACTAAGATCTAATAAAACAAGTACAGAGACGAGTCCTTTGTCTGAAGCAATCAGAAGGTCATTTGTAATTTTAACTAGTGCTGTCTCAGTGCTATAATGCGCTCTAAATCCTGACTGTAATTCCTCAAATAAATTATTATCATGGAGAAAATCACACAGCTGGTCTGCGACTACTTTCTCAAGGATCTTTGACATAAAGGGAAGATTAGATATTGGTCTATAGTTGGCTAACACCTCTGGATCCAGGGTGGGCTTTTTTAGGTTTAATTACAGCTACCTTAAAAGACTGTGGTACATAGCCTGTTAATAAGGATATATTGATCATATCTAATATATGAGTGTTAACTAAAGGTAAGACCTCCTTGAGTAGCCTAGTTGGGATGGGGTCTAAGAGACACGTTGATGATTTAGATGAAGAAATCACTGCAGTCAATTCTTGAAGAGAAATTAGGGAGAAGCAATCTAAATAAATATTAGGTGTTACAGCTGTGTTTGAGGTTAGATAGGTACTATCTGAGGACAGGAGGTCATGAATTTTGCCTCTAATAGTTAGAATTTTGTCATTAAAGAAGCTCATAAAATCATTACTGCTAAGGGCTAAAGGAATGCAAGGCTCAATAGAGCTTTGACTCTCAGTCAGCCTGGCTACAGTGCTGAAAAAAAACCTGGGGTTATTTTTGTTTTCTTCTATTAAAGCTGAGTAATAGTTTGCTCTGGCATTGCGTAGGCCCCTCTTATAAGTTTTGAGACTGTCTGCCCAGATTAAACGAGATTCTTCCAGTTTGGTTAATCGCCAATTCCTTTCAAACTTTCGCGATATTTGTTTTAATTTACGGGTTTCAGAGTTATACCAAGGAGCGAACTTTCTTTGTTTTGTTAACTTCTTTTTAAGAGGAGCTACAAAGTCGAGTGCTGTTCGCAGCGAGCTTACGGCGCTATCAACAAATTGATCAATTCGGGAGAGGTTAAAGTCGGTGCGGGAAACCTCTGTTACTAAAGGACTTGGTATTGAATTTAACGACGGAGTAATCATTTCCTTAAATTTTGCGACAGCACTATCTGATAAACATCTGGTATAGTAACTGTTGCTGAGTGGCGTGTAATCGAGCAAAAAGAAATCAAAAGTAATCAAATAATGAGCCGATAGCGAGGGATTCTGTGGAAAGACTGTTAGGTTATCAATTTCAATTCCATACGTCAGAACTAGATCGAGGGTATGGTTAAAACAGTGAGTGGGTTCATGTACACCCTGACTGAAGCCAATGGAGTCTAATAATGTGATAAACGCGGTAGCCAGGGAGTCATTATCAACGTCGACATGAATGTTGAAATCGCCTACAATAATAACTTTATCTGATTTAAGAACTAGACTGGATAAAAACTCTGAGAATTCAGATATAAATTCAGAATACGGGCCAGGAGCACGGTACACTGTAATAAATAAAAGTGGCTGCGAGGTTTTCCAGGTCGGATATAAAAGACTAAGAACGAGGCTTTCAAATGAATTATAATCTAGTTTTGGTTTAGGGCTGATTAACAGACTAGAGTTAAAAATGGCTGCAACTCCCCCTCCTCGGCCGCTGCTCGAGGAATGTGGGTATTATTATGACTGGGAGGAGTGGATTCATTTAGACTAACATATTCATCTTGACACAGCCAGGTTTCAGTGAGACAGAGTAAATCAATATGATTATCTGATATTAATTCTTTTACTAACACTGCTTTAGACGAAAGAGACCTGATATTTAACAGTCCGCATTTAATTCTCCTGTTTTGTCTTTCTGTCACAGAAGAGGTTTTAATTTTTGAGGTTGTTATGCACAACTCCTCTTTGTTTAATTTTAGATTTAAATAATTTAGGTGGTCGGGGGACAGACACCGTTGGTATAAAACTATGGAAACTATGGCTGGGTAAGTGAACTAGAAGCTCAGAGAGGTGTATAGGACTGCAGCTCTCTGTCCTGGTCTCAACTCTGGGTTGTCAGGGATTTAATTTGCTAATAAAATTTTCCAGGTTCCTAGAAATGAGAGCAGCTCCATCCAAAGTGGGATGAATGCCGTCTCTCCTAATGAGACCAGGTTTTCCCCAGAAAGTTTGCCAATTATTAACGAAACCCACATTGTTTGCGGGACACCACCTGGACAGCCAGCGATTAAATGATGACATGCGGCTAAACATGTCATCAGAGGTCAGATTAGGGAGGGGTCCAGAGAAAACTACGGAGTCTGACATCATTTTTGCGTATTCACACACCGAGGCAATATTAATTTTAGTGACCTCCGATTGGCGTAACCGGGTGTCATTAACGCCGACGTGAATAACAATCTTACTGAATCTACGATTAGCTTTAGTCAGCAGTTTTAAATTTGATTCGATGTCGCCCGCTCTGGCCCCAGGGATACATTTCACTATGGCCGCTGGTGTTGCTAACTTCACGTTCCGCAAAATAGAGCTGCCAATAACCAGAGTTTTATCGTCAGCGGGTGTGTCGCTGAGTGGGGAAAAGCGGTTGGAGACGTGAACAGGCTGGTGGTGAGCCGTGGGCTTCGGCTTGGAGCTATGCTTCTGCCGCACACTTATCCAACGTCCCGGCTGAACGGGAGTTACCGGAGGACCGCTAGCAGGAGCTAAGGCTGTGCTATGTGGCTCCGCACCAGCTACAGGGGGCTGGCTAACTACCGCAGCTACTGAGTGATTTTCCATGGTGCGGAGCCGCGCTTCTAATTCACTAAGCCTCGCCTCCAGCGCAACAAATAAGCTACACTTATTACACTTACCACTGTCACTAAAGGAGGCAGAGGCATAACTGAACATGTGGCACACCGGGCAGGAGAGAGCAGAGGGAGAAGCCATCGCTAGCAGTAAAGCTAATGTAGCTACCAAGGCTAGTAGCGTGCAAACAACAGCTAAGAGATTAGCGAGAAAGTCGTAGAAAGGAGGAGAGCTATGAGTGCTTAAACAGAACGAGTGTGGGTTAAGACTTGGAGTTGACGTTTTAAGCAACTAAGTGTGTGTGTCACCGGTGTTTCTGTTTTTCAGGAAAATGAAGGCCCTAGGTTTATGTTGTTTTGCTTTACTTTTCACCCTTTCTCTAACTTGGAATTTTGGAATTGGCAGTGGTAGTACTCAGAATAACTTTTGTTTGCCTGAGCAGTTGTGGAGAGAGCTGCAATTAGCAATATCATGGGCCAAGCAACGAGATACTAATGTTTGGCCATGAGATAATTAATGAGTGGCCTCAAGATATTAATGCATGGCCACAAGATAGTTAATGCGTGGCCATGAGATAGTTATTGTTGTCATTTCCATGACGATACTGTTGATTGCTACTGTGGCTCCGTAAACATGGACAACTTTGAACTGATTTAATTTTATTTTAATACAGGAATGAATCACAATGACATACTCAAGTCACTTGCAGTTAGACATGGAGTAGTTCTTAGCAAGAGACACTTAATTTGGCTGCTCAAAATGCATGGGCTTAAATGCTAGGAATATGCTGATCTAGGGGATGTCATAGATTTCATCATTCACCAGCTGGAAGGACCTAGGAGACTACATGGGTACAGGTGGATGTGCAGCAAGTGCTTGAAACATGGCATTCATTTTGTTAGTTTGATTCTTTCAGCTCAGGATCCTAACACCTCAGCCATCCATCGTTCCAGGCGATTATACCGTAGGCAGTGTTTTGCCCAAGGATCTAACTATATCTGGCATGTAGATTCTTATGGTAAGTTAAAACCATACGGAATCTGCATAAACCTGGCCAAGTTTATTAGTAATTCAAAACCCTGACAACCCAGAGTTGAGACCAGGAATCAGAGTCATAGTCTTACACGCTTCTCTGAGCTTCTAGTGCAGTTACCGATACGCAAACCCCAAGACGCATACACACTAGGCTACGCAACAAATAGCACTGTCCATGGTTCTGAAACAACAGCGATAGTCAATCATGTATCTCTGCCAATAATGCTATGAGCAATAAGCTCATTTAAGACCCCTCGTGTTGCCAGGCCAGGTCACAATTTGTACCAAATGCATAGTCAAACAGCTTCGTGCTTAGTGAGACCACGCAGCCACTAGTTGCTCACGATTTCAAAATGATCCAGTGGCAGGTATAGCAGAGAAATGATTTGCTATTTTTTTGCATTTAGTCTAATGCGTGCGTAGCCAACATTTGTGAAAACTAGATGTAGACTGTTGTGTTCAATTCAAAACTATACACTTAGAGTACATTGCATTACATTGCACGAAACCAGAATATTGTGGCAGTATTGGCTTTTGACAAAGCTGTGGAATGTAGCATCATTAATAAGCATTTCAGCACTGCTCCCAGGATAGTGACTAGTCAGCCCACTATTTTATTTATCTGAAATGAATAAAGGCAAGTATAGAAAATTATTAAAAGCAGTAAAAAGAGGTTCAGATCCCAGGTTGAAATGAACTTTGTGATTCATATTGTGCTGACCTGTCAGTTATTAAGTGGGGTTAGGTTTCCCCTAGTGGTAATTTTAGGTACTGTAGCTTTTAATTTCTAGTTATTTCCTGTTGCCTGAACAAGGCACTTCCTGTTTCTACCATGCCTGTCACAAGCCATGTTTAAATGTGCTCCTCCAGAGATTCATCTGTATTAACCTTGGAGTGGAACCAACAGTGAGTTATTGCTGTAGATCGTTGTTATAGTTGTTTAATATCACAGTGGTGTTGAATGTGATGATCAAAACGCTAAATTTAAGTTAGAAAGAGATCGCTGTTAAATGTGTTAATTATGCTAATCGCTAATCATTAGCAATGCTACTTAGCTAAACTGCTGAGTCATTTAGCCTTTTGTTAAGCCTCATTTACATTATGCTATACGTTGTGTTTTTGTGAAACATTGCTAGTTAATACATTTTTACATACTTACCTGTGTACTTCTTAGCTGTGTAAATAGTCTGCTGTAATAAAAAAAAAAAAAGCACCAGAAGATTTCAGTAAATCAGTCAGTCAACCTGGAATCAAGCCTGCTGGTCTTTATTGTTGTTCGCTATCTGTCTTCAATACCCCAGAAGTATTATCCAGGACAGAATACATATGATTCCTTTCTGAATGCATTAAGGAATACAAAATTAAATTAAAGCTGCAAACAGTATTGGGTGGCCCTCGGACTAACGACGTTTTGGCCTCAAGCGCACGTACACAGTTAAAGACAAAAGATAATTTTAGACCCCTGACTTTCTGTTGGATTAAGGTCAGGGGTTTCAGTGCATGATTTGTAGGTCTTGATGAGACAAACAGTTAAACAGTGAAAGACTGAAAGACTACTTTTCCTCACTGAAAGGAAAAGAAAAAGACATTAAAATTTGATGATGCATTCATGTTTCCTGATAATATTGTCTATTTTTCCCATATAACAGACTGTTTTTACAAGTTTTCTATCAAAAAAATCATCTGTTTTTAAAGGGGTGCACCAACTTTTGCATATGACTGTAAACTATTGTTTATGGTTCTTCATGAAAGTTCAACAAGATTAAAATAGTCCATGAAAATGAACATATTTGGCCAGGCAAGAACCCTGACATAACCATATCTTTATCAAAGCAGTAACAAGTTACATGAACTTAACATCTTTTTCTTTACGAAAAGAATCCTGTGTCAATTATGAACATGCGCAAACAAAACATTTAATAAGTGATAGCAGCTGTACTACTTATTATTAAAACACAACAGCTTTTAATCAGTCTCTTCACTTTGCTAATATGAAGTGCCAGTCAGCATTCTCATGAAGCTACCAGGTGGATGAGGAGTGGCAGTGGCAGTGGCAGGAGGCTGGTGGTAAGGGAGAAAGCTTCGGTGTGGTGTAGCAAGTTGTTGTGAGAATGAGTGATATGTTGGCTGTTGGGTTTTGCACATGCTTCTCTCCTGTGCATTGTACAAAATTCTGGAAATTGACCACCTTGCTTGCATCTTCTCAACTGGATCGTTGATGTGCCGCATCTCACTAGCTACATGCTTACCAAATATGTCGTCAGAATCCTCACTGCTGGTGACAGAATTATTTGCTACAACTTGTTTGAGGATTTCAATTTTTTCTCGCTCCAGGCTTAACGCCTCCTTCCCCCTTGTCTTGCTGCTCCTTTGCCTGCTCATGCAGCTTTTTGCCTGTTGAGTGTCCAGTGGGGGCGAAGATGAACGGGACACTGGACGGGTTGGTGTGTCCTGTGCTGGGGATAGCGATGAAACATCCTCAGGGTCATCATTCTCTTGGAGGTCTTGTTCAGCACTGTTGTCAGTCACTTCAGATGCTGAAAGTTGATCTAGCTGAATGAGGAGCAAAATATAGATTGTGTGACACATTAACATTAAATGCATTAAATGTTGTGCATTTATCATACTCGTCAAAAGACAGCTACACTCATGCCTGTTTTGCACTGAGATTTAGGTACTGCTGGGGACATTTTCAGCCACTAGGGGTCACTTCTTACTCTTAATTAGGCCACAACTATTACAATTTCAGCAGATGGGATGATTTTGGTGAGTAGTAAAAATGTAAAAATATTTATCTGGTATATTCATCTGATATATTTTTACAGCAGTTGTTTTTAGTGGATCTTTTCAGCCACCACCAACACATTAGGGTAGTGTTTTCTAACACAAGGACTAAAATGATTTAACTGATTTACATGCTAACTGGGACAGCATTTCATGAAAACACACCCCACTCACATGAAGTAACAAGATAATTATACTATGCAATAATCAAGCTGTTGTAATACAGTTTGATGATGAAGCAATACACACTGGGAATGTAAATCAATGTTATTTCATGAATTTACAGATGCAAACACACCTCCAAAGTGCTGAAGGCCTGGCATGGCAATACATGAGATTTCAGAAACACAAGATGTTTCAGAATCCACTTCTGTTTTGGAGTCATATCTTTGGCCCCACTCCCACTCGCTTTGGGGTGCAGGAGCTTCCCATACTGGGTACACAGGGAAGCTGCCCGCATTACAACTTCTTTTTGTGGGCACTATTGCGGTCAGTATGTGTGTGTGTGTATGTATTGTGTTTTCTAGCTGCTAGCTTGCTCACCTGGAAGTTGCAGTTCCTCCGCAATTTCCTTCCACGCAGCGTCTTTTTCCACGCGGTCATGGTAGCAGCTGGAGGAAACATCTAATAGACAAGGCTTCTACCAAAGGTTCCTCTTTTTGGGAGTTCCACAGACTTCGTTTTGCGCGTTTTGCCTCCTTGGCAAGCTATTATTTGTTTGGGTTTAGCGCCGGTGTTGCGGTGACCACTGAATCATTTCCTGCTGCATTTTTTTGGCTGATTATCAATCAATCAATCAATTTTATTTATAAAGCCCAATATCACAAATACAATTTGCCTCACAGGGCTTTACAGTGTACGACATCCCTCTGTCCTTTAGACCCTCACAGCGGATAAGGAAAAACTCCCCAAAAAAAACCCCTTTACCGGGGGAAAAAAATGGTAGAAACCTCAGGAAGAGCAACTGAGGAGGGATCCCTCTTCCAGGACGGACAGATGTGCAATAGATGTCGTACAGAACAGATCAGCATAATAAATTAACAGTAATCTGTGACACAATGAGAGAGAGAGAGAGACAGAGAGACAGAGAGAGAGGGAGATGCAGGACATCCTTGGTAATGACAGTAGCTTACAACAACATTCATGAAAGTAATAATATTGTCGTTATAGTTCTGGCTACTGTGTTACAATATGTTGAAAATATATATTAGTATCTGGCAGTATACATGTATGATAATAATCATATGTGTATAACAGTACAAGTATGACTAATGAGTAATGATGGCAGCAGCAGCAGCAGCAGCAGCAGCAGGAGGCATCTGGCAGGACCACGGCAGCAGCACAACCACACACGTCACACTATCCAGGCACCGCTGCAATACGAGTTAACCTGAGAGACAGTGGAGCACAAAGGCTCCGGAGAAGAAGCCGAGTTAGTGACATCCAGAATGGCCAAGTCAACAAGATGCAGTAATAGGATACGAGAGAGAGAGAGAGAGAGAGAGAGAGAGAGAAGGTGCCCGGTGCATTATAGGTGGTCCTCCGGCAGACTAGCCCTAAGTCAGCCTAACTAGGGGCTGGTACAAGACAAGCCTGAGCCAGCCTTAACTATAAGCTTTATCAAAGAGGAAAGTCTTAAGTCTAGCCTTAAATGAGGAAACGGTGTCTGCCTCCCGGACCGTAACAGGAAGATGATTCCACAGGAGAGGAGCCTGATAGCTGAAGGCTCTGGCTCCTGATCTACTTTTGGAGACTTTGGAGACCACGAGTAACCCTGCATTCTCAGATCGCAGAGTTCTGGTGGGATAATTTGGCACCATGAGCTCTCTAAGATATGACGGAGCTTGACCATTTAGAGCTTTATAAGTTAACAGTAGGATTTTAAATTCAATTCTGGATTTTACAGGGAGCCAGTGCAGAGAAGCTAAAGCAGGAGAAATATGATCTCGTTTCTTAGTTCCTGTTAGTACTCGTGCTGCTGCATTCTGAATTAGCTGGAGAGTTTTTAATGATTTACTAGAGCTTCCTGATAATAGAGAGTTACAGTAATCCAGCCTTGAGGTAACAAAAGCGTGGACCAATTTTTCTGCATCTTTTTGGGTTAGGATAGGCCTAATTTTTGCAATATTACGCAGATGAAAAAATCAGTCCGTGAGGTTTGTTTTAAATGAGAATTAAAAGACAAATCTTGATCAAATGTTACTCCGAGGTTTCTTACGGCAGTGATAGAGGCCAGAGCAATGCCATCGAGAGAAACTATGTCATCAGATAAAGTCTCTGAGGTTTTTTTTTTGGCCAAGAACAATAACTTCAGTTTTGTCTGAATTTAACATCAGGAAATTGGTGCTCATCCAAGTTTTTATGTCTTTAAGACAATTATGAAGTTTACTTAATTGATTACTTTCTTCTGGCTTCATCGATAAATACAGCTGTGTATCATCCGCATAACAATGGAAATTTATAGAGTGATTTCTAATGATGTTGCCTAAAGGAAGCATATATAGAATAAATAGGATTGGTCCAAGCACAGAACCTTGCGTAACTCCAAAACAAACTTTAGTACGTACGGATGATTCATTATGAACGTCAACAAATTGAAAACGATCAGATAAATAAGATTTAAACCAGCGTAGTGCAGAACATTTTTGGCCAATTAAGTGTTCCAGTCTCTGTAGCAGAATTTCATGGTCAACAGTGTCAAACACTGTACTAAGATCTAATAAAACAAGTACAGAGACGAGTCCTTTGTCTGAAGCAGTCAGAAGGTCATTTGTAATTTTAACTAGTGCTGTCTCAGTGCTATGATGCACCCTAAATCCTGACTGTAATTCCTCAAATAAATTATTATCATGGAGAAAATCACACAGCTGATCTGCGACTACTTTCTCAAGGATCTTTGACATAAAGGGAAGATTAGATATTGGTCTATAGTTGGCTAACACCTCTGGATCCAGGGTGCGCTTTTTTAGTAGAGGTTTAATTAGAGCTACCTTAAAAGACTGTGGTACATAGCCTGTTAATAAGGATATATTGATTATGATCAATATATAATATATGGGTGTTATATGGGTGTTAACTAAAGGTAAGACCTCCTTTAGTAGCCTAGTTGGGAAGGGGTCTAAGAGACATGATGATTTAGATGAAGAAATCACTGCGGTTAATTCTTGAAGAGAAATTGGGGAGAAGCAATCTAAATAAATATTAGGTCTTACAGCTGTGCTAAAGGAATACAAGGCTCAATAGAGCTTTGACTCTCAGTCAGCCTGGCTACAGTGCTGAAAAGAAACCTGGGGTTACTTTTGTTTTCTTCTATTAAAGCTGAGTAATAGTTTGCTCTGGCATTGCAGAGGCCCCTCTTATAAGTTTTGAGACTGTCTGCCCAGATTAAACGAGATTCTTCCAGTTTGGTTAATCGCCAATTCCTTTCAAACTTTTGCGATATTTGTTTTAATTTACGGGTTTGAGAGTTATACCAAGGAGCGAACTTTCTTTGTTTTGTTAACTTCTTTTTAAGAGGAGCTACAGAGTCAAGTGTTGTTCGCAGCGAGCTATTTTTTGGCGCTATCAACAAATTGATCAATTCGGGAGAGGTTAAAGTCGGTGCGGGAAACCTCTGTTACTGAAGGACTTGGTATTGAATTTAACGACGGAGTAATCATTTCCTTAAATTTTGCGACAGCACTATCTGATAAACATCTGGTATAGTAACTGTTGCTGAGTGGTGTGTAATCGAGTAAAAAGAAATCAAAAGTTATCAAATAATGATCCGATAGCGAGGGATTCTGTGGAAAGACTGTTAGGTTATCAATTTCAATTCCATACGTCAGAACTAGATCAAGGGTATGGTTAAAACAGTGAGTGGTACACCCTGACTGAAGCCAATGGAGTCTAATAATGAGATAAACGCGATAGCCAGGGAGTCATTATCAACGTCGACATGAATGTTAAAATAGCCTAGAATAATAACTTTATCTGATTTAAGAACTAGACTGGATAAAAACTCTGAGAATTCAGATATAAATTCAAAATATGGGCCAGGAGCACGGTACACTATAACAAATAAAAGTGGCTGCGAGGTTTTCCAGGTCGGATGTAAAAGACTAAGAACGAGGCTTTCAAATGAATTATAATCTAGTTTTGGTTTAGGGCTGATTAACAGACTAGAGTTAAAAATGGCTGCAACTCCCCCTCCTCGGCCGCTGCCTCGAGGAATGTGGGTATTATTATGACTGGGAGGAGTGGATTCATTTAGACTAACATATTCATCTTGACACAGCCAGGTTTCAGTGAGACAGAGTAAATCAATATGATTATCTGATATTAATTCTTTTACTAACACTGCTTTAGACGAAAGAGACCTGATATTTAACAGTCCGCATTTAATTCTCCTGTTTTGTCTTTCTGTCACAGAAGAGGTTTTAATTTTTATGAGGTTATTTTGCACAACTCCTCTTTGTTTAATTTTAGATTTAAATAATTTCGGTGGTCGGGGGACAGTCACCGTTGGTATAAAACTATGGAAACTATGGCTGGGTAAGTGAACTAGAAGCTCAGAGAGGCGTATAGGACTGCGACTCTCTGTCCTGGTCTCAACTCTGGGTTGTCAGGGATTTAATTTACTAATAAAATTTTCCAGGTTCCTAGAAATGAGAGCAGCTCCATCCAAAGTGGGATGAATGCCGTCTCTCCTAATGAGACCAGGTTTTCCCCAGAAAGTTTGCCAATTATTAACGAAAACCACATCGTTTGCTGGACACCACCTGGACAGCCAGTGATTAAATGATGACATGCGGCTAAACATGTCATCAGAGGTCAGATTAGGGAGGGGTCCAGAGAAAACTACGGAGTCCAACATCATTTTTGCATATTCACACACCGAGGCGATATTAATTTTAGTGACCTCCGATTGGCGTAACCGGGTGTCATTAACGCCGACGTGAATAACAATCTTACTGAATCTACGTTTAGCTTTAGCCAGCAGTTGTAAATTTGACTCAGTGTCGCCTGCTCTGGCCCCAGGGATACATTTGACTATGGCCGCTGGTGTTGCTAACTTCATGTTCCGCAAAATAGAGCTGCCAATAACCAGAGTTTTATCGTCAGCGGGTGTGTCGCTGAGTGGGGAAAAGCGGTTGGAGACGTGAACAGGCTGGTGGTGAGCCGTGGGCTTTGGCTTGGAGCTATGCTTCTGGCGCACACTTATCCAACGTCCCGGCTGAACGGGAGTTACCGGAGGACCGCTAGCAGGAGCTAAGGCTGTGCTATGTGGCTCCGCACCGGCTACAGGGGACTGGCTAACTACCGCAGCTACTGAGTGATTTTCCATGGTGCGGAGCCGCGCTTCTAATTCACTAAGCCTCGCCTCCAATGCAACAAATAAGCTACACTTATTACACTTACCACTGTCACTAAAGGAGGCAGAGGCATAACTGAACATGTGGCACACTGGGCAAGAGAGAGCAGAGGGAGAAGCCATCGCTAGCAGTAAAGCTAATGTAGCTACCAAGGCTAGTAGCGTGCAAACAACAGTTAAGAGATTAGCGAGAAAGTCATAGAAAGGAGGAGAGCTATGAGTGCTTAAACAGAACTAGTGTGGGTTAAGACTTGGAGTTGACGTTTTAAGCAACTGAAGTGAGCAAGCAAGCTAGTAGAATTCACCAGAGCAGGACAGAGACGCTGTTACAGAAACACCGGAAATGACACAACTTGCTTACTGCAATATGTCAGCACATGAACAATCCTACAACATTAGTAGTAGATTAGTAGATGTAGGTCGTAGCAGCTGTCACACTGTGAGATAGTCATCCTAAATTTCTGACACTGACACTGTCAGAAATTTATCTCAGGTTATCTTTGGTCGCAAGACGTTGACAACGGCTGCCCTTGAACCTGTCTCACAGTGTGATGCAAGACCACTGTTTTAGAGCCACGACCAAAGATATCGGCACGTTTTTCCCACGATAGCCATCTTTCGTCTTTTGGTGTAAGAGTAGATATTTTTTGAGAGAGAGAATTTTTGAAAAACGACATCTTACATTCAAAGTGCAAATAGCTCACTTCCTGTTGGATTTAGGTCAGGGGTATCGGTGCCTGATTTGTAGGTCTTGGTGAGACAAACAAGCAAGCTTTGGTTTGATAATTCTACAACATTCCTACGGGCCGCAGTGGCCATTTTAGTGTGTCTAGGTGGCGCAAAGGTAATACTTTATATTAAGGTACTGTGTTAAGTGTTAATGCTTAATAAGCACCAATTAACAGTTGATGAGCACTTATAAGCCAGAATAAGATGTTTATTACATTAATAAGACTATATTAGTGTTATTTGTAGCATGATTAACACAGTTATTATTGCATATAGGAGCATCAAAATCACTTAATAGAAACTTGACAACAGTTTATAAAGCTATCCTAAATATTAATAAGATGTCTATTTACATTAATTATGATTTATATGGGTTAATTATAGAATAATAACCACATTTACCCAGAGTTGTGTTCAAACTCAGAGACGCAGTCCTATACACTAAGCTAAGCTTCTAGTGCAGTTACCCACCCATAGTTTTATACAAATGGTGTCTGTCCCCCAACCATCTAAATTAGCTTAATTTCAAATTAAACAAAGAGGAGTTGTGCATAACAACCTCATAAAAATTAAAACCTCTTCTGTGATAGAAGGACAAAACAGGAGAATTAAATGTGGACCGTTAAATATCAGGTCTCTATCATCGAAAGCAGTGTTAGTAAACAAATTAATATCAGAAAATCATATTGATTTACTCAGCTTCACTGAAATCTGGCTGTGTCAAAACAAATATGTTGGTCTAAATGAATCCACTCCTCCCAGTCATAATAATACCCACATTCCTCGAGGCAGCGGCCGAGGAGGGGGAGTTGCAGCCATTTTTAACTCTAGTCTGCTAATCAGCCCTAAACCTTAAGTAGATTATAATTCATTTGAAAGCCTTGTTCTTAGTTTTTTACATCACCTAGAAAACCTTGCAGCCACTTTTATTCGTTACAGTGTACCGTACTCCTGGCCTGTATTCTGAATTTGTATCTGAATTCTCAGAGTTTTTATCAAAGTTTAGTTCTTAAATCAGATTAAGTTATTATTGTCGGCGATTTTAACATTCATGTTGACGTTGATAATGACTCCCTGGCTATCGCGTTTATCTCATTATTAGAATCCATTGGCTTCAGTCAGGGTGTACATGATCCAACTCACTGTTTTAACCATACCCTTGATTTAGTTGTGACATATGGAATTGAAATTGATAACCTAACAGTCTTTCCACAGAATCCCTCGCTATTGTAGAGTCAGATAAGGTATCATTTTATACTAAAGGTTAGTTACTAGGGGTGTGACGATACACTCAGCTCACGAGACGAGACGAGACACGATATTGGGTTCACGAGAACGAGACGAGACGAAATTTTAAGAAAACTACAATGACAAAATATATGACTGGACCAACAGACTTTTATTTAATCAAGTTGCACATGCATTTTGAAATGTTTTATTATAACTCTTTACATGCATGATGTAAGCATGACCTTTTAATAAACTTCTTCCACAAATTGAAACTAAATAAAAGTTAAAATAAAATAAATAAAATTAAATATTTCTTTCTTTTTTTTCAAGTGCAAACAATATTATGTGCAAAACCAAATCAAAGTTCTACTCTGTCAATACAGAGTGCAAATAGTGCAAACAGAGCCTGACCAAGTATAGCAGTCACTGACAACTTGCTGCAACTACACAGCCATGTTCTTTTTTAAGAATATTAGCATGTCCACATTCACGTTAGTGGCAGCCCTAGTCGCTAGGCGAATTTATACAATGTAAAATGCCATAGGCTGGCGCTAATAACATTAGCGTGTTGTGTATGCTTGGAAAACATGTTTAGTATAAGACAGTTGTTTTGTCGGTGACTGTTGTGAGTTGTAATGGAGCCAAATTATGCACCGTTACGTTTGTTACATGTTGCTGTCGTCCCTGGCTTTATATTAGAAGAGGAAAAGATCGCTAGACGCTAGGCTAATTTATACAATGTAAAATGCCATAGACTTGTGCTAAAAACGTTAGCACGTTGTATTGGTGGGGGAAATGTGTCCAGATAAAGACAAGCGTTTGTCTGTCAGTTCTGCGATTTATAGTGAAGCTGATTTGTGTACTTGTGTTTGAAATTGTCTCTATTAAGCCATGTTTAATGTGTGTTTTGAATCAACTTTATAAATAAAGTTTGATTTGAACTAAACTTTACAGTACTTAACACGGTCCTCCACCGCCGACTTTTGTTTTGGAGGTGTAACTGCAGAGTGACACAGACATCACTGCAGAAGTAAAAGTAACATGCAGATTTTTTTTTTCCCATGACTAATCAATTAGTTGAAGATTATGTGCAACTTCAGTCGACCAAAATTTTGTTTGGTTGACTACAGCTCTAGATAGCTCACAAATCTCGTGAGACAGATTTTTAATGCGACGAGAAATATCGTCGAGTTTAATCTCGCGAGATCTCGTGGCACGAGATCTCGTCACACCCCTATTAGTTACACAACGTTTAGGAAGCAGCTAGTCAAATATCAGATTTGGCAGCATAAAGGATCCATAAGAGTTGTTTTGTTAACTTGAGTAGTTTGTGCGTAAGTCAAGCCTTGGGAGGTCAAACGAAGTAGGGTTAGGGTGACCTGACAGGTGGAACAGATGTGCCAGTTTGGCTACAGGGATGGTTGTTTTTGCCAGTTCTGAGAGAGAGACAAAGAGGACAGGAAAATATCGGCGCACAAAGTCCACCTTTAGGAACAATCAAAGGAAATCAGGAGAACTTTGGATTCCCAGAAAATATGACCCAAGCGCGCACACACACACACACACACACACACACACACATGCACACACGCACACACCACACACACACACACACACACACACACACACACACACACACGTGAACGAGCAGACGCCGAGTATAAAAGCATTCGAAATGTGATTGTTCAGGGCTGTTTCCAACTGATTCATTGTGTAAACCAGCGTATCTGTTATATGCTGATGTTTTGCGATTAAAGTAACCCCGTTGGCTGTAACTTTTCTCCATGGTTCTCCGAGTCTCCTCATTTCAGTGTTTGCTGAAGTTGAGCATTTTCCTTACATAATTGGCGTCACAAACAGTCGTCTCGGTCAGCAGTCGGTGGTTACTCCAAGGGGCATCCTCCCTGCGTGGGGTGACAGGCCCCAGACTAAAGGTAAGGTTTTTTTTTTAAAATTCCTTACACTAATTTTGAATTGGCTAAGATAAAAACACCCTAAAATCTAAGTCACTGAGCGCGGCTGGGTGCTCCAAAGAGTCATTGCATACCGATATCCCTCGCAAACAGAGAACTTGGCAGGGAAGGAGAGCAAAGGAGAAAAGAGAGCCAAATGTCTGTGCACAGAACAGCTGCTAAAAGAGGACCTACACTTAAGAGAGTGAAGCAAAATTTGATTGTGATTGGCATTGTGTCTAAAACGAAACAGCCAGAAGTTAAGAGAGCAGCTGGGGAAATAAACAATTGGTCAAAACTGAGGGGGCCAAGTCGTGTGTTGGAAGTCTAGAGAGACTTCGGGTCCAGAGGGACCCAGTGTAAATCCAGAGGGATTTAAGTGGTCTAAGAGAGACCAGGATTAGAGTCCAGAGGGGCTCAGGGTAAATCCAGAGGGATTTAAGTGGTCTAGGAGAGACCAAGATTAGAGTCCAGAGGGGCTCAGAGTTAGATTTAGGCAGGTCCGAGATCCTATGTCCAGAGGGATATAGCTTAGATAGGGATGTTGATGTGAGTCTAGAGAAAGACTGTGCAGACTTTGTCAGGTTTGAGTGAAACCTGAGGCTTCTTGCTATTTCCGGCAATTGGAGAAATAGATAACACTACTTTGACAGTTTTGAGTGAAAACTGTGGCCGAGGTTCGGCAGTAATGATTAGTGGCACCAGTTGATGATCCCAGATTCAGGAAGGGTGCCAAGAGATAGGAGCGCTAAGAGAAGCAACTAAGCTCCTATGAACCAGGAGATGGTCTGAAGAGAAGAGACCATAAGCTGCTGTAAAATAAGATATAGTAAAAGGCCTATAAATAGATAAAGTGATATAAAGGACAAAAATTGGAAAATTACAAATTTTTAAAACAGAAAAAAGGCTGCAGCCGAATACAGCAATCACCTCATGCGCATGAATCCAAATTGAACAATATAAAGATACAAATTTTGGAGAAGCCAAAGTATTTTTGTGTGTGAGGAAGACTGTTTGCTTGGACGTCATATGTAATAATGTGTAATTGCGTGTATGGTGTGTTGAGCTCATGTGTGAATGTGTGAATTGAAATATAAAAGCACTGTGTTGATTTGAAGCATAAGTGTGATAACTGAGTGTATGGAGTGTATGTGCCAGTATATGTGTGTGTAAGACTCTGGGCTGAGGGCCAAGAGCACCAAGCAGAAGGGAAATGTTAACCTTTAGGTGTGTGGTATCTGAGAGAAACATAAGAAAGCTGGGTTCAGAGTGTGAAGAAAGACAGCAGAAAGTGTCTCTGAGACAATAGCAAAGTTGGAATTTGCATTGGGTTGAGCAGTTAAGACTGGTGTGTGCTGTCCAAGCCGAGGCTTAAAGAGAGAAAGTGTGTTTGAGGAAACAGTTGTACAGGGAGTTGGATTTGTGTGGAGAGAAGTGATCACATAGACAGCTGAGGACAAACTGAGGCTGTGATTGGCCAGGAAACTAAGGGGGAGGAGTCCGGGAACGCAGACACAATCGGTTCTAAAAGTAATTTAAGTGCACCACAGCACAGTTTCCTCCCAGCCCCTCCTTTCGAGAGCGCAAGAGTGGAAAGTTTGAGCGTTTTTCCTTTTTTTCCCCCTAGAAACCAAAAATTTGAAGGGGAGCATTCGGAAAAGATGTACAACAACACATAAGAATACAAATTCAGATAAGACGAAATAAGAAATCTAAAACAATGTATCCAACACCAGTAGCTCTGGTGGGAAGCAAAAACCCAGACATCCAGAAAATTTCAGAGAAAGGGGAGAAAAGAACCAAGGGGCTAGAATACCCTTGGCCGAAGGGAGGCATGTTTGACATGATGGTTTGTGAGGGTATGGAAATCAGAATAAGAGACTACAAGCCTAAAGAACAGTCAAAGAAACGTCTAGAAAAGAGAGAATTGGAATTGAAAATTTTGAAACTATTCAAAGATGAAGGCCAGCACTACAGGTGTTGAAAAAGATAAGACAGCAGGGCTATTGGTCCCTATACATGCAAGCAATGGTTGAACAAGTACTGAGCCAATGCAAGATTTGTGCTTGAAACAATGTCTGAAAAGGGGTGAAAACCCCTGTGCGACACATTCCAGTCCCGGAGGGACCCTTTAAACACCTATGTATTGACTATGTAGACATGATAAAATCTGTACATGGCAAACGATACAAGCTGGTGGTAATTGATCGCTTCAGCCGATGGGTTGAGGCAACTCCATCTAAGACTCTTTTATTAAGTTCTAAGATTAAGTTCCTCACCAGGGAGGTCATACCACGGTTTGGCATCCCATCAGAAATAAACTCAGATAATGGCCCTGCTTTTGTTCAAAAAGCGGTAAAAGGAGTGTTGCAGTATCTGAGGATCAAACAAAGATTAGGTAGTGTATACCACCCAGCTAGCCAGGGTATAGTAGAGAGAATTAATGGAACCCTGAAAGCCAAAATCAGTAAGATCTGCGCCAGCACAAAGCTTAACTGGGTGGATGCGCTACCACTCGCACTAATGAGCTACCGCATGCAAACTCACAGAAACATACAGAATACATGACACAATTAACTGCCATCCATAGATCTATATATTTGCAGGAGAAGGCGAAGGAGCCAAAAGCCGACCAGGAGGCCGAAAGGCAGGTGGTGCCAGGTGACCAAGTGTACCTGAAGGTCTTCAGGAGAAAGTGGCACGTGCCAAGAAGGGAAGGGCCATACACTGTGGTGAGGGCGACTCTGACAGTGGTCCAAGTCGAAGGAAGCACAGCGTGGTATCATCTGAGCCACTGCACCAAGGTCCAGGCAGAAACAAAGGGCAGCATAAAACTGAAAAACAATGAGGAAAATGATGTGGTTATTGGCGGTAATAATGTGCAGCCTGGTGTTGCAACCAACAGGCAACCTGGGGACAAAGGAGGCTGCTTCAGGGAGCCCGAGTCAGACTCTGAAGACAACAGCTGTAGACTCGAGGCGGTTTTACCCTCCTTTCAACAGTTTGTGGATGTTCCCACAAGGAGGGGACGTACTTTGGACTTGTGTTACGGGAATATTGTGGATGCTTTTACTGTAAGGGCTCACCCTCCACTCGGTGGCTCTGGAGCCAGCTCTGACCACAACATTGGTTTGGAGCGCTTCAGTTCCGGCTTGTAGTGCGGAAGCAAGAAAACACAGTCACACTGCGCCCCCCAATGGTCGGAGGACGCTACTGCTCAGCTGCAGGGTTCACTGGCCTGCACAGACTGGGAAGTGTTCCAAGGCGACCTGGACGAGAGGGTCTCCGTGATCACGGACTACATTAAATTCTGTGTCTCCACCACCATACCCACAAAGATAATAAAAAAATATCCCAACTCCAAACCATGGATCACTGCTCACCTTAAACATAGTTTCAGGGAAAAGCATAAGGCGTTTCAACGCCAAGATTGGGCCACCCTCAAGACCATCGATGGGCAAATTAAGAGAGATATTCTCACGGCCAAATTAAAATACAAAAACAGTCTTGAACAGGAGTTCGGAAACATGAACACAAAGCAAGCCTTCAATAAAGTAAAAATACTGACTGGTGGTGAGACTAAACAAAAGACCTGCACAATCCCAGATCCAGGCAAACTTGCAAACACTCTGAACACGTTTTATAAACGATTCGATCATCAGGATTACTCCGCTGACTGTGGGGAGCTGTTGGGAGCCCTCCCCTTCCAGGAGCCTTCGCACCCCCCTTTTACACAGGCGGGGTGCGACAGCTGCTAGTCAGGTGTAAACCTGGCAAGGCGCCGGGGCCGGATGGCATCTCGGCAAAGGTGCTTAAGCTCGGTGCCATGGAGCTCTCCCCCATCCTGCACTCCATCTTCTGAGACTCCTACAGGACAGCAACCATACCCACCCTCTGGAAAACATCCACCATCATACCGGTTCCCAAGAAACCCCGCCCCTCAGAACCCAACCATTACAGACCCGTTGCACTGACATCAATCATGATGAAATTACTCGAAAGACTGATACTGAACATCATGTTGCCAGCTGTCAGGTCACAGCTGGACCCGTATCAGTTCGCCTACAGGGCCAAGAGGGGGACAGAGGATGCTGTGGCATGCCTCCTTCATCCCCTCCTGCAGCACCTGGACTCATCACCGGACAATTTTGCCTCCATACTCTTTGTTGATTTTAGTTCTGCTTTTAATACCATACAAGGCCATCACGTGATCAAGAAACTGCACCTCCTCAATATTCCTCCACTCATCATTCACTGGGTTCACAATTTTCTTAGTAATAGACCACAATCAGTTAAAGTAGGTTCAGCATTCTCATCAACAGTCATTACCAACACAGGTGCCCCTCAGGGCTGTGTCCTCAGTCCCTTCCTCTACACACTATACACAAATGACTGCATCAGCCCTTCACCCACCAACATCACATATTTCAAATATTCGGATGACACTGCCATTCTCGCACTGCTTCGTGACAATAATTCTATTACGGACTATCAGAACACCATCTCCCATTTCACCCAGTGGTGCACTGACAACTTTCTAGAGTTGAATGTGGACAAAACAAAAGAACTGGTATTTCAATCAACCCACACTGGGCTTAACCCACTCCTTATTCATGGTAAAACAGTAAAACTCAGGTTTGATCAACACATCACATCTATCCATAAACGTTTTCAGCAACGACTTCATGTTATCCGTAAGCTAAGATCATTATCTGTTGCTCCTCACCTCTTGTTATTATTGTACAAAAGCATTATCCAACCTGTTTTGTTGTACTGCTCAGCATGTTACTTCACTCTACTGTCCATGCCTAACAGAAACAAACTGTACAGTATTACCCGTATTGCTTCCAAGATTATCGGACTTCCTATACCCACTCTTGCTGATATGAACAACAAGGCCATTATCCGCTTGGCACGCTCGATAATAAGTGACACTGAGCATCCTCTGTATAGTTACTTCGACCTCATGCCATCAGGGCGAAGATACAGATCACTCAAGTGGAAGAAGGCTCTGTTTAGTAGGAGTTTTGTCCCAACAGCCATCGCTGCACTTAACAATCTAAAACTGCCTCGCCGTTAGGATGGTTCTCTGTTTCCTTTGTGTGGCTCCCATGACCTGTCTTTGAGATGTGATGTTTTGTGTTATATGGCTACATGTTATTTGTGCTCTTGTTTTGTGTTGAACAGATCCGTGAAACCAAATTTCCCCTCGGGGACAATAAAGATTATTATTATTATTATTATTATTATTAAGGAGCACGGGACATCCGCTGGAGTCACAGCCGCTCCAGGAAGCACCACACAACCACACTCAAATAAAAGTTCTGTTGGATTTACTTAAAAATGTTGTTTCAAGTGGTTCCACATAACTTTGTTAAGTAGCTGTTAATAAACCAGTTTTCATACCATTTACTCAATATATTTAAGTATATTGTACAACAGTGACTCAAGTAACTGTAACTTAACTGGGTTGCGTTCGTTTTATGTAAGAAGCCTAAGTTACCCTTATGTGATTTGGTTAAGTTCAGCGAATGAACTGCATATACATTAAAGCAATACATTGAGTCAGAGTAACTTGATGGGGTTAAGTTAGCCTTAATTGAGTTTAGTTCGTCCAATTAAAATGATAAAAATAGAAAAAAGCTGTTAACAGAGGGGGAAATAATCACAACTTTTCTCCAAACAGCACTTTTATTAACCACTCAAAGCAGCCTGTTATACAAAAACACTGCATAAAAATGCTTGTACTTGCACATGTATGAACATTACATGTTTATCAATTAGTTTAATGTATTGTTATTAGCTGAGATTTAAGCACCCATAACTAAATTTTAACATAACATTATAAAGTGCCACAAGATTTTTTTTAAATTTTCAATAAACATATTGCCAATAAATTGAAACACTCTTAACTTCAGCCATGGCTCTTGGGCACAAGCTTTTAACAACATGAGGTTGCCGGCGTCTTTTAGGGCTGACAGTGATACAATAAGAGGCAGCTTATAACAACTAAAACTGTTGTACACGTAATAACAAATTGACACAATTTGAAACATAATCATGTCACAGAAAAATCATGACACAATTTGAAACATAATCATGTCACAAAAAAATCATGACACAATTTGACACAAACATGTCACAGAAAAATCATGACAAGAACAACACTTAAACAATCTTATGTCTGTGGGCCAAATCTAACAAGCCTCCACAGAGGACTTTATAAAAGCATCAACAAGCGGCATTTGGTCTCCATCAATAGTTTGATAACACTGCACCACCACTGGCTTCACACATTCATTCCAGCAGCTTGTTTTTGAGTACCTGGATTTTGGTTGAAAGCCTGTGTGTATCAAGTTCCATCAGGATCTTTTGAATGAATTCAAACGTGTACCTGAGGTCAGTTGGATAGCTCAGGTTTAACCCGTAGATGATGCCGAACAGTAAGGCACAAGCAGTGGCGACATCTCTGATTTCAGAGAGCACCTGCACACCTTCAACGATGATGCCCACGTCCTCTGGAGGTTGATCTACATCTGCACCGCGATTTTTATCACATAGATGCCTATCACCGTCTGGTCCAAATCTCTGGGTTTCATCAGGGTTCTCACTCTAAAAACAGACAAAAAAGGGACAAGATAATTTAATAAAAAGTCTCCCACTCAAAGTACATAATTCACATGAAATTTACACCATTTTAATATTCACCTTGATAACTGACTCCACTAGTAAGAGAAGCCAGTTAAATAAAAATAGATAAATTTAAAAAAAAACATTGATGAGAGCATAATCAGCGCTCTATTCAATGTTGAATGAAAAGATCGCTTTAAAACTGAACACTTACTCCGTATTCCTTCACTAGCTCGTCGGGGTCTTCATTGAGATACAAAGCTACTGCTTGGAGGCTGCAAGCTCTCCTTGTTTCGATGGAGTCGTTCTGGAAACACAACAGGCAAAAATATACTGTAAACAAGTCACTGACATCAGATATCAGTTGGCCAGCCAGTCTTCATGCAGAGATCACTCAGACATTCATAAAATACTCAACTACGGGTGCACAATTTACCAATTAGCAACAACTGTGTGTGTGTGTGTGTGATGCAGGTAATTATACACAAACCTGATCAATGAGAGCCATGACGTTTGTGATTTTGCGTCCTGCTGCTCCTCCTTTCTTGCGGAGAACTCCAGCCAACTTGTCATAGTAGTGGTCCAGCTGCGATGTAAACTTTGGGATGAGTGGGATGGTGGTTATCCGTGTGAACTCTGCACTCACCTAGGTACATGTTTCAACAGACAAAAACACAAAGTACAGAAGATTAACACACTCTCATGTCTCTCCTGACTAGTGACAAATGAGCAAGTTTTGTTACAAATAGTGATGTCACTTTTAAGCTATACCACATAGTTCAGCTTCAGTACATGAAGCAAAGACAATTTACTTATGACCTGCAAATTCAAGACTTGCCTCATGTTCCATAAAAAGAGCGGGCCATCTGCTTTTGAATTCTGCGATGAAGGGCATGTCTTGAACCACTTCATAACGCCGATGAGCAAAGGTTTTCTCCATCTTCTCTTTTATCACCTGATGGTTGTTCCTTTTCTTGACCTCAGATAGCAGTTCCACTCGCTCCTTCTCAAGACTCTCTCTGTCTTCTCCAGGTGGGTACTGAGGGCAGAAATTAACCTCAGCTCTCTTGGGTTTCTTAACTTGGTTAGGACTTGACGAGTTACCAGGCTGTCTGTTTTTCATGGAGTTAATGGTCATTTCTGGGCATCCCAAGCTCCTAAGCTTAGTTCGATAGTTGCCCATTTTGTACTTTAAGCTGATTTTCCAACCGTAGTACCCAGAAAAGGAGCCCTGTTCCTTTAAGCATGGATGTTTAATGATCAAAGCTTCTGCAACATCATCCAATTGTGCAGAGGTAGGGTATCCTGTTGTGTACTTCATTATTTCAGAAGCCAAGGCCTGCAGAATGTCTGACCTGACTTTAAAACTTGGGTTCAGCCGCTTGCCTTCAGCAAGGAATTCCTGGTTTGCCTTTGACAGTTGCATCTCTACTTCATAGGAGAACAGAGGAACAGGGAAGCTGTGTGGCCAGCCTTGACATCTTAGTGACGAGGTTGGGGATGAGGTTGAAGTTGAAGTGGTCGACTCAGAGGATGAAAGTATATCAGTGTCTGCGGTGGAATCATCCATCCCCTGAAAAGATGTAAATGGAGTATGACTGGGTGCCTGTGTTGACTTCTCACTTGGTATAATCACTTTTATTGTTCCTTTGTCTTGGACATCTGTTGTTGAAGTCAGGTTCATAAACTGGTCAAAATCATTGTCCATGTACTGCAGTCTGAACTCTCCTTCAATTCCACACTGATTCTGAATCTCAAATTTAAGACTGTCCACAGAGTCTGGTATTCCAGAGGGCAAAGTTAGCTTCACGCAGTTATCTTCTCCAAGGACAATCCGAAGCTTTGCTGGAGTAGACATCATGTGCACCTTCACATCAGACTCTTACTCTGAAAGAGAGAGAATATTAAAAAAAAACAAAAAAAAAAACATATTGTGTAAGTTTAGGTTAGTCAGAAAAACGACATTTTGCCCGAAACACCCAAAGATTCCTTTAATATTACCTGAAGAATGTATGTATCTTTTCAAAGTAACCATCCGGAGAGTGCCAACTTTGTAAGCACAGAGGGGGTAACGATCCACGAGTTGACTCAGTTCAATCACACAAACATCCCTTGGAGAAGGATCCAACTCGAAGGATCTGTAGTGTTCTCTGTACCATGAGCTTATTTTTTTTACTATGAAGGCCAGTCCATCTTTCAAAACACACATCTGCACAATTTCGGCAAAGTCTGGCAGTCCACCAACAAATCCATGCACTATTATCATGCCACTTCTGAAGTTGATGCCATCAGCAGATACATTCTGTGCTAGATTGACAACAGTAAGATCAGGGTACTTCTGATGAAGGCTAACTGCTACCTCCTCTTTAAGGACATCAAGGGGGACTGATGAGACTTGTGCAACCTCAAGAGAGTTTTTTTCACAGCTTGATGAAAACATACTATGGCCAATCATGAGCTGATGTTTAGTGGCCAAAGACAATGTTATGTTTTTAAAACAGTTGGTATGCCTCACTACTTGTTTAAAATAACTGTGCTTAGATTCAAACCTGAGAGTCCAGAAAGAAACAAGTGGACCAAAGAGAAGGATCAGTGCTGGATAATGTTCCAGGTAGTGGTGTTTCGGTAGAAGTTTTCTTTCTGGGAAAAGTGTGCAATACTTGTATCTGTGCTCTGATATTTTAGTCTCCAAGTATGCAATTGACTCATTGGTATGTACAGGGCAAACAACCAGATCAACAATATCCTTTAAATCTAATATAAGCTGCCAAGCTGGTTCGTCTTCTGGAATTAGTTTTCCAACAATCAGTGGTATTAATCTTAATAGACACCAGTTCTCGTGTGCGTTGCCACCAATATTTTTTTTACTTTGGAAAGCACGTGGCAATATATGTGGACGGTTTGTTTTATCCCCCCACTTGTATGGGAAAGCCTGAATTAGTTCATTTAAACCATCAAAAGTGAAGTACTTCTTGGCCAACAACAATCCAAAACATTGAGCAAGTTCAATGGGTACTACCCAGCTAGAAATTTTTTGTTCCAAAAACGTTCTGAGAATGTTATCGAGAATGTTCTTGCAATGTTTTCAGCGGGAAGTTTTCTTTAAGTTCCCAGAATGTTCTGGGAGAACGTTCCCTAAAAACATTCTAAAAATGTTTTGCAATAACCCTCTTAAAATGTTAAATGACAACATTGCTAGAACATTATGCACTAATGTTCTTGTGATGTTTTCAGCGGCAAGTTTTCTTTAAGTTCCCAGAATATTCTGGGAGAACGTCACCTAAAAACATTTTAAAAATGTTTTGTGATAACCTTCTTAAAATGATAAATAAAAATATTGCTACAACATTATACACTAATGTTTTTATGATGTTTTCAGCGGGAAGTTTTCTTTAAGTTCCCAGAATGTTCTGGAATAACGTTCTCTAAAAACATTCTGAAAAGGTTTTGTGATAACCTTCTTAAAATGTGAAATGAAAACATTGCTATAACATTATACCCTGATGTTCTTGAAAAAGTTTACAGCTGACAGTTTTTAATGTTTCCAGAATGATACTACTTAAGGACTGGATAACATGCTTTAAAAAAAAAAAAAAAAATCTACAAATGTTCTGTTGCAACTTGGCATTAAAATATTTACACATTGAAATATTATGACATCACCATTCCACTTCAAGATTAAACTTTCCTGACTGACCACTGGTCACTAGGATCACTGATAATTTACTTAACTAATGGAATTGGACAACAAACACATGTAAATGTTTGATAACATCAATATTCAAAAGTCTTTCAACAGAATCACTTATTTACAATCATTTATTTGAACAACTTTTCAATAAAACAATACAAGAAAACTTCCTATAAACCTTTCACAATTTTTGGACTTCACAGTTCCCACTGAACAATGTGGGAACATGTGGGAAACACTGGAAAAGTCCCTTAACTTTTTTATTTTTTTGGCATAATGGTAAATAATAATGTGATAGCAAATAAAATATGGAAAAATAAAATAAACACATAAATTAAAAAAAAAATACTCTGATACTGGCGTGTATGTTTTGTGCTCATGTTGGACAACGTATGTGTGTTGATTTAGTGTTGTCAGTCTGAATCCTCTGAAAACAGTGTGGGGCTCCCCTCACACACTGCTGCATTTTCATCCTGAACCACCGATGTATTTTCATTGTCCTCTGTCACTGACGGTCCACCTTCATTATTGTTGTCAGTCATGGATGGTCCACTTGCATTACTCACCTGCATTATGACAAAAAGAGTATTTAAATTCTGAATTGTTTTTGATTCATCAGAAGTTTTTTTGGCAACCCTTTAAATTACAGACCATCAATTACGAAGTAATTACTGGAAATAACCAGTAATATCCAAGTAAAATAGATATAAGGTAAGGTATAATGTAAGGTAATATCTAGTGATAGTGATACAATGACTAGTAATTACTATATAATATTCAAGTAAACAGGGCAGAGTCAAATAATGACGTGGGCTCTCCGTGCAGGCTCACTTTGTTCACATACTTCACACATGAAAAGTGCTATATAAATAGTCTGATTGATTGATTGATTGATTGACATAGTAACTTGCTATATCTATAACAACTACTGTAAAGGGGGAAGCCATGTTGTTACAGATAATAGTCATTGTACATATTACATCTACTTTACTTTAACTGTAATGTTTTAAAGTGTAACAGTCTTAAAAAAAAATTAAAAAATGTGACAGCAGTTAGTTCAAGTAAGTTTTTTGCTAAGTTCTTTCCGTCTCAAATCTGAAGAGTGCAATAACAATCTGTGCCACTATGCACAACACAACACAAATCATTTAATTACAACAAATATGAATTAACCTTACAGTTTAAACTGGTAACTCCATTCTAATCCTGGGCATAGTGGCTTTGATGTAATTTTCTTCTGAAAAAGGAGTAGTTTATTTGGAAATGATGTGTGCTTTCAAGTGTTTGTTTTTTTTCATTTGTAAAAAAACAGTCAAAAAATGCAAAATGCAACTTATTCCTTAAAACTAAGTCAGCAAACTCACACAACTTCCCAACTGTCCCCAAAAAAAAAAACTAGACTGCACCAATCAATAGGGGTGTCACAATCTCGATTTTATATCGAAATCGATCGAAATAACATCGTGGTCTCGAGAATTGAAATCAAATAGAGGGTCGACGACTTAGCACCGCCCCCAGGTTTACATCGGTAAGGTGTGCAAAGAGGGGGAAAAAAACACATGACGACACAGCATATTGTAGCCGGCGCCGCTAGTTACTTGCAGCTTACAACACCATGAAAAGTGCAGATAAAGGAGACGCTTGAATCCCCTCCCGCTTCTCTTAAATCATCAGTGTGGAAGTATTGTGCTTTCCCGGTGCGTTATGTCGACAACGTTCACGTTCATCCACATTTGGAATAAAACTTCCACAGAGCTCAGCTCGGGCTAAAGCCATAACTAGCGCCATAGGGCTATTTATAGCAGCAGACCTGCTGTTACCAAAAAGAGTCACTAGATGGCAGGCACCCTCTGTGACTTCTCATTTTTGTTTAGTTTGTTTCCACATAACTGAAAACAAGATTGTTACATTTATATTGTAAATAAATTATTTAAATTTGACAATTAGTGCCTAATGTGGTACATTACACATGAATAATGGAGATTGCATCACTTATGAGACTATGTAGCCCATCTTTTGAAATAAGATTTATAAAATCTAATGAATAAAACCAATGATCGTAGACTAGACTAGTCTAAAAATGGCATAGGCACCTGTGCTATAAGGAAAAAAATATGTATCGAGAATCGAATCAAATCAAATCGTGACCCTAAAATCGAAAATCAAATCGAATTGAGGATTTGGAGAACCATGACACCCCTACCAATCAATATGCTCAAACATGAAATATCTGCTCACATCTTATCACAAATTGTATGATGGGGGGGGTTTGCATTTGTATCTTTTTTATAACGTGTTTTTCAACAAATCAAAACACTGACCTGAGATCCTCTGTGGGGAGCGTATCTCAGGGTATCTGATATGCAGGTTTCAATAGTCTTCTGCAGGGTCTTGGGGTGGTTCCTCTGGCAGGCCTCTAAAAATTAAGAGACAGAGAAAAAATGGTCTCGAAAAGCAGATAATTCAGAATCATTAGTACTTTATTTATCCCCAAGGGGAAATTCTTTTGTTACAGGCCTCCCAATAGAAAATGAAAATATGAAATGTCATAAACATAGGATTTAGGGGAAAAAACAAAGACCCCTCAAGATACCATAAGATAAAATAAGATAGCCGACTTCAATCGTGGCCAATCAAATCAGCTCCTTTATCAGCTCATCACCTTTAAATACGCTGTGGCGCAGTGCAGTGACAATTTCGACATGACTGAAGAGGCGGCAGACCGGCTCTGCCAGCCAAACTTTACTCAAAAGGAAACTGATATCCTTGTCCGGGAGGTTCAGGCTTTTAACAGGAATTTATTTATCATCATTAAGTTAAAATTATTTATAATGAGTAGCCACATGCCCTGCAGATGAAGAAATGTTACATCAAAGCTGAACTGTTTCGGTGTGATTCGAGCATGTCTTGGAAGTTCAGTGTTTAAAAGTGAAAAAAGTCCAGATCTATGGAAAAGATATGGATCAAATGATTTTCAAAATTCACAAGATATTTTTATCTAACTAAAATTTCTGCTTCAACCCATATCGTTTGCGTACTCCTTTAAAAACCGACATTTTCACGGCGGTCCCAAAGTTCATTGCTCTCCTGGGTTGATTGATTGACAGAGACAAGAGAAACGATGGTATAGAAAATAGTTAAAAAGATTATTTGAACATTGAAAATAACCCAAATGACTGACTGAATGTAGCATTTTTAGCATAAAAAATAATGACTCTTGTCTATTAAATGCAGTCTGTTCCTGCTTTATATCCGCGATGGCTGCATTCAATTGATGTGTTGATCTGTGTTATCTTGTTATCTTTGTTTAACATGCCACGGATCTGTCAAGGACCAGTCAGGGAAAAGCAGGCAATTCAAGATGGCTTAATCTGTAGCTGATAGTGAAAGAGTACTTTAAGTAACTGGATCAGTAAGTAGTATTTCAAGCAGTAGATAAAGTAACTGTAGTAGATGTAGTAGGTTGAATATTTGAAGATGAACCTGTTTAAATTGAAGAGCAACACATTTCTTTCTCAATGTCCTATAGTCAAACAAATTTAAGAAAAAGTACACGCAGTAGTAGTACCAAGGTAGTAACAGCATGAGCAGTGGTGAAAGTTCTAAGCAGGTTCTAGACTGTAGGCAGCTGCAGAGGCCACTCAGTCTTGTCTTGAAACAAAATCTGTCTTTTTCCAGTAAATGCTTTGTCTACAAGATTCATCGTGATCAATGTAAATCCATTGCGAGCTTTGTCATGTCCAGCATCCACTGGAACCATCAAGTCTCTGGCATTATCATCTACGTAGATGGAGGATTGCGCTGTCTCTCTCACACACACCCTCAAGAAAATTACTGTATCAGTATGGTGCATGTGTACTCTTTAAAGGATAAGAGGATAACTGGTTATTTCAGTCCCAGCTCCTAACACACAAACCTCAATCACACCTCAATCCCAATCACCAAGACACCAAAGCCTTGCTGCCACAGCCCCTGCTCACTGGGCACTTCAAATAGGACTTATGTTTTTGCCTAAAAACACAGATTTAATCTTTATTTATAAGGTAAGGGATCTGAGGTGTCAAGCAGTTTGAATAATTAGCCTAAAATACACACTAATGTCACTGGTGGTTTTGTTTGTCATATAGAGGCATCAAAATCAAGAAGACTGAAAGTTAAAAGGTCTTTGCTGGGTCTCAAACAATTTCTGGGAGTAGAAACATTGCTAAACAAACTTACGGAGTATGACCGGATATATAGCTAGGTCCAGGAATTTTTTTTTCCCCTTCCGACCCCTCAAGCTGTAGTTTGCCCAAAGGGCATTGGTTCCAATCCTCCGCATGATTCTTCTAACTGAATCACCAGGAGTTGTACCTCCTAAAAGAGAGAGGTAATCGACCTGACAAGAGAAACAATGAAGAACATTAATTAGCTTATAAAATCATATTATCTATAGCAATCTTCTGTTCCCTCAATCAGTATGCACAGTTAAGTCAAGCTAAGGTTACAGATCGATTAGGCCATTTAATTGGACTACTGTCATTGCCCCAATATACATGCACCGGGACAAAATCGATTCATTGACGGAAGTGTGTCTGACTCAGCTACAGTAGGTTGCGGGATCCTCCCTTTGACCCGTTACATCACACACTAAGCAATGGACAAACAAGCGCACGAGCAGCAAACTGGTTGTATATGAACGGTGAAACCATGGAGAACTTTACAGATCTGTATATTTCATAGTACTCTATGCAATACTTTTGGTATAAATGCAATGCATGCTATCCCTCATGCTTTTGGTGATATCTGAGAACGCAGCATGTGGGGCATGCGCAGAATGCCGAAGCCGGTCTGGGTCCAGTCCGCTTCATACATGCCGGAGTAAATCGAACTACAATCATTTTATCCTGGTGTGTTAGCTCGACTACGAGAAAGCTGGACTAACATGTTTACACGTATTTTAAAAGTCCATTTCTAGTCAGCCTAAGGCAATAATTCGACTTTTTCTAATGTCATGTAAACTTACTGAGTGTTCCTTTTGTTAGGTCTGACTGTTCCAACAAATAAAGGTCAGATTCATCTATGTTTTTCTGTGAGCTTGTAAAAAAAACACAGCAAGTAAGGATGGGTATGATTACTTGTGTACTCGTTATTGATGTCATTATTCAAGTGACAATTTACTACTCACACATGTGTTGTTTTTGGTTGAACTGCTTCACCATTCATATTCATATTCATATTCATATAAACATATCAAACTTCACCATATTCAGACAGAAAGAGGGTAGCCTAATATAGTCTGTATGCAATTAATTATTAGTAATAGTAATTTGGGGTCATCCTGCGAGCAAAATCTGTCTTGCTTTTATATCTTCACCCCTTTTCTTGGATCTTTTATAATTATTAGGCTCTAATTCTGGTTAGTTTAATTCTGGTTAGTTTAATTAATAACAAATAATAGGCATCATATTTTATTTCTAATATCTGAGTACAATCTGGGTTGCTTTGACCACACTCCACACTCCAGTGTGCTCTGTGATATCTAACAGTGAGACTAAAAAAAGACCCATTTAAAAAGTTTCGCAACTTTTCTTGTTAAAATTGAAGCTACAGTCCTCTAAAAGTATCGATAAGAGTACCGTTAAAAGTACCGGATCGATAAGCAGTATCAGTAAGAGTGAAATCTTAACAATACCCATCACTAATTATTGTACAGTATAGCCAAATCCAAAATAAATGCAAGTGGTTATTATTCACTGAAAAGCACAGCGCTACAAGACTTAAGAACATAAATCATCAAATGCAACTTCAAAAAATTGTTCACATCTATATTCACTACGAACTGGCTGTTTTGCACACACAGCAACATTGCACATACCACTTTCTTTATGTAAGCAGCGTCACTTAGCTTTTCACAAGCCTCTTCAAGTTCTTCTGTAGTGTTTAGTGGCCTGGAAAGCTCTTCAATTTCAGGGTCTTCAGATCTCATGTCTTTCATTAAAATGGACACGATGTTTGAGATAGAATTTTCAATCTTGTCCAGCCTCATAAAGAGGCACCTCACATAGGATGGTGTGGAGGAATCCTCTAAAATGTACAAATACACAATTCAGTCAAGAAGTCACCTTTTACAGTCTTCCTTTCTTTGTCAACTAAGGCTGGGCTATATGGACCAAAAATAAATACATACTTTAAGGCTGAATGCCAAAATATTCAAATTTTTGATAAATAATCATTAATGATGTGGACTGTGGGTAAAGGCATATAATAGAGCACCTAGAACAGTTCTGTTAAGTTCAGAAAATTTACTGCAGCCTTTAAAAACCAGGAAAAGACAACACTTCTGCCATTGCAGGATATTACAATATTCAAAATATAAGACAATATCGATATTTACTCATATTACGATATTGATATATTGCCCAGCCTTACTGGGCAATATACAGTAGCATACTGTGGAAATTTAGTATTCATTTGGTTTTATTGGTTTTATATTAAAGAATCAGGGGGAAAAAATCAATCCCAGAACTTCACAGATTCAGAAAAATCCCAATGAATTCAAAGTTCCTGGATGCCATTGGTAGTTGAAAAGAGCAAAGAGCACGATCAAAAATCCAAATTACTTTGAGTGCTTGAAGTTGTTTTTGGAGTGCTGGTGAGGGAGAGACCTATATTTATGCAAAATAACCAAGTTAAAGCTGTGTACAATTGGATCATGGCATCACATGCAAGTTGTTTAGTGACTACAGTATACCTTGGCCACTGCTCTGCAACACACCTCTGGTTGGGGCTTCATCCACAGTGCTGGTTCTTGTGAGCAAAGCTTGAAAAAAAAAAAGAAAGACCATAATCAATATATGACTAATCACACTTTCTGTGTGGTGCTGTTGTTTTTGAAACATGATCCTGTTGTTTTTAGGCTGCATATGAGCTTTTCTGAGTTTTAAAAATGTTGTTGACAGGTTTCTTTCTGAGTTCAGGAGAAAACCTTGATTGGTTAAGCAGCCAGCGGAAAACAGACTGCAAATAAATGTGAAAACTGTCCAGAGAGGAGCCGACCTGCTGCAGCAGCCTTGTAGCCAAGCCACTGCAGCACATTTATATCATTTAAGGATCCCTGAGTGTATTTTAGATCCAAATGAAGATAGTTAAAAGATGACAATATTATACTATATTGAAGAGGAAACTTACTTGAACTGTTCTGGTCTTCTGTGGCTGAAAATAATTCCATTGATGGATTGACTAAAAAACAAGATTACAGAAAGTTTGAGGGTCAACACAGTACACTGAAAGACTTTCTATTTTTACTTTCATTGGCGATACTGTCAAGAATAGACTTGCCTAATCTTCAAATATTATAATATATATTCATAAGTATTTTCAGCTGTTACACAAATCAGTACACTTGGCGTTGCCATTGAATCAATTAAACCCATTAACATTGTCACAGGTTACAACATAAAACAACTGCAATGCATACAGGATTTCTAGCTGAGGCTAATTTGCTATCCCTGTCCTTGGTTTGGCTTTTCAATTTAAATATAGTTGTAACAGTCCATTTTGATATAAACTGAGCAACTACATCACAATTTTTGTTAAGGTACCTCACAAGGTGAGCTGTTGGCAACTCACCTTAGACTAATGACACATATCAGAATACCATTCTTTTCAAGTATGATATTTAAAGAGGACCTATGCTTTTCCATTTTTCTGACCTGTAAATGGTGTTATAATGTTGGATAGTTGCGTTAAATGATGCCAGTGTCAAATAATAAGATTCGTGCATCTAGAGGTAATCTCTGTGGGAAGTTTTGGTTGACTTTTCACGCCCATGTGCAGCATGAGTCGACAGTTACACTGCGACTTTCGTGGTGTCAGTGTATTGAGCAATGGCTCCAAGACGATGACTTTTCAGATGTGAAGGAAAGTCAATTTTGTTTAGCATTCCTAAAGAGCCAAGCACCAGAAATTCTCCTAACTGCCCGCAGAAACCCTGTGTATAATAATATAATACAATAAATAACAATTTTTGTCTAAACAATTGATTACTGTGCCCGCATAAGTGAAAAAAAAGTTTACTTGTCCGATGGGACAAGTGGCTCAAAAAGTTATTGTCAAGCCCTGACATCCTGGTAGCTTCAGGCAATAGGCTAAATTAGGTTCATGGTAATAGGTTAAATTTGAGCATTAAAAAACTGAAAATAATTCAAACATTAAACACTTAAAATTCAAACAGGATTATAGAGGAAGATTGACAGTCCAGCCATAATGGTAGCCAGTACCATTTACTTACAGGAAGGCATTGTTGGCATCTGTAGTACTGAGGTACTGTCCTCAGTACCATGAGTTCTTTTCACTCGTTTGACCACAGGCTCATCTATTTCGGTATCTAATGGAGAGATATTCATATATATGAGTCAAGTGTGAATATACAGTGGTGTAACTAGTGATAGATATTTTATTTTGGGGTGGTGCAAAAGCAATCTTACCAGAATCTTGGTACCGTACAGGCGCAACAACCTTCCTGCTAGACATTTCCTCTTCCTGGTCACTCTCCAAATTAGACGTGTCTATTGCTTGTTTGACCTTGTCTCTGGCCTTTGTGTATGTGTCTACAAAATATAGATGGAGATCAGAGTAAAGAGGATGTTACCCAGACAGATTATTTATATAGAAATACACATTTATACATACATAAATACATTTATACCACGGTTTGTATGAATCCTCTTTTCTGATTGGCTGACAGCTGTACGACAAAACCGTTTAACGCACATAAGAATACGAATCACTTGTAGGTCGGCACAAGTCTACTCACTGTTCGAAATTCATCCGCTACCCAACTTGTAGCCATATCAAAATGAAAACTTACTCCTTATATGTTAGTATGTATTCTCCGTGCACAATAATGCTGCAGACACATAAAACAGATATCTTCCTGATGAAACTTGAGCAACATAAGTCTTAAAATATTGATTTGAAAGGCTAAAAGTTTAACTGTTTCCATTGAGGACTTTATCAAGCCTACGGCTTTTCAGAATATCTTGTCTCTGGGTGTAGTCGGTGCATTTTCATCTAAACACCACAGGGAGACACTTGTAACACACAAGCTGCAATTATAGCTGCTGCGCAGCAATGGTCGGGGCCGGGCAATTTTATGCAAAATAAAAGTAGCTATTGGACTCTGCATATTGACTGATAGCGAAGCCAAATAAACAGGGAAAAGAGACAAGGGATAACAGGGAAAAGTGTTGATAAAGTGTATTTGTCTCTCCACGAAACTGCCTGGATCATAATTATAGGATTTTCACATTAGCATGTCCATTCTGCCTTAGCTGAGGCTTGAACTCACAATTTCTGAGACTGAGGTCTGTGTTTTATCTCACTGAGCTAATTGGCAAGTGACAGTTCATGTGTGGCTTCACACATTGACTAAGCCAAGCATCAAGGTGCCAGACAGTAGCCATCCATGCCATTAAAAAGCAAATGTCAAAGTGAAAGTTCCAAAGCTGTAGCACATATAGTTGATTTGTTATGAATTTTTAAAGTTTTGAAATTTAGAGGCTTGCTGTAGCGCCACCATCAGGACTATTGTCTTGTGTTTCCAGTTAAGGACATCTGGCATGGGACTGGACCTTAATGAAAAGTTTGGCTAGATTTCTCATATAGAAATATTGCACGAGCTGAGGCTTGAACTCCCAATCTTCAACACCAAGAAACATCCTCTATCTCACTGAGCTAATTGGCAATTGGAAATGTCACATGTAGCTTCACAAATTGACTAAGCCAGTCACCTGTGTGCAAGACAGCAGCTGTTAGTGTGTAAAGGCAGATTTCAAACGGCTGTCAAAAATTCAGTTATTAAGACAAAAATCCGAAAATAAACAAATTGCATCTAGACAACATGGAGATGTTGGTCATTTGTTTTTAACAATGATTTATTGGCTCCATAAGTGAAAAACTGATGTTTAAAAATGACATTTTTGCATTGACTCCAATTGTTGGCATGAGAGCGAAATTCAAAATGCTGTAAAAAATTCAGTTTTTGAGATAAAATTCTGATATTTTCCAAACATCATCTACCATGACTCCAAAATTTTGTCTTTTCTTTTAATGAACATTGAAAACGTATTTAGCAAGAATTTGCAAGTATATGTTTACAATACTGTTTAGAGTTAAACATTTTGATGCACTGTAGGCTCAGTTTTTGATAAATCAAAAATCTGTGTGGATCGTTTGTGTAGGACAGTCTGACGATGCTCTGTAGCAAGTTTGGTGTCAATTGAGCAAAAATTGTGGGAGGAGATAGGTTTAATAAGTTTTACAGATTTTGAAAAAAACAGAATGATGGACTTCATAATTTGCAATATGTTTAAATGTACAAAAGTTTCTTCAGTATTGGGGCTACATTTTGGTGAAAGTTGCAAATCTGTAGCACATATGGTTGATTTGTTGTGAATTTTCAAAATTTTGAAATTTAGAGGCTTGCTGTAGCGCCACCATCAGGTCTATAGGCCTGTTTTTGCAACTGAGGCAATCTGGCATGGGACTGGACCTTTGTGCAAAGTTTGGTCATTTTTCACGCATGGGAAGTAGGATTTCCTCGGAAGAAGAAAGAAAGAAGAAGAAGAAGAAGCACATGCAGCAAAACAATAGGGTCCTGGCAGCTTAGGCTGCCCGGCCCCTAACAAGTAATGCTAGCCTCCCTCCACTCGAAAGGTAAAATTAAGTTGCTAGACAAAGTGTCCGCTGGCTGTCCAATCTGAAGTGATGGTTGAGTCATCAATAGGTGAGTAACCCCTGTGTTTGATTTAAAAAGGTTGATAACCAAATCTTTTTTTTTAATCATTTTTTGGGCATTTTTGCCTTTAATGGACAGGACAGTCAAGCGTGAAAGGGGGAGAGAGAGGGAGTGACATGCAGCAAAGGGCTACAGGCTGGAGTCAAACCCGGGCCGCTGCGGCAATAGCCTTTATACATGGGGCGCCTGCTCTATCCACTAAGCCACCGACGCCCCGGTTGATAACCAAATCTATGAGTGTTTATTCCCTGACAGCCCTGTCACACTGTCCATCTGATATCAGTCAATCATCTCAGTCCCGTTCACTGTTTAACCCCCTACCCTGATGGAGACAATCGTCAGTTTGTTCCTGAACATTTTTATTGATTTGGGGACAATGACATGACTGGTTAGTGTTGGGGCTACTCAGATTACTTTTATGTAGTAACGAGTAACGTAACACGTCAGTTTTGCAATTCAAGTAATCAGTTACTTAGTTACATTTTCAAATAAACATGCATTACTTTCGTTATTTTTCCCACGGCACTGTCTGTGTTGGTTAGATTGAGGAGTGGGTCAGAGCCGGCACCGGTCAGACCCAATCAGAGATGGGTCTTCGCGCACTAGCAATTTCACATTAATCATTTTAACATTTTTGCTGTCAAATAGGACAGGTAGCACACTTTCCATGGAGCTAGTGAGGAGAGCGAACAAAGATTGCTCTCCTCACAGTCATTGCTATGATTTCTGTGGAAGCATGAGGGCTTTTTAATGAGGTGTTTGTTGGCTTAGTTCTGAAGATTGAACAATGCAAGACAATACCTAACCTGTGAACTTTAAAATCTTGGCTTTATCTTTGGTCCAGCGTGCTTTGTCTGGGATTTCTCTCCTCTTGACTTTGGCTGTCACATTCTTGTCAGGTTTTGGCCAGTAACAATACACACCCTGCAGAAAACATAAAAACAAGAAGGTATGCATGTAAAGAAGTTAAGTAAGTTTATTTACATAGCACCTTTCACAGAACAAAATCACAAAGTGCTTCACATGAGTAAAATAATTAAGACTATAAAATAGTTAATAAAAAAGTCAATAAAACAAATACACACATAAATAGGCCAGTATAAACAGATAAGTCTGTAACTTTTTTTTAATATCAACAGGAACCACTGAGCTGAAGTCCGATGAAAGAGTCTTCCACAGTTTAGGAGCCATAATATCAAAGGCTCTATTACCTTTTGTTTTGAGCCTAGAGTAAGGGACAGGTAGTGGCGAGGTGCAAATTTAAGAACTTTTGTGGTGTTTATCAATACTTGCATACTTTCCTTGTGTTCTTTGGAAAGATCAAAACTTAAGAGTGCCCTGGAGTCCATAAGCTCTGTCAAGTTTCTTTGGGGTGCCCCTTATCACACCATTTCTGTACCCTGTGGAATTGTATTTCTTTTCCCATACTCTGTGCGTGAATAAACCTGATTAAAAAACCTGATTAAAAGAAAAAAATAAAAAATAAAAGGGTCTGGACCACACATAAGCCAATAAGCACAAAGTCAACTTGCGTTTTGTACCATAAATATAAATGATGATTAAAGGGCAATTATAAAACGCATTATAAAAGGCAATCATAAAACACAGACACTAATAGCACAAATACAGAAATTTCTGGGCAGGGATACAGACCGATGCATTTCAACTGTATGGCAGGCAGACACTATACCCTGAAGAAGACTGTTATACAGCTGAAATGCATCAGTCTGTATCCCTGCTACATTAAAGGATTTTCACTGATATTTCAGAGTGCCTCCGTGCCCCTATTTGGACTGCTCTTCATCAAGGACTTCCTTTTAATAGAGTAAGTAAATACTTAAGTAAGTAAGTATTTTAGGGTCACGATTCGATTCAATTCTTGATTTTTTTTTTTCCTTATAGCACAGGTGCCTATGCCATTTTTAGACTAGTCTAGTCTACGATCACTGATTTTATTCATTAGATTTTGTAAATCTTATTTTAAAAGATGTGCTACATAGTCTCATAAGTGATGCAATCTCCATTATTCATGTGTAATGTACCACATTAGGCACTAATTGTCAAATTTAAATAATTTATTTACAATATAAATGTAACAATCTTGTTTTCAGTTATGTGGAAACAAACTAAACAAAAATGAGAAGTCACAGAGGGTGCCTGCCATCTAGTGACTCTTTTTGGTAACAGCAGGTCTGCTGCTATAAATAGCCCTATGGCGCTAGTTATGGCTTTAGCCCGAGCTGAGCTCTGTGGAAGTTTTATTCCAAATGTGGATGAATGTGAACGTTGTCGACATAACGCACAATACTTCCACACTGATGATTTAAGAGAAGCGGGAGGGGGTTCAAGCTCAGGTGATGTGTCTCCTTTATCTGCACTTTTCATGGTGCCGTAAGCTGCAAGTAACTAGCGGCGCCGGCTACAATATGCTGTGTCGTCATGTGTTTTTTTCCCCCTCTTTGCACACCTTCCTCATGTAAACCTGGGGGCGGCGCTAAATCATCGACCCTCTATTTGATTTCAATGCTCGAGACCACGATGTCATTTCGATCGATTTCGATATAAAATAGATCAAAATGACACCCCTAGTAAGCTGACAGTCTTGTTTCTGGCCAATCATAGAAATTTCTCCTCAATTTTGACTCTGCAGTACAAGTTTTTATTTAAGATTATGAAATACCTTTTTGGTCTTCTCAATCCAGTTCGTTGGCACGGCATCCACCGTGTTTGTTTTGAGGAAGATCACAACTGCAAACTGTTTTGTATTCTGAAGGAAGAAAAGGAAAGTGTATCACATTCTACCCCTGATTTTAAGTTAAGTTCAAAGGATTTATAGTTCACTTTCATATACTTACCGCTTGTATGTGTTGAAGATTTTTTATTTATTTATACATGTTGTTTAAAAAAGGGGAGAAAAAAAAGCTAGAGGGTAGTGTGGTTTCAGTGGACACATTTGCCAATGTGGCTAACTACAGCCAATCAAAAGCCATTGCTCAGGGAAAGAAAATAACTGAATGATACATAAAGAACTATGTTACAACTATTTACAGCTAGATGAAGTCTGTCAAGTCTTTAGAATGAATGGAGGATTGTAACCACAATCCTCAAACCATTATCCACCTCTGTCATAAACGCCTGCCTGCCCAAATGCCTTTCAGATAGTAATTTCATCTGAGTGTGACTGTCTTTGGCTGTGTAGACGCCAATCAACCTTGAGTCACAAGGCTGCAGGAAGTATGGCTCAAGTTGATCATAGACACGGCAGAGGAACCGCTTTTCCCTATGCGTGGTTTCACCAGACAACGCGACAACTTCACAGCACTCTAGGTCACTAAGAGTGAATACATTGTTGGGTTTTTTAACTTGTACAGACTTTTTTGGTTCAATGTGTATTTTTCTTACTTTGTCTGCTTCCCCAAGCCGCCTCACAATTTGTGCGAGAGGATTTCGCCCAGAACGAACTAATCTTTTCATCTGATGCAAGTAATTCTCAAAAGAGAAAGCACTGCACTCATCAAGACTGCCATAAAGCTTCGCATCAGATGCCAGGTGTACCAAACTGTGAACATTGTACACAAGGAACTCATCCCCATACAACTGCCTTCCCTGGGCAATGAAGTACACCAACATCTCCTCTGCATTGTGACTGTATTGTTTTGTCAGTCTTGGACAAACAAGGAGAGACAATGCCACACTAAAAACCAAGAAGTGCTCATAGAGCTGCTCGGAAATAATGCCCTTAAGCACAATTTTTCCAGTATAGAGGGCAAACTGTCTCAGTTCTGTGGCCTTCCATCTGTCAATGTCTTCCAAACCTCTTGGTTTCCTTGCAAACACATTAGGAATGCACGTTCTAAGCGCCAGAAGTTTAGAACTGACCTCCTTAACATGTCTGGATGACAATCTGACTGCCAGTGGTCCCCTTAGCCACAAAAGGATTAGTTTGCGCATGACCCCGAGACAACACTGGTGCATATAATCTACGGGGAAGTGCTCAACCATATTTATTGGGAGCTGGCAAAATGGTGAAACCACAGAATGCAGGTGATGCTCCTCCTGCGACTGATCTCGGAATGATTCATCAGTTCGCAATGTTAAATTGGTGATTTTAGGATAGATCACCCGATGGCCATCCCACAATCCCTTTTGTGTACATTTATCACATCCGTAATAACCTGTACATAGCTTCATGGACTTCACCAGAGCCCTGGCTGGGGCATCACATGTAATACAACGCAGCCTCACCGTAATCAAACCACTGTCTGCCTCTAGTCCATTTTCCATAATACTGCGAAGGTCACCAACAACATCATGAAGAAAGTCAAGGTTAGTTGGCTTTGACAAACCAAGACATAGAGCAAGTGGGAAAACTGTGGGAGGAGATAAATTCAGTTGGCAGAGTACTGGCCACAGTGTCTCCTTGCTGCTTTTAAAAAGCGGCAAGCCATCAATATTGAGGGAGATGTCAATGAAATCTAATTCAGAGATCATCTGTTGAGGATACATTTTCAAATGTTTCAGGAGCTGGTCTTTGCAGCCAAGGTAAATATACTGCATTCCTGATTTTAACTCGAATTCAGCACATTCACAGGTGTCAAGCAGTGTTTTTGCTGTCTTTGGCAGCTCTGAATGTCCATGCCCTATCAAAATCTTTAACAAAGCATCAACTGCATTGTGTTTTACTTGGTATTCAGTTGCCCACTGTGCAATTGAATGTCTGAGTGGGGGGTGAGTTTCCACATTGCTGCTATTACTGCTCTGGGACAGTAAATCCTCAAAACTTCTCTCATCTGCACAATTCTGCTCCACAGAAGCCTCCTCCCCTGTGTGTTCTTGGTGTTGAAATGGCAGTGAATGACACTGAAGAGGAATGCTTGTCCGTACAAACTCTGATGCTGCTATTTGGTCACGTGCACATTTTTCTTCCAATCTTTTTGCCCTTTTCCAGCGGGCTGAATATGTTCTACCTGACATCAGAACTTTCCTATATTGTAAACACAACACACCCCAGAAAAGAAGAGAAGGAAAGAAATATATGAAAAAATGTTATTTAAAAAGAAAGCACTACCAATCCTGATGTGATATCCATGCTGTCCAAGCTGTTTACACTGTAAAGAGAGTACAAGAAAGATGCAGGTATAAGTACAACATTCATATCGAGTGAAATATCACTACAGTACCCAAACACAAAACAGTTGACTGCAATAATGGGCAAAACTATATGAAAACACATTCCTGAACATGTACATTTTGTAGCTTTCACAAGAAGATGTAGAGTATGATCTAGCTACTTAGTCTGCTGACACGTAAGCTACATGCGAATAACTGCACACACAGGCTACAGTCATTCACATGTGGCGAAATGTTAGATTTAGGGTGACCAGACGTCCCGACAAATTCGGGACAGTCCTGAAATCCTAGCAGTTGTCCCGAATCCTGAATGCTGCCCTAATTGTCCCAAAAATTACACTAGAGCAGAGTCTGGAGTAGTTATTGCCTGATAAAACATTAAAAACTGATCATGGTGGTTGAGTCGTCGGCTGCACATTGGCTGCAGCATTTCGTACATGAATTATGGATGTTCTAGTTTTTAAACTGTGTACAGCAGTGACACAAATTGATAATCAAATAATTTTCATTCATTCATTGTTGACGTGCAGTCTGGTGTCCCAGGACCTGATGAACATGCAGCTAAAGAGCGCAAACGTATCTGCAGGTACCGGGAGGAGTGGGGAGGGAAAAAAAGTTTGTAGGAGAGAATTTGGCATTTTGCACGGAGGAGGGTCGGACATCAGGCTGCATGCTAGCAGCAAACAACACATAACTAACAGCACAACCGTACATCCTCGTCATCTACAGATGTATTGTCTCTGTGTCTTTTTACTGACATCTATTGTTACAGAGGACAAAAGAAATTAGACAGTAATTTCTATATTTTACAGCTATGCTTTTAATGATGCAACACCGGTCAGCGGACATGTCATGACAGTCAACCTGGCCCCCCTCCCGAATTTCACCCATTCTCATCTGGTCACCCTAGCTACAGCTACACACATTCCTATTTTTATGTTAGCACTTTTCTGTCTTTAGTAGATTTAAATAATGATAGTGCCCTACGAGGTGTTATGTAGCAACTCCTAATGTAATAATGGCTAATAATACCGGCTCATAATACTAAATACTTAATGTAATAAAAGTTCATAATGTAATAATCGGCTCACAACGTGATAAAATCATGAACATATAACATAATAACGGCTTGGCGCATAATATAATGATGTAAAAACTTATGACATTATGAGCCTTACTGGTGCCGCTCATAATGTCATAGCAGCTCATAATTTAATAATGGCTCATATTGTGAGAAAAGTGTTGCATTATCATCATTTTTACCTCTTAAATGAGGGTGCAAATAAAGCAAAATGCATGGGTTTCAGCATTAGTAAACTAAATTATATGAGTTGCTACAGTAGCTACATTATCAGGAATCAATGGCCTCTGCCGAGGAACCATCCTCCACATTAAGTTATCCCTTACTTAACCCGCATCCAAGATCCAAGATTTGTTTCACTCACGGGCCAAAAAAACAGCAACAACGACATTGAATTACTGGCACAATCTGAGCGTTCACTAATTTACCCATTTGACTCGATGTTACTGGCATTTAGAACAGCGTCATAAGGGACTGACGTTAGATTGTGGTCAAGAAAGTAACTTTATCCATATAAAGTAATACCGTAATCTATTCAAAACAGTTATTGTTACCTTACCATCTGATCCACGATCCGTGCCTCCCTGGAGGAATGTGGAAACGGGCGCGAAGTTTACCGTAGAGTCGTTACCAGCAGGTTCCGGTTGTGTCCCGCTAGCTTTAGGGTCAGAGATCAGAGATCAGAGATCAGTCAGGACTGACGTTAGATTGTGGTCAAGAAAGTAACTTTATCCATATAAAGTAATACCGTAATCTATTCAAAACAGTTATTGTTACCTTACCATCTGATCCACGATCCGTGCCTCCCTGGAGGAATGTGGAAACGGGCGCGAAGTTTACCGTAGAGTCGTTACCAGCAGGTTCCGGTTGTGTCCCGCTAGCTTTAGGGTCAGAGATCAGACCGCGCCTCTTCAGCCTCCTCCTCCACCGGCTATCGGCTAGCACGTTAGCTAAGCCCTGGCTCGCGGTAAACATACAAGCCCAGGATCTTCTCGTGCAGCGAAAGGCACTTTTATTACGGCAGATGAACTTACACAGCCTTTCTTCACAGGGAAAATATTTTAAATTAACAAAATACACCCACAACAGCCTTCTCTAATTGACTGACACAGAGACATTGACAGTGACTAACTGGCATACACGCAGTAGGCCTCAGCTACTCGCAACTAAATTACCCATGTTCCCCCAACGTCACCTCTATTCCCACAAGGCCACTCTCTTAACCCTGTAAAGTCTGAACCATGAAATAATCGCCAGAAAATTCCCATTATTTGAGACTGTCCTTAAGGGATGTTATTAAACATTTAAAAAAAGAAAAAATGTATCACATTTGATACATCCGGAGCTTTAGTGCATTTTTTACTCTCAGCTTGTTTTCATTAAACAAACAAAAGTGTAATAACACTTTTATAACACCTTAAACTTTCTTTCTAAGTTTTCCTGCTTGCACTGGCTAATAAAACAGATTTTGATTGAATGGTACTGTATGTTATGCTGACATAAAATCCCAAAACCAAAAATCATAAACATACAAACAATCTCCAGGGTTATGTAGATAGTAGCCTATGCATGCATTGGTACACAGTTCTCAAGGGGCCTGAAAATTAACTGAACCCAGCCCTAAAAAAATAAAAAAAATAAAATAAAATGCGCCTGGCCTGGTGCGTCATTATTGTGTTCTAATACAGGACAGGCGCACTTGAGAGCGTAATAATAGTGATGATGACATGACTAGAAATTAAATTTTCTAGGCTACTCTAATGACGTGATGAAACTTGAATGAATTACCTTATCAGACCGGAGACACCGGACATAGGGTTATCATGCCGGGCAGCATGTAATACAGGCAGCCTGTAATACAGGCTGGATACAGGATAATTCCACAATTAAAGTTGATTAATTAAATACTTTAAATCAATAAAGACAATAAACAACACACAGTACAGCCAGCAAGAAGTTGTGTTTTATAAAAAGAAAAAAAAAAAACAAGCCCGAGGCCCGACCCGACCCGACCCATTTGTATATATATATGGCCGAACCGCATATCCCGTCAGGTTCGTCGGGCGGTCTGGCCCGTTGAGAACTCTACATTGGTATTTGATGACCTTGTAATGAGAACAGGTATATCTTTTTTTAATTTTTTTTATCTGTTTTTATAAGTGTTGTATGTAGGTTGCCTGTTTTAACTATTGTGTGTTTTGATTTGATCTTAGCACTTATTCCTTTTAATTATCCATCTAGCAGTATGTTTGTTTCATCAAATGTCTTAATTCAAACCACAGGATCACTTACAAAATGCATAGGATGAGGCCTGTTGACGGTCCTGGGGTATTCCTTTAGGGACCCTGGGTAACCAAAGGACTTTGTTTAATCACAATAATTCCCACTGACTGACCTGCTCTGTGGTCCAGTAGGTCCTATACATTTTAGGGCATTTTAGCATTCTTTTAATGGGGCTTTTATCAATCCCTTTTGGTTTTTAAGCAGTTTTCTGAGGGTTTTTTTTAATACTCAGAGCCTTTGCCCCTCGTAGCACGCCTCTTAGAGTGCTGCATTTTAACCCAACCCTAACCCACACTCTTCAGGCCTTCCTCCAAGCCTGTAGTAATGCCCATTTTGGTCACTATTTCCACTAAAAACAAACAAACAAACAAATAAACAAAAAGCTTCATTTTATATACTGGGCCTTCAAAGTGTTCTCCGAAACTATGCCTGGGCTGGCTTGTGTCCATGAAATGGGAAAATTAAAACTTTGTCATAGAGCTAAACCAAATACATCATTGGAAAGGTCTCGACCTGAAGAATAACATATGTCAGTATGAATATTCTACATGGCTCCAGCTTTGAAACACTGACCTTTGAACCCTGACCTCGGTGCATGTCTGAAGGCTCATAATTCAGCAACAAAAGGGGGTACAGACATAGGGGCCAACTGTTATAGAGAGCTCTGGACCTCAGCTATCATGTGAGTATAGTCAAAAACTGGGGGCGCTGTTAAATATGGGTAAAATAAAGTTTCACCAATTTAAGAATTACATATTTAAAATTTGATTACACAGATGTGTTTATCATCAGCGTGAAATCCTTAGTGTACTCTCAATTCAGTATTCATAATTTCCAATTCAAGGAAAAACACTAATATATTTTAAAACTACAATTCCTTACAGCTGCACCATGCAGCTTGATACAATCAGCACCAAAGTTATAGTTCTAACGGTATGCAAAATAGGGTTGTAAAATACGGTCATAAAAAGATATATCTACTCAATATATCAAATATCTAGTAAAGCTGAACTAGTAATTACACTGCATCTAGATGAATTATGTCAAGAAAAAGTAAAGATGTTGGTTTATTTCCAATATTTTAGTTAGTATTCTAGAAATTGAGTTTTAGGTTGGAAGTCTTTCAGTTTCCAGAAGAAAACAACTTTATTTCCGTTCACAACACAATGTTCTTCTTTAGCATTCTGCTATCAAAAACAACTTTATTTCTCAGAATTGAAGGAGATATAATTAAAACTGATGGCCTTAACATGAACCTATATTTGGGATAGATGCGTGGCGATGTTACGGCTTTAGATTTTGTTAAGGAGTGTATATATATGTATATGTGTGTATATACACATATACACACACATATATCTATATATATATATATAGATATATGTATGTATAAAACACTGTAATCTGAGTAGCTACTTATAACACCCTGAAAACATTTTCCAAATGTCGCAGTAAGAATGTTCTTCCTTTATTATCATATAACATTGTAAGAATGTTTTATAAATAACATAATGTAATCTGAGGCCTTCATAACATCCTGAAAACATTTTCCAAATGTTGCTTTGTTAATGTTCTTCCCTTATTATCACATAACATTGTAAGAATGTTTCTTTAAAAATAACAATGTAATCTGAGGCTTTAATAACATCATTAAAACATTTCCTGAATGTTGCTTTGAGATATTCTTCTGTTGTTTTCCTGCAACATCATGAGAATGTTTTATAGAAGAACATTCTATAATCATTAACTCAACAACATCCCCAAAACATCCCCAGAATGCTGAAGACAAATGTTCTACCTTTGTTAACATATCACATCCCAGGAATGTTTTAGAAAAACACATTGTGTAATCTGAGGCATCAATAACATCCTGAAAACATTTTCCTGATATTACTTTGAAAATGTTTTTCATGTGATATCATTTCAGATTGTAGGAACATTTTATGAAATAACATTCTGTAATCTGTTACCTAAACATTGTCCCCAAAATATCCTCGGAATGTTATAGGCAAAACATTCGTCCTTTGTTTACATATCACATTACAGAAATGTTCTATAAAAATGTTTTGTGATCTGAGGCATCAATAACATCCTGAAAACATTTTCAGAATTGCTTTAAGAATGTTCTTCCTTTATTATCATGTAACATTGTAAGAATGTTTAAAAAAACCATAATGTAATCTGAGGCCTTCATAACATCCTGAAAACATTTTCCAAATGTTGCTTTGTTAATGTTCTTCCCTTATTATCACATAACATTATAAGAATGCTTCTTAAAAAATAACAATGTAATCTGAGGCTTTAATAACATCATTAAAACTTTTCCTGAATGTTGCTTTGAGAATATTCTTCTGTTGTTTTCCTGCAACATCATGAGAATGTTTTGTAGAAGAACATTCTATAATCATAACTCAACAACATCCCCAAAACATCCCCAGAATGCTGAAGACAAATGTTCTACCTTTGTTAACATATCACATCCCAGGAATGTTTTAGAAAAACACATTGTGTAATCTGAGGCATCAATAACATCCTGAAAACATTTTCAGAATGTTGCTTTAAGAATGTTCTTCCTTTATTATCATGTAACATTGTAAGAATGTTTAAAAAAAAAACATAATGTAATCTGAGGCTTTAATAATATCCTGAAAACATTTTCAAAATGTTTCATGGAGAATGTCCTTCCTTTGTTATCATGTAACATTGTGGTAATGTTTTTTAGAGGAACATTCTATGATCTCATACCTCAACAACATCCCCAAAACATCTTTAGAATGTTGCACCTAAAACATTCTATCTTTGTTAACATTTAACAATACAGGAACATTATTTGAAATAATAAACATTATTATAATGTTCTTTGAACATTAGATAAAAATGTTTTCTTTAAAACATTAACAGAACCTGTAGGGAATGTTAGCCAATGTTGTGGGAACATTCCCTGCTAGCTGGGTATCCCCTCAAAAAGGTCATGAGCGAGATCTGGGGGGAAACCTGTCGTAACCTCAAAGAACGAAAGGCTCTCAGCTAAAGCACATATAGTTTTGACTCCACAACAGGGTTTACCTTGTTCAAATGCACTTGCTACATGTGTATGGTGTAGCTCTTTAGTTCTAAGACTGAAGTTACCCTCTTTGACCTCCTGTGACTGAATTTCACTGCGTGTAGCAGTACAAAACCGACAGACAAAATCTCCAGAAAAACTCTCCACAAACCCAGCTAATCCATGAGCTCCAAGGTTGTCAGCCACTACACACTGCACAGTACCTCTGATGAATGTTCCTAGATGATCAATGAAAACACCCTGTTGCTCTAAAATGACAAGATCATGCAGAAAAGGCTCAAATATTTTTTTATAGCCAAATGTTTTTACATCTTCACTTTTACAAAGTAATGCAAGATAAATTGAGTTCAGTGATGACTGACAAACTGGCAGCAAGTTCCCTAAAATCCAATAAACCCCACAAAGTTTATGCTTTTTTCGTGACGTCCCTAAGGGATTACAGATCTCGAAGTCATCTATGTAGAGGCACAACGACAGTCTTAATTCCTCACCTGCGAGAAACTCATTATTTTTAAAGTGACTACCGTCTTGATAACATCTATACTCCCCATGTACTGAATGCTGGTCTGTATGACTATCAACAACTTTACGAAGTATATTTTTCTGTTTGAGTAACTGCTCTAAGGTTTTCAGAACAGGAATATACTGGAAGGTTCCTCTTGTCTTTGACTCAAGTATGTACTCTACTGGATCAACAATGTCAAAATTTTCTTTGTAATACTTGCTGCGTTTATGAGCAGTGGCTAGTGGGCCATCCTTTGCTATGCCTTTTAACAAAGGATTACATGAAGATAATGCAGTGGTCAATTCTTTAATTACTATCTGGTCCACAGAGATATTGTGATTCTCAAGGTTTCTTGAACTGCTTCGTTTGATATGGGCACAGATGCAGATCCTATCAAATAATGCAGTTCAGCAACAAGTTCATCTATTGCTGTGCGTGGAACATGGAAATAATTTTCAAGTTTTAGTAAAAGAGATCCTAATTTCAGTTCTATAGTCTTCGATAAATTCTGTTCTTTAGTTTCACTTTCTATATCACTATCAGAATCAACATCACACTCACCATTATGAGCTGAATTATCAGTGTCACCATCTGCTAAATTTTCTACTCCACTAGTGTTTACAATACCTACTTTAAAATCTTGAAGAGAATATGGAGTGTGTTTTCTATTTCTGTGGGACTTGAAAGTACCAGAAATATTTGTCTGGAAAGAGCAGCCCTGAAACATACAAGTCACTGTTTCATGGCTCTTGAGATGGTTATTGATGTGACAAAAATAATCTTGTGCTGATCCTATGTAAGTGCTTGTACACAAATGACAGTTAAATGTAGATGAAGTAACACACTTTTCAACACTTTGATTAATATGTGACCTGCTTAAATGACTATGAAGAGCATTCCAAGTTTTGAATACACACGGGCAATCAGAATAAGTGCATGGGTATGGGTTCCTGCGGCCAAAATTGCCATGAGCTAACCTGTAGTGTTTTAGTAGATGGACTCTTGTGGATACATTTGCCCCACAGTCTTTACAGGACCACATTCATATCTGTTGAAAAAATAAAAGTGAGATTAGAATCAAAACATTAAAGGCAGTCCTATGCAACAGATCCTTCAATTGCCTTGCCAGACTTCCCATCATTTGTCAACCCACTGCCCCTTCAGTAAAAATATAATTTCTAATTAAATGTATGCTTTTATTTTGTTTAATTACTTGTCAGCCCTACAAATCTCAAGAAACAAGTTCTCTAATTCTCCAACACACACACACACACACACACACACTTCAACTTTTAACCAACAGACACAAGCAGCAACTTATATATTAACTAACTATATAAAACTCTGGGAACCGTAGTAACTCACACCACAGACACACACATACACTAATCTGTGTAGTCACGTCTAGAGAGAAGGAAAAAAAACGTCTGGAGAGAAGACGCTTCTCTGTCACCGCGTTAATCGCGCATAAAATAAAAAATAGTACCGTTAAAAGCATTAACAAACTGTCTTTAAAACCATTAACAAAGAACGTATTAACGCATAATACTTTTAACGCGTTAATAACGTCCCGTAAACAGGCCGTTCGCGTTCAACGGTAGCCGAGTTTACCGAGCTAAAGATGCTAACGGAGCTAACCAAGCTCCGTTAGCATCTTTACCGATTACAGTATTTTCGGTCGACACCAGTATCTAAATAGAAACAACTCTTCTTGATACATGAAACAATGGCAGTAAAAAAAAAAATGTTACTTACCTCTATTTCGAGGATGGCTGTGGATTTATCCAGCACCTGTTTCTCCATGTGCATTGCAAAGGATAATGGCGGAGGTAACAAAATCTCGCGTGATTGCGAACGAGATCAGAGGGGATGAGTGGTGTCCTCAAAGGGACAAACTACTACTGATTTTGGTTTTACATCACTGTTACATAACAGAGTTGAGTAGGGTTATCTAAAACAGCTAAGTAAACCTAACATTGCATATTTTTGCTTTCATCCACCACAACCACCTTAAGTTGACATAAAAAACTCAAGGTTTTTGAGTAATTAATATATAATACTATGTTTTATAGCCAACAACAGTGATATTTCCTTTTTTGAGTGCATGATCAAGATAAGTATGATGCAACCACAAAATTCCCAATTCACACTGTGTTGAAACCCATGCCAACATTCTCAGATAAGTTTATTATGACTGTAAGATGTATAGTCAGAAGCAGATTAAACAAATAACACTTCACTGGATGGAACATTTTCTGTTGCTGTGAATAAGCTTGAAGCTTTAAAGTTTGAAATGACTGAAAATGCTGGTAAGGGCGGAAGCATTAAGTGGGATGGGCTAGAGGAAATTTTTGGGGAATGGATTTGTTCCCAATCCCTGACTACATGGACAGTTCAAAGGACGAGGAGGAACTGTGAGAAAGAATGATGAACAATAGCTGATAATCTCTCCTGAAAGAGAGAAGGGGGACGATATACAACACAACCACATACAAACATATCATATAAATAATCATTTTTAATCATCGTTAATAATTTTTAGTCCTTATTCTCTGTAACCATTGTTTAATCATTATTTTTTAATCATTTTTAATCATTATTTGTTAATCTTTTTTTTTTATATATATTCATTGTTGTGCCTTTACAAGAGGAAAGTGTAATCTGATTCAAGTTATGCATACTATCCAAAATGATTTCTGTTATTCCATTATAATCCAATGAGTAAATTGCATTTCATTGTGTGATGTATTTGATCACATTCATCTACTAGGGCCGCCTCACGGGAAGGGGCCAATGGGGGACTTTTCCTGGTTTAAACAGCCGCCAGGTTTTTCGTCTCCATCAGTTGAATGTTGACAGATGATAGGACTTGTAATACCATATACTCATGTTAACTTCACAGATCACCATATTGTATGTTTTTGTTATGCATCATCATATTCAAGTTCAAGAGTTTCATATACGACCATATATCCATGTTAGTAAGCAACACTGGTTATAGTTTCAGTGCCACATATCCTACTCATATTCATACAAGCATAGGCGTTCATTTACCATACATTATCTCCTCGAGCAATTTATGATAAAATCATAAAGAGGAGGGACTATGGCGTTTGCAGCATTACTATCGGCTCATTATTCGATTACTTTTGATTTCTTTTTATTTACTATTCTAGATGTTTATCAGATAGTGCTGTCACAAAATTTAAGGAAATGATTCCTCCACTCGACTCTGTAGCTAATAAAGCAAGTTAATAAAGCAAAGACAGTTTGCTCCTTGGTATAACTGTCAAACCCGTAAGTTAAAACAAATAACACGAAAATTTGGAAGGAACTGGCAATTAACCAAACTGGAAGAATCTCGTTAAATCTGGGCAGACAGTCTCAAAACGTATAAGAGGGGCCTCCGCAATGCCAGAGCAAACTATTACTCAGCATTAATGGAAGAAAACAAGAACAACCCCAGGTTTCTTTTCAGCACTGTAGCCAGGCTGACTGAGAGTCACAGCGCCAATGAGCCTTGTATTCCTTTAGCCCTTAGCAGAAATGATTTTATGAGCTTTTTTAACGACAAAATTTTAACTAATAGAGGCAAAATTCATCACAGAAAGTAGTCAGATAGTACCTGTCTAACCTAACTCAACTGTAAGACCTAATATATATTTAGATTGCTTCTCCCAGATTTCTCTTCAAGAATTGACCTGAGTGATTTCTTCATTGAAATCATCAACGTGTCTCTTAGACCCCATCCCAACTAGGCTACTCAAGGAAGTCTTACCTTTAGTTAACACTCATATATTAGATATGATCAATATAGCCTTATTATCAGGGTATGTCAGGCATAGTCTTTTAAGGTAGCTGTAATTAAAACTCTCCTAAAAAAGTCCACCCTGGATCCAGAGGTGTTAGCCAACTATAGACCAATATCTTCCCTTTCTTTCAAAGATCCTTGGGAAAGTAGTCGCAGACCAGCTGTGTGATTTTCTCCATGATAATTTATTTGAGGAATTTCAGTCAGGAGACAGCACTAGTTAAAATTACAAATGATCTTCTAATTGCTTCAGACAAAGAACTCATCTCTGTACTTGTTTTATTAGATCTTAGTGCAGCGTTTGACACTATTTACCATCAAATTCTGCTACAGAGACTGGAACATTCAATTGACCTAAAAGGTTCTGTACTAAGCTGGTTTAAATCTTATTTATCTGATCGTTTTCAGTTTGTTCACGTTCATAATGAATCATCCTTACGTACTAAGGTTTGTTTTGGAGTTCCGCAAGGTTCTGTGCTTGGACCAGTCCTATTTACTATCACTATATATGCTTCCTTTAGGTAACATCATTAGAAATCACTCGGTAAATTTCCATTCTTATGCGGATGATACACACTTGTATTTATCGATGAAGCCAGAAGAAAGTTATCAATTAACTAAACTTCATAATTGCCTTAAAGACATAAAAAACTTGGATGAGCACCAATTTCCTTATGTTAAATTCAGAAAAAACTGAAGTCATTGTTCTTGTTTTTCTGATGTTGTTCTTGTCTTTATCTCTAGATGGCATTGCTCTGGCCTCTAGCACTATCATAAGAAACCTGGGAGTCATATTTGATCAAGATCTGTCTTTTAATTCTCATTTAAAACAAACCTCACGGACTGCATTTTTTCATTTGCTTAATATTGCGAAAATTAGGCCTATCCTGACCCAAAAAGATGCAGAAAAATTGGTCCACGCTTTGTTACCTCAAGGCTGGATTACTGTAACTCTCTATTATCAGGTAGCTCTAGTAAGCCCTTACTAACTCTCCAGCTAATTCAGAATGCAGCGGCACGTGTACTAACAGGAACTAAGAAACAAGATCATATTTTAGCTTCTCTGCACTGGCTCCCCGTAAAATCCAGAATTGAATTTAAAGTCCGTGTAAAGCAGCAAAAAATGTCTGTTATAAGTTTGTCATATCACAGAAATATGTGTCATTAATCACTGAGCCAAATTTCTCGTCTCGTCTCGTCTCATCTCATCTTCTTCCGCTTATCTGGGTCTGGGTCGCGGGGGCAGCAGCCTCAGCAAAGAAGCCCAGACAGTCCTCTCCCCAGCCACTTCCATCAGCTCTTCCGAGGGAACCCCGAGGCGTTCCCAGGCCAGCTGGGCGATGTAATCCCTCCAGCGTGTCCTGGGGCGGCCCCAAGGTCTCCTCCCGGTTGGACACGCCCGAAATACCTCCCAAGGGAGGCGTCCGGGTGGCATCCTTACGAGATGCCCGAACCACCTCAACTGGCTCCTCTCGATGTGGAGGAGCAGCGGCTCTACTCCGAGTCCCTCATGGATGTCCGAGCTTCTCACCCTATCTCTAAGGCTGAGCCCAGCCACCCTGCGGAGGAAACTCATTTCAGCCGCTTGCACTCGCGATCTTATTCTTTCGGTCACTACCCAGAGCTCGTGACCATAGGTGAGGATTGGAATGTAGCTCGACCGGTAAATCGAGAGCCTCGCTTTTTGGCTAAGCTCCCTCTTCACCACAACGGACCGGTTAAGCGCCCGCATCACTGCTGACGCCGCCCCAATCCGCCTGTCAATCTCCCGCTCCATCCTACCCTCACTCGTGAACAAGACCCTGAGATACTTAAACTCCTCCACCTGAGGAAGGACCTCCCCCCGACCCGGAGAGGGCAATCCACCCTTTTCCGGCTGAGAACCATGGCCTCAGACTTGGAGGTGCTGATTCTCATCCCAGCCGCTTCACACTCGGCTGCAAACCGTCCCAGCAAGAGCTGGTAGTCACTGTTCGATGGAGCTAGGAGGACCACGTCATCCGCAAAAAGCAGGGACGAGACCCTCCCGTTACCAAACCTGACACCCCCCACCACTCAACTGCGCCTAGAAATTCTGTTCATAAATGTTATGAACAGAACCGGTGACAAAGGGCAGCCCTGGCGGAGTCCAACTATCACCGGGAACAGGTCGAACTTATTGCCGGCCACGCGAACCAGAAATATGTGTCATTAATCACTGAGCCAAATTTGAAAGATTAAAAAAATTGCTAAGTATATAAAATTAGCTCTCAAATTCATGGAAAAACAAGCACTTCTCTCTGCTGTGAAACACTGGAGGCGTGTCCGGAGGTATGTCTGCAGCCTCTTGTCTCATGACTCCAGGCTGCAGTCAGTCCACGCCCACTCGCGGGAGGGAAGCATCCTCCGTGTACTGTACAAAGACGTAACCCTGCACCGGCAGCTGGCGGAACGGAAGGATGTAATCCAGGGAGGGAGAGTGTCCGTTTGGCTCCACTGACTGAAAATATTTTTTCCAGTGGATGTCTGAGTTACAACATGACTGAGCTAACTGGAGTAGTTTCATGTCGTATCCGACAACGGGAGGCTTTTAACAGATGACGTCCTGATGTTAGCTTTGCTGCTGCTGTTAGCTGTCTCTCTCAGCTGCAGTCACTGATGCTTTCTAGACATCGTGATTTCCCCAAACTGAATAAAAACCACACATAGCAACACAAAACTGCTTTGCTAGCTCAATCATGTTGTAACTAAGACATCCGCTGGAAAAAATATTTTTCTCACGGACCGTTTATTGAGTTATTACAGACACCGCTAATGGCTAATGGCTAACGGCTAACGGCTAACAGCTAACGGTTAGCCCAGCTAATCTATAATAACCATGTTAATTCCAAAATGTGCACACAGAAATAGTAATGTTTGTTCAATCATTGTGTTGTTGTACACGGTGATTTAGTGACGTGAAAAATGTAATATGTGTATAGTGAAACTGCTGGTTTTCTATACTACTGCTTCTTCTACTGCTGCTTCTTCTTCTTCTTCTTCTTCTCTCAATTTATTGGCGGATCGCAAACAACTTCCAGGTGCATCCCGCCACCTACTGTACAAGAGTGTGTATTTATACTGCTACAGCCTCAGGGGTTGTGTTTGCAGCAGGGATAGCTCCGTTACGTAACGCGGCTATGATTTAAGGCCTGCCCATTAAATCCAGAACATTGAAACCTGCAAGCACAGTTTGTGGAGCCTAGCTCCACAATTCCATTGTAAATGGTTGAAAGGCTTTTTTACACATTTTGAGGAGTACTTTTATGACCTATTTAATGTGTTCAGAAGAAAATAGCAGAATTTGCTTTGTACGGACTTTAAAATCCTACTGTTAACTTATAAAGCTCTAAATGGTCAGGCTCCATCATATCTTAGAGAGCTCATAGTGCCATATTATTCCCCCAGAACACTGCGCTCTGAGAATGCAGGGTTACCCGTGGTCCCTAAAGTTGTGGTCCCTAAAGTCTCCAAAAGCCAGAGCCTTGAGCTATCAGGCTCCTCTCCTGTGGAATCATCTTCTTGTTGCGGTCCACATTTAAGAGTAGACTTAAGACTTTCCTCTTTGATAAAGCTTATAGTTCGGGCTGGCTCAGGCTCGGCTTGTACCAGCCCCTAGTTAGGCTGACTCAGGCCTAGCCTGCCGGGGAACCCTCTTTAATACACCGGGCACCTTCTCTCCTTCTCTCTCTCTCTCTTTCTCTCGTGTCCTCTTACTGCATCTCGCTAACTCGGCTATACTGCATGTCACTTACTCGGCTTCTTCTCCAGAGCCTTTGTGCTCCACTGTCTCTCAGGTTAACTTATATTGCAGCGGTGCCTGGATGGTGTGACGTGTGTGGTTGTGCTGCTGCCGAGGTCCTGCCAGATGCCTCCTGCTGCTGCTGTTATCATTAGTCATACTTCTACTGTTATTATACACAAATGATTATTGTCACACATGTATACTATCAGATATTAATATGTACTTTCAACATATTGTACCACAACAGCCAGAATTATAATTATAATATTATTATTTTCATTAATGTTGTTGTAAGCTACTGTCATTACCATCTGTCCTGCATCTCTCTCTCTCTCTGTCTCTGTCTCTCTTTCTGTCTCATTATGACATGCGGATTACTGTTAATTTATCATGTTGATCTGTTCTGTACGACATCTATTGCACGTCTGTCCGTCCTGGAAGAGGGATCCCTCCTCAGTTGCTCTTCCTGAGGTTTCTACCGTGTTTTTTCCCCCGTTAAAGGGTTTTTTTGGGGGAGTTTTTCCTTATCAGCTGTGAGGGTCCTAACGACAGAGTGATGTCGTATGCTGTAAAGCCCTGTGAGGCAAACTGTGATTTGTGATATTGAGCTTTATAAATAAGATTGAATTGAATTGAATTTATTACTGGTTTATAAGACACTATAAGACCCTATCAGATGAAATTAATAAGGTGTTAATAATAGTTAATAATGATCCTTTGCAGCTACCGGCTCTAAAGTGGGAACAGTGTTGTATAAATTATGGAGCAGGTTGAATGCCAGGTCGGTGAGACACAAGACACGGAAATATTGCACCACAAAATGATCAAATATCTGGTGAATAAAGTCTCGGATATGGAAGAGCACAAGGAATATCTGGAAAATAAATCCAGGCAAAACAATGTGCATATATTCAACATACCAGAGAAAAGTGAAGGTAACAATATGATCGCCTTCCTTAAGAAACTTTTTAATGAGGTGCTTAAAATCCCAGGGGACTTTAACATCATCAGAGCGCACCATATCTTCAGAGAAGGTAAAGATCAGACTATACAGATAATTGTTGCCTTCGTGAACTTTGAAACAAAGAAGCAAATATTACATGCGGCTTGGGGCATTAAGGAATTAACTTACAATGGCGTGTGCATCTTTTTGACCACGATTTTACCTTCAAAGTGAAACAACAGAGAGCCCTTTACAGACCTAGGAGGGAACAACTTAAGGCCAAGAATATCAAATCCTATATCTAAGCTGAAGGTTTTCAGTGAAGATGGGACCTAGCAGACGTATGGAGGTCCACAGGTTGTGGCAAAGGCTCTCGAGGAGTGGGGTCTGTTGTTGTTATTTATATTGGCTGAATGATATCATAGTTTCACAATTTTTTTCTTTCTTTCTTCTCTCTCTCTTTTGCCTCTGATGTATTAGTTTTGACCTATGTCCATCATTATATCAGTATCAGTATTTTTATGTGAGGACCATCAGATTGGCATGGGTTTTTTTGCTTATGGTCTTTTTTTTGACTTGCTATTATATGAATTTTCACCAATACATGTTTAATTTCATTAAAATGGAAAGGGGTTAACACAGCTATAATGCTAGTCAATGGCTGAGCAAATACAGGCATGTATTGCTGTTTTTGTGTTTTATATATACTTTAGTAAGTGTTTTTTGGTTGTGAAGGTGTTGGGTAGGATCCCCACTAAGTTTGAAAAGCAGATTAATTCATTTCTACATTTTACTTTATATGGTGTATGGCATGTAGTAGTATAACAATTGCAACCTATAATTGTAATGGAAGATAAAGAAAATGTTAAAATTACATGTGTGCAAGAAAGACACTCAAATGCTGAAAATGAGTTAAAATGGAAATCAGAATGTGGTGGGTCTACATATTTTAGTCATAGTCGTAGTAATAGTAGGGGTGTTATGATTTTGTTTAGGAAGGAGCAGCAACATACAGTTCATTCTGTCCAAACTGATGAGGATGGGAGATGGATTTTGTTATATGTAACTGTTGATAATTTACATATAAATTTAATCAATATATATGCTCCAAATGAAGATAATGCATGCCTTTTTGAGAAAATTCATGATGTTATTTTCTGTCAAAAAATGATCAAAATATTATAGTTAGAGATTTCAATACTGTTTTAAATATAAACAAGGACCGTGCAGGCACTCATTTATTTAATAACCATCCACAGGCACTTAGTGAAAGTCAAGAAACCATGGCATCTTTAGATCTAGTGGATATTTGGAGGTTACAAAACCCTGATTCAAATAGATACACATAGCAAAGAGGACAACAAGCAAGCCGTATAGATTATTTTCTCTTTTTCTCTTGCTTCCAAGGTGTCAAAATGTATTATTGGTGATCATTTAAGATCTGACCATGCTATTGTAACGACTCAAATTTTTACTGCGCTGAACATCCTCAGGAGCGTGGCTACTGGAAATTAAACCTGTTGCGTCTAAAAGGACTGTTTATTGAAATAACAAAAGTTTTTATCAGAGAATTTTTGGAAAATAATGAAAATTCATCTGACCCACATAACATCTGGGAGGCCTTTAAGTGTGCTTACAGCAGTCATGCTATTAAGATGGGGTCATGGGATCATGGAGTCATGGAACAAAAACAATATCTGATGAAGGAGACGAGCTTAATCGAATAGATAAATGAACTGAATAAAAAGTTGGATGAAATGCGGTTCCCCTTTGTAGAAATAACTTATTTACTTAAAAATAAGCAATTGGAACTGGAGAATTTATATTCTGAGCGTGTAAATGGTATTATCAATAGGTCTCGTGCTACTTGGATGGAAAAAGGGGAGAAGTGTACTGCTAATTTTTTAAGATTACATCAAAGTAATTTTGTCAAAAAAAAAAAAAAAAATTATAAATTTATTTGCCACAAATGGTGTTATTTTAACATCTCCTCAGGAAATATTGTGTGAGGAGGTGGATTATTTTAAAGTCATATTTTCTTTTGAAAAAGAACTCGAGTCTCTTGGTGACTCTGATATTGATTCATTCTTTCTGGCAAACTGTGATCAGACACTTTCAGTGCGGAAGCAATTAAGTTGCGAAGGTGAAATACTAGTGGAGGAGTTACTGAATGCCATCAACTCTTTTTTCCCGGGGAAGTCACCTGGGATTGATGGTATTCCTTTTGAGGTTTACAATATTTTTTGTACAGAAATTAAAAAAACCCTCATGGCATCCTTTAATTACTTATTTTGCTCAAGGTATATTATCAGATACACAGAAAGAGGGCATTATTAGATTACTTTTAAAGCAAGACTCACAAGGGCATTATAAAGATCCTCTCTATATGAAACATTAGAGACCACTGACACTTCTTTGCTGTGATAGCCATATCCTTTCTAAATGTACTGCATTAATAATAAAAAGAATAATTGGTGATATAATAAATTATGATCAGACGGGGTTCATAAAAGGACGCTTTATTGGCTATAACACACGGCATCTCCTCGATACAATAGATTATTATGAAAGCAAACAAAAACCTGTAATATTATTTATTGCTGACTTTGAAAAGGCCTTAAATAAAGTATAATGGGATTTTATCCAAAAATCTCTTCAGTTTTTCAATTTTGGAGAAACCCTTATTAAATGGGTGATCATGTACAACCAACCCAACAGAAAAATAGTAAACAATGGACACTCTAATAGTTTTACTCCGTCTAGAGGCATACGTCAAGGGTGTCTGTTAAAATCAGAAGTAACTCATGTATTACAGGAGTAAAACCAAGTGGTATTGAAACAAAGCTGACATTAAATGCAGATGATGCAACTTTTTTTTTTCTGCAGCCTGAAAAATCTTCATTAGATGCCCTCATACTTGATTTAAACCTTTTTTCAAAATTGTCTGGACTAATGCCGAATTTTGGTAAATGCACTGTTATGAGAACAGGATCATTGAGAGGTACAGATTTTGGTTTACAGTGCCAAGCTCCAGTTAAATGGTGTAATGGTTCAGTAGATGTTTTCGGAATTCATATTCCAGATAATCCAAAAGGTTTAGTTAAGATAAATTATGATAGAAAATCAGAGAGAATTGAAAAAGTTTTACAACTTTGGAAAGGCAGGATTTTGACCTTACAAGGAAAGGTTACACAGATTAACACTCTTGTAATTCCTCAGTTCATTTATCTCCTAATGGCACTTCCTTCACCAGAGGCATCTTTTTTTTTAAACTTTTGAACAAAAAATATTCAAGTTCCTTTGGAATAATAAGACGGATAAGATTAAAAGACAATACATTTATAATTCATATGAAAAGGGTGGCTTGAATTTAAAAAAAAATATTGCAGTAATGAACTCATCCCTAAAAGCATCCTGGATTGATAAGATTTACCATAACAGTTCCTGGAGAACAAGTCAAAACCTATTGTCAGTGTATTTTTTATTTTTTAATTTTTTGACTGTAAATTGTTTCCGTTCTTCCAGTTAAAATCTTACCATCTTGATTTACTATATAAAGATATATTAGTGAAACTTTAACCATTTTTTAAAGATGCACTGAAGGCTTAGTTGAGTTTCCAATATTATCCTCCGACACCCCTGAAGATATTCTAAATCAAGTGATATGGATGAATTCATAAGTATTAATAGATGAGAAGCCTGTTCTATGGGAAGCATTTTGGAGAAATGGAATTGTTTTTGTAAATGACATACAGGTGATCTCCTGTCATATCATATCATTTTTCAGATTATATGGACAAATATGTAATATCATTAATTTCAATCAGTTGATTTCAGCCACCCAAATTAATTGGAAACGGGAGTTAAAATGTTGTGGATACAAACTGCAGGTCTGTGCACAAGATGTCAGAAATGGTTATCTAGAACAAAAATTAACAAAAAAAAAAAATCATTTTATTTTACAACACAGAGGCCTTACTGCTTTTCCACACTCAGTCTCTACTTTTTGGGAAGATGAATTTAATATTTTGATACTTTGGAAACAATTTTTCGGAACAATTTATAAATCAACAATTGATTTTTACTCTAGAATTTTTCAATTGAAGATTTTTTATCCAATTACTGCTACTAAAAAGCAACTTAATATGTTTAATATTGTAGAGTCATCATTATGTAGATTTTGTAATGAAGAAGAGGAAGACCAGATGCATTTATTTTTTTAACTGTTCCTATGTTGCAAGTTGGTGGACCAATATCCAAAACTGGCTAAGGACATTGGATATCTGTCTTAAATGTATAGCTTTAAATATTATGTTGGGAGATTTGGATGTGGATTTGGAAATTGTCCCCAGATAACAATACAATTATTTTATTAGGTAAAATATTTATATTAAAAACTCAATCAAGAACCAGCCTAGATATAAGTTTGTTCAAAAATATATTGCGAAGCCAGTTTCTTTTGGAAAAAATAATCGCTAAAAATAACTATAAAGTAGCACTACATAATATGAAATGGGAAAAAATCTCCTCTATTGAAGAGCGGGATTATATACAATTATAAATATGCTTTTTCATATGTTTATCTTGTTTGTTTTAATGTGATGCTATTGGAAATTTATCTCTTGAATATTGGAGGGGATCCTATATGTTTTATTTTGTCTTGTCTTATTCTTTTGTTTTCATTTGTGTTTCTTTGTTTGATGTTATGTTAGTATATTGTTGTGTGTGATGTTTGTTTGTATGCTCGCCTGCATTAAATTAATAATAATAATAAAAAACAAAAAAACATTGCAGATGTAGTCAGACGGACTGCAGAAGACGACCCTGGCTCTTGTAGCCATGCAGGTAAACAAAATAAACTCCCTAGAGAGGAATTAATATGTTACGGTGTATGTTTTAGCAATCGTGAGAGTGAAAGTTTTTTCTACTGTGTTTCAGACAATCCCAGGTCAGCATCTGAAGCAGTTCCTGGATGAAGTGGGACCTTTTCCCGGAAACACCTTCTCTGATGTAAAACTCAACAGGAAACAAGTGGATGATGATGACTAAACTAATCAATGGCTTCTGTGACAGCCTCATCACGTGGCTTGGCAACCTTGATGAGGGTGTCTTGAAGACCACTGCCACCATGTTTGATCTAAGCAACTGGCATGAAGACATCACTGACCTGGCCACCTTTGGCCTGGCTGATTTTGAGACTTTTGTCACTCACTTTGGGTGATGATGGGTGACAGGGTGAATGTTTGGTGGTAATACAGTGTTCCACAGAGCTCCCTAAGTAACAAAACTTTTGGAAAAGCCAAATGAACTGAGATCTGTAATTATTTTTACAACTCAACTATAAGGCTTCCAATCCTTTTTTCCTGTTTTTGACCATAGTTCAATCAATCAATCAACCAATCAAACTTTATTCATATAGCGCTGTTCATACATTAAAAATGCAACACAAAGTGCTTCACAAAATTGAAACATACAACAAAAATACTATAAAAACTGAAAACCCGCCCCTCCCACCCCCACATATAAACACACACACACACACACACACACACACACACACACACAGACACACACACACACACACACACACACACACACACACACAGAGTCAATGTAGTAACATGGCAGGGCACTGAGGACCCAGGTGAGGAAAAAACCACCTATGGGGAGCTCATCCACACTAAGAGGTGTCACAGCCTACGGCCAAAGGGAGCGCTGCCACAGAGACCACTCCGACCGGGATAGACCAGGGTAGACTCCACACATGGTGCAGAGCCTCCCAGTCCTCCGGACCTGAGGGATCTCCAAAACGACGCCCCCATGGGCAGACCAGAAACACCTCCCAGTGTGGAGTCCCCCCATGAGTAAACACTGGAGCTAAAAACTAAAAACTAAAAGACTAAAAGGCAATATGATAAGATAAAACAAGTATGAGATAAAATAATGATAAAATGCATAAAAACGTAAGGATTTAAAAATAATAATAATAATAAAGATTTAAACATTAAAATAATATTAATAGTAAAATAAATAAATAAATAAATGAAGATTTTAAAATTTAATAATAATAAAATACATAAAGATTTAGAAATAAATCATTTAAAAGCAGTGGAGATTAAAATATATAATATAACATATAATAGAAGAATTAAAAGAGTAAAAGTAATTAGTTAAAAGCCAAACTAAAAAGGTGAGTTGTTGCATTAAAAATCAATATAAAAAGGAAATATGTCCTTATGTTGTGTTTTCATCACGAGCGAATAAAGCACCTAACTCTGAATCAATCCACTGAAATTTTTTAAGTTCAAATAACACGTTTGTCTTAGTATGCCATTTTGAGGAAATAAGATTCCCATGATCCTTTTCTAAAGAAAATAATAACATACTAGAGTGAAAAGAATGCATCAGAATTCTTCAATGTTGAAATAATGATTGATATCTGGATGTTGCAATAGGTAAACAATTAATAGAATTATTGACTTTACTGGGTGCATAATAAAGAGTTTATGAATGTCAACAGGACACTGTTCCCACCTTAGATCTAGTAGCTGCAAAGATGCATTATGAGCTGTTGCATATTAATCATTTATTTCTTGCAAATTAATAATTTATTAACGTTTATACGACACTGTTCCCACTTTAGATCCGGTAGCTGCAAAGGATCATTATTTACTATTTATAAGTGCATAATTAAGCATTTATTAACCATAATATGGCATATATATTAACTTCTTATAGTCTCATTAATGTTAATAAACATCTTGTTAATATTGATAAATTGTCTATAAAGTGTTAAGGATGTTCTAGTACCCAATAATATCATATAAGTCAATAATAAATGTGTTATATGCTATTATTAACACTCATTAGGTCTTATTAATGTTATTAAAAACCCTATTAATTTCATCTGTCTTATACACCAGTAATTAATGTGGTTAATATTATTTAATTAACCCCTATAAATTATAATTAATGTAAATAGACATCTTAGGTGTTTATGCCGAGCGAACCTGAAGAAGCCACGGGCGAAACGCATAGTTCGCTCTGAATAAAATCACAGCAATTCAGTTCAGTGTGCGGTGGTTTATGTTGATGTTTAGACATCTTAGTAATATTTAGTATAGCTTTATAAATTGTTACCAAAGTTTCTATTAAGTGCATATAATGCTCCTATAAGCAATACTGTCAGTTATGTTGTAATAAACACACATATAGCCTTATTACTGTTAATAAGCATCTTATACCATCTTAAAGGTGTTCATTAACTGTTAATTTGTGCTTATTAAGCATTAATTAATGCTTATTACAGTACCTTAATATAAAGTGTTTCCGGCGTGAAGATCGTCAGAAGGTTTTGTGGAACGTCACCTTGAAGAGGCCATAAAATCCAAACCGTTCGAGTAATGACAAAGTTATACAGAAGATTTGTTCAGCAGGAGTTGGCCTGTAATGTGTACATGTTTTAAGCTGATATGATAAATGGTGTAGGAGACGATATTTTTTGAAAAAGTTTGAAAAGAGCATTTTTGAGGCTAAATCTTACTTTAAAAGGGCAAATAGCTCACTTCCTGTTGGGTTTAGGTCAGTGGTGTTTTGTGCGTGATTTGTAGATCTCGATTAGACAAACAAGCCTGTTTTGGGCCCATTTTGATCTTTCTACGACATTCCTACGGGCCACAGTGGCCATTTTAGTGTGCCTGAGAGCTGATTTGAAAAATATAAGGTTTAACAGTGATCCGTTTTTTTTTAGCTGATCACTACATTTTTGTGGTTAAATATTTCACATTGCTTATGGAAATAAATACACATCCATTAATTATTATTAACAGTAAATTGATGTGAATTGTTGTGTTATTATTTTTTCTGTTGTTTTCTCAGTGAGGTGAAAATAAACTGGCAGTTTGGCGTGCATATATATGTATATATATTATATATATATTCATTCATTCATCTTCTAACCGCTTCATCCTCTTGAGGGTCGCAGGGGGGCTGGAGCCTATCCCAGCTGCAATCGGGCGAGAGGCAGGGTACAGGACAGGTCGCCAGACTATCGCAGGGCTGACACATAGAGACAAACAACCATTCACACTCACACAATTTAGGACAATTTAGAGTTATCAATTAACCTAGTCCCCAAATTGCATGTCTTTGGACTGTGGAAGGATGCCGGAGTGCCCGGAGAGAGCCCATGCTGACACGGGGAGAACATGCAAACTCCACACAGAAGGGCTCCCACACCCGGGATCAAACCGGCAACCCTCTTGCTGTGAGGCGACAGCTGCCTGTTATAGCTGTGAGACTACTGCTGCCTCACTGTGTGACAGCTGAATATAGGCTATGAGGCAATAGATAAATAGCAGTTTTCCTTGTAAATCCTGTAATGATGCGTTGTTGTGTCTTATTGGGCTGGTAAAATACAATAAGGAGATATTACTTGATGTTATGGATGGATGATTATAAACCCAGTATTGTTGTTTTGATGGTCATAGCTGGAAGATATATTGTAATCAGAGGGATGTACAGTATGTACAGCTGGACACTGAGTTGTCAAATCTCCTAAACATTGGAACATTCCTTTGTTTTTTCTTTGTTTCTTTTCTATTTTTCCAGCCGTCTTAGCAGAGGGTATCAAGGTAAAGCACTCTGTCAATGAATTATTGGATGTAGAGAAGAGGGATGGAGAGAGGGGAAGAGAGAGAGCTCTGCAGATTTGTCAGTAAGGTTGCCAGCTGAGAAGTTATCTACTCTCTGCTTTGGCAAAGTAATCAATTTCTGCCTCTTCTGCTAGAAAACAGCTTCACACTTTCTCTGCTGCCGATTTACTGGTGCTCTCGAACATACTTTCAACACTTCAAGTCCATCTAAATATAATATACTGGGTTTTTGTTTTTAGTCATATTTTTCAAACTGGAGTTATAGATAGTCAGCTTAACCTATTGGTAGTTAATGCAAGGACCCAGATATTCACAGTGGCTGTGAAGAATATTATACACTGCATTTTTCTCAGTGTAAAATTAAAGGGTTTGTCACACATTACACAATGGCAAAAATATCTGATACAAACAAAAAAAGAGAAAAAAGTTTAGCTGCTATTGCTTTGCTGCTTTAAAGCCAGGTGAGAGGAAGTGAGGTGATTGTTTACTTTATCCCCTCAGTCCTGCTCCACCCACCTATAGATTGAGCCTCATGCATGAACGTTTTCTTATTTTTTTCATATATTTGTTCTTTCACAAAGCAATGAGAGGAAAGTAAGACAATCCTACAAGGGATTCATGAAATATGCACTGACAGACAAGTCTGTTCTTACCCACCTGATGTTGTTGATGATGTTGTTGATGAATTGCTTCAATCTTAAATCAGATGCACGTGCCAGGTAATTTGCAATTAGCATAGGACTAGGCCCCAGTTAACCCATAGAAGGGTAGCAGAATTAAGTGCTGAGTGCAAACTACAAACCAACAAGCCACTGACATTTGACAGGTAATGTTAAACTCAGACTAAAGTGGAAAAGACAGAGGAGGAGATCAAAGAAATAAATTAAACTTTAACTTTTTAGACAGAATTATGGGAAAAACAGTCATCAGCACAAAACATTCATACAATCAGTACTTACACTTCATTAGAAATCTGAAAACAAATGCCACTGTTGTTTACGGTTTCTGTTCTGTCTCCACCTTATTCTGTCTTTCTGCTGTGAACAACATCTGAGGCACTTAACTGTCACTTAAAAACTCATGAGCCAATGGGGACCCAACCCTTAAAAAAAACAGCACACCAGAGAGCTTTGTGTCAGAACCGCAAACAAATTGTGGGTTCCAATCTCCATACTACCATACTATGTATTCACTAGCAGGAACCACGCCACAACAATATGTCGTTTAAATGTTTATTCTAATTCAGGAAGTGTAGTTGTTGAGGAATGGTGAATGGATGTAAGTTGGGGGTGAAGGTGGAAGAGGGATGTCTTCTCTTAAGTTGGTCTGGGAGGATGAACTTGAGATTGGGCAGAGGGAGACTCTGTGTGGGGGTTCCATCTCAATTCTTTTCCTACCTGAGCTGATTACTGGCCCCCCAGACAGTACCGAGAAAGAGACATGGGAGAGGTATGCACCAGACTGAATTAGGAGAGATGGTGGAAGACAGGAAGAGAGGAGGGTGAAGAAATGTTGGTAGGGATGAGGTAGGATGGGTGATGCATGAAGGGAAGGGAAAGGGAGGGTGGGCCGAGAAATCTGAGACAAACGGAGCAGGATGGTTGACCAGGGCCCTATTTTAGAAAGCAGGATTAGTGAAAACTCTGAGTATGTTGAGCCTGAGATGAGGGAAACTCTGAGTTTTCCGTTTCAGAAAGCCAGCTCAGCAAAACCCTGAGTCAGTTACTTTGGCAACATACTCTGTGAAGCAAATCTGCTGGCACGCAGGTTTGCTTCATCTAAGCCTGAGGCTGAGAGTGGCGCAGGTAGGAGAAACATGGCATGTCCTTTAGTGAATGAAGTGGTTGACGTTGGGGCACAGCTTATATAGAGGCTGCTGCATAAGGAGAAGGTGATTAGGCACCGTTTGGATTTCTCCCCGGAGGAGTGTCTGTATGAAAGATAGTGTTTGACCTCACAATCTTTCATTTATCTTAACAATCTGTTCCACCCAGATATATCAAATATTACACATTGTGGATTTACATAGTCATTGGAGCAAATTTTATGCATCGCCCTTTGATTCTTTGGCAGCAGCAGTTTTCTTTCTAACATCAGAGACACTGAACACATCAGACAGCAGTTTGACAGGCTGTAAGAAAAGTGACTCTGGCTTTGAAAAGACTTGTGCCCGTTTTTTGTGGTTTTCCCTGGACATAAATCAGAATCGATTATCAAAGTATTTGCAATGGAGCATCAGTGGCTTAGTGGATGGAGCGGACACCCTGTGATCAGATGCCCAGCACCTGATGCAGTGGCGGCGGGTTCAAACCCAGCCTGCAGCCTCTCCCTGCGTCGTTCCCTCTCTCTCTACACATTACACTGTTTTGGCATTAAAGGCAACAAAAGCCCTGAATTCCAAAGAACTGCAAGTTTGTCAGTGTTAATCAGAAATTAATCTATGTTACATGATGCAATGATTCATGAATACTTTTCATATATTCAAAGATTCCACGGTGTAACTGGCTCATTTATGGGATTCAACACCCCATAATAGCTCCATCTGAGCATAAAGGAGATTACGTGAATCAGAAGTCATTTCGCAGCAGTTCAGCAATTCAAGTAACCTCAGCCTAATATTGACAGAATGAAGAAAGTATAAGCAAAACTTTAGTCTGTACAACATTTTTGTGTTTGATTTTGAGTTGAGTTTGGGCTCCATCAGATTACAGCTGAATAAGATGATATAGCAAATGATATTAAAATATATGAACTGTTTGGTTTCTGTATTTTCTGTATATTAGACACATTAACACATCACATTACATAACATCACTTCACATTACCTATCAACACACTCTGCAGTCTGTTCCCATCACACCTCATGCTGTTTCACTGCAGCTCACGTGTTTTTTTTTTTTTCATTTAATCTCAGACTCAGCTAGGATGAAACAAGTGGCTTTCTGCTTTCTGCCACTGAATATCACGTTATCTGCATTCCACTGATGATGTCTTTTGGTGCTTGCCGTGACATACTCAGAATTGATTGAACTAATGCTGAATGTTCTGGAACCAAAAACTCAGAGTTTCTCAGCTCAGGCTCAGTCAATCGAGCATGAATCGGAAGTGTGGAGGATGATGTCAGATGTGCTGGGATGATGAGAAGAACTGTAGGAGTGTGATGATCCCTGTGTCATCTAGGGGTGTGTCTGCTGTGAGAGTTTGTCAGGCCTGTCTCTCCCAAGCTGACTTGATTGCAACTCAGTGCACCTGAGCCCGGTGCACTGAGTTGCAAGGATCAAAGGCTCCTGTTTACACAAGCCTTTGATCAACATTTGACATGAGAGTGAGACACTGAAGGGCAATGATGGCCAGTGATTAGTTTGATAACGAAATTGATACCAGTTAGGTAGGTTTCGATGGTGGACGACCAGTTTTTTTGATTGGGATGAGCATGGGTGATGAAATTGCATTTTGACAAGATGTACAGAGAGGGAAATGGCCACAGGTAAGTGTTGTGATATGCCTTGAAGCAATTCCAGCTGGTTAAGTATGCAGAAAGAGTGCTTGGGGTGAGGCTGTTAAGGATGGCTTCTGTGAAGCATTAGAGAGTTTTCTTAGCTGAGGAGCTAGTTGAATGTTGTGGCTGAGAACAGTGGGACTGGTGTAGTGTGGAGATCTGATTCTGGGGTCAAGTGTCTGAATTTCTGGAATGAGAAACGACAGTGAATTGGCAATGCTGTCATAGTAACCAGGAATGTGGGCTGCCCTGAGAAGGAAGGGGTGTTGAGCTTATATTAATGTGAGTCTGCGCATGAACTGCGTGATGGCTGGGGAACGAGAATGCCCTTTGTTAAGGATCTCTATGGCTGCAGTGTTGTCAGAGTGTATTAGTATGGACTTCCTAGACCATTCGTGCCCCCAAAGAATGGCAGCTATCATGATGGGATATAGGTCATGAAGTGTGGATGAGGGAGAGTGGGACTCTGAGTCAAGAGCTTTGATCTCTGTGGGCCATGTGGAAGTGAACCATTTCCCTCCGTAGTAACCGCCGAGGCCTACGGAAGGAGCTATGTACAGTATGTGTTAAGTTGAGTGACAAAATCATCATAGAAGAAAGAAATGTTGCTACAAGAAGAAAGGTATAAGGTGTTGCTGCAAACACATTTCCATTTTGCATACATCATCCAAAACAACTTGGAGAGAGAGGATGGCTGTGGCTTTAGTTAAAAGATTGGAAAGGGAGGTTTGGCTTGTGGAATTATGCGAATGGCATAATTGAGGTGGCCAAGAAGGGCCAGTAGCTGGCGTTTTGTGCATCTGTCTACCAGAAGATAGTTTGACAGAAGCAGAGTCCAGGTTGATGCCTAGGAATGATGGAAATGCTAGGCCTTGAGGTTTTCTCTTCAGAGGGAGGAATTCCAAGTTCTGAGAAAGCTTGTGTAAAGGTAGGGAGCCCGTGGTGAGGAGGTGAGGATGGTGGAGTGACAATGAGAAAATTGTCGAGAAGATGAAGAACGTAAGGGAGCCTGTAATTGTTGGTCAGGATCCGGCACAGGGCTTCTGAAAGTGAGTTGAAGAGACTGAGGCGCTGTGTGTGGAAGAGGGACGGGACTGTGGTGGTGGAATGCTGACTGTGCATGCTGTGGCAGAGTGGGAGGGGGCTCCACATAGCTCGAAAGAGAGAGATGGTTCAGGGATGAAGGCATGAGGGTCTAAGGTTGAATGGATGAGGACGCTGATGAGGCGTTGTGTGTGGAAGAGGGACATAAGCGTGGTGGTGGAACTCTGACTGTGCATGCTTTGGCAGGGTGGGAGGGGGCTCCACGTGGCTCGAAAGAAAGAGATGGTTGAAGGATGAAGGGATAAGTGTCAAGGGTCGAATTGATGAGGGATGAAAGGATGAGGGTAACTGGCAGGGTGGTGGCTATCGTCACAGAACATTCACCTTTCCCACAGGCCAAAGGGCTCTTGGTAGCTGGGAGCTACAATAGAATTCAGCTTCAGATCCGGTTTGTCCTTTTGCTATTTTTGTTGTGTTTGAAGTAATGGTAGATAGCATCTGATAAAATGTTTCCAGAAGTGATCAGACAATATCTGGGTATGGCACCAACGTCGTCGACTGAGGAGCTCAGAGTCAGGGTAGGACACTAGAGGGAGCGATAAGTCATGTCATCCCATGATGAGAAGGTTGGGTGTGCCTGGATCCACATCTGCATTATCCTAAGGTACATAGCCGAGTGGTTTTGAATTTAGCATGCCTTCAATTTCAATCAATACAGTTCTTAGAACCTCTTGGGTGACCATTTGTGTACCAATGGTCCTCTTCAGAGCATTCTTCACTGATCTTACTTCTCCCTCCCAGATGCCACCAAAGTGGGGTACGTGTGGAGGATTGAAACAGAAATTGATTTTCTGTGTTGCTAGCATTAATCTAGCTCCCACTCTCCCATTGGAGAGTGGGAGCTAGATTGTTGAAGGCATCCTGTAGTTCTTTATTTCTATTCAAAGTTGGTTCCCTGATTACAAAGGATCTCGAATGGTGTTCCTCTTCGAGAGATGAATCGGCGAAGGGCCATGAGAAAGTAGTCTGTATCCATGTTATTGAAAATGTTGAGATGTAAGCATTTTGTGTTGAGGCATTTCAAGATTATTCGCCACCTCTTTTCGGATCTGCGACCAACCTTGACATTGTATGGTCCAAAACAATCTGTTCCTGTAGAGAAGAAGGGAGGTTTCAGTAACCTGAGATGAGCGTTAGGTAGATCAGCCATCTTTGGGATGATTGGCTTTGCTCTCCACTTCTGACATGACACAAAGTTTCGCTGATGTCAGCGTACCGCTTCCCGTCCTCTCAAAATCCAGAATTTCCGCCGAATCTCTGCAAAGAGTCTTTCTGATCCAGTGTGGAGTAGTTTGTCATCATAATCCTGAATTATTAACTTTGTCACATGGTGACTAGGATCAAGCACAATTGGATGGACTGACTCAGATTCCATTTGATGGCTTTGCCGCAACTGACCTCCAACATGAATGAGTCCAGAAGTACCGCATAGCTCTGGAGATAAACAGAGTAAATGACTATGTGGTGGAAGTGGTTTGTGTGATTGGAGGCAAGCTAGGTCCTCAACAAAGCTGTCCATCTGTGCTTATCGGAGGTTTTCCTCGGCAGGTTCTGTAGACTGAAGTTTGGGCCAGGTATCAGGAGATCCATACAAGAATGGTGGTGTTACAACCCAGTAGATGTCTAGGGGTAAGGGAAGCAACATAAAACCAAACAAGTAAGTGAATAAGGCAATCGGCCGTTTATTCAGTCACAAACAAATAATACAAGCTACGCTTCATAAAGAAAGCGGTACAGAAAAGAAAACCCTGCTCGGAGGCTCTGTAAAACAACCCACAGCTCGGGCTTCACGAAAAGAGCCTCAGCGTTAAATTAGGCTATATTTAAACAAAACAAACTCAGGAAAGGGCGGTGGGTGACGGCAAACCATAAAACAATTAAAACCAAAACTCTTACCTGTCACCAAATAAACACCCCAGCTAACTTACCTAATTGTGGCGGAAGGCCACCCAGAACAACAAAACAAACCTGGCTGTCTGCTCTACAACTTACCTGCCAAATAAAACAACATGTAAACCGACACCCATAAACCTAGTGATCTATACATCCAATAACTACGTGGGTGCACAACGATATGTGGCTACGCTAAGAAACAATGTCCTAAAGCCCTGTGATTCCCCAGATACACACTTAAGGTACAGATCACGGCAACTGCAAAATACAAAGGAGCGAGGCGGACTGCTCAGATTAAATCACAGCCACCATTGCTCTTGACTGCGTGCAGCTTTTAAAGGTTCAGCGAGAAGCCAGCGAAGCGGTGATTGGCCGAAACCAACGACGACAGCGAAAGGGCCTGCCGACCTGCAAGCGGGGGAACACTGAACAGCAGCAGAGGAGGGCGGGCTGGAGGCGTGGTTCACCGGGGATTCCCTCCAGAAGAACAGACAATTAGACATACACATAATAGATTGACAGGTGCTGGCCGAATAACTCACACAATGACGTGCACAGCACATTAAACACAGAAAATAAATGTACAAAAGGTCCGGAGACAGTAACAGTGGACCATTGTTCCATCTATTCGGACTGAGGATATCTGGCAGGGATTTGCCTCTGGTTACATCATCAGCGAGGTTAGTGGCTGAGTTGACATATCTCCAATCTTGACTTGTTCGTGAGGTTTTGGATTTCTGATACTCTTGCTCCTACAAATACTTTAAAGCGGCAAGAGTCTGCTTGAAGCCAGTGGAGTACAGTGGTAGAATCGGTCCAAAGTCAATCAATCAATCAATTTTATTTATAAAGCCCAATATCACAAATACAATTTGCCTCACAGGGCTTTACAGCATACGACATCCCTCTGTCCTTTAGACCCAAACAGTGGATAAGGAAAAACTCCCCCAAAAAAAACCCTTTACCGGGGAAAAAAAAATGGTAGAAACCTCAGGAAGAGCAACTGAGGAGGGATCCCTCTTCCAGGACGGACAGACGTGCAATAGATGTCGTACAGAACAGATCAGCATAACAAATTAACAGTAATCTGTATGACACAATACAGTAATCTGTATGACATCCTCGGTAATGACAGTAGCTTACAACAACATTCATGAAAGTAATAATATTGTTGTTATAGTTCTGGCTACTGTGTTACAATATGTTGAAAGTATATATTAGTATCTGGCAGTATACATGAATGATAATAATCATATGTGTATAATAACAGTAGAAGTATGACTAATGACTAATGATGGCAGCAGCAGCAGCAGGAGGCATCTGGCAGGACCACGGCAGCAGCACAACCACACACGTCACACTATCCAGGCACTGCTGCAATACGAGTTAACCTGAGAGACAGTGGAGCACAAAGGCTCCGGAGAAGACGCCGAGTTAGTGACATCCAGAATGGCCGAGTTAACAAGATACAGTAATAGGATACGAGAGAGAGAGAGAGAGAGAGAGAGAGAGAGAAGGTGCCCGGTGCATTATGGGGGTCCTCCGGCAGACTAGGCCTAAGTCAGCCTAACAAGGGGTTGGTACAGGGCAAGCCTGAGCCAGCCCTAACTATAAGCTTTATCAAAGAGGAAAGTCTTAAGTCTAGTCTTAAATGTGGAGACGGTGTCTGCCTCCCGGACCGTAACAGGAAGATGATTCCACAGGAGAGGAGCCTGATAGCTGAAGGCTCTTGTTCCTGATCTACTTTTGGAGACTTTAGGGACTACAAGTAACCCTGCATTCTCAGAGCGCAGAGTTCTGGTGGGATAATATGGCACTATGAGCTCTTTAAGATGTGGCGGAGCTTGACCATTTAGAGCTTTATAAGTTAACAGTAGGATTTTAAATTCAATTCTGGATTTTACAGGGAACCAGTGCAGAGAAGCTAAAACAGGAGAAATATGATCTCGTTTCTTAGTTCCTGTTAGTACTTGTGCTGCCGCATTCTGAATTAGCTGGAGAGTTTTTAATGATTTACTAGAGCTTCCTGATAATAGAGAGTTACAGTAATCCAGCCTTGACGTAACAAAAGCGTGGACCAATTTTTCTGCATCTTTTTGGGTCAGGATAGGCCTAATTTTTGCAATATTACGCAGATGAAAAAATGCAGTCCATAGGTTTGTTTTAAATGAGAATGAGATAAACCTGTTAGTTATGGGAATGTATACAATTCATATGCTTAACCCTTAGCTGTCAAAAATGACCCCAGGGGTTGTTTTTTCTTCAATATCTATGGAATTAAAAGTTTTTAGAATTTCATATCCCAGGTATTCTGTATAAAACATGTTTTTGACATTACGCCATTTGCATTGAAAAGAAAAATGTATATATACTTTAAGAAATTGTTGTTTTTGTATCACTACCCCACTCTTCCATAAGTGGGGTCAAAAATGACCCCAAGCATTTCCTATGGAATATCAAGGGTTAGACCTAGGAATCTTTGATTCTTATCAACTGTGACTGTCAGGTATACATTTACTGTCGCACTTACACATCTAGTGCCAGCAGTCTCACCACCCAGGAAGATTTTTATACAGCAACATACATCTAAGTATTATATTCTTGGAATACATATGACGTTCTAAAATATGAACTTATTTTCCACATCCATGACTTTTGTGTGATTAAGTATGGTATTATAGTCATCATATTAGCCTACTTTGTATTTAGCTAACACTAGCTAACTAAGCTAGCTAGTGTTAGCTAACTAGTATCTACATTGTAGTTAGCTAACTACCATGTAATGTTAGTACTGTAATGTTAGTACTGTAATGTTAGCTAGCTAACATTACCGCATTTGTTGTGTAGAGCTAAGCAGCCTTACTATATTTATAGCTTCCTTGTAATAAAATTTAAGCATAATTGTGCGTGTGTGTGCGCGCACGTGCATGCTCGCATGTTAGGTAGCCTATTATGCTTTTATTGATTATTCAGTGATGTCATTAGTAAGTGTGTGTGTGTGTGTGTGTGTGTGTGTGTGTGTGTGTGTGGTTAGCTGCATTTGTTGTGTAGAGATAAGCAGACTTGCTATGATATTTATAGCTTCATTGTAATAAAATCTAACCCATTAGGTAGCCTATTATATTATCATTGATTATTCAGTGATGTCATTAGTTATTCAAACGTTAATAAAAAGTGATAGACGAACATGTCAAACATGAAATCATTCTTTTGTTGACCAAAATATAATACAAATCATCATCTTTAACCAAAATGAAAGAAATTGCCTGTTTATCACATAAAACGCATTGAATCTAATTGGGGTCATTTTTGACCCCACTTATGGAAGAGTGTAGGTATTGGTAGGTCATGCATCTAAGGGTTAAAGGTATAGTTCACTTTTACCGTAATTTAACGGTAGAGTTTCGGCAACCACAGCTGCCGGAATTTTATTCTAAAAACAATAATTTCTTTTTTTACAGTGTTGCAGGTTGTTGTTCATGTGCAGAAAACACTGCTGCTCTGCTACTGTTAACCGTATCTGTATTTTTACCATTATATATGTATATATATCATTATGTGTGTGCTGACATGAACTCCATGAAAAGTTTTTATAGCTGTTAATAAATCCTCCTGACAGCTAATCCAGCTGTAATCAGCTGCCTCCGTCATCACAAATGGACATTGCTTCACCTGGGCACCTGGGCGCTTCAGAGGAAAAGATGTCTAATTTCTCGAAAGACATATTTCCTTGTCTCTTCTTTCCTCTTGTCTCATCCTTGCATCTCTCTCTCATGTCTTGCAAGGGCGGAGCTAAGACGCAAGGAAGCGATGCAAGTGAGGGAAATGTGGATGTGAGATTAGGTATTGGGATGAACCTCTGGCGAGGATCCCTAGATGCTGGAAGTTACGTAGGCATGTTTAATGGAGCGGTGTGGAGTTGGAACCTGGCTTGTAGCTGCAGTTGAAGGATACAGCGTTGGGAAACTCGATTCCCTCTACTGACTCAAGTTTATATGAGTCACTCACTAAAGTGAATCGGGTTTTCGAGTCACTTGAGTCAGTCACCCAGAGTGTGCACCGCGGAATCCTCAGGTAAGGGAGGGGCTCTCTGAGCAGGGAGAGAGTGCGAGTGAGCTTTGTGCTGCCCGTCAGTTGGGAGGTCGAGTTACTGAGTGAGTCAATGAATCATTTGTTTTCTGTAGCCACAGTCTGTGATACAGCTCAGCTCAGGACAGGGAGGAGACGGGGGTGTTGAGTTGAAATAAGGACCAGAACTCTTGCTTCTCCTACTGGGTTAATACAGATTAACACATTAACTTCATATATTTACACAAATGCAGTTAACAGTTGCACAATAGTCACATTATCTCTTAACTCGTTCACTGACTCACCCCTGCTAACCTGCAAGCTAACTGCAAAGAGGAGACCAGACAGAGGACTTGTAGCAAAGACCAATTCTGAGCAAATGAGTAATTGCTTAGTTTTGTGTGAAGCCTGTGATACAGCTCAGGGCAGGGAGGGGGAGGGAGAGTTGAATTGAAACAAGGACCAGAGTTGTATCTATTCCCACACGGCTAATGCAATGATTAGCTTGATATATTTACACAAATACAGTTAGAATAACAGATGCATGGCATGTTACCTGGTCTCCTCTTTGCAGTTTAGCTTGCGATACCAGGGGCCATACCATACTCGTTCACTGATACCAGTCAGTGAACGAGTTCATGGAGACGATGACTTGTAACTCCTGAGTCAGTAAAAAGAATCTTAAGTTTCGAATGATTTGTTTATGACTCGCACACCACTAGAAGGAAATTATTTTTGCTTTTGGGTCACACAGAAGATTGTCAGCCATCTGGTCTCTGATGTCTGGTTTGGATTGTGATGTGCAGAATGCTGTTACATCAAGGAGGCTGCACCATGAGTGCGCAGCGATGGATCGTCGGGAACAGGTGGAGAATGTGCACACGTGGCCGTGCCAATAGTGATCATGGTTCTTGACCCTCATGGATGCAGGAGAGGATTGAAGAGCTGAGGTATGGAAGCCGCATAACGCTGAGGTCTGACTGCTGTGGGAGTAATATGACTCGAGGACAATCGCTTTTGGGTGGATTTTGTCTGGATCAGCAGGATTGTTCTGCAGTTCTGGATCCATGGTGAGCTGAGGATTTGATACAATAAAAATTAGTGTTTGTCTTACTTTTAGATTGAGATAAGCCTGTGGTTATGCATGAAGCAAACTGTCGGTGTAAGAAATGTGTCAAAGAGAAAGAGAATGCATTAGGTGTGCTCAAATATTTTTGGGCAGAAATGGGATGTGTTTGAGGCGTGGTCTTTGTTCCTGAACCTAGTAAAAAAAATTACATTAAATATATTCAGCACATGATATTCTATTCGTTAAATGATACTTGTTCTGTGACATGATAGGTGTCAATGCATTACCTCTGGTTCCTCTTCATACATGAGTAAGGTTAGACGACACGCCTGGGCTGTTTGTCTTATCTGGCTCTGTTTATTTTAAAATGCAACCAATAATTATAGTTGCTGCACAGCAATTAGGCAATTCTGAGCAACAAGCAGAAGAATTGGAAGACATTTCGGAATTTAGCAACACAACCTGCCTTTTGTATCAGCTGAGGTTTGAACTCAGAACCTCTGAGGCTAAGATTTCTATCTCACTGAGCTAATTAGTCAGTGCCAATTCATGTGTAACTTCACAAACTGACTAAGCCAGACGTGTAGGTTTCGCAGCTGTCCATGCATGGAAAAGCAGATTTCAAACCACTGTAAAAAATTCAGTTATCGGAGCAAAAATTTGAAAATACACAAATTGCATCTAGACAGCATAGAGATGTTGGTAATTTATTTTAACAATGATTGATTTGCTTCATAAGTGAAAAACGGATGTTTAACTAGTTGAGCTATGTGCAAAGTGAGAAGGGTCAGATGGTTTCACACTGAAGTATTGACACTGGATCTTTGTGCAAAGTTTGGTTTATTTTCAAGTATGAGAAGGCAGATTTTCTAGCAGGAAGAGGACTTGTAGATGCTGAACACCACTAAGTCAGGCTCAGGCAATTCTGAGCAATAAACTGGAACACAGGAAGATGATTAAGATGTTTGCATTACAATGTGGATTCTGCACCGGTTGAGGCTTGAACCCAGAACCTCTGGAACTTAAGACAGTCATCTACCGCTCTGAGCTAATTGGCAAGTAGCAACTCAACAGTGGCTTCACAAACTGAGTAAGCCATTCACTGTTGTGTAGGAAAGCAGCCATCTGTGCATGGAAAGGCAGATTTGAAACCACTGTAAAAAATTCAGTTATTAAGACAAAAATCTGAAAATATACATATTGCATCTAGACAGCATGGAGATGTTGGTAATTTGTTTGTAACAACGACTGATTTGCTCCATAAGTAAAAAAAACTGATGTTTAAAATTGTCATTTTTACATTGACTCCAAATGTTCACATTAGAGCAAAATTCAAAATGCTGTCAAAAATTCAGTTTTTGAGATAAAATTCTGAAATTTGCCACACATCATCTACCATGACTCCAGAACTTTGTCATTTTTTTCATGAACATTGAAGATTTATTTATTTATGTTTACAGTACCGTTTACAGTCAAACATTTTGATACACTGTTGGCTCAATTTTTGATAAAAATCTGAGAAATGTAGTTTTTGTAGGACAGTCTGAAGATGCTCTTTAGCAAGTTTGGTGTCAATTGAGCAAATATTATGGAAGGAGATAGGGGCCATTAATTTTGCCTTTAATTGATAGGACAGTTAAGCATGAAAGTGGGGGAGAGAGAGGGAGTGACATGCAGCAAAGGGCCACAGGCTGGAGTCAAACCCGGGCCGCTGCGACAACAGCCTTGTATATGGGGCGCCTGCTCTACCACTAGGCCACCGACGCCCCAGGAAGGAGCCAGGTTTAAGAAGTTTTACAGTTTTTGAAAAATCAGAGTGAACTCCCTGATTTTTAATAGGTTTAAATATACAAAAGTTTCTTCAGTATTGGGGCTACAGTTTGATGAAAGTTGTGAAGTTGTAGCACGTATGGTTGAATTGTTATGAATTTTCAAAGTTTTGAACCTTAGACGCTTGCTGTAGCGCCACCATTAGGACTATTGGCTTGAGTTTACAGCTGAGGATATCTGGCATGAGACTGGACCTTTGAGCAAAGTTTGGTGAGTTTTCACCGATGGAAAGTATGATTTCCTCAGAAGAAGAAAGAAGAAAGAAGAAGAATACCTAGGATTACAATAGTATCCTGGCAGCTTAGCTGCCCAGACCCTAATTCCAGAGGGAGATTCTGCCCTCTCGTTCATTGCTTTTCCTCGTCTGTAGCTGAATGGTATATTTTAAGTGGAAAACATGTTCACCCCTGGGAAACTTTTCCAACACTGTGATGAACTGATGGTCAAGCCCCCAATGGCATCTGTATAATGGAGGTTGCCCATTTGATAACCCCTGATGGCACAGCTCCACTTGACCCTTTAATCCTGGAATAGGTTTGCGAATAAGCACACTTCTGAGGGCCTATCCTCAGAGCTGTTTTGCATTAGTCCTTCAACAACTTAATTTATCTGACTGTACATCATTGGAGGCATTTTGAAAAGCAGCCAGGTGGTCCAGAGGGATTTGGTTTCAACAAAGCTCTGAATAAATAACCTCACCCTGTGTACCATCTATCCATCCCTCAGCTCATTGCTTTTTTTCTGTTTCTCTGTGCTCAATTCATAGCTTTGAAAGAGCACAAAGTGCCCCAGAGGAGAGCGGATGGGAGCACAGATTTGGTGCTGCGTCTGTGGGAAACTGCCTACCTGATTATGCCAGAGATGCACCTGCTCCTAGCCTCATTTCCTTTACCTTTTGGGTGAGGGTTTTAAGTTAACAACACAATCGTGTTCGATGGCCCCCTTACACCAGTCCCACTGCAGATAAAATATACAGTTCATGTCTGAAGGATGTTGTCACCATGTCAAGGCTTTTGAGGCCAGTTATGAATTCCTGAGGGAGACTGTGAGAAAAGAGCAAACCTTGGCACTGTCTGTGTGATAACAGTGGCTTTCTTGACAACCCAAACAGTGGAACAGGGTTTCTTAGTCACAGTGAACTTTTATTCAAAAAAAGGATGTGTTTGCCGTCCTTCCTACGGGTTTTGGTAAAATTATTAATGAAAATTAAAATTTAAATTATAATTTACCAACTGACTCCATTGATTGCGAAAAAGAAGGGACTCAGTGAAAATCCAGGGGCTATTGTTGTTTCTCCACTAGTTGCTCTCATGGAGGAGCAGGTCAGGGAAGCTGGGAATCACAGCCATGCAACTTGGAGTCCACAGTGAGGAGGAAATCTGCAAAGACAGCAACGCTCTTTCCCAGACATCATCACAGCTCATCTCCGCTGCAGCTTGCTGCTCTGTGTACAGTGGTATTGTGCTAGCCTACGTCACACGTTTTGTTTACTCTGATTGGTTTTCCATCTTTCAAATTGCGTGAAGGGGCACTTTGACAAACAGCCATTGTTACCGCCCCTCGGGAATAGAACAAAATGTACACTCTGTGTCCAGATCCATTCGCATTTTATGAATTGGGTCTGGCAATGCCAGCTACATTTACATAACTTTAGAGAACTTTTAGACTTTTTAAATACATGTTAACATGTTAGTCTTACTGAAATCGTACTGAATCGAATTTCTCAGAATTTCTCTGGAGCCAGGCCTGGGGTTGGGGCCGGTGGGTGAGCGACCGGTGGCCAGGCCTTCGCCCATGGGGTCCGGCTGGGCCCAGCCTGAACCGGATACATGGGCTTGTCATTTTTGTGGATGACATGGTCCTCCTAGCTCCATTGAACAGTGACCTCCAGCTCTTGCTGGGACGGTTCGCAGCCGAGTGTGAAGTGGCTGGGATGAGAATCAGCACCTCCAAGTCTGAGGCCATGGTCCTCAGCTGGAAAAGGGTGGATTGCCCACTTTAGGTCAGGGGGGAGGTCCTTCCCCAGGTGGAGGAGTTTAAGTATCTCGGGATCTTGTTCACGAGTGAGGGTAGGATGGAGCGGGAGATTGACAGGTGGATTGGGTCGCCATCAGCAGTGATGCAGGCGCTTAACTGGTCCGTTGTGGTGAAGAGGGAACTTAGCCAGAAAGTGAAGCTCTCGATTAGAGATCTACGTTCCTGACGGAAGTGGCTTGGGAGAAGTCTGTCTGAGCTTCTTTGCTGAAGATGCTGCCCCTGCGACCCGGACCTGAATAATCAAAGGACAACGAGTAGTACGAGTACGAGTACGATTGCAGACGAACTAAATTCTGGAACGGGGCATATCACCACCTATCGTAGCAGAGTCAGAAATACTTTGAGTGCAGTGTTTCTTTCATCATCTTCCAATCAGATGTTTACTTCAGAGTCCAAGACACAAAACCAACCAAAAGCAAACTAAATACAAGCAAAGCCAAACAAAACAGGTCAGGAGCAGGGGAAAAGAGGGGATGAGAGGAGTGGTATGGGAGAGTTGCTAATGTTGAAAGATGGCGAAGAGAGCAACACAAGAAAGCGAACATGGCACCAAAAGCTACAAGTGTCCAGAGCTTTGGTAATTGGGCACACAGCACTATGACAAAAAGAAATGCCATGCTTTTAAGAGTACAAGCAAAAAGTGTAACAAGCGAGAACACTGGGCATGAGTGTGTCATACTAAAATACTGAATGAAGTCACAGAGAGTATGGGACAATTTCAGTCTCTGGGGGAAGAAGTGCGTCACCCACCGGTAATGCTTTGTCCTGCCTGCCACTTCCTCCATGCAAGTATGGCTTCAGTATCACCTAGCAACCTGGGTAGAACTCTCAGGTTACATGTTTGACCCAGAGTCCATCCCAGATGCAGAGGAAGAAGAGAACCATTGAGGTAATTAGTTATGTTTGTTACTCCAACTTTTATTTATTTTTAGATAGCTAAAGATAGATTAAATCAAGTTTTAGTTCATAAGCCACGCAGGAATTCCCTTCCAGAAGTATTGTTAGTTGTTCAGTTAATAAAACATAAACTTTATGTAGAAAACAATGACTACAATCATAAGTTATTCCCAAAAACAATGACTACAATTATAAGTTATTCCCATTACAACTGCATTCTCTCCATTCAATAAGCCATGCAGAACCCTAATCTCCTCACTCTAATCACTGCTGCTTTTATCACCTGTTAAACTGTGAACTGTTTACACTGGCAACAGTTTACATCATGGACACTATGCAATACCTGCATACTTACCTTGCACTACTGGACTTTACCTTGCACTAACGGACTTGCTCTTTTGGATGTGTATCATGTATATAACTGTGTACTCTTTTTATTTAACTCCTTTATTATGTAATACTATGCTATTGTTTTTTATTATTTAATTTTGTACAGATTGTATCTTTTTCTTTTAACTTGATCATGCATTGTACTGTGGATGCTGCTGTAATTTCGTCATGCTCCAAGTATGATGACAGTAAAGGAAATTCAATTCAGAAAATCCCTTCCAGACGTATTGTTAGTTGTTCAGTTAATAAAATATAAACTTTATGTAGAAAATAATGACTACAATCATAAGTTATTCCTATTACTACTGCATTTTTTTATTACTAATAAAACAAATTCCATTAAACATTTTTTAACATTGTTTCGACCTATAACTTTCAGAGGTGTTCCTGTGGCAATTGCAGAACAATGCCTACAGAGGAAGAAAATGTGTGTTGCCTTGAAATATCAAAGGTAGTGTGAACACTGAAAATTCTTACATGGAAATAATAATTTCTGTCATCCTCTGTAACTGGATACTGTAACTCACTACAAAATTTACTAGGTTATAAGAAGACTCCATCAACTTATAGAGCCGACTACGGACCCATACGTCTGAGGGGAATAGAGCAGTGAGTTCTTGGGCATATTTACTCTAATGTAACATAAGTACATCAAAGTACTCCATATACTTTATCTTACAATGCTAACAATAATGTTTAGTGCATTTTACTTGACAAACTTGAATATCAAACACTGAAACAATACAAAACAGTTTGTATTTCCTTTTTATTGTGACAAACATTTATAAATAATAATCTGTCTACAGCTGTTACAGATATTTGCCATACAGGAGCTTTGTCAGCTGGTGTTGAGGATTTTTGGGCCACAGAGTCCGAGTGGCACTGCCTGCCTGTGTGGTGCTGAGGATATGGCAAGAGTTTACCAATGAAGAAGGACGCTATGTGGGTTTCAGACCAGCCCTAAACTGAACTGCGAGACGTAGCCGGTGATGACTTCCAGCTTGTCAGGTTGGTCAAATCCAACACAGAGGTCCTGGGGGACAGGTATTTGCTGCATCTCTTCAGTGTATGGGGCAGGGTCTTGGAAAACCTCTTCAAAGATGAGGTCCATTAGTTTATTCACGTAAACTGCAATTCAAACAATGAAAATAAATAAAAATTCATAAGAAGAAGTCACTGCATAAACCAAACCTGTGCAAAATTAGTAAAGTGTGTGTTTTGTTTTGTTTTTTGAATGTGTAAAGACTAATTTATTTTATTTTTCATGTTTTTGTGTTATGTTTGTTTGGTACTTTTTAAATTTGTCTTTTACATAAAATTTTATGGAACTTACAGAATGTTGTCTATGCTTTCACTGGTTTTGCTGTGCACTCTCCCTTCTTGGATTTGGGAAAACTCACTCGAAACAGTGGCTCACTAGCCGAAGATGTTGCTTGGGGTCGACCAGCAATTTCATTGAAGTGCAGGACAGCCAGATAGAGTCTTGTGACCAAAGAAAATGTGGCGTGCGGGACGGGGAGTGATGCAATATATGAGTTTTTGGTCAGATTATACACTAACTATATTGTTGCCAACAACGCCACCTGGGGAATTTCGCCCCAGGAAGTAGTTTCACACCAAGTTCACCTTTAAGGCACACAAGTTCGTTCTACTCAAAAGGCGAAGAGACACGTTTCCATTCAAACAAACAGATTCTTTATTTTAACAATCAATTTAAAACACTAAAACAACACCACTCACACAGGGACAAATTAACGGGGGAAACTAAATTAAGACTGAGGCTTACCGGGGTGCGTGGACTACTGACTGATGCGGAGAATTCCCAAGCAAAAATATAAACACCCAGGCACACGTGACAGTCACACACAGCACACACTCAGTGAGGAGACCCAAAACCCAGGGAAGCACAGCACACGAAAAGGGGGGGAACCCCGCCACCAGGTCACCACCACCACCACCGGGCCTCAGCAACTAAAGAGGGAAACAAAAGGAAATTAGTGGGGTCGCAACAAAATTCAACGAACAGAAATATCCAAAACTTGTATACAAATCAGAAACTAAATACAAATTACCGACCACAAATGAAAGAAATAAAGACAAATACTGAAAGAATAACCCTCTGCCCGAACAAAATATCAAAACCAGAGAAATTAGATAACAAATTAAGCAAACAGGCAGAGGAACTGAATAAAGTAACTGATGAGAACAAAAAGATAAACAAATGTGGAGAGGATCTAACCCCCCACGATGCAATCACTACATTAAAATAAGTGCATTAAATGCCAATTAGAACCTTAGTGCAAAAGCAAAAGCAGGAAAAGCAGAGCTGCAAACAAAGCAGCGGACAAAGCAGAAGAAACCGGAAATAAAGCAGCAGCGGTCCCCCGTAGCTGGTGGCTATGTGTCGCTTTAAACCTGCCGCACCCGACCAGCTGATGCCGACGTCACTCGCACACTACTGGGCAGCTGACGTCGCTCACACACTGTTAGGCAGCTGGGATCTGAGGACCCGACAAATTTATTATTACCTATACAATTGCGCATGCATACAATTAGGAGTCAGAAGAGGCTACATACCGGTTAGCCGGGTCGGCTGGGTATGACACACACCAGAGTAGAGGGAGAGAATGGCACAGCTACCGGCATTCACCTACAATCACGCAATTGTTAGCCGCGGTCATGATTAGCTGTTTACAGAGAGGGAGAGAGACTCACCGCAGCAGGCCATCTAGGTGACACACACACACAGGAGTCTCTGAAAGCCCCAAGTCAGCCGCTCTGCAGGACACACAAACATTAGCTCCATGCCCCATGAGCCGAACACAGCAGGTGAACAGACAAACCGCGTTACCTGTCCAAGCACAAGGGTCCGACCCGGAAGTGACGTCACCATCAGGAGCAGCAAGAGAGAACCGGCACGGAGGGATCGACCCCTTTTATAGGAGGGTGCGCCTCTGGTGGTTGGCTGTGGTGTTGTTAATTAGGCAGGCTCACCCACAGGTCTATACTGCCACAAAAAGATAGTGGTTAAAATGTTATGGAGAGTACACATATTGTTACTGAACACATAGGTACAGTGATGGCTTATTCACCTGCACAACAGGTCTGGAAGTGAGGGCTGAGCTTCTCCACATCTTTCAGGACCCTTTTGTTCGTCAACACTTTCTCCAATTTATGGAATGCAGGTGTTCCTGAAAAAAGGAAAAAGGATTTTTTTTAACTACAAAATCAAGGGAAAACACAGATAAGTGACATAGAAGAAATCCAAAAAGCAGATAAGTAGTTTATTCATGACAATTTTTACATGTCCAGAGCATGTTAGAAGAACTCACCTTCTTTCAACCACTTTCCCTTGTCTTTGGAGATATGGCTTGGGTACAGACACTGGGGATAAAGAGGGTCTTCATGGGTGTGGATGTCTCTAATGTGATTTAGTATAGAGGTCCACTTTGCCACCCTCTCTGGTCCTGAGGAAGATGTAGCAGCTGTCCAGTAGATGTGGTTTTTAATGCAGCAAAGCCACTTTCGCAGTTTCTCACACTCCTTGTTTTGGGCGATCTTTACCAGCTTTTTGGACAGTCCTAATAAGGCAAAATTACAATAAACATATCAGCATAGTCATATAATAAACAAATATAATAATTCTATGTTAAAATATATTTTCAAAGATATATACTTTTAATGTGTTTTAGGTTAAGATGTAGAATTTTCAGTCAAAAAAATTGGGGGTTTACTCCCTAGTACTCCCTAGTAATTGCTGAACTCGATCAAAACTTCAGCATTAGTAATAATTAAAAGTACTCTAATGTAAGAACTATTGAAACACTATATTACACGCTTATCACCGACCAACCGACTTTTGAAATGGGTACAGAATTTTCATAAGCTGAAATTTCCATGTTTAAGTTACCATGAAAGCCCTGGAAAATAAATACCTTTTTCCAGGTGCCAGACATCATAGTAATGTGTGATGTTGGCCTCCCTCAAGAATTTTTGTATTTGAGGGTGACGGCCTGTGACAATGCTCTCAAAAGTGACGTTTAAAAAGGAAACAACAAAGTTAACCATTTGTTTGTTCCGTTTGTTCAAAAGCTAACAGCTGATATGTTCTTACGCACCTGTACCAGCTGTAGATCAATCAATCAATCAATCAATCAATTTTATTTATAAAGCCCAATATCAAAATCAAAGAAAGGTGCCTGCACACCGTATCGCTCTCAGTCAAACATTTACTGGCGTAACAGTCGATGTGACCTTCATCAGACATATCAGAAAACATCTCTGCCCTACATATATGTACATCCCCGGTGGGTGCAGCTGACCAATCCGAGGACTAGGGGGCTCAACCTTTTTGATGAGTCTCACCTGTCAGAGGGCGATAACATTCAATTAATAGGTATGAATGATATGAAAAAATTTTTTTGTGTATGTACATTTTTTATATATCAAGATAGAACATTATAATTCCTCGCAATGAAAGAGTTGAAACTGTATAAATAGGGGCAACTATGCCAATTATTTAAAAACAATTTTTAGATTTTTGAAAGTATACAAGCAACAGTAAATGCCAGCAAATAATCAATCTCTTTTTTAGAAGAAAAAACAACCAAAGTTGAAGCAATCTTGCTTCGCTTCAACTTTGGTTGTTTTTTAATTGAATGTTATCGCCCTCTGACAGGTGAGACTCATCAAAAAGGTTGAGCCCCACAGTTCTCGGATTGGTCAGCTGCACCCACCGGGGATGTATATATATGTAGGGCAGAGATGTTTTCTGATATGTCTGATGAAGGTCACATCGACCGAAACGTTACGCCAATAAATGTTTGATTGAGAGCGATACAGTGTGCGGGAACCTTTCTTTGATTTTGGGACACGTTTTGGGTTACGCCCTCTTCCTACGCACCTGTGCCTTCAGGTGTGCTGAGATTCTGCATTCACCCTTAAAGCCCAATATCACAAATCACAATTTGCCTCACAGGGCTTTACAACATACGACATCCCTCTGTCCTTTGGACCCTCACCGGAAAAACTCTTTCCAGGACAGACAGATGTGCAATAGATGTCGTACAGAACAGATCACCATAATAAATTAACAGTATCCATATGACACAATGAGACAGAAAGACAGAGAGACAGAGATAGAGAGAGACAGAGACAGAGAGATGCAGGACAGACGGTAATGACAGTAGCTTACAACAACATTAATGAAAGTAATAATATTATAAATAATAATAATATATTAATATTAATATTAATATCTCTCCTCCAAGAACTGTCACCTTACCGTGGTGGAGGAGTTTGAGTGCCCTAGTGGCCCTAGGAGCTGTGCTGTTGGGGGCATTTTGCCCCTGGTAGGGTTTCCCATGGCAGATTGGTTCTGGGTGAAGGGTCAGATGAAGAACGGTTCAAAAGACCATTCATGATGGAAATTAACGAGACTGTGTGTACCCCGCCCAGAGGGTTACCGGGGCCCCGCCCTGGAGCCAGGCCTGGGGTTGGGGCCCGTGGGCGAGCGCCTGGTAACCGGGCCTTCACCCATGGGGTCCCACCTGGCCCAGCCCGAACCGGCTACATGGGCTCGTCCTTCTGCAGGCCCACCACCCGCAGAGGGATCCAGAAAGGTTCGGTGCAGCGTGGATTGGGCAGCAGACCAAGGCGGGGGCCTTGGTGGTTCAATCTTGACTACGGAAGTTGGCTCTCTGGCAGGGACAGAGCTGGAGCTTGTGGAAGAGGTTGAGCGATACCGGCGAGATATAGTCAGCCTCACCTCGACACATAGTTCTGGCTCTGGAACCCAAGTCCTTGAGAGGGGTTGGACTCTTTCCTTTGCTGGAGTTGGTCCAGGTGAGAGGCGGAGGGCTGGAGGTGGGCTTTCTGATAGCCCCCAGACTCTCTGCCTGTATGTTGGGGTTCACCCCAATCGATGAAAGGGTTGCTTCCCTGCGCCTTCGGGTCGGGGAACAGGTCCTGACTGTTGTCTGTCTGTTTTTGGAATCCCTGGGACTGGTGCTGTACAGTGCCCCAACTGGGGACTCCATTGTTCTGCTGGGGGACTTCAACGCTCACGTGGGCAATGACAGCAGGACCTGGAGGGGCGTGATTGGGAGGAACGGCCTGCCCGATCTGAACCCGAGTGGTGTTCAGTTATTGGACTTCATGTTCGAGCATAAGGATGTCCATCGGTGCACGTGGCACCAGGACAGCCTAGGTCGCAGGTCAGTGATTGACTTTGTAGTTGTATCATTTGACCTGCGGCCATATGTTCTGGACACTCAGGTGAAGAGAGGAGCAGAGCTGTCAACTGATCACCACCTGGTGGTGAGTTGGATCAGGTGGCAGGGGAGGACGCCGTGCAGACCCGGCAGGCCCAAACGAGCAGTGAGGGTCTGCTGGGAACGTCTGGCGGAAGAACCTGTCAAGATGATCTTCAACTCCCACCTCCGGGAGAGCTTCCACCGCAACCCAAGGGCAGAGGGGGACATTGAGTCCGAATGGGCCTTGTTCCGCTCTGCCATTGTCGAGGTGGCTGTTGTGAGCTGGGGCCGCAAGGCCGCTGGGGCCAGTCGCAGCGGTAATTCCCAAACCCGCTGGTGGACACCAGAGGTGAGGGGAGCCGTCAGGCTGAAGAAGGAGACCTACAGGGCATGGCTGATCTGTGGCTCTCTGGATGCAGTCACGGAGGCAAAAACTCAGGCGTGGGAGGAGTTCGGTGACGCCATGGAGAAAGACCATCGATCGGCTCCAAAGAGGTTCTGGCAAACCATCTGGTGCCTCAGGGGGGAATGCAAAAACTTGCTCACATTGTTTACAGTGGGGGCGGCGAGCTGATGACCTCAACTGGGGACATTGTCGGGCGGTGGAAGGAATACTGTGAGGAGCTCCTCAATCCCACCAACATGTATTCCAGTGACGAAACAGAACCAGGGGTCTCGGGGGCAGGTCGTCCAATTCCTAGGGCAGAAGTCGCCGAGGTAGTGAAGCAACTACGTGGCGGCAGAGCCCTGGGGGTGGATGAGATTCACCCTGGATATCTCAAGGCTCCGGATGTTGTAGGGCTTTCCTGGTTGACATGCCTCTGCAACATTGCGTGGACATCGGGGGCAGTGCCTCTGGAGTGGCAGACCGGGGTGGTGGTCCCCATGTTCAAGAAAGGGGACCAGAGGGTGTGTTCCAACTACAGGGGGATCACACTCCTCCTCCAGGGTGCTGGAGAAGAGGGTCCGGTCAATAGTTGAACCTCAGATTGAGGAGGAGCAATGTGGTTTTCATCCCTGATGCAGAACCGTGGACCAGCTCTTTACACTTGCCAGGGTGCTGGAGTGGGCATGGGAGTTCATCCAACCAGTCCACATGTGGTTTGTGGATTTGGAGAAGGCTTACGACCATGTCCCCAGGGGCATCCTGTGGGGTGTGCTTCGGGAGTATGGGGTTGGTGGCCCTTTGATAAGGGCCATCCAGTCCCTGTACCGAAGGAGCACTGGTCTGGTTTGCGTGGCCGGCGGTAAGTGGGACCTGTTCCCAGTGAGGATTGGACTCCGCCAGGGCTTCCCTTTGTCACCAGTTCTGTTCCTAACTTTTATGGACAGAATTTCTAGGCGCAGCCGAGTGGTAGAGGGTGTCAGGTTCGATGACGGGAGGATCTCGTCCCTGCTTTTTGCGGATGACATGGTCCTCCTAGCTCCATCGAACAGTGACCTCCAGCTCTTGCTGGGACAGTTCGCAGCCGAGTGTGAAGCGGCTGGGATGAGAATCAGCACCTCCAAGTCTGAGGCCATTATCTTCAGCTGGAAAAGCGTGGATTGCCCACTTTAGGTCAGGGGGGAGGTCCTTTCCCAGGTGGAGGAGTTTAAGTATCTTGGGATCTTGTTCACGAGTGAGGGTAGGATGGAGCAGGAGATTGACAGGCGGATAGGGGCGGCATCAGCAGTGATGCAGGCGCTTAACCGGTCCATTGTGGTGAAAAGGGAGCTTAGCCAGAAAGCGAAACTCTCGATTTACCGGTCGATCTACGTTCCAACAATCACCTATGGTCACAAGCTCTGGGTAGTGACCGAAAGAACAAGATCATGAGTACAAGCGGCCGAAATGAGTTTCCTCCGCAGTGTGGCTGGGCTCAGCCTTAGAGATAGGGTGAGGAGCTCGGACATCCGGGAGGAGCTCAGAGTAGAGCCGCTGCTCCTCTGCATCAAGAGGAGCCAGTTGAGGTGGTTCGGGCATCTAGTAAGGATGCCTCCCGGACGGCTCCCTTGGGAGGTATTTCGGGCATGTCCAACCGGAAGGAGACCTTTAAGGAGTTAGATCAGTCTCAATATTAATAAATGCACACAGAAGGATTCACAAATACATGTTAAGATTTATATATAAATGACTCTCTCCACACAAATATTTTCAATGCACACACATATATTTGGCATTTTATATAAATGTAAAAAAAATCCACAAATATATGTATTTTTATAGATTTTTTTTATTTATATGTTGTATTTAAAAAGTATTTGCAATTTTCATCAAAGCATATGTGGATGTTCATATACAAATGCTTTTATTTTGTGAACCTCCGCGCATTTGTGTGTCAATCTTTTTGAGACTCCCCTGACATGACCCGATCCACAAATGCATTTTTTCTACCAAGGGGATATAGGTAGCCAATCAGATGTCTCCTTCCTCTTCAGCCAATCACATGAGCGTCCCGCCACCACCCCCACATGGGGTATTTTTTAACGTCGTAGCATCAGAAGGTGGCAGTAATGCACCACTACATTGTTTGCCGACCGCCAAATTAATAAGGAAAAGAAGAAGAAGAAGGTCAAGCGTGTATGTCTATGGTCAAGAGTACTAGTTTGCAGCATGGCGGCTGACGATCGTGCACCTGTAAGTGTATCCACTTGTTGTAAATCATGACTCTTTATTGAATTATTAGTAATTGGTTTTCCTAAAGTGTGTGGTAGCCCAAACTTCCTTGGTTGGTATAATTGCACCGTGTAACTGACCCTTTAACATGTATCTTACTCTTACGTTAGCGTCAGTTACACGGTGCAATATACCAACTAAGCAAGTTTCAGATAATTTGCTAACTAACTGGGCTACCACACACTTTAGGAAAACCAATCACTAATAATTCAATAGAGTCATGAGTTACAACAAGTGGATACACTTACAGGTGCACGATCGTCGGCTGCCATGCGGCAAACTAGACCTCTTGGCAATAGTATCCAGCTGCAGCCCCAGAGCAGAAGCCCCTGACGTGACACAAGCCTCTGGCTTGCCAGAAGTGCCCCTGGCATGACGAAAGTGATTTCTCTCTTGTTTTTAACAACTTTTTTTTAAGTAAAATTGCATAACATAGCGTCTATGAATTGATGAATTGTCCATTTATTTTACCTTTATTTAATCATACAAGACAACTTTGTTTTTTGTTGTTTGTTTTTGACCACATCGCAACGTTCGAACCATCAATAAAAGAAGCTGCGCTCAGTGGGCGCTCCTTCTATATTAATATTCATATGCTTCGTTAACTGCGACTGGTGTTCATTTAGGTCGGACCTTTCAAACTACAAATATTTCAACATTCAATGTGAGAAATCAATGCTAACATTCAAAAATAGCTGACTGTTACCCTATTTCGTGTGTTAGTGTGCACAATGAAGAGACAAAAGTCAATTTGACAAACTTTATTTTCAAATTTCCACAAATAATATCTGATGGCCAGTCCGCTTCTCCTGGCAGCCTGCAAGAGACAGAAAAGACAATGAGCACGTAACTTCAAGAAACAAATCCCAACTTCACCACTGTATTTTTTTGTTTAGCATTTCAGCTGTCTTATAGCCAGATTTAAGACTTTGGGTCCGTCACTCTGCTTAATTTAGTGTTGTAACGGCCTGATTACACGGTGTCTGCCTGCCCGGCCTGACCTCTGCGCTCCTCTCCGCTCCTCTCACCCACGCTTGAGCATCTGTCCAGGCCGCGGAGGTCAGGCTGGAGGGCTGCGGATGTCAGGCCCGGGCGGGACCATAGGTGAGTGGATCCCAAGTCTCGAGCCCTGCCCTTGCCACTCACCAGGGACCTCTTCTAACGGTCACAGAATAAACAACATAGCTATTTTCTGCCAATTTATTCCAGTTAGCTTACCTGAAACCTACTGTGTTGAGATGCTGTGTCCTGCGAGCTAAGTTCCACACAAAGACCGTGACAATAATATCCAGCAAAACACATCTCTTCCATCATGCCAGGGGCTTGTGTCACATCAGGGGCTTGTGCTCCGGGGCTGCAGGTGGATGCTACTCCTTACAGATGCACGATCGTCGGCCGCTATGCTGCAAACTAGACCTCTTGACCATAGACATACGCTCTTGACCTTCTTCTTCTTCTTTTCCTTATTAATGTGGCGGTCAGCAAACAATGTAGTGGTGCATTACTGCCACCTTCTGACACTACGACGTTAAAACATACCCAATGTGGGGGTGGTGGCGGGACGCTCATGTGATTGGCTGAAGAGGAAGGAGACATTTGATTGGCTACCTATATCCCCTTGGTAGAAAAAAATGCATTTGTGGATCGGGTCACGTCAGGGGAGTCTCAACAAGATTCACACACAAATGCGCGGAGGTTCACAAAATAAAAGCATATGGATATGAATGTATCAACATCCACATATGTTTTGATGAAAATTGCAAATACTTTTTAAATACAATATATAAATAAAAAAAATATATAAAAATACATATATTTGTGGATTTTTATTGCATAATATTTAAAACAATAACAATTTGTGTGTGCATCAGAAATACATTTGTGAAACTTTTTTGGTTATTTGTGGATTTTTTTTACATTTATATAAAATGCCAAATATATGTGTGTGCATTGAAAATATTTGTGTGGAGAGAGTCATTTATATATAAATCTTAACATGTATTTGTGAATCCTTCTGTGTGCATTTATTAATATTGAGACTGATCTAACTCCATAGACCTCGGGGCCGTCCCAGGACACGCTGGAGGGATTACATCACCCAGCTGGCCTGGGAATGCCTCGGTATTCCCTTGGAAGAGCTGAAGAAAGTGGTTGGGGAGAGGACTGTCTGGGCTTCTTTGCTAAGGCTGCTGCCCCCGCGACCCGGGTAAGCGGAGGACAACAACGACGATGATATTAATATCTGATAGTATACATGTGTGACAATAATCATATGTGAGAGAGAGAGAGAGAGAGAGAGAGAGAGAGAAGGTGCCTGGTGTATTATAGGGGGTCCTCCGGCAGACTAGGCCTAAGTCAGCCTAACTAGGGGCTGGTACCTAGTAACATCAACAACAATGTCCATCAGAGGTCCATCATTGTGTAACTGCCAAATTTGGCAGTATGCCCTCAAAAAGAAATAAGAATAATAACATATGAATATGTAATTTTCAAATTATTTCACGTTTCTCTCTTAACAATAAGCCAAACCCACTATCATGGTAGTCTATTTTGTACTGGTGAGTTAGCTCTCAACTCACCACCAAGGATGACATTCTGCTGTTGACTGAGCTGCTCCAATATGCCACCCTGTGTAGTTTTCCAAAGTGCACAATTGCGGGCTCTATGTACATTCTGGCATGTCATCAAAAGGTGTCATACTTGAAAATCTGCAAATTCAGTGCGTGGAAGATCTGTACAGAAAAGGCAAAGGATAGTCAACTAAGTGCACCCCCACCCCTCAGTATTTACCAATGCCTGGGAGGTGTATCTAAATTTGTGCAAGACTGAGAGAAAACACATGTTTAAGTCATTTAGGTATTTTAATTACCTTTTGTAGTTTGAAAAACGATGCACCAGCAGTATACACAGCAGCTGAAATTTGAAGGTTTCCAGCAGGAGTACTTCCAATAATCGGCTGGCTATCCCATTTTCTGGAGAATTCACAATGTGGACACCGCTGTGATACAGACAGGAATGTGCCCATCCTTTCCACACATCTGATACCGACTGACACACAGGGCACACCTTGAAGTGCTGTAGAAGACAATTTTTGTACAATATATATGTAGGTGTCTTGTGTGGCAGGCTAGAAGATTTAATTCTATTTGAAAAATAAATATTGACAAGCCAAAGAAATTTAAAACAGCCAGAAGTAAAGGTAGAAAATTAATTAAAATGCATTGACAAAAATGTCTGTATGACAGAAGTTAACTTGCGTGTCTTCTCATGTCCTCAGGATCATAGGTGGAATCATGTGGCTCAATTATTTGTGAAGTGGAGCTGCCTGCTAAAGGATCGCCATCCTCCACTTCTAAACGTGGTCTCTTACATGGCCTCCTGATTGGTGTGGAGTGGAAGAATGGTTCTTCTGATGTAAAAGGCATTGTTGAAGTGTCACCACCAACATCAGTGCATGACACTGTTGTCTGTGTGGCTGTTGATACATAATAAGACAACACGTCTAAACAAGCTGCAAGGAGAGATGGTATTTAAATTCATAAATATACTAGAAATACAAATGAATCAGTGTAGGTCAACCAACCTGTTCTGAAGTATGGCATCAGAGTCTTGAGAGACAGCTGTGTGGCAACTGTGCATCTCTTTGGTGGTGGGTCTCTCTGGTAGACCACATGATGGGCCACATTATGGACAACAGCATGTGACTGTCCAGATGTGCTTACCTAACATCAGAGAACAAAAATTATGTGTTTTCATATGATTTTTTTTAACATTAACATGAAAAAGGTCAGCAACACTTGTGTCCTTATTGATATGACTTTTTTATTTCTCAGTGGTAGAAAAGGCACACAGACCGGTTTCAACAAAACTTCTTCAGTGTGTGACTAAACAGGAAATGATGTATTTAAATAATCAATGCTTGCACACTCACAGCTGGAAATAATCAGTGCATAATCACAGAGTAGTACAGGCTACAGCAGCATAAGACACCATCAGATACAGGAAACTTTAGAAAGATTTACAATACAAACGAGCCTCAAAACGCTCTAAATAGATCTGAAAAACTTACAAGGTGTTACACAACACTAGATGGCGCAGTAAATAAATATGTATGTATGTATATCATTGATAATTATAATAAAAGGAGCTATAATGAGCAGCATTGTGACTGATCACTGTGCTGATCCATTTGAGCTCCTTTTATGATAATAATAATACACACTTCAGATTCCTCACCTCACGTCTCTAATGCTGCTGTCAGCTGCAGTTAATCAACATATTGAGCTACAGCTTTGAATTCATTACTAGGGCTGCACGTTACTATGGACAATATTGTGATTATCAATTGCAATATCATACAATTATACAAGTAGCTAGCATGCTGTTAGCTTTAACATACCTAGCACCTAGCCTTGGACCAAGACGTTCACTGCATGAACGTCTTGAAAATGACCCCCCTTTTTCCGTAGCACCTACGGGTCTTTATAGATATACGTCGCCACAAACGTTCAAATAAAACATGTAATGTACTCACCTCATAGCCACAGATGTTAGGAAACATTTTGTTGTTTTGTTTCTGTGATAGCGTCTCTGTGCTGCTCTGGTGAATTCTACTAGCCTGCTTTCTCACTTCAGTTGCTTAAAACGTCAACTCCAAGTCTTAACCCACACTAGTTCTGTTTAAGCACTCATAGCTCTCCTCCTTTCTATGACTTTCTCGCTAATCTCTTAGCGGTTGTTTGCACGCTACTAGCCTTGGTAGCTACATTAGCTTTACTGCTAGCGATGGCTTCTCCCTCTGCTCTCTCCTGCCCGGTGTGCCACATGTTCAGTTATGCCTCTGCCTCCTTTAGCGACAGTGGTAAGTGTAACAAATGTAGCATATTTGTTGCAGTGGAGGCGAGGCTTAGTGAATTAGAAGCATGGCTCCGCACCATGGAAAATCACTCAGTAGCTGTGGTAGTTAGCCAGTCCCCTGTAGCCGGTGCGGAGCCACATAGCATAGCCTTAGCTCCTGCTAGCGGTCCTCCGGTAACTCCCGTTCAGCCGGGACGTTGGATAAGTGTGCGCCAGAAGCGTAGCTCCAAGCCGAAGCCCACAGCTCATCACCAGCCTGTTCACGTCTGCAACCGCTTTTCCCCACTCAGCGACACACCCGCAGCTCTATTTTGCGGAACATGAAGTTAGCAACACCAGCGGCCATAGTCAAATGTATCCCTGGGGCCAGAGCGGGCGACATTGAGTCAAATTTAAAACTGCTGGCTAAAGCTAAACTTAGATTCAATAAGATTGTTATTCACGTCGGCATTAATGACACCCAGTTACACCAATCGGAGGTCACTAAAATTAATATTGCCTCGGTGTGTGAATATGCAAAAACGATGTCGGACTCCGTAGTTTTCTCTGGACCCCTCCCAAATCTGACCTCTGATGACATGTTTAGCCGCATGTCATCACTTAATCGCTGGCTGTCCAGGTGGTGTCCAGCAAACAATGTGGGTTTCGTTAATAATTGGCAAACTTTCTGGGGAAAACCTGGTCTCATTAGGAGAGACGGCATTCATCCCACTTTGGATGGAGTTGCTCTCATTTCTAGGAACCTGGAAAATTTTATTAGTAAATTAAATCCCTGACAACCCAGAGTTGGACAGAGAGTCGCAGTCCTATACGCCTCTCTGAGCTTCTAGTTCACTTACCCAGCCATAGTTTCCATAATTTTATACAAACGGTGTCTGTCCCCCGACCACCTAAATTATTTAAATCTAAAATTAAACAAAAAGGAGTTGTGCAAAACAACCTCATAAAAATTAAAACCTCTACTGTGACAGAAAGACAAAACAGGAGAATTAAATGCGGACTGTTAAATATCAGGTCTCTTTCGTCTAAAGCAGTGTTAGTAAATGAATTAATATCAGATAATCATATTGATTTATTCAGTCTCACTGAAACTTGGCTGTGTCAAGATGAACATGTTAGTCTAAATGAGTCCACTCCTCCCAGTCATAATAATACCCACATTTCTTGAGGCAGCGGCCGAGGAGGGGGAGTTGCAGCCATTTTTAACTCTAGTTAATCAGCCCTAAACCAAAACTAGATTATAATTCTTTTGAAAGCCTCGTTCTTAGTCTTTTACATCCAACCTGGAAAACCTCACAGCCACTATTATTTGTTATAGTGTACCGTGCTCCTGGCCCGTATTCTGAATTTATATCTGAATTCTCAGAGTTTTTATCCAGTCTAGTTCTTAAATCAGATAAAGTTATTATTGTAGGCGATTTTAACATTCATGTCGACGTTGATAATGACTCCCTGGCTACCGCGTTTATCTCATTATTAGACTCCATTGGCTTTCAGTCAGGGTGTACATGAACCCACTCACTGTTTTAACCATACCCTCGATATAGTTCTGACATATGGAATTGAAATTGATAACCTAACAGTCTCTCCACAGAATCCCTCGCTATCAGATCATTATTTGATTACTTTTGATTTCTTTCTCTCAATTTCACACCACTCAGCAACAGCTACTATACCAGATGTTTATCAGATAGTGCTGTCATAAAATTTAAGGAAATGATTACTCCGTTGTTAAATTCAATACCAAGTCCTTCAGTAACAGAGGTTTCCCGTACCGACATTAACCTCTCCCAAATTGATCATTTTGTTGATAGCGCCGTAGGCTCGCTGCGAACAACACTCGACTCTGTAGCTCTTAAAAAGAAGTTAACAAAGCAAAGAAAGTTCGCTCCTTGGTATAACTCTGAAACCCGTAAATTAAAACAAATATCGCGAAAGTTTGAAAGGAATTGGCGATTAACCAAACTGGAAGAATCTCGTTTAATCTGGGCAGACAGTCTCAAAACTTATAAGAGGGGCCTCCGCAATGCCAGAGCAAACTATTGCTCAGCTTTAATAGAAGAAAACAAAAATAACCCCAGGTTTCTTTTCAGCACTGTAGCTAGGCTGACTGAGAGTCAAATCTCTATTGAGCCTTGTATTCCTTTAGCCCTTAGCAGTAATGATTTTATGAGCTTCTTTAATGACAAAATTCTAACTTTTAGAGGCAAAATTCATGACCTCCTGTCCTCAGATAGTACCTATCTAACCTCAAACACAGCTGTAAGACCTAATATTTATTTAGATTGCTTCTCCCCAATTTCTCTTCAAGAATTGACCGCAGTGATTTTTTCTAAATCATCAACGTGTCTTTTAGACCCCATCCCAACTAGGCTACTCAAGGAGGTCTTACCTTTAGTTAACACCCATATATTAGACATGATCAATATATCCTGATTAACAGGCTATGTACCACAGTCTTTTAAGGTAGCTGTAATTAAACCTCTACTAAAAAAGCAGCTCAGCTGTGTGATTTTCTCCATGATAATAATTTATTTGAGGAATTACAGTCAGGATTTAGAGTGCATCATAGCACTGAGACAGCACTAGTTAAAATTACAAATGACCTTTTGTTTGCTTCAGACAAAAGACTTGTCTCTGTACTTGTTTTATTAGATCTTAGTGCAGCGTTTGACATTATTGACCATGAAATTCTGCTACATAGACTGGAACACTTAATTGGCCTAAAAGGTTATGCACTAAGCTGGTTTAAATCTTATTTATCTGATCATTTTCAGTTTGTTCATGTTCATAATGAATCATCCTTACGTACTATAGTTTGTATTGGAGTTCCGCAAGGTTCTGTGCTTGGACTAATCCTATTTATTCTATATATGCTTCCTTTAGGCAACATCATTAGAAATCGCTCTATAAATTTCCATTGTTATGCAGATGATACACAGTTGTACTTATCGATGAAGTCAGAAGAAAGTAATCAATTAACTAAACTTCATAATTGCCTTAAAAGACATAAAAACCTGGATGAGCACCAATTTCCTGATGTTAATTCAGACAAAACTGAAGTAATTGTTCTTGGCCCCAAACAACTCAGAGACTCTTTATTTGATGACATAGTTTCTCTCGATGGCATTGCTCTGGCCTACCACTACCGTAAGAAACCTCGGAGTAACATTTGACCAAGATTGGTCTTTTAATTCTCATTTAAAACAAACCTCACGGACTGCATTTTTTCATCTGCGTAATATTGCAAAAATTAGGCCTATCCTGACCCGAACAGATGCAGAAAAACTGGTCCATGCTTTTGTTACCTCAAGGCTGGATTACTGTAACTCTCTATTATCAGGTATCTCTGTTAAGTCCTTAAAAACGCTCCAGCTAATTCAGAATGCAGCAGCACGAGTACTAACAGGAACTAAGAAACGAGATCATATTTCTCCTGTTTTAGCTTCTCTGCACTGGCTCCCTGTAAAATCCAGAATTGAATTTAAAATCCTACTGTTAACTTATAAAGCTCTAAATCGTCAAGCTCCATCATATCTTAGAGAGCTCATAGTGCCATATTATCCCACCAGAACTCTGCGCTCTGAGAATGCAGGGTTACTCGTGGTCTCCAAAGTCTCCAAAAGTAGATCAGGAGCCAGAGCCTTCAGCTATCAGGCTCCTCTCCTGTGGAATCATCTCCCTGTTACGGTCCGGGAGGCAGACACCGTCTCCACATTTAAGACAAGACTTAAGACTTTCCTCTTTGATAAAGCTTATAGTTAGGGCTTGCTTAGGCTTGCCCTGTACCAGCCCCTAGTTAGGCTGACTTAGGCCTAGTCTGCTGGAGGACCCCCTATAATACACCAGGCACCTTCTCTCCCTCTTTCTCCCTCTCTCTCTCTCTCTCTCTCTCTCTCTCTCGCTCTCTCTCTCGTGTCCTATTACTGCATCTTGCTAACTCAGCCATTCTGGATGTCACTAACTCGGCGTCTTCTCCGGAGCCTTTGTGCTCCACTCTCTCAGGTTAACTCATATCGCAGCGGTGCCTGGATAGTGTGACGTGTGTGGTTGTGCTGCTGCTGTGGTCCTGCCAGATGCCTCCTGCTGCTGCTGCCACGCTGCCATCATTAGTCATTAGTCATACTTCTACTGTTATGACACATATATGATTATTATCACACATGTATACTGCCAGATACTAATATATACTTTCAACATATTGTACCACAGTAGCCAGAACTATAACGATAATATCATTACCTTCATGAATGTTGTTGTAAGCTACTGTCATTACCATCTGTCCTGCATCTTTCTCTCTCTCTCTCTCTCTCCCTCTCTCTCTCTCATTGTGTCATACAGATTACTGTTAATTTATTATGCTGATCTGTTCTGTTCTATTCCGTCCTGGAAGAGGGATCCCTCCTCAGTTGCTCTTCCTGAGGTTTCTACAGTTTTTTTTCCCCTGTAAAGGGTTTTTTTGGGGGAGTTTTTCCTTATCCGCTGTAAGGGTCTAAAGGACAGAGGGATGTCGTATGCTGTAAAGCCCTGTGAGGCAAACTGTGATTTGTGATATTGGGCTTTATAAATAAAATTGATTGATTGATTGAATTGAAAATAGATGCCATCAGACTTCATATTACACCTGTGACTGTCTCTCTCCATTTTTTCTGAACCCTCTGCCATTAGGTAATACTTACTGTCAGCCCATATATTCTCTCAATAAACTGCTCTTCGTCCACTGGCTCTGTTCCATCTTATTTTAAACATGCAATAGTTTGACCTCTCCTTAAAAAACCCACTCTTGACCCACTTGTTTTAGATAATTTTAGACCAATTTCAAACTTACCTTTTTAATCTAAAATTTTAGAAAAGTCTGTTGCATCTCAACTAATTTTCCACATGAATCACAATAATATTTTTGAGCAATTTCAATCAGGTTTCCATACCCAGCACAGCACAGAAACAGCTCTACTTAACCCTCTGGGGTCTAGGGGGGTAATTGGCCGTTTTTGACTACTTTTCATTTTACCTTTAAATTTCACCTTAAAAAACTGTTTACCTTGCCTTGTTTGGTATCATTCTTTTCAGCACAACCTTCAGCTGTGTGACTTTACAGTTATTTTTTCATTTTGACATACTCTATTAACACACTGGACCTAAAATCACAAAGAAAACATAAAATCCGAGTAGGAAAAAGTTTGATTTTTTACTGTGAAAACCACAAACATGTCTAACGAACCATTTTTGTAACTTAGAATAAAAATATAAATTGTAAACTTCAAAAACATATGTCCTAATTTAGCAAACAACAATGTTACATAACTATTTACATTAAAATGCAAGCAATGCCTCAGGCGTTTTTGAACAACTAGCCTACTTACAAAACAATCAGATGCCACAAAAATAATTTGTCAAAGGGAAAAATGCCAGCACTCACAAATGTCCTTTTGATAAATTTAATAAACCAACTTGGGTGGCAGTACCAGAAACACAGACGTTTTGACAGAAAGTATTCTTATGTCGAAACGTCTGTGTTTGTTGCTGTTTTTGGCCGTGCACCTTTCTAGGGGATTTATTTTGAGAGTGCTTGCTTTTCTCCTACGTGATTTTACACAAATTATTTGTGCCACTCTGAAAAACAGTTCCTGTCCACCACAACACACTACAGGTGGAGGACACAGCAGGAGGACAACAGGAGGAGTGACACACACAGTGTGGCTCTGCTGCCTGGGCAAACGGAGATGCGGACATGGTGGGCGTGCCCTGCCACACCGTCCGCTCCTCTGTGCGGACCTCCGAGTACCGCTCAATGCGGTCGTCGGAGGCTCATTTTCCTCTCTCCTCTTCCAAAACACACTACACCACACACTGACTATACACTCCAAACACGCTAAACATCACAAATCCCAACTCTATCTGTGATCGCGATCGCGGTCTCTCTCGCTGCCGTCACTCCCACAACTTCCCCCTCTCCTCCAGCAACAAATGATGTGTGTTGCCATACAATTTTGTGATTGGTTGACTGGTGCATTTTTCAACCAATAGGAAAAGGGATGTCGTTTTGTTTTTTTGTTTTTTGCTGTTGCCTTCAGCACTTTCGACAGGCCGAACGGCCCGTTTTTATACCGTTTCTCCTGCATCAAACACGGATCAAACAATATTCAATATTCAGGAAAATCATGGCGTTTATTATTTATCATAAGTCCGGTTTTATATGGCCTATCAAGATGATTTAAAAAGTGGTACAAAGTTCGAAGTTTGCACTTTCCACACAAAATGAAACAGAGACTCAGCGAGGCTGCGTCTTGCTGCTACGTCGTCTCAAATCGGTCACGTGATTTTGACGCGCCGGCGCGGTTCTGGACCGCAGAGGGTTAAGGTCACTAACGATCTACTGCTTGCCGCTGATTCTGGGGCGTGTTCGATTTTAATTCTGCTTGATGTGACTTCTGCATTTGACACAGTCGACCACAATATTCTTTTAAATCACTTTAAAAACTGTGTTGGTGTGACGGACACTGCTCTTGCCTGGTTCCACTCCTACCTCTCTGACAGATCGTTTTCTGTTGTCATGGGAGAATTCTCTTCATCTCTTGCCCCCCTCTCATGTGGTGTTCCTCAGGGTTCCATCCTTGGTCCACTAATTTTTCTATCTATATGTTGCCTTTGGGTCAGATAATCTGTAGGCACAACATTAATTTCCATTGTTACGCTGACGATATGCAACTCTACCTTCCTTTTTTATTTTTTTTAAGCATAACTTTTTTTTATTTTATTATTTTTATTGGTGAAACAGAGTGACAGGAACAAAACAAAACAACATGACAGAACCAGTAACATAGGACATAAACAGTAGACATACAGACAACAATAGACAAAAATAGCATATAAATGGGACATATTTCAATATTTGAATGAATCATGTCCGTGTTATATGGCTTAGACAGGGTGGGTAATGGCTTGAATAATTAGGAGAGAAAAATAAGTAAACAGAATACAAAGCAAACACATAAATAAATTTGAGGCATTAGGGTTGTAGTGATGAGAAGAGAAAAAAATATAAAAAATATAAAAAGTAAAGAATAAATAATAAATAAATACATAAATGAACAACAACGCATAATGTAACATGTTACAACATGATATGAAGAGATATATATATTATAAAAATATATATTATGACATAATGCACAGTGTAATATAACGTAATAATATAACACAGTATAAAATAAGTTTAGGAAGATATATTATATCATACTATATTACTTCATATTACACTACAATACATCACACTATATCATAATATAATGTAATATGTACTATATCACACAATAAGTAAATTATTATATAATATAACAAGGCACATCATAATACTATAATAATGACCCGTGGTGACGAGGGTCGGAGCCATACTAGGAAACTGGAGAGGCGGGTGAGAGGCCCTCACACCCAGTCCCCAACAACACGACCAGGGGCCCTGGCAAGAGACAGGCAGGGCATGCCAGCGAGGAGACCCACTCCATATACCCCCACCGCCCTCTGTTCTGGTTTGTTTGTTGTTGTTGTCCAGACCCTGAGGAGGCTGCGGGCCCATCGCAGGTCCAGCCCCACCGGAGTCCCCTGACACGCCACCCAAGAGCAGGGCACAACGCCACCCCCCTTAATGGTAATAATGATATTTGCAATCAATCTACAGTACATCACACTGAGAGTTTAGTAATTTTATAGCAATAATAGTGATCGAATAACAATCACAATAATAATAACAATAATACTAATCATCATGATAATAGTTAGGGATGTGCGCGACTAGTCATTTAATCGTTTAACCGCCTACTCATTTATTAAACGTTTAGTATTTTACTAGTTGGTTAAACGCTGCATTAAGCATCATGCATCTTGTTCTTCACGCCTCTGCCTCGGCTTCTTTGTAAACAGGCTGAGCAGCCAGGGAGAGAATTGCTCCTCCTCCCCTCCCCCCACACGCACATGTAGCAGGGGGCAGGGGCACAAAGTTTGGGGAAGAAAGTTTGGAAAAGTACAGTGTGAAAATGGCGACGCTACCGCGCAAGAAAATCAGCACCGTTTGGCAGTATTTTGACGCAGCAGATGACAACAAGGTCGCCTGTCGGCTGTGTAAGCAGAAACTCGCTTATGACCACTACCGGAGCGATGAGAAACCACATCCATAGTAGACACCTCGATGTAAACCTGCAGGGCGAAGATGGCAAGGCCGGGCCCGGCGGGCATGGCGGCGGGGCCACTCAGACGAGCATGAGAGCGTTTGTTCCAGCCAGACGCTGTGATGACAGCAAAGATTACACAACTGATTTGTGAAATGACTGCCCGCGATATGCTGCCGCTGTCTTTTGTTGAAGGCAAAGGCTTCGAAAAGTTAATGCAGTATATCGAGCCTGAATACACGGTGCCGACTCGCAAAACAATTACGTCTCGACTCGAGATCAGCCATTGCAAAATGAAAGAGGAGATGCAACGAGCGTTTGAGGGGGCCGAATATGTGGCCATAACTTCAGATGGGTGGACGTCCATAACCACCGAGTCATACATGACTATAACATGCCTTTATTCAGTCAGTTGTTGTTACATCAACAGAGTTTAAATTAACAGCTTGTCCTGAATGTTTGGGCTTAAATAACTCCTAAATACACAAAACATTTGCATTTTAAACTTTTAATTTAATATGTGTATTAAATTGTGAGTTTTCTTGCTTATAGACTAGTCGACTAGTCGCAAATAAAATCTGAGACACACGTGTATTCCGTCCTTAATCCCTTTCATTCACAGGTATCCCGTTCTTAAAGGGACATATAAATAGATGTGTATCCCGGTCTAAATGGGTTATGTACTTTAGTGATATTTTAATTCTGTGTGATACAAAAGGCATATTACCTTTTGACTTGTCAACTGAGCCATCTGGAAGTTTTTTAAAGTGAAAGGAGCCATCAAAAGTGCAGTGGTGTCTTATTTTCAGGGAAGCTGCTTGGCTACAAGTGTAGGTTATGGGTAAGGGACAAAATAGCAGCACATGATTAATACAATTAAAAAAAATAAAAATAAATAAAATAAAACATTATGTTAAAATTACATAAATTGCATCGCAGTTAAACCAACACTTACCTTTCTGGAAATTTTACACTTTTCTTTATTTAGGTTAAAATGCTAATAATAAGCTGATGGCACAGTAAGTGAATTCCACCCGAGATGAAACTCATACTTATACCATTCTCATATGGTTCTAAGAAAACTCTGACCAATCATTGCATTGGGAGCAGGACAGGAGGAGTTTTCTCCTGTCCTGTCTGTCTTTCCCACATGTAGGCCTCCAACTGACGTGTAACATCTCCCCCCACACCCCCACCCCCGAGTCTGTGAGACAGCAAACAGGCTAAGGGACGCTTGTGGATATAAACTAGTAACAGGGATGCTTGTGGATATAAAAAAAGGACGAGATGATCGCAGAGTTTCTGCTGGACATGTATTTTTAGTTTGCCGCTAAGTTTGAATCAACATGGCAGCGCGACCAATGCTTGCGACAGCCTCGGCGAAGTCGACACAATGCAACAAGAAGTAAATTCTTCAGTGCAATACAGACGCGAGTTTCTAACACACATTAAACATTAATATTAAACCACTGCAGAGATCTAACGCTACAACTGAGAGAGCTCAAGCTGTGTTGCAACCTTGGCCTACTACGTCGAGCTAGCCCTGAGACAACCAGTGTTTCGTGTAGAGCTGTCCTGACAGGGAGATGCTGGCAGCACTGTGACAGAACACGGGAGTGGGGAGAACCAGCTGTTTCCAACATCCTTCTGGCGAATGTCCGCTCGCTGGACACAAAAATGGATTTACATCCAACTGTAGAGATCCACTCACCAAGGAGTGAGGGACTGCTGCGTCCTTGTGTTCACTGAGACATGGATGAATGGTAACATATCAGACTCTGGTGTTGAGCTAATGGGGCTAACACTACATGGAGCAGGCAGGGAGGCTGCATCATCTGGTAAGCTCTGTGGTGGCGGTCTGGCACAAACAAAAATTGTTTGTAAATGTTTTGTTTCTTTTTCCTTGGGTAATGCAAAATGTCATTTCGTTTTTGTGCTGTGCGTAATAATGACAAAGAAATTCAGTTCAGTTCATAGCATGACAACACAGCATCCAGTTGCTAATTGCTAATGTTAGCCTACTGTAGCATAGCGTCTGAAACATTAACATCATCTTCCTTGTGTTTCCACTTACTAGCAACATTAACACTACTATCTAACGTTAGCACTTTAACCTTATTCTGATTCTAATCAGTCATCACTGACTCCGGTTGAGTTTTAAAACACCGGGGTTGCATTTGTAACGTTACACTCGCCCTCCTCTTCCGTGTGTCTAACATTACCTTGCCAACGCCTACGTCTATCATAGGCGTAATGAGGACATAATGGAGGAGGGGGGAATAGGCCTTTGGAGGGAGGTGGAGTTGCAGGAGGAGGATGAGACTTTGGAGGGATGCGGGAGTTGTGGATGTTCAAATTTTTTCTAAGTGCTGTGTGAAATGCAAGAAAGGTAAGAGTTCCTTTAAAGCTGTAAGTCCTTGTAATAACATATCTCATGTTCACGTTCCAAGTGAGATTCTTTCAGCATTTTGGTTGTGATGTTTTTAAGTTTTCAGTCAGGGCAGATGTAGCCAACCAGGCCAGCATGAAGCATCCCATTTTTTTTCTTCATATTCTCACCAGTCTCTGTTAAGGTATGCTGTACCAGGGGGTACTCACTGATTTCCCTACTGACAACTTGATATGGACTTAAACACAGTCCCTGTGTGTGCTTGACAGTGCTTACCGCTATCAGCTCACCTTCAGTCTAAAACATCAAAACCCCACCAGGATGTCTTCTGAGCCTTTAGATTAGTCCTCTAATACAGAATGGAATCCTCTTCATCCTGCGAGGGAAAAGAAGCCAATGTGATACATTTTGGCTATCATTAACAATAGCATGTGGGATATTTGGCTAACATGGGAGAAATAGTTGTCTTGCTGCCATTTTGGAGACACCAGTGTGCAATTTACTGTACCTAATGCGGTTTTAATGATCTCAGCCCTCGATTATCAGCCCTTCCCTCCAGTGATATTTCTGAGCCAGCTTCTCTGAGCACGGAGGATGAGTCACATCGTGAGAGTCTTCCCAGAGGTTCAATGTTTTTTTAATTGAGCCTCTCAGGTTTCCTTCGTAATGGAAGGCACCCAGTTGATAAACCCACTGGCACACCTGCTGTTAACTATTTAACAATTATGTCTGTGTGTCACTCAGTGGCTCAGCTGATTGCCAAGGGGGGTCTACAGGCACCCTGTCGTATATTTGACAGTCACCCATTAACTAAATACATCTGACTGATTCCAGGCTTTTTTCAAATAAAGCCATGCAATCCTGCAGGAGACATTATAACAAAGCAGTGAAGTGTTATCCCCACCCCCCAAACCAGCTACATATTCCTTGACTAATTTCTTCTTTTAAGCATACACCTAAACAGAGAAGAAAGAGAGTTGTGTTTCCCGAAGGGCAGCCCTTGCAACAGAGCAATGAATTGATAATGTTGCCCTCAGAAGTGTTTCTGTAGTGCCATATGTGCTCTAACAGCCTGTGGGAAGCGACACAGGGGCTCTGAAGCCTAAAATAGGGTAGGCCTTGTCTGATAGCAGAAGCCACTGGAGACGGAAAACAGAAAAATAGGAACCACGCTCAGATTTACACCAGCAGGCCAAATCAGATTTTTTGTACTTAACGTCATTGCCCAAGATCCACTGTTTACACACTTTGCTTTACTGCCCTTGCCCTCCATCACAGAGAGCAACTGCTGTGTCATTGTGATAAGACAACCTAAGACGGCCTCCAATACAACACTGCATTATAGGGCTGTTAGTAGCACCATGAAATTGAGTTCGAATATTTTCAAATTAATTTAGTAGAGTTTGAATAACATTCAAAATTATTTATTTATTTTATTAATTATTATTATTATTATTATTATTATTATTACTTTATTATTTAAAAAACACAAAAAAACCCAAAACAAAACACAAATATAAATAAAATGCTTATTGCTGGTGCAATATGAACGTGACACTCTGATGGTGGAAAACTACAGGCACACTGAAGTATCCAAACAATGCGGTCAGAACAGGTGTTTTCATCTGAGTGGATCCTGGTCGGCTCGTAGTGGTGTCTCATTCTGGTAACGTTTCATCTCTTCTTCAAAAAGGGTAGGCAAGGAGGCAGCAGGTGCACCACTCTCCCTGTATGTCTCCCCGAACAGGTCACACATCGCGGACAGCGTAGTGGATGGTGTTGGCGCAGCAGGCTCCTTCGTCAGTGCCTCTTCCTCCGTCTCTCGCCGGAATTCCACTGTGCGCGAGCCATTAATGCCCGAACGGCATTATAATGATATTCACATTATCAAATTTAGGTTCGAACTTAGAAAAAATATACATATATTCGAATATATTCGAATATATTTCGAACTTCAATTTTTTTTTGACAGCCCTACTGCATTATTGTACAGCTTCTGCAGCTGTCACATGAGAGAGAACTCTCTCCCTTTTGGTTTTAGCTTCTGAGAAATACGCTCAGGTCTTTTTTTTTTTTCCAAAGACACCCCACTCCAAAAAGAAATATCTTATATAATATTAAAATACTCCTCCAAGAACCGTCACCTTATCATGGTGGAGGAGTTTGAGTGCCCTAATGATCCTAGGAGCTATGCTCTCGGGGGCCTTTTGCCCCTGGTAGGGTTTCCCAAGGCAGATTGGTTCTGGGCGAAGGGTTAGACGAAGAACGGTTCAAAACACCCTTCATGATGGACAACAGCAAGAATCTGTGTACCCGGCCCGGAGGGTTACCGGGGCCCCGCCCTGGAGCCAGGCCTGGGGTTGGGGCCTGTGGACGAGCGCCTGGTGGCCGGGCTTTCGCCCATGGGGTCCGGATGGGCCCAGTCTGAACCGGCTACATGGGCTCGTCCCCATGCAGGCCCACCACCCGCAGAGGGATCCAGAAGAGTTTGGTGCAGTGTGGATTGGGCAGCAGACCAAGGCGGGGGCCTCAGCTACAGAAGTTGGCTCTTGGGACATGGAATGTCACCTCTCTGGCGGAAGGAGCTGGAGCTGGTGGAAGAGGTTGAGCGCTACCGGCTAGATATAGTCGGCCTCATCTCGACACATAGTTCCGGCTCTGGAACCCAAGACCTTGAGAGGGGGTGGACCTTCTCCTTTGCTGGAGTTGCTCCGGGTGAGAGGTGGAGGGCCGGGGTGGGCTTTCTGATAGCCCCCAGACTCTCTGCCTGTACATTGGGGTTTACCCCAGTAGATGAAAGGGTTGCTTCCCTGCGCCTTCGGGTCAGGGAACGGGTCCTGACTGTTGTCTGCTCTTATGCGCCGAACAACAGCTCAGAGTACCCACCCTTTTTGGAGTCCCTGGGACGGGTGCTGGACAGTGCCCCAACCGGGGACTCCATTGTTCTGCTGGGGGACTTCAACGCTCACGTGGGCAATGACAGCGGGACCTGGAGGGGTGTGATTGGGAGGAATGGCCTGCCCGATCTGAACCCGAGTGGTGTTCAGTTATTGGACTTCAGTGCGGGTCGCAGTTTGGCCATAACTAACACCATGTTCAAACATAAGGATGTCCATCGGTGCACGTGGCACCAGGACAGCCTAGGTTGCAGGTCAATGATTGACTTTGTAGTCGTATCATTTGACCTGCGACCATATGTCCTGGACATTGGGGTGAAGAGAGGAACAGAGCTGTCAACTGATTACCACCTGGTGGTGAATTGGATCAGATGAAGACGCTGCGCAGACCTGGCAGGCCCAAACGAACAGTTGCTGACGTCAACTGGGGACATTGTCGAGTGGTGGAAGGAATACTTTGAGGAGCTCCTCAATCCCACCAGCACATATTCCAGTGAGGAATATGTGCTGCTGCCTCCGCGACCCGGCCCCGGATAAGCGGAGGACGACGACGACGAATATTAAAATACGTTTCCCACTACCACTACAGTTACAATAATCTGCTGAGTGTATATCCCTGGTTTCCATTACATTAACCTAAGTCCAAGGTTACATGCACATTCCACAATCCATAAGATGGAGACTTATTGGGATTGCCCTTTAGTCTGGACAGGCAGAAACTGAGACTTCTAGAAACAATGATGCAGACACCCACATTCACTTCCAAATTGTACCTAATCAGTCAAAACCTGTAATGTCAATGTATTCTTATAGAACAGTTACAAAAAAATGCATGCACAACAGATCATACACTATCCTACAAATTGGTGCTGCACGAATGACATTAGATCCTAAGGGTACAGTTACGTTATTAACGTAAAGGTACAGAGGTTAGGTTTAGGCAATGAAAGTTACTGTGTTTAGGGTTAGGAAAATAAACATGGTTGTGTGTCTTTAGGCTTAAGCAAGTAAAGTTAGTGAGGTTAGATTTTGGAAAAGAAACTTGGTGAGGACGTACAGTTGCATGCAAGTTTAGGCACCCTTGTTCAAAATTACATTTACTGTAAATAGCTAAGCGAGTAAAAGATGACCTGATTTGCAAAAGGCAGTAAGGTAAAGATGACCCATTTTTTTCAATATTTTAAGCAAGATTATTATTAGTTTTTTGTTTTAATCTTTTACAGTTTCAAAGTGACAAAAAAGGAGCTGAAGCAAAAGTTTGGGCACCCTGTGTGGTCAGTGCTACCCCTTTGGCAAGTACTACAGCTTCTAAACACTTTTTGTAACCAGCTAAGAGTCTTTTAGTTCTTGTTTGGGGGATTTTCACCCATTCTTCCTGCGAAAGACTTCTAGTTCTGTGAGATTGTTGGGCTGTCCTGCATGCACTGCTCTTTTGAGGTCTACCCACAGATTTTTAATGATGTTTAGGTCAGGGGACTGTGAGGGCAATGGCAAAACCTTCAGCTTGCTCCTCTTGAGGTAGTCCACCATGGATTTCAAAGTGTGTTAAGGGTCACTGTCCTGTTGTAGAAGCCATCCTCTTTTTATCTTCAGCTTCTTTTGCTTGCTTTGTTTGTTTGTTTGCAGAATTTCCTGGAATTTGACTGAATCCATTCTTCCCTCTACATGCGAAATGTTGCCCGTGCCACTGGCTGCAACACAAGCCCAAAGCATGATTGATCCACCTTTCTTTATTCCTTTCTGCATTGTTTTTATGAAATTCAGCATTCTTTTCTCCAAGCATACCTTTGCTCTACAGTTCTAATTTAACTTCATCAGTCCACAAGACTTGTTTCCAAAAAGCATCACACTTGTTTTGATGTTCTTTGCAAACTGATGCTGAATTTTGTTGTGAGGGCACAGGAAATCCTTTCTTCTGATGGCTCTTTCATGAGCGTCATATTTGTACAGGTGTCACTGTACAGTAGAATAGTGCACCACCACTCCAGAGTCTGATAAATCTTTCTGCAGGTCTTTTGCAGTCAAACGGGGGCTTTGGTTTGACTTTCTAGCAATCCTACAAGCAGCTCTCTCAGAAAGTTTTCTTGGTCTTTCAAATGTCAAGTCAGTTTTCAGAGTGCAAGCCAGCTGTTTAGAGGAGGCACATACTCTTCTCATTATGGTCAAAATAGGTTCTTCCAATTAAAATTAATACAATTAAAACAACCTATAGTTGAAGCATATAATGAAAACAAATGAGGAAGCACATATTCATGCAAACAAGTTGTTTAATGAACCCCGATTAGATTTCTACAACTCCAAACACATAATATGGATAAAATGTATAATATCACTTCCAACTTCTTTCCCTCCTTCATGCCGCCAAATTAAAGTGATGGACTTTGTCACAAAATTGAAAACAGATATTTTCCTCCTACAAGAAACCCACTTGCTAAAGTCAGAAGAAAAATCTTTTAAAGATCCAAATTTTAATCAAATTTTTTCATCCTGCTATAACAACAGACAAAGAGGTGTCTCTATCATGGTCCACAAGAGACTACCATTCACTTTAAACAGCACGGTAACAGACCCAGAAGGCCGCTACATCATTATTCAGGCAACAATCTTTAACAAATTATATACAATCGTTAATCTGTATGCCCCTAATAATGATGATCCAGCCTTCTTTCACACAGTCTTCTCTCTACTATCTAACCTATCAGACAGCTCGACAACTATAATTGGAGGAGACTTTAACACAGTCCTAAATGCTTCATTAGACCGATCTAGTAACTCAGTGCACACAAAGCAATCACAATCGGCGAAGGTAATACAGGAAATATATGGATGATTTTGGGCTTGGCGATGACTGGAGACTCAACTACCCATCGAAGAGGGAATATACTTTCTTCTCTCCTGTGCATCGCTCATTTTCAAGAATTGACCTTTTTCTCTTAAATAACTCCATCTCACAAAAAATTACCACAAAAATACACCCGATCATTATCAGCGACCATGCACCAATATCACTCAATCTGCAAATAGAAACCATCCATAAACGGTCCCCAACATGGCGCTTTAATATCTCTTTACTTAAAGACCCAGACTTTGATAAAATGGTGAGACGGGAGTGGGCAAACTTTCTTGAAGATAATGACTCTCCAAATTTTTCTCCATCTTTAATATGGGAGGCTGGAAAGGCAGTAATCAGAGGAAAAATTAAATCATACTCCTCCTACAAGAAGAAACAGGAATTGCCAGCAGAAAAAAACATTGAGGAAAAAATTAAACAACTAACACAGGAATATGCGAACAATCCAAGTGATCAGGTATGGACCCAATTACAGTGTACAAAATCACAATTGGACAATATTCTATCAAAGAAAACTGAATTTATTATACAGCAACTAAGATACAATAACTTTGAGCACAGTAACAAATCAGGAAAATTTTGGGTAAATCAGCTCCAACGTAATAAAGATAAATCTCTGATAACAACGATCCAGGAGCCGTCCGGAAATTACACACAATCCCCTCAGGAGATCAATCAGATTTTCTATTCTTTCTACCATAACTTATATTCAACAGTAAACAATCCAAACCCAGAAGATATTCAGGCTTTTCTCGACAACCTAAATTTACCTCAATTATCTACGGAACACAGAAATATTTTAGATGCTCCCCTGACTATTATTGACCTGCAGAGTGCATTAGACAAAATGCCAACAGGTAAGGCCCCAGGTCCAGACGGCTTTCCTGCTGAATTTATAAAACATTTCTGGACAATATTAGCACCACTTTTCATCAGGACAGTGACAGAGATCAAAAAGAACGGCGGTATAAGACCTCACATGAATACAGCAGCAATCAAATTATTACTAAAGCCAGACAAAGACCCCACACTTCCTTCTAGCTACCGTCCTCTATCACTAATCAACAGTGATATCAAAATTATCTCAAAGGCACTTGCTTCTAGACTGGAGAAAATAATCGCATCAATAATTCATAATGTCAAACGGGCTTCATTAATGGCAGACACTCATGAAATTAAGAACTCTTCTGACGTTATTACTTAAGTAAAGCACAACGGGTTAATACAAAAGCAATTGTTCTGTCACTTGATGCAGAAAAAGCCTTTGACAAGGTCAACTGGTCCTTCCTATTTGCCACCCTAAGTGGATTTGGCTTTGGAGAGTCATTTATCCAGTGGGTATCAGCCTTATATAATTCCCCTAAGGCCACAGTCACCACCAATGGGATCACATCTAAAAGCTTCACTTTGCAGAGAGGAACCAGACAAGGGTGCCCACTCTCGCCTCTACTGTTTGCAATATTCATCGAACCATTGGCTATGGCAGTCTGTCAGAACAACAAGATCATAGGTATCCATTCCGCCAATTCAGAGCATAAAATTAATCTATATGCCGACGACATTTTACTTTACCTACAAGAACCGAAATCGTCTTTACATGAAGTATTTAATCTCATAACAAATTTTTCTAAACTTTCGGACTACTCCATCAACTGGTCCAAATCGACAATACTGCCAATAATGGAGAACTCTTGGAATCCTGCAGACCAAAAATTTTCTCTCCCTGTGGGCAACATAAGATATCTTGGCATAAATATTTCTTTTCCATGATTCCATTCACACCCACATCGAAATGGTTCCTGTCATTAGATTCTGCAATTATAAAATTTTACTCAAAGAACAAAACAACAAAAATTAGCCTAAGCACCCTTCAGAAAAACAAACTGGAAGGGGGTTTGGACGCTCCCAACTTTAAACATTACTATTTGGCTAACCAGCTACAATACCTATTGAAATGGTTATACCCTAACGAAGACTACAACTCCTGGCTCGAACTAGAACAGGCGGACTGCAACAATATAAAACTTTCTGACCTCCCGTTTATCACCACTACACTCAGACGTCATAACTGTTTTAAGAACCCAATGATTGCTTCCACCTTGTCAGCCTGGTGGAAAACACTAGAAATCACAAACTCTCAGATAGAACCTTGTTTGCTTTCTCCAATCTGGCACAACCCAGATTTTGAAATCAACAAAAGACCTCTCCATTTTAGCACATGGGAGTTGAAGGGAGTAACTCATCTCCATCACCTTTTCCAAGACAATATACTTATGACATACACAAACTTATTTCAAACTTTTGAAATAAGAAATGGAAATTTTCAACAATATTTACAACTGATAAAAACAATCAAGAGGAGAATTCCAGCGCCTCAGGACACTTTGCAGCCACCAGAATTTGCCAAACATATTACAAAGCTTTCTCCGAGTAATAAGAAGAACCTTTGCAAGATTTATAAATTACTGTCAAAGACCAGCTCTATACATTTACCAATTTTAAAATGGGAAAAGGAGCTGAGTGTTTCACCGGACCCTGACTTCTGGACTCAGATATGCAAAAATACATTTAAGATGACAAGACACACTAATATACAACTTTCATGCACTCTGGTTATGTTCACCCATCCAGCACTTCTGGTCAACAGTCACTCAAAAACTCTCCTCCATTTTGGACTGCAGGATCCCATTATCTCCCAACCTGTGCTTAATTGGTGACCTGATGACAATTGACCTCCCAAACAGCCACTGCAACTCTCTCGCCAAGAAAACAATCCTAGTCAATTGGAAAGATAAACAGACCCTCAACATCAACCATTGGCTGAATCTCCTTGTAGAACATATTTCGCTGGAGAAAATTTCTGCCGGCCACAGAAATCAATTAACATACTTTACAGAAAAATGGTCACCATTTATTCTCTCACTAAACGTGTCTGTATAGTGCCACTCAGCCTGTGAGCATATGCCACCTGTACATATAAATATTACAAGTCTAGAAAGACTGTTGTGTCATATGTAACCTGTTTCTGTTTCTGTTAATGATGTAACCCCTATTCTCTCTATCTCTCACACCACAATATACCACAGCGGTTCATCAGATTTCAAGGTCTTAAGCATGTGTTAGGTGCACCTTCTCCCCCTTGAATCTGGGCCTGCTCCCTGGCTCTGTGTGGGGTCGCGGGGCTGGGCGGTTTCCCCTGGGGGCGGGTGCGTCTGGACTGCTCGTCCTGTGTGCCTGGAGGGGGCGGGGTCTCCTCGTGCACCCTGGGCCGGGGGCGGCATGGCCGGTCCCCCTTAGGGGGCTCTCACTACCGTCTGGTCCGGCGTCCGCTGGTGGCCGGCGCCTGGGGCGGGCCCGTTCAGTGTGGTGCTGGTTCTCTCCCCGGGGGCGGTGCCGGGCTCCCGCGCCTGGCCTTGGGTCGGGGGTCCCTGAGTGCATCTAAGGGTGGGGGCGGTCCGCTTCGGGCGGTGGGTGGATGGGCCCTCCTGTCCCGCCTGTCTGGGGTGTGTCTCTGGCTCTCTGGAGGTGCCGGCCATTGCCGCCCCGGGTCCTGGGGCCTGCGGGGTGTCCTGTGGCCTCTGTGGCTCCCTGGTCGTGGGGTCTGGGCGCTCCTGTGGTCTTGGGGTGACGGGCCGCCCCCCTTCCCCCGCAGGGCTGGCCCTGGACCCTGGTGATGGTTTTCATGAACACATTGGGAGGGTTCAAATACACGCATGCATGTTCGATACTTCAGCCCCGTGACGCATCGCAAAGAACCGATGGGATCACTTCAAAGGGGCCCACTTGCTTCTGAAACCTTCCACACTGCACTCTCTCTTCTCTACAGTCGGGCTTTCCCCCTCCACCAAGACTCTCACATTTTTGGTGTTCAGTATAGACTTCTCTTTTGTTTTTGTTTCCCAGTACAGTATAGTAGACATGTATATGTTTATTTCTGATAATCTGCATGGAGCACAACCACCTCAAGACCACAATACATAAGCTACACTGCCTGTTTATCCCTTTGTTTGTTTGTTTGTTTGTTTATTTGTTTTCCCTCCTTCTCCTCTGCATGCACTGTCACTATATAACTCAGGACTTAAGCACCTGCCCCCTCCCCCTTGCTTGTTCCTTACTTTCCCCTTGACACACCTGGGTTAACGGCCCTCTCTGGCTCATATTAGGAAGCTTTTCCAATAAAGGCTGATAGGCTAGTCTCCAGGGAGGGTGGGTGATGGTCACAACCACGCATTATGGGTATAAAATACTTGACTGCAAGATCAACAGTGCATCAATCTTCACAAGAAGCTTGCACCCTTTTGTGGCACTAAGCTATGAAGACCAATGCAGACAAGTAGGAAAAAAAAAAAAAAAAAAAAAGTCTTTCAGGTGAGATAGCTGTTTCACCACTTTGCCTCTTGATGTGGTGACAGCCGCTGATGTTTGCCTTGTTGCCGGTTCATCCTGACGTTGTTCAGTGTTTCTTTCTGCAATGTCTCTTTCCTTTGTTTCCTCCCCCTCCTCGAGCTCTGGCTGAGGGACAGGTGAGGGCCGTAGACGCAGATGGCGTCTGTTGCTGCGCAGAATGCCATCGTTGGTGCGAATGAGTTTGACAGCAACAGAGTCACCCAGCTTGAGGTGACAAAGGGCGGCTGGAGTGACATCTGTCATAGTGGTGTTTATAGGCAGCCTTGGCTCTGGAGTCTGCTGCTTTCACCAGGGCGATGTCCAACCACTGTGGGAGAAGCTTTTCTTCGAGTGTGGGAATGGGAGTTTTTATCTTACGGCCTAGCATCAGTTGGGCTGGACTGTAACCTGTTGCTCGGATAGGGGTGGATCTATAGCTGAGAAGGGATTCCTCTCTTTCAGAATGTGTTTCGCCATTCTCACAGCTCTTTTGACGGCGCCATTCGCCTGGGGGAAATCTGCGCTTGTTGTGACATGCCGAAAGTCGTAGGCCTTAGCAAAGTCCTGAAACTGGCACCCACTGAATTGTGGCCCATTATTAGTCACCATGACAGTGGGGCAACCCCATCTCGCAAAAATAGCACTGAGGCGGGACCTCACTGTGGCACCTGTCATGTCAGGTAAGTAAGCAAGCTCGAGGCCTATCTGGAGAAATAGTCTGTTACCACGAGGTAATTTTTCTTGTCCACCTCGCAGGTATCTGCAGCCACTCTCTCCCAGGGTCTGTTTGGCAAAGGGGTTGTCATGAGCGGCTCTCTGGTTTGAGCAGGTTTTGCTATTTGGCAGAGCTTGCAGTGTTCTATCCACTTTTGCAGGGCTTTGCCAATCCCTGGCCACCAGACGCTCTGTTTGGCGTGCTCACGGCATTTAACTATGCCCATGTGACCATCTTGCAGCCTTTCCACCATCTCTGTCCTCAGGCATTTGGGAATGACGATTCTGTCACCGTAGAGAAACAAGTTGTGGTATGTGGTGAGAGAGTCTTTCACTGCATAGTACAACTTGATGCTGTCTGGCACTTTGGATGCATATTTTGGCCAGCCGTTACTTACAAACTGCATCACCACTTGCAGCTCCGTGTCAGCCTTTGTGTGGTCTTCAACCTCGTCCAGATGTGAACGTGACATCAGCCATGTTGCCTGTGTGGCTTCTTCCAGAGCACATGTCGTCTGACAGTTCAACCGTTTCCAGGTGTAGTGCTGCAGAAGGGTGGCGTGATAGAGTGTCTGTTACTACGAGCAGTTTTTCCGGGACATACTTTGCTTTTGTGTTGAATTTCATCATTCTCAGGAGTAATCATTGGCAGTGAAGTGGCACTGCATCAATGTCTTTGACGCTGAAGAGCAGGACCGAAGGCTTATGGTCCGTATGCACAGTAAAGCTATCCAGGCCATACAGGTATTTGGAGAACTTTTCACATGCCCAGACTACCGCCAAACATTCCTTTTCAATCTGCGCATACCTGGTTTCAGCGTCCGTCAGGGTGTGAGAACAGTAGAAAACCAGCCTTAATTTCTGGCTGGCCTCCACTTTTTCCATGTCGGGTCTTACACGATGTCTGTCGACAATGTGGCCCAAAAACTGAAACTGTGTCTGCCTCAGTTTACATTTTTCTTCATTGAGCTTTGAGTGTTCGCAGCACTTTATTTAGGCGCTGGTCGTGCACCTCAGGTGTCTCTCTGTAGATTATAATGTCATCCATGAATGTTGCTGTGTCTTCGTGGTCTTTGAGGAGATTGTTCATTTCTCTCTGAAAGATTTCCGGAGCGCAGGAAATACCAAACGGAAGGTGGTGGAAGAAATACAACTTTCATAACACCATCAAGGTAAGTTTGGCATTATCTCTGTCTAAAGGGATTTGCCAGAATCCTGTTGCAGCATCGAGCAGTGAAAACACACTTGAACCGGCCAGCTTGGGGAGTATATCATCCAGGGTAGGTATAATATACTTTTCTCGCTCCACAGCTTCATTAAGGCGGTTAAGTCCCACACATATTCTCACACGTCCATTTTTCCTTGGCACAGGAACCATTGGTGCACACCATGCCGTTGGCTTGGTTATCTCCTCAACAACTCCACATTTGACCATTCTGTCGAGCTCCTCTTTTACCTTGGGGAGTAGGGGTACAGAAACCAGACGAGCTGTGGTGACAGAATAGGGTACTGCTCCATCTTCCAATTTTATTTTTACTGGAATTGTCCTCAGAAGCCCCACTGACTCACTGGGTGCACTTGTCACATTCTCCACTCTTCAGATGAGGCCCATGGCCACTGACACTTCTCTGCCAAGCAGGTTATTGACTCCAGGACCTTCAACAACATGTACATCAAAGCAATATTTTGTCCCTTTTCTCCAAGTGGAGGTTTTGAATTTACCTTTATTCTTGAGCCTGCCCCCTGGACAATCCAAAATGGCTTGTGAATACTCCAGCTTTGGCTTTGTCTTTAATGTGTCATGGGTGTGTGGAGAAATAACACTGGTGTCGGCTCCACTGTCTGTTTTGAACTCAACATCACTGTCTCCGAGTTGGAGTGTTACTGGCCATGGTGTGTTGGTGTCTTTCACAGTGACAGCACCTAGGAAAAATCTCTCTGGTTTATTAAATCTCTCTCGTTCATTAAATTTCTCTGGTTCATTTTCCTCAGTAAACACATCACTGACTTGAAGAGTGCGACACATAGCGGCATAATGACCTCTCTTACCGTACTTGTGGCAATCCGCGCGTCTGGCTGCACATATATCATCCCTGGCGTGCTGCTTGCTGCATCTCGAGCACTTTCCTTGGGCTGTGCTCCCCATACCTGAGGGCTGCTGCCTGGGCCACCTGTGACTTCCTTGGCGGTCTCCCCTCTCCGGCTTGAATGCACCTTTCAGAGAAATCCCTTTTGTGTGTGCACGTCACCTTGCACAACGCAGCGGCTCCGCTCTGCTCTGCAATCTGTCCTTTGATCTGTTCCGACTGCCTGGATTGTCTGCATGCCTTATCCAAAGTTAAATCTGACATCATTTGCAATTTCTGTGACAAGTCTTAATCTAGGATACCTATCACAAGTCTGTCTCTTATATTCTAGTTTTTCACATCTCTGAAATCACACCTTTCAACCAGCTTGTGCAGACTGCGGATGTATTCCTCCACGCTTTCTCCGTGTTTCTATGCTCGCTGGTGAAATCTTGCCTTCTCATGAATTATGTTTATGTTAGGCACGAAACAATTGTCCAATTTCCCCAGTATGACTTTGTACTTATCGACATCTCCAGCATCTGCGTAGACAAAGGTTTTAACGATTTGTTCAACTTCACTTCCAAGCGAATACAGCAGTGTACAGACCTGCACAAGGCCTCAGAACTCATCAGGTAAAGAAGTGTGTGGCAAAGAAAGGGCAGAGTAGCCGCATTGATCAGTACTTCCTAAGAAGTCAGTCGAGTCAGTCGGATGAAGTCCAGCGGCAGGTAGAAAACCACAGTTTGCAGGATATCAGTAACGCTGCCACTGCACTGAGGCCAGTATGCCAGTCAGAGAGAGAACCATGGAGCAAAAGGTTAGAGTTAGATGGCCTAGAGCAAATGACAGTAAAGAATGGGAGATAGTTAATAGAGATTTGTCAGTAATCTTGAGGAGGCTTAGAGGAAATGCAATAGAAAGGTTAGAAAAGATGGGAGATATAATGTATGCATATGGTGTAGAGAGGTTTGGGGTGCATGAGAGAAAGAGGAGTGAGAGGGTACAGTCAGGTAAGTCTAGGCGGCAAAGAGAAATAGAGAGGTTTGTCAAGGAAAGGAGACAGTTAAGAAAGCAGTGGAAAAAGGCTACAGAAGAAGAAAGGGAGGGAATTAAGGTGTTGCAAGAGGAGTTGAGAAGCAGGCTAGCCGTTCTTAGAAGGGCAGAGCATCTCAGGAAAAAGAGGAGGAAGAAGGAATATGCTAGGACAGGTTTTTTTCAAGGACCCTTTTAAGTTTGTTAAAGGATTGTTCGGCCAAGAAAAGGGAGGGCAGCTTAAAGCAGAAAGGTTAGAGGTTGAAGAATATTTGAGAAACACATATTCAGATTTAGAGAAGAACAGGATAGTAGGTTTCCCACCCGATATCCCTCCATTAGGAGAAATAGAGCATGAGATGGATGATAGGCCACCTAGGTGGAAGGAAGTTCAGGAGGTGGTCAGGCGTGCAAAGGCTTCCTCAGCCCCAGGGCCTAATGGAGTCCCCTACCAGGTTTATAAAAGTGCGCCTGATACACTTAAATTTTTGTGGAAACAGCTAAGAATAGTTTGGGAAAAACAAATTATACCAAGAGCATGGCATTGGGCAGGAGGTGTCCTCATTCCTAAGGAGAAAGAGTGTGGACCTTAGCCAGTTCCGGATGATTTCTGTCTTGAATGTGGAGGGGAAGATTTTCTTCAGTGTAGTTGCGCAGAGATTAGCTAGCTACTTAGAAAGGAATAGCTTAATTGATACCATGGTGCAGAAGGCAGGAATACCAGATTTTTCAGGGTGTTTAGAGCACACTAGCATGATCTGTCACCAGGTTCAGGCAGCGAAGATTAACAAAAGGGACCTACATGTAATATTTTTAGATCTTGCGTTTGGTTCAGTACCCCACAGCCTAATTTGGAGTGCGTTTGACTATTCCAGAGTGCCACAGGTAGTTGTTAACTTAGTGAAAGCATACTTTCAGGATATTAGGTTGTGTCTAAGTACGGCAGGTTTCACAACGGGTTGGCAGAGGCTAGAAATAGGCATCATGGCAGAGTGTACAATTTCTTCATTAGCATTTACTATGGCGATGGAAGTAATCATCAGGGCTTCTAAGTGGGCGGTAGGTGGGGAGAGATGGCAGAACGGGTTGCATCTTCCACCAGTTAGGGCTTACATGGATGATATGACACTGGTGACCACAACAATGCCATGTACAAAGAGGCTACTAGACAAGGTAAATAAGAACCTGAAGTGGGGCAGCATGAAGATCAAGCCTAGTAAATCTAGAAGCATCTCGATATGTAGAGGGAAGTTAAGTGATAGGAAGTTTGTCATAGATGATGAGGAAATCCCAACAATTAGGAAAAATCAGTGAAGAGCTTAGGTAGGTGGCACAATGTAGAGTTGAATGATAAGGAACGGGTGGTGAAATTTAGAAAAGATGTGGCTGAAGGATTGGATAGAATAGATAAATCAGAGCTTCCAGGAAAATTGAAGTTGTGGTGTTTACAATTTGGGCTATATCCTAGGTTAATGTGGCCATTATCAGTTTATGAAATTCCAATATCTGTTGTGGAGAGAATTGAAAGATCAGTTAGCTCCTATATTAGGAAGTGGTTGGGCGTTCCTAGGTGCCTAAGTAGTGTTGCATTGTATGGAAAAGGGATAATTCAGCTGCCAGTATCTAGTTTAACAGAGGAATTTAAATGTAGCAAGGTCAGGACAGAGCTCTTGTTATCTGGGAGTAAGGATGTAGTAGTTAGGAGTGTGGTTCCAAATCCAACCAAGGGGAGGAAGTGGAACCCAAGAACGGCAGTTCAGGAGGCAGAGGCAGCTCTTAGGCATGCGGAGATTGTAGGTAATGTTCAGTTTGGCCGGGGAGGCCTGGGGCTTGGCTCAGGCAAACCGGTTTGGAATACAGCAGGTCTCAAAGATAAACAAAAGCTGGTTGTGGAACAGATATGTAGACAGGAGGAGATAGTAAGGGGTGCAAAGGTAGTGGCCCAGGCTAAACAGGGACAGTGGTTGAATTGGGAAAGTGTAGAGAAGAGGAAGCTTAGTTGGAGGAACCTGTGGAGTATGGAGGAGAATCGTAGTAGATTCCTGGTAGGGGCTACATACGATGTGCTACCAACCCCCCAGAACCTAAAACTGTGGGTAAATGAGGACCCATCATGCCCATTGTGTTCAGGTACGGCAACCTTAAAGCATATTTTGTCAGGCTGTAATGTTAGTTTGTCACAAGGCCGATATACATGGTGACATAACCAGGGGTTGAAATGTTTAGCTGCAGGAATCGAAGGGAAACGAAGACAGGTGAATTCAGAAGGTGTTAAGAATAGGAGTTTAGCAATTCAGTTTGTCCGTGAGGGAGAGAAATACAGAAGGGATAAGTTAGTAAGGAGGCAGGGGTGTGGCCACCTAGTAGGTGCTTGTGATTGGGAAATGCAAGTAGATTTAGGGGGAAAGCTTGTTGTTCCTCAAGAAATAGTTTGTACCAAGCAGAGGCCTGACATAGTGTTGTGGTCATTGAGTCAACGGATAGACTCAGTGGAAGAAGCCTATGAAAGAAAAAAGCTTAGATATGCAGATTTAGGAGCAGAAGCTGAGCAGCGAGGATGGAAGACTAGGATTTGTCCAGTGGAAGTGGGGTGTAGGGGATTTATAGCAAGATCAGCTATCTCGCTCCTGGGGGAACTCGGAGTGCGGGGACAGAGTTTGAAGAAGACAGTGAGGGAAATGTCAGATGAAGCACCAAGAACCAGCCAGCTCATTTACTACAGAAGAAATAATGTCAGTTGGGGACCAGCAGGGGGAACTACTAAGAAGGGCACATAACTCCTTGAGATCTGGTGGAGAGATCCACTTCCTCTCAGGAGGAAATCCAGGAAGAGGAAGGCTATTTAAGTGTGGGAGTGGCCTATTTGAATCCCTTTTGTTTGAGACCATGCTGCAAGGTGAGTGTGTTTGCTGATCCTGTGAGTTCATTTATCTCCTTTAACTTTAGCTTATATTGTAGTTATGTTATGTAGCATGTGAATTAGAGTATGGTGAACGTGCTAGGAAAGGTAGTATCAGCACTACTTCTGCCTGGAGCTTGCACGTACGGAGCCTGGGTTTGTTGAAGGTGGCAGTGCTGTTTGGGATGAGAAAGCCATGTGTAAGTAAGGTTAAGGAGATTGTTGTGTTGGTGTGGAGAGCAGTGAGACCTGGCATTAGGGGAGTGTCTCTGGGACGCCAGAGATCCCTGTTTAGCCTCCTGGAGGTGTCGTGGGACCAACGAGACGAAACACCGGTGAAAGGAGGTTCCCACCCGATGACCCCAAAGACATGTGAGTTATCACTGCTCATTGGTCTGTATAGTTAAGCCTTGCCATAATAGCTTATCATAGGGCTGAGGAGAGTGTTCACTGAGTGTTGATCCTTTTCTAGAGCACAAACTTCTTGTGTTTATTTGAATTCTCCCTCCTCCTTATCGAGCTTGGTCGCTTTTCTGTACCTGTGGAACCTCTGCTTTCATTTAGGCCACAGTTCCGGATTTATGAAGTCGAAGTTTTCTGGCGGTGGAAACTTTGCCATGGTTAACTTCTGACACCATGTAATGTTCAATAAACAGTCCAAGTACTCTGTTCAGGAACTTAAATGGGACTTAAACGGCTTGTCGTGTCGTCATGGTTTCCAGATATGGGAGTGGAATTAGATTTTGACAAGTCAAAACTCGAATTACAGATATCTGTAGTTCAGTTTTGACTAGTAAGATTCAAACTATTTTTGCCATTCATGTGTATGGGGTTTGTCATTATAGATATCTCCAATGTAGTTGCGGATATCTACAATTGTTATTGCGGATATCTGCAACTGAATTGTAGATATCTGTTATTCCAGTTTGAGATATCTACAATTCATCCAAATAAAAATGATCAAAATCGTCCCCCTTCCCATCGCTTGTGTCATTTTATCAATGAATGTGGTGCTTCCATCACCAGATTCATCACTAATTCATAAACATACACAAATATTCAAGTCACTGTTCACATGTACTGCACCGAATGCTTCTGTAGGATACTGTAAGTCACATAACCAGCCACATAAAGAAAGAAAATTAAGAAAATGTAACATTAACAATTCCGCGTAGGGCTGGACTTGATTTCAAATTTTATTTTAAGAAGAAAACTTCATTTTCAAGCCCCAAAGGCCAAGATCTATTTCTAAGCAGTCTGTCGTCGACTTATCTGTTTAAATTTAACACTGAATCACAGCTTAAAATGTAGTTTATATTTATAAATGAACTCTGCCATGGCCTGTTTTAACGATGGACCACTATCTGTCATAAAAAATGTTGAGAATTGCAATAGCCTAAATCAAAATTTTAAACAAAAGTATACTGTAAATCGGACTCGCTGTCGGAGGTGGCTGCTCTGAGATGCCTGCTCAGCAGGGCGGGGGCACTGGCTGCTCACTGACTCATGACTACGTTGTGTAATTTTATTCAGGGAAAGATAAAAGTGGCCTAAACTTTATTTTGTGGCTATATTGTCAGGGTAATTATTTAATTTAAATAACACCACTTGTGTGGGGTGGATTTGGTTTGTCTGTTTGATCACAGAAACATGAAAGTGCACATACATCATAGAAATCTTTGGTATTTTATTGAACACTTTCACTGTTCTCACCTCTAACTGAATCATTACCACTTCAATACAGGTTAAGTAGGGGAACACAAACAACCACTCTGAAGGTAACAGGCAGCCTAATCTCATTCATTTGATGGCCGGGGGTGAATGGGGTGGGGGAGGGTTGCGACAAAGCTGAAATGGCCGTGTTTCCCAATAAAGATCACTTTTAGGATCTTAGCCATGATACTGTTAATTCATGTTCTGTGTTCATCTGGATTTCTGTGATCTCACAATTAAGAAAATTAACAGTGGTGTGTGTTAATACCAGAAAAATAATAGGCTATTATAATATAATAGTCAGGAACAGTAGGAACATTTATTTGTACTACTTATCATACACAGCCTGTTAACATAAGATTCAACACAGCTGACGAGAGGAAATGTAATGGTCAAAACTTTAAATTAAAAAATATCAAAATAATTAGGCTACTTACCACCAGCACTGTATTTGATTATTTATTCATCTCTGTTAAACTGTTTTGAATATAATCGCTAATATAAAGAAAACCCATATTTTCCTGACTATAAATAGCCTATCAGTCGCATCAGTCAAAAACTACGTCATGAAAAGGAAAAAAACATAATAAATTGCATCGGAAAGAGATTACGGCTGTGATCAACAGCGAACTCCAGCTGAGGTTTGTATTAACTTTTATACATCTCTGATTAATATCTGTTTATTTTGGCCTTCATCACTAATCTAAAACCACTTTATCATAGCCTCCAATACAATACCTTGTCAGATATTTAAATGTGCTGTCCATATCGAAAAGAATGACATAGATGAGTTTATTCATTTTATTGATCAGAGCCACAGCCGCACCAGCGGTCAGCGAGCGGTGAGAGAGCCAGATGAATGTCCTCCACTCCTTCTGGCATAGATAGCGCATCTCTACTGTGTACTGCTCAGACGCAGGAAGAATGTGTTTATGTTTCTCATCAATTAATTGTGTCTATATTCATTGACATGATTGTGAAAAATCATTATTTAATAACACAAAATATAGTTATGGTGTCCTTTGAACACTGGAAATAATTCATCAGTCTAAATGTTTTGGGGAAAATTGAAACGACAACTCATATCAAACCTATCAGCCTCACGTGACAGAATGGAAATAAAATATAACTAGAACTGCAAGCAGTTATGAACAGGGGCCAAGCCTCTCTGCGCGACTCAGCCCCCGGGTGTCGCGGAGGCCTTGGAAGTCGGCCTGACCAAACATCTCTAAGCTTTATGGCTGGCCTCAGGAGCGACTCTGCATCACGCTCACCAAATTTTGTGCGAATCTGATTAACTCTCATGTCACTTGATGTTTCTCTGTTTATAGTGCCGCCTATCGGCCGATTTACACCACATTTGGCACAGGGCCTTAGGTTGACCTCTGAAAGAAGTGACTTGAGTTTGACGTCGATAGCTTTTACTTTGACAAAAATATGCGACGGTATGTGTTCTTCAGCTAGCAGAAAAAAAAATGTTTATTTATAACTACCGTATTTTTTGGAGTAGCAGAATTCTTTTGATAACATTTGATTAGGCTCATCTGGAGATTGTATGTGCAAAGTTTCGTACAGATTGAGCTTAAACGCTAGGAGGAGTTTGAAAAAGTAGGTTTTTAATGTGTAGTGACTTACAAAGAGAAATACGCAGTGGGAGTGGGTGTGGACTACGTCAGAAGACGTGATGGTATTTAGGGAACACATGGTTATAAAGTTTATGAAGATGTGATTTAAAATGTGGAAGGTACAGACCAAAATGCATTTGCCTCGGCTATAGCACCACCTAGTGGAGTAGACACATAATTTTTGGTATGGGTGGTTTGTGTGCTATTCTATATATACCCTGTGAATTTGACAGCCCTCAGCGTAATACTTTGGCAGAAATAAATGTTTGTTGTTTATCTGGTAATAAGCCAAGCCCACTTTGACCAGTCGTGATTAACTTCAAGATATGGCCTCAGGAGTGACCAAGCATCATACCCACCAAATTTCCTAAAAATCGGTGTAGCCATTTAAGAGATATAAATTTCCCATATTTGCAGCGCCCCCTAGTGGCCAACATTAGCCAAATTTGGCTCAAACCCTCTCAGTCACATGCCAACCAAAGCTCTGAGATTTGGTGTTGTTAGCATTAATTTTGACCGAGATATGCAACAGTTCGCATTTTTATAGCTAGAAAGAAAAAGTTATTTGTTAATAATTTTCCCATATTTTGACCGAACAAAATTATTTTGATAACTTTATATCAGGTCCAGCTGAAGACTGTACGTGCCAAGTTTCATGCTGATCGGACAAGATCCCAAGGAGGAGTTCAAAGAAGTAGGTTTTCGAGTTTTCGCGATTTTGTGCAAAAAATTACAGGTGGCAATGGGCGTGGCCTAGCCCACGTGATTTAGTGCTATTCAGGGAATCTGGGGATAAGAGGTTTTTGAAGGTGCAACATACTGTGTGGGAGTTATAGCCCAAAACGTTTTGACCTTGCTTATAGCGCCCCCTGCTGGCGGACATATGCCATTTTTTGCGTCTGAGGTACGTGCAGGGGTCTGGATCAACCCTCCAAATTGCACCACCCTCCCTTGCATGGTTTAGCCTGCAGCACCACTTTTAGCGGAGAAGGAAAAAAATAGAGAATAATAATAAAAATCCGAACAAAAACAATAGGGTTCCCAGCACCGCTGGTCCTGGGAAACACGGGGCTTGGCCCCCTAACTAGAACTGCAAGCAGTTATAAACGGGGGCCAAGCCTCCCTGCGTGACTCGGCCCCCGGGTGTCGCAGAGCCCTTGGAAGTCGGCCCGACCAATCATCACTAAGATTTACGGCTGGCCTCAGGAGTGACTCCACATCATGCTCACCAAATTTCGTGTGAATCTGATCAACTTTCATGTCACTTGATGTTTCTCTGTTTATAGCGCTATTGGCCAATTTGTGCCAAATTTGGCACAGAGCCTCCGGTTGACCTCTGAAACAATTGATTCGAGTTTGACGTTGATAGCTTTTACTTTGACAAGCATATGCAACGGTATGTGTTTTTTAGCTAACAGAAAAAATTGTTTATTTATAAGTACCGCATTTTTTGGAGTAGCAAAATTCTTTTGATAGCTTTTGATCAGGCAACTGTGGAGATTGTATGTGCAAAGTTTTGTGCAGATGGAGCTTGAATGCTGGGAGGAGTTCGAAAAAGTAGGTTTTTAATGTGTGGTGACATACAAAGAGAAATATGCAGTGGGAGTGGGCGCCCACTTTGATCAGTCGTGATTAACATCAAGATATGGCCTCAGGAGTGACCCAGCATCATACCCACAAAATTTCGTAAAAATCAGTGTAGCCATTTAAGAGATATAAATTTCCCATATTTGCAGCGCCCCCTAGTGGCCACCTATTGTAATTGTGCTGTTTATTATAATAAACACAGTGATTATAATAGGGTCCTACACGGACGACTTTGTCAGAGAGAATGTATAATACACCTTATGTCAAATATAAAGATGATGGATGGTGACCTTTGACCTACTCAGCCACCCCCTCCCACCACTCAGCCACCCCTCCTAGCGGAGTGCGGATGTGTGACGTCATCATAAGGTTTCTCCTGTCACCCACTTACCCCTCCCTTTTTGGAACCTTCTGTCACCTATGAGACCGTGTGTCAGTTGAGATCCGCCAATATGTGTTCTTATCCTTGAGCTATGGAGCACTTTTATCCTTCATCATGTTTTCTCTGAATTAATGAATCTATGAATAAAGTAACCCAACCTAAACAGGGAGGTAAAAAAAAAAGGCACAATAACTGTGACGTTCGGGTATCCGCATCACTCCTTCCTCCGGGGTGAACACCGGGGTGAATGTTGTGGGAGCCAGGATGTAGGGAGGGGGGAAAAGAAGACATGCCAGACATGATTCACAATATCATGATATGGTGATGTAGAAAGGAGGTTAAATTGGAAACAAAAGTCTCAGCAGCTACACGTCCTCACCATCTTCTTTTTCCCTTTCTCTTTTTCTCAAACACACACACACACACACACACACACAGCAATTAAATATTCAGTTTGTTTAAACTCTTTTTTTTGTGACATGAAAAAGTTTCAACGTGTTAATTATATTAGTTATAGAGGGTAAAAAGATGAGTTCTAACGAAAAGTACAAAGTGTGAAAAGTGCAAGCGATTCTCACCCAACAATCGACCTCCACACACACACACACACACACACACACACACACACACTATTCACTCTGCGTCAGTTTCTCCCATCACCTTTGCAGATGTAGACCATAAGTGTGACCATATGGAGTGAGCTTTAAGCACACTACAGATAAGGTGATCAATAAAGCATAGCATTGTATGTTTTTCTTTAAATACAGCTTTTTCTACCATTCATTAGTTACTCACACCAAAGAGTGCATTTAAAAGAACCTATCATGGACTTTGGTAAGAAAATTTTTACCATCTTTTTCTAAACCATTTTCTTGTCATTTAAGTTTCACAGCGATCAGTTAATTAATTATTATTTTCTATTTACAGGCATCATCAATCTGACAGACGAAGGTTATCTCATGAGCCCAGAGTATAACAACCTTTCCGACTGTAAGTCTTGCTGTTGTTGTTGATGTTGTTAACGCACATCTCATACACATTTACGCATCTAATACACAATATATTACGTTGTTTTTTTTTTGTTTGTTTGTTTGTTTGTTTTATAGTCACGGACGATAATCTGGAAGAGTTGGGCGAGCTCATTCGTCAAGCAGAGGCCAAAGAAACTTAGCACTCTGCTCCAGCGCTGATTCCCTCACCAGCTGGCGTAGGTAAAAGAGTTGACCCTGTCCAATCATCACCTCAGACCACTCCGGAGCATGCGAAGGACGGTACACGTCCTCCTGTACAACGCTACATTCTTCTGGGCTCGGGAGTACACCCTGCAGCAGCAGCAGCACCAGCAGCAACGACAGCGACGGTCGACCAAGTGTTTCTCACAGCACTAAAATCGGTGGGTCAAAACCTTTTATTTTCTTTTTCAAAAAAATAAAAACGCAGGATCTGTGTCGGCTTCATGCTGCAATGCTACAAACATTAAGTTAAACCATTATTGATATAGGTCCGACGTGAAACACGCGTCGACTTATAAACGTTACCCCCTATCCAACAAACATATATTTCATATTTATTACTTGTTTTTATTTCATTAATAATACAATTTGAATAAAATAATGAATAATCCTCTCTCTGGACACCACAGCCATCAGCCGTCTGCTGTTTTGCACATACAATCATTTGCACGAGATGCGCTCCCTTTATCCACCGCTCATTTTCATTCACCGTTGCTAATTAATAATAATAATAATAATTATTATTATTATTACTATTACTATTATTATCATTGTTATTTATTGCAATTTTCTTATATTTTGTACTTATTTTGCATGCCTAGTTTTTTAAGTTTTTTAAGTTTAAATTTTGAAATCTTTAATCCGACCCCCTGACTGCTGTAACACTGGAATTTCTCAATTATGGGATCAATAAAGGTGTATCTTCTCTTCTCTTCTCTTCTCTTCTCTTCTCTTCTCTTCTCTTCTCTTCTCCTCTCTCTCTTTCAGCAAAAAGACCCAGAAAACAAATGTGCAACCTGTCAGAGGGAGAAAGAAGAAATACATCTTCTCGTTTGCTCATGTGCAAAGGGATTTGAGCGAGATCCTCTTTGTGCTCGGCCTTGGTGTTTGAGTGTAAGTTTGGGTTGTTGTGATTTGTTTTTTGATTTTGTTTTTTGATTTCTGTGACCATGGATGAAAGAAATCGCCATCCCTCAATACTTGATGCGATGATACAAGAATTAAACCAGAATGTATTAAATGAAACTCAGGAACCAACTCAGTCTTTATGTGAGGAACAAAAGGGTGATATCATGTAATATAGGTCCGACGTGAAACACGCGTCAGCTCATAAACGTTCCTCCCTTACCAACAAGCGTATATTTCATATTTATTATATTTTATTATTGTTATTTAATTTAGCATACAATTTGAATAAAATAATGAATAATCCTCTCTCTATGTCTCTCTCTTTTTCAGCAAAAAGACCCAGAAAAAAGTTACGCATAGTTATAAATGTGTGACCTGTCAGAGGGAGAAGAAGAAAGAAGAAAGAAGAAAGAAGAAATGCATCTTCTCGTTTGCTAATGTGCAAAGGGACTTGAGCGAGATCCTCTTTGTGCTAGGCCTTGGTGTTTGAGTGTAAGTTTGGGTTGGTTTTTTTTGTTTGTTTGTTTTTTTTAATTTTCTGTAACCATGGATGAAAGCAACCGCCGTCCCTCAGTACTTGATGCGATGATACAAGAATTAAACCGGGAATACGTGCGTTTACATGGAGCCATGTATTCCTTTTGCATTCAGGTTGGAAGCCCTACCCGAATAGAAATGCTCCTTATAAACACTTCAACCCGAATGAAAACAGCCAACCCGAAAGAAAATCTAATCGGGTGCACAGGGGCGGAATATTCTTTTTCAGAACCCGAATGGAAGAGTTTTTCTGTCTTGTATACACCTCCTACCCAATTCTAGCCATTCTGTTCTTTCTGCACATGCTCACTACTGTCTCGACGTAATGCATCATGACGCGCACTCGCACAGTTCAGTTTATTGGTGTAGTGTTACTGTCAGGGCTCACAGTTTGCAGAATGTAGCCGGATTTAATAGTGATGCACGGCTAGCAGCACATCACATTTTCCAGTATAAGCAAGGGTTAATGCCCGACGAGGTGTCCATTATCAGGAATTAATGCACGACGCATCGGACGGTTGCTTCCGCGAAGTCCATTCATTCCTGACAATGGACACCTCATTGGACATTAACCCGCTTTTACCATGGTCACTTACCAAAGAAATGAATATTAAATCAATTATTTATGCTTTAATGTATTTTACAGTTAAAATCATGAGTTTTTCACAAGCCACATCTGAGTGGACTGTTTAATCTCTGTAGTTCACAGGCGTTGCCATGGAAACCTGCTGTGGCCGCAGCGTTGAGAGCGACTCTGATCAGTGAAGGGAAGTGTGATGATGGCTAATTGTACGTGATATTATTCAGAAGATGATTATTTCAGAAAGCCGGTGCACTTCTTACAGCTTGTGTGTTACAGACTCTGGTGGTCAGAGGATGACGTGCAAAAAAAAAAAAAAAAAAAAACTTGAGATATTACTTTCATGATTCATTGGTGTCCATTTATAGGCCCAAGAAAATTTGTTTCAAATAATCAACATCTTTTCTTTTCATTCTCTAACCTCTCTGCTTCTGCATCCCAGTCATCAAAATGATCAAATTCACCAAATAAATTAAATGAAACGATAAAATCACTCATGATGCCTGTTGTAATCCGTTGCCTCTGCTCTGAGTCTCCTTGCCATGGTTCCAAACTAGCAGTTGAGCCAGCGCAATAACTTAGAACCTGTCATCAGGCAATTTGACCGGAACATCTTTTTAGTTTTCCTATAACACCTTTTAACGGACACCCTGCAGCCAGTCAGAATTGAGTATTCACCCAGACCATGGTATAACCTGGATCATCCACCAGTTAAGGCAGGGGCAGACTGAAAGCAGCACACCAATCAACTGTACCCCCATGTTACAGCGCGATGGTCATGTATCTGTGTCCGCTATGCGACATGTCCACACCCCCTCCTAATCCAATCAGAAGCCTTCCTACAGTTAAATACCTCCCAAACCGATTGCGTACGCTGGCGCATGTAAATACCCATTCCAATAGAACACATCCCATGTAAACAGGTTGGCCAATCGGAATGACTTCATTTGGATTCACCCAACCCAATTGAAAAGTCCTCATGTAACCGCACCTAATGTATTAAATGAAACTCAGGAACCCACTTAGTCTTTATGTGAGGCACAAGAAGATGTAGAAATCACTGACCCACTCACAGACATCAATATGACTATTGCAGATCTTAATCATTCTCAAAGCATTTTAAACACCGTAAATCAATGTCAAGACTTGTTAAATCAAATACCCTTGTCCTCTTCAAACAGCGTACCCACGCAGTCTGACTCTAAAATTGGAGAACAAAGCCTCGTCAATTCTTTTATCCCTGACCTGTTCTCAGATATTGATTTTGCTATCGCCAAACTTAATCATACGCAAGCTGTTTTAAACACGATAAGCCAAGGTCAAGATTTGTTAAATCAAATACTGCCAAACCCTCAACCTCAAACGACACGCATTTGCAAATCGAGACCCGACTTAATAATAATAATAATAATAATAATAATCAAAGTGCCCAAAATCAAAAGAGCCTCTTTAACGCCATAGACCACACTGTAAATCATTTGCGTTTGCACTCGGCAGAGACATTCAAAGTAATGCAGGTTTGAACGTTCAGACTATAGTAACGTAAGGTGATATAGCGAAATTTGAAAAGGTCTCTGCAAAATTGTAGTGTTCTACAGAATCGACGACCCTCTAACGCTCTTTAAATTTGCGACCAATTCACCGAAAAGACAAAAGACGGTGTTTATGTTTCTGTTTGAAAAACACTACTACGGCATAACGAGCCTGAAATCCTTCCTAGGCTTTCCGTACATGTGCGAGTATTGCAACACTGGGTGCACCTCCGTCGCTTGTCATTATTGCGACGGTCATTGCCCCGTTTGCTCGGACCCCTCCTGTACCGAGTGAGAGCTCCGACCCGTAGTTTGCGTTGACTGTAACAGAACATGCCGTTCCGTATTGTGTTTAGCCAAACGCAAAGAGCCCGTAAAGAGGCCCGTGGCTGAAAAATACGTCAGTAACCGTAGAAAAGGACAAGAGCAAGCAGCACCTGTGTTACATACAGCGTTTACCCGTCGAGACAAAACATACAGAGAAATTGATTTTCTACGATTTTGAGATGTACGTAGACTCATCGGGAGCCCACGTCCCTTTTCTGGTGTGTACAAAAACGCTCGACGGCAAAAGGTGGAATGCTCAGGGCGTAGATTGTGCCAAACAGTTTATTATGCATTTCAGACGACCCATGTACAAAAAATCTGTCTTTATCGCTCACAACGCTAGAGGATTTGACGGATACATTGTGCTCTATGCTATCTCTGAACATGAAGCCGGAGGCGTTCATAATGCAGGGAAGCAAAGACGTACGTTCCACCGACGCCGATTACGATCACAGATACATTGATAGTCTCAGTTTCTTGACGAGCCATCTGTCAGCTCTGCCCAAAGCCCTGGGTTTTCCTGATAAAAAAAAGGGTTTTTTTCCCCATCAATTTAGCTCCGAGAATCATTTAAAGTACGTAGGCCCCTACCCTGAGCCAGAGGCCTACAGCGACAAACAAATGAGTAAAGAGGGCAAGAGAGAATTTGAAGTGTGGTCCAAGACGGTGCATCAAGGCACATTCAATTTTGAGAAAGAATCCGTCCTCTACTGTCAGAACGACATGGATATTCTCGTGTGAGCCTGCGGCATTTTCAGAAAAGGTTATATCGATGAAACGGGCGTGGACCCTTTCAGTTGCACCTCCATCACTTCGGCCTGCATGAAAGTGTTTCGCACAAATTTCCTACATCCCAACACCCTGGCCATTCCATCTCCCAACGACTATCGAAGACGGCTCAAAACCTATTCAAACAACGCGTTAAATGGTTAGAGTGGATGGCGCATACTGAGGGCATCTTTATTCAGCAAGTGCTGAACACGGGTGAAAAACACACTGGTCGCTACTTTGTAGACGGTTACGCCGAGGTCCGAGGTGTGAAAACAGCTTGGGAGTTTCTGGGTTGTTTTTATCATGGTAGTCTGTCCTGCTTTCAGCCCCACAACACCTGCCCTCTGACGGGTAGACAGTTTGATGAGTTGCACGCCTCCACAGTAGCGCGAATACACACTAGAGTAAACACAGTCGGACCATCAGCTTAAACAGTAATTACCTGGTCTTGTTTAAAAACCCCAGTGATAGGTTACAGATAAATATATTGGCTCAGCAAATTTTTCCTTTGCGTAAAACTTTTTTTTTTCAGAAAATTTTGAAGATGCCACCAGAGACGCTCATGGTTATTTAATCGTAGATCTCACCCCAAATTGCTCAGAACAATACAGACTGAGATTGGGGTTGTTACCAGAGCAATGGGTCGTCTATCTACCTAAATCACGGTCTTCCTCAATCATCATCATCATCATCGTCGTCATGTCTGCGCATTTAAAAAGGAATGTTCCTTTACTGCGTGCTTTGTGTTACGCCGCGCCTCAGAGGCATAAAGATATTCTTAACCACGGCTCCTCCGACTTTCTTAAGTCTTTGTGCGAACTCTCTTTAAATGTTTTAAAAGGAAACATTCCCCTAACCAGCACTCAATATCAAAAACTCAAAAGGCAAAAGAAAATTATCAAATTGCTGGCAAACAAAAAAGCCAGCCTAAAAACCAAGCACCGAGCTCTGATGACCCAGTCCAGAGGGTTTCTATTGCCTCTGCAATGTGCCCATCTTTGGACAGCTTCTAGGAGGACTAATTAATAGGCACTAATGTTAATGTCTCAAAAGATGTTTCTGGTCACGCCTCAACAGCTGAGCCGTATGAGTCAGACTTTGGGCAACAACAACAACAACAACGATGGTGAATCTCACGCCATGAGACGTACGGCTGAAAATGAGTTAGACACAAAAATGAGGGATATATTAAACGATCGGGGGATTAATCCTTATGAAAAATTAAAAAATATAATGCTGTGTTACAAAGATACTTCACTCTGATCAAACAAGGGGAGGAGGAATGTCAACTTTGCCTAAAGACGGCGAGCAGCGTACCTCGTGACTCTGATGAGCTGGAAGAAAAACAAGATGAAAATGAAGAAAAGGACGAGAAAGAGACAGGACTGGATGAGACAGCTCGCGAGGTACTGCAAAATCTTCCTCAGCGCAACCGCAAAAATGCCGAGTGTATTATGAAGAAATTAGTCAAGAGCTAGGACAGATGGACTCCCAAGGGCAACTTTATTCACAAGGGAAAGATTGTGAGAGGTTCGCACATAACTGACTTGTTTAAAAACCAGTCTCTTATAAAAAGAAATCTCTAACACCCAAGGGATGGACTGGGTTTTTGAATACTCTGACGGAGCTCAACATACCAATAAGCTCGGTGACCAATTCTCGCGCTTGCGCTCATGTCGTTGACTCAAACCCGTCGGAGGGTGGCACAAAGAGAAGGAAGAAGAAGAAGAAGAAGAAGAGGAAGAAGGAGAAGAGGGGGCTGTAGTGCCAGTCGAGAGGGAGAAATGAAAGCGGAAAAAACAAGATTTAATTCCGTTTGTGGAGGAGGAGGAATGGGTTACGCCGGTAAAAAGGAGTGAAAGAATTTTTTTTTCTTACAACGGCTTTGTAACACAGTTCTTGGGTAATACACAAAGTCGGGCGGTAGTCCGAACGAGTCGAAAAAAGTGTCAATCCCGTCTTCGTCCAGAGTGAGTGCTAGCCAGTGTTCTCCGGGCTTATGACTAGGGTGCGTGTTGACAATCATGTAGGCGGGACGTCTGAATGAGCACATCAGCGGCGGTAGTTGGTCCAAAGCCCACATGCCGCAAGACGCATCTCCCAGTAAATGTCGCATGACACCTTCCAATTGGTGGTCATTCATATTCTTTCTTTCTTTCTTTCTTTCTTTTCTCAATAACAATCCACCAGCACTTGACGTTTGGAGTTGATCTCAAAAATACTCTCATAACAAGCGTACATGATCAGTATGCGTGGTTGTATGCGGTAGGGGAACTCTGAATCTAATTTCCAATATTAAGCACCCGTTGGAGACCGGGGACAAGGCATCTGCGTCTTCAGCTGCGTTGAGATTAAACACAAACGAGTACCCCTGGTTAAAATCCTCCCTGTTGATGTCCAGCGGCAAATCTTTCAGGTGTCTTCCCGTGGCCATAAACATGTTGTAAAACTCTGACGGACTGGCCGTGCTCAAATTGAGGCTGGAAAGTTGAAGGGTGACAGGTCACTTTTACCCGTAAAGGCTTCGTGGTTCACCATAGCCAACACTATATATTTCGGCATCGTGCCCAAAAAGAGATTTTCTTGATTACATACTCGAGTATTTTCCGGGATAGAGTACATTCTCATGTTGACAAGGGACAAAGGATAGAGCACATTACCCCTCAACACGTGACCCAGACACACCGCGGGGGAAATGGTCGTTTTCTTGACAAACAAAGAAGTGCCCAATATTTTTTATTTGAAATTAGCGTTAGCGGCATGCATGAGACAGAAGGCGTCGCTTGCGCGGGTCAGTTTAATTCTCGGGCCCACTCCACGCCGACATACTTTTCTGCGAGAGGCTTCTCTTGAACTCTGTGGATCTAACAGGTGAAGCTGGGCTCCGGGTAGATTTGTTTTCCTTAGCGCCTCTCGTACCGACTGACTTGCCCTTGGCGGAGCGTCGACGCTTTGCGCGTAAAACTTTGCCTGAAATGCGCTCCCCGGGGGTCTTTCTTGCTCTTCTAGCCAAAACCATAATACCCCTGGATCCTTCTTGAGATGTCTGATCAGAGTTTCGACCCGCTATTTTACCTACAGCATGGTTTATGGCCTCCGAGGCCGACTTGAGATAAGGCTTTGTGATGGCAAAACCTTTTGTCACGATAGGGGACACGAAACAGAATAATCTTGAAAATATAGACCCTATCCTTTGTCTGTACATGACGGGGGAGTTGTAAAAACCTGGGAGGGTTCCGCACACTTGGTTTTCATAGTAGATTACAAAACGTCGAGGATCGTGGTAAGGGGTCATTGTTTCAACGAGGTCTTTGCGGGTCTGAAATGGAGATTCACGATAGTCTTGCTAAAGGTAAAGTTTACCGGCTTATTTTGATCAGTGTTAATCTCAACGTGGGTTCCTTCAATGTGCTTCTTGATGACTGGTAGATACGAGGCAGGATTAAAACACTGCGTGATGACGTTGCCGTATGTCCCTTGTATAGGGACGGTCCTCAAGAGCGGAGCGTAGGCGTCGCCTAAAAAAACTCAATATCCCCCTCTGAACCTTTGACGGTTGACTACGGTCTCCCCATCGGGTGTTGCGGGTTTCTTTCTCCACTCAAAGTAGGCCGCGTCTTGAGGAATGTTATGCCACGTGTGCGGGCATAACATTTGCCTCCGTCAAGGCCACTTGCCACAGGCCCTCCAAGCCAATATGTTGCGCTAAGTCGACGTGGAAACTGGAGCCGGTATTATTTTAAAATACATCCACGCTGGCGTTGGAGGGCAGGGTAATGTAAAACCCCTCACCACCAGAGATCTGAGACATGATGAAATGAATACGAATCTGACAAATGGCGCGTTCTTATAGATTTTTCAACTCACGACCTTGACCCAGCTGTTCAATTTCTCGGGCCAGTTTTTCCAGCGTACCAGCGCTTGTTTTTCTCCGCCGACGACACGTCGGCCCAAAATTTCTTCCACAGCGTAGCTCTTGTCTCGCGGTATCTTTACTTTTTGCAGCTCTGCTTCGTAAAACGTACCCCGGATAGGTTCTCCGTCATAATCTTCCAGTTTGTACATGGGGGGTACTCGGGGTGCACACTCATCCACCGTAAACACCTCGTCAGTATAACTCTGCTCATATTTCTTATCAAACACGCCTCTCACTTTAGATATTCTCATGAGATCTCCCTGTTTAGAATTCATCTTTAACTTTTCTCGGAAGCTCAGGGGGATTGAGTCGTGCAGGTTTTGAAAAATTCGCAGGGTGTTCACGGACGTCACTTGTATAGGCGTCATTTTTATACTTGTGTGATAGCCGTTATTATAGCTTTTAACCAAGTCCTGCAGGACGTCTACGTACCTGCGGGTGTTTTTGGCGGTAACATATCTCCACATTCTAGTTTTCAACATACGGTTAAATCTCTCAATCACCGAGGCCTTCAGATCACTGGCTGCGGCAAAGTTTTCAATACTGCGTTTATCCATCAGCGCCTTAAAAGTTTTGTTCAATAATTCTTTACCCGTGTCTGTTTTAGATGACAGTCAGACCCCTGAAAAGTTACAAACGGAGCCAAACGCACCAGTGACTTATGACGCCATTTTGTTCTTTAGCGCTCGCACGTACACTTTCTTTGAAAACACATCGATGACTGTCAACAGATATTTAAAACCATTGTTGTGCTTGGTCAAGGCTTGCATGTCACAGAGGTCTGCTTGAAATTGGTTCAGAGGTCGCGATACAGAAAGTCTATTTCTGGGAAAATGTATTCTGGCAGGTTTGCAGAGTGTATGCGTCGTGCTCGGCTTAAAATTCTTTGACTCGGTCAGGGTTTACTCTTTTCCCCGTCTCATCTTGTACGGTCGTGCAGAGTCATTCGACTCCTCCTAAACTACCCGGGTGAGACGGGTCGTAATAAACCTTTTTCATGACATGTTTCTCTGACATGTTGAATCAATAATGAACACAACCACTCGCTTACCAAAATATTTATTTTAGAACAAACAAAAACACTCATATATGAGGTATACATGCTTCGAACATTATAGTTTATAGTTTATAGTTTATTTTTGCACAATTAAAAAACACAAAACAGCAAGAAAAAGTAAATAATGAATACAGTGCAGGGAGAGGCAAAAAACCCAGAGGGCTTATTTAAAGCCTCCACCTAATAAAATTTTCACAAAGTTAATAAAAACAAATAAAACAAATTTAAAACAAGGACAAAATACACAAGGACCACCCTTTATAAAGCAGCAGTTAAATGTTTTTTCAGGCATTTCTTGTAACACTTTATAGAAATGTAGGTTTTTGTCAGGTGGAAAAAATCATTCCATAATTTCGCTGCCCTAAATCTTATAGAAAACTGCCCTCGACAAGTAAGAAATTTAGGAAGATAAAGAGCTGAAGATTTACGAGTTAAGTGTGAATGTAACTGTGAATTAGCTGTAAAATAAGTTGTGAAGTGCTCAGGAATATTCCCCTCACTAAAAAGTATTTTGTAAGTAAAAACACATGTTTGAAACATATTAATGTCATAAATAGTGAGAATTTGAAGTCTCTGAAATAATGGGGCAGATGAAGCGTATGACACTGATCTGGTTGCGATCCTAACAAAGCGTTTCTGCAGGACCAAAATTTTAAGAAGAGTAGTCGGAAAAGTGCTTGCCCAAACGATATTACAATATGAAAGATAGGGATAAATCAAACTATAATAGAGAATTTGGAGACAGTTTGCGGTAACAAGATTACTGACCCTCATTATTATACCAAGAGATTTATGGATTTTTTTACTGACCCAGTCAGCTTGTTCTCTCCAATTCAAATTCTCATCAACATAAATGCCCAAAAATTTTGTACTGGCCACCTGAGGCATCTCAACAGACTCAATTATAATTTTGGATAAGTCTTTAGAATACGTTTTTTTTGCCACTGAAGATAATAAAGTTGGATTTCCTTATATTCAAAGATAATTTATTTAGTCTGAACCACACAGCATAGGCAGCTAAGCCAGCATTCGCATCCTTCATAAGTGAATCAAAATTTGAATTAGAGAGAACAAGGGTTGTGTCATCAGCAAACATTATTGGACACAGGATATTTGAAATATTAGATAAATCATTTATATAGATAAGGAATAATAATGGCCCCAGAATGGAACCCTGTGCGACCCCACAGGGTAATCTAGCTTTGTTAGAAGAGCAACCCTTAACACAAACGAACTGACTTCTATCAGTGACATAATTAGTTAACCATTTGTATGTAACACCATGAAAACCATATTTATACATTTTTGACAATAAAATATGATGATTTACAGTATCAAAAGCTTTTGAAATATCAATGAAAATACTACAAGTATACTCATTGTTCTCAAGTGCACAGTTAACTTTGTCGATCAGGTGAAGCAGAGCCATATAAGTGGAGTGATGCTTTCGAAAACTGTACTGGTGTTTGTAAAAACTTAAATAAGAATCTAAATGAAAAAGAATTTGCTTATATACAATTTTTTCTAAAATTTTTGAAAAACATGACAAAATACATATAGGTCTATAGTTGTTAAAACAACGTGGGTCATCTGCTTTAAACAGAGGTAAAACTTTGTCTTTGAAAACTGGCGTTGTGCCTGAGGATTTAAAAGTTGCCAATGAAAAGATGTGGACCAGTGGCTGCAGTATGGACTCTTTCACCTGTTTGACAAGATGCACAGAAATATTGTCATGACCAGCTGATGATGATTTTAGTTCATCAATTATGTCGCTTATTTCATATTTTATTCGCATATTTCAGATATCAGGAAGCTTGAAAGAAGAGATAATAGGAAAACTTCTTTGGATGAAATCCAGTGGATTACCATGACAAGGAGGGATTTTACTTGCTAATTCACAACCAATGTTAACAAAAAAATCATTAAATTTTTGAGCTATATCAAATGGATCGTTAAGAAATTTTTCACCATCCAAAAAAGCTGAAGGTAACTCTGGTGTACTCTTTTCTCGTTGTAGCAGCTGATTAATGACTTTCGATGTGGTTTTAATATCCTTTGAACACCTCTTAAATTCTTCACAGTAATATTTCTTTTTTGCAGATCTCACTGAATGTGTATATTTATTTCTATGAGATTTATAAACACTAAAGGTGAGAGGAGTAGGATTTGAGATATATTTTTGATATAATTTATTCTTTTTCTTCAACAGCTTTGATAAATCCACTGTAAACCAAGGCTTATTAAAGTCTTGACTGCATTTCTTGGTAGATCTGCCAATTGGAAAACATTCATTGAAACTATAGCTAATAATCTTCATAAACTTTTGATATGCAAAATCAGCATTATTTTCCTATATCATTCCATGAAATACTGGCGAGCATATCTTTAAATTTTGAAATATTTTGCTTGCCCATTATTCTTTTGTGGTTTATTTTCCTAACATATTTTGTCCGATCAGCCTTCATTATAGAGTACTGGAATATGGGGAAATGATCTGACAAGTCTGAATACAAAACCCCAGATTTCGTCCCTTTGCCCAGAGAGTTAGTTAAGATGTTGTCAATCAAAGTTGCTGAATTTCCATTAACACGTGTGGACTTATGTATAAGTGGGGAAAAAGTAACTAGAATAAAGAATATTAAGAAAATCCCCACTAAGGGTCTCTGATTTATGTTTAAAGAGGTTTATATTGAAATCTCCTAAAATGTAACAGAGTTTTCCTTCCTTATTTATCAGATCTAGAGAACTTGACAAACTATCATTAAAATTTTTGATGATAGAATCAGGTGGGCGATAAATAACACCAATAATAATATTCCTTCCACCAGAGACACCAAAGAGCTCTACAAACACTGATTCCACCTCAACCTTATCAGATTTCAGAGAGAGATCAGTCCTGATTCTAAATTCATAATCATCATGAATAAACAGAGACACCCCACCTCCAGATCTTTTCTCCCTGACATTGTGGACCACATTATAATTGGGTAATTTGAAAATTTCTTTAGATGCTTCTGTTAGCCATGTTTCTGATAAAGCAATAACCGAAAAATCATGTTTGATTAAAGATAAATAATGGATAAATCTGTCGTAGTTGCTGGAAAGACTTCTTATATTCAGGTGAAATGTAGAGAATATATCAGGAGGTAGAGACATGCATAAATTGTTAAATTGAGTTTCATTATAATAGCTACAAAGGTTAGAAACATCAAGTGATGAAAAAAAAATGTTGGTCTGGGTCAACATCAAAATTGTAAAAATCAGTTGTAGAAGGATCAAGAAGTTTAAAAGTCGGTCCTTCAAAACTAGATGTGTTGTGAAACATAAAATGTGAGAGAGAATAATATGCTGTAACTGTAAGATTAAGTAGTCAAAATACTGTATACATGCCTAATGGTGGAGACTAATGAGCCAAGCTTTGAGCATAGGCCTTCCTTTGAGATACATTTTGAGCAGGTGGATGAACAATAAGTTTGTCATATCTCAAATATGCAATATCACCTCTCTCACGAGCTGCTTTCATTGCAGGGAGTAGTTCTTTTCTTCTTTGCCGGACAGCTTCAGGAAAGTCCTCATTAATGAAGATGCCAGAGCCCTTCTTAGCTTTTAGTTTTATCCAAGACAGCAAGTTTGTCCTTCATCCACAGAAATCTGACCACAATGAGTTGAGGCTTTTCCTGATGATGACGACATTGGCTTCCCAGCCCGATGACGCTTTTTCTCTCCCAGACTCTTCGATGCCATCCACAACAATATTATGGCGCCTTGACTGGCCCTCCAGATTTTCTGTCTTGTCCGACACTGAGATCAAACTTTTGCAAATTGTGTCAAAATCAGACCTGGTTTCACTGCAATTTTTGGTCCAGGTTTTACATGAGTCTTTAAAATCATCAAATTCCTTCTGAGTCATTTCTAGACTCACCTTGAAATCATAGACTTGCTTTGACAGATCATCAATCCTCTTGTTTGAAGAGTCAACTATGATCTGCACACACGTTTTAAAGCTTTTTTCCTGTTGCTCAAGCAAAGTTCTGTAGAAATCCTTTTGCTGGTCCAACAATTCACGTACTTGAGCCATAGTGACATATTCTTCAGTGATGTTGTTTGAAGCTTTAGGAGGCATGGTTGGTCGTCAGGGCCTACCAGGCCCAGAGTTCAGCAGCAGAAATCCAAAATAAGACCAAAAACCTCCAATGATACAAACAACGTCCACAATTTTGCACTATTGAGTTGGTTTTAAGTCTCTTGATTCAAGCATCAGCAGAAATTTTGAGTTTTATACAGGATTCCTCAGATTTTTGTTGGATAGAGAATCAGTCACAGGTTCAGAGAAACACAGCAGCAGCCATCTTTCTCACAAACATTACAAGTTATATGAGCTATACATGATTCAAACATTACAAGTTATATGAAGTATACATGTTGAAAACATTGCAAGATGTACGAGTTATACACGGTTACAAACAACAACAACAACAACATAGCATTAAGCTAAAGCAGACGAGAGCAAATTCATGGCAGAGGTCCCGTGGATAATGTGAATATAATAATGCAACCTTCTCAATTCTGTCAAGGTGTCCGCAGGTACGTTATTGCCTTGTACAAGACAACTCACTGCATCTACAAACAAAGCATACAGAGTAACTAAATGACTTACATTTGAGACATTCATCCGAACCATCTTTTACAATTTGCAGTGTGGACCGTACCAACACATCCCAGGGTGTATGTACAGATTGGGACCTAACTATAGGTAGGTCAAAGGTCACCATCCATCATCTTTAAATTTGACATAAGCTGTATTATACATTCTGTCTTTCGTCATCGCTTGGGCGCTAATAATACTGAACAGCGCTATTACAGTAGGGTCCTACACGGAAACTCCCTCGTTGCTGGGGCCCTAATAATAATAATTCCTTCAATTTCAAGAGGGCCTTTGCCGGGCCTTCAGTCGGTGCTTCGGCTCTAATAAATCCTTGCATTTCAAGACGGTCCTCGCACCGCTAGGTGCTCGGGCCCTAATAATAATAAACAGCGCGATTACAATAGGGTCCTATGTGGATGACTTCGTCATCACTCTTAGCCCTAATAATAATAAACAGCGAGATTACAATAGGATCCTACGGAAGACTTTGGTGTCGCTCAGACCCTAATAAATAATCGTAAACAGCGCGATTTCAATAGGGTCCTATGGACAACTTCGTCATCTCTCAAACCCTAATAATAATAAATAAATAAAATAATAATAAATAAACAGCGCAGTTACAGTAGGGTCCGAGCGATGACAAAGTTGTCCGTAGGACCCTATTGTAATTGTAATAATAAACAGCGTGATTACAATAGGGTCCTACGAGGATGACTTTGTCATGGCTCGGGCCCTAATAATAATAATAAACAGCACGATTACAATAGGGTCCTACGCAGACGAGTTCATCGTTGCTCAGGCCCTAATAATAATAAACAGCATGATTTCAATAGGGTCCTCCAGACAACTCACAGTCGTCGCTCAGGTCCAAATAATAATAATTCCTTCAATTTCAAAAGGGCCTTTGCCAGCCTTCGGTCGGTGCTTGGGCCCTCTTAAATCCTTGCATTTCAACAGGATCCTCACACCGCCAGTTGCTCAGGCCTTTATAATAATAAATAGCGCAATTTTAATAGGATCCTGTGGACAACTGTCGTATCTCAACGTTAATAGTGCCTAAAGAATAATAGATTGCTTAGTATCTAAGCAATAATAAAGAGCCGAAATAATAATAAGTACTATCTAATCAATGATAAATAATAGGCCTATCTAAGTTATCATTAAGGCTATCATTCTACTCTGTAAATAAAATTTTAACATTATTTTTGCTTATTTCATTATTGTTATTATTGGTTTACTTTTTAGTGGTATTGTATTCTCTGAGAATGACTCATTTTAGTAACTAATGTAAAAAAGAAAAAAACAAGCAAACAAACAAACAAACAAACAAATAATTTTATACACTGGGCCTTCAAAAGTGCTCTCTGAATCTAGACCTGACATGGCTCCAAAACTTTGTCGTAGAGCTAAACCAAATACATCACTGGAAAGGGCTCAACTTGATTATGTCAGTATGAAGTTTCTACATGGCTCCTGCTTTGAAATACTGGCCTTTGAACCTTGACCTCAGTGCATGTTTGAAGGCTTATAATTACAGACATGAGACCAACTGTTATAAAGAGCTCTTGACCTCAACTATCATGTGAGTAGAGTCAACAACTGTGGGTGCTGTCAGATATGGGTAAAATATGCATACAATTAATTTTCACCCATTTAGAAATTAGATATTCAAAATCTGATCAAATGATAAATCAGATTTATCTGATAAAATTGATCTATTTACTTACTTAAACCCTTTTGCTCTTTGGGGAGCATAGGTAATACATGAACTTTCTCCAGCTAGTTTGACGTTGCACGATTTTCTCTGCTTCCTTCCAGGATGTTCTTGTTTCCTTGAGTTCCGCCTCAACAGACACTTTTCCAGCTGTTTCTTGGATGTCCTGACTTTCTTTTCCCTTGTGGGTTTCAGGTTAAGGCCTGTCTGGTCATGTTGGAGGATGGCTTGCTCAAGGTGTGCCCAATCCAGCCCCATTTCTTGGGTTTCAATTTGACCTTGTTATGTGTGTAACACTTGTTTGTTAAATTTGGGCCTAGCTTCTAAGGAGTAATAGAGGATAAGTGAGGTAAACAACTGACAGTTTTATTTCAGCGGAAAAAACACAAAAATATCACATTTACAGTGACTCAAAATACCCCAAATAAAAAAAGAGCTCTTTTCTTAAAAAAAAAAAAAAAATAGAAATAAAATTATCTGAAAAGAAATAATGTCCTTGGATCCACTTCCTTTTGTTCAGTGGGTTTCAGTTCGTTTGTATTAACAATGTTCTTTGTGTGGTTGGTCTTGTGTTTAGAGTTACACTACCCGGGTAGGTATTAGTGTGTGTGTTTGTTGGTCTTCTTATCTGGGAAATCCCGGATGTTCCACGACGATCCGGCTGAGGATCCTGTAGTAGCTGGCCAGGCTACTAACAGGACGCCTCAGAGTTCCTCTGGTGGGTCTGGCTCGCCATCGATCTCAAACGTCTCTCAGATGATCCGGGGTCACCAAAAACCAGTCTGCACATATTGTGCAAAATAAATCAAATTATTTTATCATCATAAATTCAATCATGTCAGTTTCAATCTTTAAATTAAGTTTTACACTTAATTTTTTTTAACATGTAAATAATCTCTCCATGAATTTAACATTTTTAATATAGTATTCTTATCTAAATAATTATTTATCAGATTTTTTTCTTTAACAGTATTTAACCATGAACTTCTTCACATCCACACTCAATGAAATGACAGCATTTTTACATAACACAGTAACATATTTTTACCCTTTACCCAGTTTTAACAGTACTTCCATATGAAATGATAACTTATGACCACAATGTAACCGAGTAAATAATGAATTCAGCATTTTCCCACTTCCAAACACTCTTAAAAAAGCTCCGACTGGTTTTTAACTTGCTTTCACTGCACTGTAACATGGTAGCTGATGGCTGTGCTAGCCGACCGCCGCGTTAGCAGGCAGGTAAACGTCAATAAAATCGTCACTCACCGGAGTTTTCCAAGGTAAACAAATACTCGTCGGACCTCGTCAAGGTAACGGTAAGTAGAAACACACATCAGCATCACACCCTTCTGCACCATTTAACCTCTTTTCTTCTTCTTAGCAACTCTCTTAGCACTCTCACTCTGACCACCACATGCGTTTTTTCTCTGACTTCCTGGTTTTTTCTATTTTGTACTTTTCCGTCCTACTCCCGAGTGGAGGATCGGACTTTCCTACAGGTGCCGAGGAAGTAAAAACAAACAAACAGCTGACTCGCGGGGAGTTAACCCTATAGTTGCCAACACTTTTTAGTGAGTGGGTTACATGTGGTTTGCCAGAGCTCTTCGTTTGCGATGGTGTTTGGCCAGTAAATTTCCAGGATGTGTCATAAGCATCTGTTAATGAATGTTTGGAGCTTGTTTGATGATGCTTTTGTAGTTCTCCATGTTTCTTCCCCATATAGTAAAACTGATTTAACGTTGGAGTTGAAGATAAGATAAGACAAATGTGTTTACCATCCCCTTAAAGTCCACAGTGTACTCTCAATTCAGTTTTAACAACTTCTAAATCTAGGAAAAACTCAACATTTCCCTAGGACCGCGCCATGCAGCTTGATACATATCAGCAACATAGTTGTAGTTCTTCTGATTTGCAAAGTAGGGTTCTAAAGAGGGTCATAAAAAGATATATCTACTGAATATATCAAATATCTAGTAAAACTCAACTAGTAATTACAATGCAGCTAGATGAACTATGCTAAGAAAAAGTGAGGATGTTGTTTAATTTCAGATATTTTAGCTAGTGCTCTAGAAACTGTGTTTTTGGGATGGTAGATCTTCCTTTTGTCAAATAGTGTCATGTTATTATTATTATTGAGGGGAAATTATGACAGAGGAATATATTTGCCGTTTTAAAATCAAGAACACTTTAGTGTTTTTGTGTGTATACAGAAATGTTAAAGATATCACTGAGGAAAACGAGGTTGAAGTGATGTTGTTGAATCAGGGAATTTGTGTGTACACCAGGACAAAGGCTCCTAATTGACTTTACATTGGCATTGTTTCTGTGGTACCGGCACGTAATTTCAACTGTATTTCACGTATTTCTGTGAGATCAAGTTGGTCTTGGCTCTGACCTCATCACTCCTTGCCACATACACTTGCAGAGAGATGGATTCTGTAGTGACAATAGGACTAAAGTTGGAGCCTGCAGGTGGGTGCTGGGACAGTGGTGCTGGGGTTGAATTATGCAGAGCACAGATATTTTTAATGAAATGGGCAGCAGCAGCTTTGGCAGAACAGGGGGAGAGCTGGGCAGAGGGGAAGCTTTAACGAATTCTCCACTGATTTAGCATTACACCCCTACAACATTGTTAGACTAGTGATTAACGGTTTTAAAAAAGTGCAAAAATCAGTGAAGCAGAACCAGAGCTACTGTCACTTGAGGAAATTTACCTTCACACAGCTCCCTCTGGAGACACAAAAGGCTTCTTTGACACATTATGTACAACTCAAGACTCAAAAACTATAAAATTGGCAGAGTTCCCCTTTAAATGGGCAAAAGGGTGAGTTGGATAGGTGATGTGGATGTAAATGTACAAGGGCAGCTCCAGCCTGCTTGCTTGATTTTAAACTCCTAGTAATCTCCTTACCTAGGTCCATGTACAGCACAGTGAAGTAAAGGTGTATCATTGATGTCAGGAACTGACGTTGGGGCATGTTTTGATGTTCTTAGAACATAATTGCATGAATCATGCACACACACAGCTTTGATTTTAAATTTTGGTATTTATCAATATTGCATACTTCTCACTTGTTCTTAGGTAAGATTAAGACCCAGTAGACCACACATCAGCCAATACACAGAAGCCAACTTTTTTTTGCAGAAGAAACATTTTCTACAATTACACACACACACACACACACACACACACACACACACACACACACACACACACACACACAAGCTCCCTTCAGCCAGCAAGCACAGGCAGGGGTGCTCCTGGATATTGCTAAGTGTTGTAATATGATAGAATTTTCATATGGCTGCATTATTACCATTCAGCATAAATCAGAGTTTTAATTTAGGTGATCACAGCTATTTGCTACTACTGTGGCTTATGACACCACTTCCCAACACTCTGACCTAGCAGGAGGTCACTTCTAACCACAAACTGACACCCACACTCTCTCAGTAGTGGTTTACCAAAAAGCCCATAGCCATACCTAGACAAAGCAGGAGGAAACTTTTATACACACTTGAAAAAGTGTGCAAAATAACCATAGCCTGTTGTGTTCTGCACAAAATTGTTGTGCCCTCTCTCCACCTGCCTCCACCTGAAGACATGAGACCTGAAGACACTTTTGGTGGGACCTGACTACAGACGTGGCATTGAAACCCAGCAGTATTGTATTCTTGTAAACTCTTGGTCGTTTACTCATTTGATAAATGTCCCTTTGTTTACAATAACCTCTGCTTCTTCCTCAGTGATCACAGTTTTGCCCTCTCTGTCAACCCTCAACTCTCTTCTATGTACTGACTGATTTTTTTGGGTGTTCCAAATCACATACTTTGTCTTTGAACTTTTAGTATGTACTGCAGCTGCCCTTATGTATTGCATATGTACTGCTGCATGCAGTATGCACACAATCGGGACATACTACTGTCTCATAACTTTACACCCTGAACATTGACCCTCTTGCTTTTACATCTCTTACCTTGGAGATTAAACAAACACCACTTACTGAGTTTACCGCAGGCAAAGATCAACCTGAAGAGCTCTGCAGTCGTTACTTTGAAATGTATGTATTTTAACTGTAAAGTTAAAAGTGTGCAGATTGTAGACTCAAACATATTTGTGACAGTGAAATTACATCTGCGGTTCTCTGTCATTGTTATTGTTATAGTTATCTCCTTTTGTTGTTTGTAATATTTCTGATTACTTTGTTCACTTAATCATTATTCCTATTATTACTATTCATCCGGTCATCAGTTACTTGAATGCTCTGGCATCTGCCATTGCAACTTCTGACAGCTGTCAATCATCAGTCAACAAGCTGTTGGTCAGAATTGCCAAAAAAGCATGCTGGCTTGCATACTGCAAAATCAGGTTAGGTGTTGTAGAGCATCATCACATTTTTGGCATACTGCATTTGACCTACTTTGTATTGGGACAAATATTTTTCTGGCTTACATGAAATTAATTGGTTAACTTAGTTCCGGGAGCAGGGCAACGCGTCAACCACACCCCTGATTACCTGTAAAGCCTACTTATAGGGGAGATCCGGTACAATTGTAGCGGGGGACAGTTGTAGCACAGGCCCTTATTCGTGTTACACGTGTCTCCGGAATGTGAAAGTTGGAACATGTGATCGTCTTCCGGTGACCATTTCTGGTATGAAGAATCACTTCCGACTCATTTTCCCGGAGTTATCAGCAAAATACTCATTTTTGAATCCGTAAGTAAAATATCGACACCGAAGGCATTTATCCATTTTGTCAAATAGTTTATTTAAACAGCACTGCAAACATATTTCATCTGTTAGACCCATCCATAAACTTAACATGAGCAAGCTTGCTTAGTTTTTCTGTTATCCCGCCTAAAATGCAGGGAGACAGGGGAGGGACGGTTGTAGCACAGGGCCTTAACTTGTTGATTATTCATTTTTTTTGACATTATGCTTGCAGGAAATGCCAAGGATCAGAGTGAGGAAGACAGTCAGGCCTCAGATAGACCCGGAACTGTATGATAGATCCTGTCAGGCTGTGTTGGAGGGCCAGTCTATTAGGAGTGCAGCCAAATACTATGGTCTGTGAACGTTTCCCTCCTTATATTAGTAGGAGAAAACAGAATGATGGCAAAGCACCAGTGCAGAGCAGGAAGCCAGACTGATCAAAAATCTTGTACAAGCTGCAGATATTTTCTTTGGAGCCAGTCCTAAAGAGGTGAGGCCATATAAGAATAAGAATCAGTTTATTGATCCCTAAAGGGGAAGTCTGTTAGGCCTGTTTATTTAGATGAGCCTACATGGCGATGAACAAAATTAATAAAATAACAATAAACAAAGTTCATGGTAATATAAAACAATACATTAGTTACAGCTCATGGTTAATATACATCAATAAATACAATGTTAAAATACTTAAGTTAAAAATTTAAATTCAGGATAAAAATAGATCTACAGGGTAATTGAGTTAATGGTTTAAAAAAATGAGTTAAAAAAACAATGTTACAGCTCATGATTTACATAAATACAATTAATGCAATTCTAAAATATTTTGAAAAATAAGTTAAAATATTAAAGATCATAAGTAGGTCTATATACAGTACAGGCCAAAAGTTTGGACACACCTTCTCATTCTGAAATGATGACCAATCAGCTAACTAAAGAAAAACGAGTGGCCATCATTACTTTAAGAAATGAAGGTCAGTCAGTCCGGAAAATTGCAAAAACTTTAAATGTGTCCCCAAGTGGAGTCGCAAAAACCATCAAGCGCTACAACGAAACTGGCACACATGAGAACCGACCCAGGAAAGGAAGACCAAGAGTCACCTCTGCTTCTGAGGATAAGTTCATCCGAGTCACCAGCCTCAGAAATCGCAAGTTAACAGCAGCTCAGATCAGAGACCAGATGAATGCCACACAGAGTTCTAGCAGCAGACCCATCTCTAGAACAACTGTTAAGAGGAGACTGCGTGAATCAGGCCTTCATGGTCAAATAGCTGCTAGGAAACCACTACTAAGGAGAGGCAACAAGCAGAAGAGATTTGTTTGGGCCAAGAAACATAAGGAATGGACATTAGACCAGTGGAAATCTGTGCTTTGGTCTGATGAGTCCAAATTTGAGATCTTTGGTTCCAACCGCCGTGTCTTTGTGAGACACAGAAAAGGTGAACGGATGGAATCCACATGTCTGGTTCCCACTGTGAAGCATGGAGGAGGAGGTGTGATGGTGTGGGGGTGTTTTGCTGGTGACACTGTTGGAGATTTATTCAAAATTGAAGGCACACTGAACCAGCATGGCTACCACAGCATCCTGCAGCGACATGCCGTCCCATCTGGTTTGCGTTTAGTTGGACGATCATTTATTTTTCAACAGGACAATGACCCCAAACACACCTCCAGGCTGTGTAAGGGCTATTTGACCAAGAAGGAGAGTGATGGAGTGCTGCGGCAGATGACCTGGCCTCCACAGTCACCAGACCTGAACCCAATCGAGATGGTTTGGGGTGAGCTGGACCGCAGAGTGAAGGCAAAGGGGCCAACAAGTGCTAAACACCTCTGGGAACTCCTTCAAGACTGTTGGAAAACCATTTCAGATGACTACCTCTTGAAGCTCATCGAGAGAATGCCAAGAATGTGCAAAGCAGTAGAGCAAAGGGTGGCTATTTTGAAGAAACTAGAATATAAAACATGTTTTCAGTTATTTCACCTTTTTTTGTTAAGTACATAACTCCACATGTGTTCATTCATAGTTTTGATGCCTTCAGTGAGAATCTACAATGTAAATAGTCATGAAAATAAAGAAAACGCATTGAATGAGAAGGTGTGTCCAAACTTTTGGCCTGTACTGTATATATGGTTAATGTGTGATCAAAAACGTGTGATTAAAAATCATATTGTGGGCTCTGCATCATCTTCAGGTCCGAAGTCTTGCCTACCAGCTGACCAAACAGGACAACTGCACATATCCCAAAAGCTGGGATGAACATCAGATGTCAGGGAAGGAATGGTTTGCCAATTTTATGGACCGGAGCAAAAGCTTCTCTATCCGCAGACCACAAGCCACGAGCCTCTCACGGGCAACAAGTTTTAATCGCACCAATGTGGGAATGTTCTTTGAAAACCTTTCCACTGTCATGGAGTGGTATCACTTCCAGGCCAAAGATATCTGGAATGTGGATGAGACTGGCACCAACACAGTTCAGGTCCCCAACAAGATTGTCACAAGCCCTGGGAGGAAGCAGGTGGGAGCGATAACATCTGCAGAGAGAGGAGCATTGGTCACATTAGCACTGGCAGTCAATGCCCAAGGGAATCACATTCCACCTCACTTTGTGTTCCCAAGAAAAATGTATCATGACCATTTTGTGCATGATGGGCCTGTGGGTTTTATCGGTTCTTGCAGTGGGTCTGGTTGGATGCAAGAAGCCGATTTTCTGATTTTCATGAGGCACTTTGTGAGCCACGCCTCTCACCTGTCTTTGGAGTGTATTGAGTATTGCAGGGAAAAGGGCGTCGTGTTGCTGGACCGCAGCGTGTTTGGTCCCCTGAAGCAGTATCTCAACAAAGCCGTGGATCACTGGATGATGAGCCACCCTGCAAAAACAATGTCGATCTATGATCTTACAAGCATTGTAGCCACTAGGGCTATCAACAAATATTCCAATTTCGCATTTAAATTTGAATTTGAAAAAAAAATGGACCTTCGAATGTGAAAATTGATATTCGATTGTGGAGAGAAAAAAAAAAACACCACCGGAGCTGTCCTCTTTGCAAGTGGGCATTGGCCTGGGCCAGACGCTGAAACGATCGAGCTGGCCATGGAGCTGCGCTGCGCTGTGCGGCGCGGCGTGGCCAGTGTGGATGACACAATCAGTTAACATGGGCGAAAGGAAACCGGCTCCGCTTCGAAGCACTTCGAGGCTATTCGCAACGCTTCCGCGGGTGGTATGGCCTGACGGAGGGCGAGCGAGAGGTACGCGGTCGTTTATAACGTAATGTTATAGATAATTGTTTTATGTGTTTTAATGTGTAGGTATGTGAATGTTTTCAAAGACGTTAATGTTGAAATAAACATACCTACAAGTAGTTATGTTTCCTTGTATTAATACATATACAAGTACGTTTCCTTGTATTAGTTTGCCCTCTTGTGGACATAATGCGGAAAAAAAAAAATATTCAAATGGTTCGAGTTATTTTTAGAAGGAATATTCGAACGTCATTTTTGAGCAATTTTGACAGCCCTAGTGGCCACTGCACTGCCATCTGCAGCAACACCAACTAACACCATGACAGGCTTCAGGTGCACTGGCATATTCCCTTTCAACCCACAGATCTTCAGTGACACAGATTTCTTACCTGCTTATGTCACAGATCGTCCTGATCCTGCAATGCTGCAGGAGGCTTCTTCACCCACCACCTCACCCACTGCTCCACCCGTCGCTCCACCCGTTTCTCTGGCTGATCCACCTGTTTCAGTGCAGATAACCACCTCTAGTGCACTGCTCACCTCTCCCTCCCCTGGTGAGGCATCTGCTGAGGATGACTTCAGTCCCGAAGTGCTCCGCCCTTTTCCCAAGGCTGGACAGAAGAAAGAGGAACAAAAAGGGACAAAGCAGCGATCAACCGCCATCCTCACTGACACTCCTGTCAAGAAAGTGCTAGAGGAGGAAAAGACCAGAAAGGTGCAAAAAGTAAGGAAAGCAGCTGCATAAAGACAACACAAAGACAAAGAAGACACCAAGGCCTGCAAAGAAAACTCAGCATGAAGACCAAGTTGAGTGCTTTGTATGCTGCAAGGACTTCCTCTCCTCCAAGCCTGGCGAGGTGTGGGTCCAGTGCATCTTCTGTGAGATGTGGGTGCATGAAGCTTGCACTGAGGGAGGAAGCATATACGTTTGTCACAACTGTGATAATGAGTGATTTTTTTGTAATATGCGCTGCAGGCTACATTTAATGTTCCATTGTTAAGCTGGTAGCCTAGTTAAGACACTTTAGTAAGAGCACACGCAAGTTCAGCATGTTCTGCATTAAGATCGGCCTGTTACTGAATAAAAGGTTACTAGGCTAACAAATGAATCTTTCATTCTTTGAAAAGGGACCTTTAAAAACAATACATCAGTCTACAGTTCATAGTTAATATAAACTCAATGCAATGTTAAAATACTTAAGTTAAAAATTTAAATTCATGTTATAAATAGATCTACAGGCCAATTGAGTTCTTAGTTAAAAAAAATGAGTTAAAAAACAATGTTACAGTTCATGATTTACATAAATACAATTCTAAAATGTTTAAAAAATAAGTTAAAATATTAAAAATCATAAGTAGTACTATATACTACTATACTATACTATATATATATATATATATATATATATAAAAAACAAAAAGTGCTACAATCGACAATCTCCCCTACCTGGTCAACCATCCTGCTCTGTTTGTCCCACGACGGCCGAGCATAGCGACCCACACAAACGAAGGAGCCGGCAACGCCGGCAACATCAGCAATCTTCCCCTGGCGCAGCCCCCAGCTATCCACCACGGCGCACTCACGGCACACATTCCTCCTCTACATCCACAAACAGAGCCTGCCTTCAACGATTCCTGAAGGGAAAAGACATTCTTTTCCACCGCAACAACAATAAATCAACTTTGTTCAAACTCTGCTAAGCTTCAGTCAGAACTCTGACAGCAACAATGTCTGAGCCTCCCGCACTTCTGGCTGTCGCACCAGAGCCAATCACCACCAGTGACGTCTCACATGACATCATCGGGCTCCAGCCACCTTCAGGGCCACAACCTGCATCATCAGCCCCCCCAGTGGGGGCCAGGTTGTATGATCCCCTGTGCCTCTCTGTGTCTGACTTTTCTCAAATAATCTCAGCTTTCTTCTCATCCCTGTGTTCACGGGTTCACAGAATCCCCATGCACGTACATCCTTTCATCCCATCATCCCTTCCTCTACCCTTTCTTTGGCCACATACAATAACACGGCTCCTGCTCCTTCCTTTTCCATCATAGCCAACACCGCAGCATAAGAGCCCCATCCAGTAACTCAAGGGGCCCCACCACAGGCTAATCAAGTTGGCAATTCTCAGCCGCCTTTCCATTCCCAACTGGTCTATCCTTTCCGCCCACTCTCCCCCTACCCACCCTTCATCCCTCATCCATTCGACCCTCTACTCACATCCCTTCATCCCTCAATCATCTTTCTCTTGCGAGCTACGTGGAGCCCCCTCCCACCCTGCCATAGAATGCACAGTCAGTGTTCCACCATCACGCTCACTGTTGTAAAGCTCTTATTTTGTTGACCTTTTTCTTCCTTCCTGTCTCTTTTCCATATTACTCACTGGTGGTTTCTAGCTTGTCACCTCATTTCCTTGATTTAGTTCACCTGAGCACTCCTGATTAAGTTCACTCCCCTTTTTAAGGCTGCGCTGCCCATTCTTTCTTTTCACCTTCACATGGAGCGGCAGAACTGGTGAGTGTCTTTGTTTGTTTCCTTAGTTCAAAAGGTGAGGCAAATGTATGTTTAGTTTTAATCTTGTGCTAGCTTTCTTTCAGATCCATGTGTGTCTGTTTCCCCCCTTTTCATGTCAATCAATCAATCAATCAATCAATCAATTAATTTTATTTATAAATCCCAATATCACAAATCACAATTTGCCTCACAGGGCTTTACAGCATACAACATCCCTCTGTCCTTTAGACCCTCACAGTGGATAAGAAAAAACTCCCCCCAAAAAAACCCTTTAACGGGGAAAAAAACGGTAGAAACCTCAGGAAGAGTAACTGAGGAGGGATCCCTCTTCCAGGATGGACAGACGTGCAATAGATGTCCTACAGAACGCACGTGTGTGTGTGTGTGTGTGTGCGTGTGTGTGTGCGTGCCTGTGTGCGTGCCTGTGTGTGTGTGTGACAAATGGTGCTGACATGTGACACGTGTGTTCAAAGGAAATGCCATGGATTCTCTAGAGCCTCATCCTGTAAATCCCACACCTCAGATGGGAAGTAATCAAACCACCTATCCACATGCATTTCAAAAAGATGGGTAACACTACTGTGTGTGTGTGTGCGTGTGTGTGTGTGTGTGTGTGTGTGTGTGTGAAGAAGAGCTACAGTATGCCACCATCAGAAGGACTTTAGAAAGAGGGAAAATGGTTAATGATATGAGATAAATTAAATAAAGAACTTATTTACTTTTTCCTCAAATAATAACATCATCAACAACATCACAAACTGCTCCACAATTTACAAACCATGCTGTTTGGCGGTGTTTTTCACCATTCCATGCTGTTTGGTGCTTTTTCACAGACTTGAGTGTACACAGAGCGTTTTAAGTAAAAATATGGCGGAGGATATTTTAACCTAAACAAAAGCAAGGTTTAAGGCTACAAAAACTACACAAGGTTTAAGGTCTACAAGTTTTTCTTTTGAAAAAAACAAAACAAAAACGGTTCAGTAAAATAGTGGTTGAGAATCTCTGTCTAAACTACAAACCATGCTGTTTGGCGCTTTTCACAGACTTGAGTGTACACAGAGCGTTTTAAGTAAAACATGGCGGGGGGATATTTTAACCTAAACAAAAACATGGTTTAAGGCTACAAAAACTACACAAGGTTTAAGGTCTACAAGTCTTTTGAAAAAAAAAAAAAAAGGTTCAGTAAAATAGCGGTTGAGAATCTCTGTTAACCTGATTGTTTTTTGTTTTTTAAGAATATAAGCTAAATTACTGACAGTTTTTAACTACGACATGTCTGGACATGTACTAAGACGAATGTGTGACGTGTGTGATTGAGACAAATGGTACTGACATGTGACATGTGACGCACGTGTGTTTGGGTATACTGAAAGGAAATGTCGCAGGACAAATGGTGCTGATTGTGTAAGCAGAGGATTTCTATATATGGCCAAGGAAGTAATTTAAATGGCCCCACATGCATTTCAAAAAGAAGGGTAACACTATTGTGTGTGTGTGTGTGAGAGAGTTTTTGTGTAGGTGTGAAGAAGAGCTACAGTATGCCACCATCAGAAGGACTTTAGAAAGAGGGAAAAATGGTTAATGATATAAGATAAATTAAATAAAGAACTTATTTACTTTTTTCCTCAAATAATAACATCATCAACAACATCACAAACTGCTCCACAATTTACAAACCATGCTGTTTGGCGGTGTTTTTTCACCATTCCATGCTGTTTGGTGCTTTTTCACAGACTTGAGTGTACACAGAGCGTTTTAAGTAAAAACATGGCGGAGGATATTTTAACCTAAACAAAACATGGTTTAAGGCTACAAAAACTACACAAGGTTTTAAGGTCTACAAGAGTCTTTCTTTTGAAAAAACAGCTCAGTAAAATAGTGGTTGAGAATCTCTATCTAAAACTGATTGTTTTCTTTTGTTTTTTAAGAATATAAGCTAAATTACACACAGTTTCTTATTTTTGTTTTTGTTTTGTTTTTGTTTTTTTGTTTTTAAGAATATAAGCTAAATTACACACAGGTTTAAAGAGAAGTAAGTTTTCCTCTGCAATTGTAACACGATCAAAAAAACCCTCCCACAACGGTTTTATTGCTGGCCAAATGGGTGGGGAGGATCTATTTAAGGACACGTCCCACGGCACGCGAAAAAACTTGTTCACATCGCATCCCTGTGCGTGAAGACAACAACGCTTTTCGCTAGACACCAACTTGCGCACACTTCTCTACATTTGTAGAAATGGCTCTTGTTTCTGGTAAGTAGAAACAAAACTTTTTTTTCTTTTAAATGCTATTTAAGATGTTACAAGAGTATGTGTCTGATTTTTAAATTGTACTAGTCTTTCCAAAACAGTTCTGAGATACCTAGATGAAATCCAGGAGCAGGAAGATTCATCAGCGGCTCTTGAAAAAAGACCACAGTTTTTAGGTAATGCGTTGCACACATTTGTCATTTACAATTATATTACAATGTATTGTCTAGGAGAAAAAGAAGTGTATATATTCTGTATAACACACAAAAGTTTGTGATTTCTGTAGAGGAGCAACATCTATTTGATGAAATCCCCTGCCGAAGGGACGACGAATGCTCTCGATCTGTTACCGTAAAGAAGAGATCTCCCGCCAAAACCTCTGGAAACCATTGTAAGTAATCTTTTTTCCTAAAAATGTGCGAAATTCAAAACTGTATACTGTACAAAAAAATTCTGTTTAAATGCTAACCTGTATCTATTTTAAATTATTAACACATATTAAACAGGTGAATCTCAGACAACGCCACAGGCGTCAAACATTAGGCTGCACCTACATAAAAGGCCAAGAGACGAATCATCACCAGAATCATCCACATATACCCCCAAGACCTGTCACGAGGACTCTGCTAGCCAGAACTTAAGAGATCTGGTGAAGCTGATCACCCCAGGGAGCAGTTTTGGAAGTCCCCCTCAACCATCTGAGAAGAACTCAAACGGTCAGCACCCTTTATCTAAAATATGTGAAGATATTAAGCGATTGCTCAAATAATTCTGTTTTAATTACAACATGGATACGTGTTTTGTATTTGTTAAACAGGAGAATCTCAGACAACACCACGGGCACCAGGCAACAGGAACAGACTGCGTCTGATTAAGAAGCCAAGAGGCGAATCAGTACCTGGACCTGTGCAGAACACAACACGCCCTGCATAACCAATTATCATCACAGACAGTCCGGACATAGGGGACATTGGTCATGAAGATTTGAGAGAGGCAACGGGAACAACCGCAAACGACTGTTTGAATTCCGTCCCTGTTGCGGAGGAGTCGGACATCGAGAACTGGACGGAGGCCCAGATCCAATGCTACGAGGCACATGATTTCAGCGCGGACGATCTCCAGACAACGGCAACAACTAGTAAGACAAAATACACCACATCTTTGGTACCCAGAGTTGACCCCCCACTTCAAATTAGAACTTTCAATTTTGCTCAAAATGAACAGGAAGGTCTGGTGAGACACAGTAAGGCCCAGCTACAAATATGCAGATTAACCAAGAGCGTGTCAATTAGTGAAACCAAAAGAATAGGCAGAATTTCATTAAAACAAACGCAAAAAAGCCAAAAAATTCTGAAGGAAGTTACACATCTTAGAAAAGAATTAAAGAAATTACATGCAAAATACGATAGGGATATTGGACTTCTACACACCAAATTTGATGTTATTCTTAAAAAGCTGAGCCCCTAGAGTCACCTAATCATTCATTGTGTCTGATAGTGCCGCTTTATAGTATAGGTTAATCATGTCTCGTAAATGCGTACACAAATCAAAACATGGCAAGCGTTGCGCAATTGTAATCACTGACGACGAAAGCGACAGTGACAATTATTCTACACTTTCCTCTCCTCTCAAGACCTTGTCAGAGATAGAAGATGAAATCGATCGATTGTGTGACGATTCATATTCAGACAGTGATGAAGACTGGCTTGAATATGAACCATCATCACCACTCAAAAGCCTATCTGATATTGAAAGGGAAATTGATGCGATGGAAGAGGAGGAGGATGTACTATCATCACCACTCAAAAGCCTATCTGATGTTGAAAGCGAGGTTGATGAGATAGAAGAGGAGGATGTAGAATTCACCACAGCACACAGTCTTCATCTTTTGCAAAATTTGGGTATACTGAAAAGAAATGTCGCAGATTTTCTAGAGCCTGATCCCATAAATCCCACACCTCAGATGGGGAGTAATCAGACACCCCAGAGACATAACAATCCAGTCGCAAACCACACTCCACACACATCTCAAAATAAGGGTAACACTACGACACAAAGACAAGACAAACAATACAGTAGGGAATTGGCTGATCGTATTAGGCGAGCGGGAGGGATGCGGGACTTCAACATCACAGAGAGAAAAAAATTCAACGGGGTTGAAATTAGACAGCATATCAATTTAGGCAGCATAAAGACGAGTGATTTGAGAACAGCATTGGCGACACTAAGACACAAATTATCAGACATTGTTGATTTTTCAACAAATTTGGCGGCGCCAGATGGCATTTTAAATGTTGTACTGAGAGGTCCATCATTGTCCAGCGACGTGTGCGCGGTATTAAATGCCGGTAATAACATACAATGCGGAAACATTTCTGAGCGAGATTGAGCAGGTTATGCAAAGCAATGACAGAACAATATCAGATGATATGCTTGAGTTTGTCATCACAGCCGCTTTAAACAAACGAGGAGGCGTGAGGCGCAAACATCGGAAAGCAATCACACAGGTAATATCCAGTATGATCAGATCATTCAAAAAAAAAAAAGCCTGTTTCTATGCTCCGTCAAACACAGACAATAATCTTTGTTTCTCTATGTGTGTAGCGCGTCATATGTACCCGCACATGTCTGAGAACGACATTCAAAAACAGGCGCAACAAATCCATGCCCAAGTAGGGTTTAATCCAAATCAGTGTCGCTAGCAGACGTGACAAAATTTGAGCAGCATATGGGAGTTAAAATTCTTGTTTTTCACCACAATTATGGTACTAAAAAATTGGATCTGTATCAGACACGAGAACAACCTCATCCAAAAACAATCTGGCTCTATCTGCATGAGGATCATTATTATATGATACAGAACAAAACAGGGTTTTTTGGTAGTGCATATATATGCGAATATTGCTACAAGGGTTATACGTCTCAGGCATATCACAAATGTAAATATTTCTGCAATGTATGTCTATCTGATGAGTGTCACAAACAATAAGATCTAGCTCCCACGCGCTGTCCAGACTGTCAACGCATTTGTAGATCGGCGTTTTGTTTGAACAAACACAAAGATGTGACAGAAACCAAACACCACAAGAGATTTAGACCGTGTGACCGCACTAAATACTGCAACGACTGCAGCCGTCTGTACTCAGTAAGTCACAGAAAAAATGCTGTGGGGCATAATTGTCAAAAAGGCGTATGCGGTCATTGCGGAGATCTGTTAACATCAGACATACAGCATCAGTGTTTTATACAACCCGAAAAACCGTCAAAAACCGCAGACTAAGTATGTCTTTTATGACTTTGAAACGCGAACCCATAACAACAAACACGAAGCCAATTTTGTATGCGCAATTGATTGTGAAAACAAAAAATGGTGGGCCTCCGGCGCAACATGTGTCGATCTATTTGTGCAAAAATTTAGGCAACCAAAATACAAAAATTACACATTCATAGCACACAACGCATCGGGGTTTGACAACTACATAATGTTAGACTACTTCACCAAACAGGGCATCACACCGAGATTAACTATGCGCGGTAGTAGAGTCTTGTTGATGTATGATGCGTTCTACCAACAGAGATGGCTCGACTCTTTCAGCTTTCTGCCAATGCGCTTGTCAAAGACTCCTGCAGCATTAGGTTTCGAATATGAAGAAAAAAAGGGCTTCTTTCCACATTTGTTCAACAAAATAGAAAATGAAAAGTACGTAGGCCCGTTCCCTGAGCCTCACTTTTATGGGTATGACAACATGTCTGACAAAGATGGGGCAGATTTCATGGAGTGGTACAATACAGTGCGTGACGGGGTGTTTGATTTCCAGTTTGAGCTACGTACATATGGAATCAATGACGTTGTTGTGCTGCACAAGGCATGTACGGTGTACCGTGAGGCGTTTCCTACCCCGTGACACACTGGCATTGACATATGACGGCGCATACATCAGCCAGTACAAGACATTCTCCAGTGCGTCTATACAGTGGTTAGAGTTTGAGGCTTTCAGAAACAAAACAGAAATTCGACATACCCTCAATCATGGGGAAGAAAAATTTGGCCCTTATCTTGTTGATGGTTTTTGTGACAGTGGAAATGTACGCACTGCGTACGAGTTTGCCGGTTGTTTCTGGCACGGTTGTCCAAAGTGCTACAGTCCCGGTCATAAAAATGCTGTAAACAAGATTGCATTCGGCGTCCTTTACAGACAATTCAAAGAAAAACTGAATGCTCTCAAACTGACACACAAGCTAAATGTATGGATAATGTGGGAATGTGAGTGGGAACATGCCAAAAAAAAAACAGACCAGATGCTGTAGGACTTTCTGAAAAGTTATGATGCGCCTGAAAGACTCGACCCACGAAAAGCACTGTTTGGGTCGCACCAATGCATACAGACTACACTACAAAGCTGCTGAGGGTGAAAAGATAAGTTATTATGATTTTACAAGCTTGTACCCCACTGTGCAGGCTCGTAAAAACTACCCAGTCGGACACCCCAAAATAATCTTCCGTGACTTTGAGCCCATTGAAAATTACTTTGGTCTGGTGAAGTGTACTGTGTTGCCTCCCCGCGGGTTGTATCATCCAGTGCTTCCATACCGGTGTAACAACAAGTTGATGTTTCCCTTGTGTCGAACATGTGCAGAGGTTCAAAACCAAACTGGTGAGTGTCATCACTCTGCTCCTGAGAGGTCTCTCTCAGGAGTCTGGGTCAGTTTGAACTTCAAAAAGCTGTTGAAAAAGTATTTGGTATGATGTTACCAAAATTGACGAGGTGTGGCATTTCGCTGAAAAGAGCAATGACTTATTCAAAGAATATGTCAAAGCGTTCCTTCAGCGAAAGCAGGAAGCTTCAGGCTATCCAAGTTATGCAAAAGATGAGACGTCAAAAGCCAAATATGTCCAAGACTACTATGACAAAGAGGGGATCCAACTGAACCCTGAAAAAATAGTTGTCAACAAAGCCATGCGAAGTATCAACAAACTGCTGCTCAACTCCTTGTGGGGTCGTTTTTCAATGCGTGAAAATCAGGCTACATGCGAGTTAGTGACAGACCCTGAACAGTTTGCCCGCTACATGTTTAGCGATCAGTACGATGTCAGACAGTTTTCATTTGTATCTGATCATGTTGCACTTGTTCAGTGGAGATACAGACTGGCGCAGGCTGCTCTAACAAAAAACATAAACATCTTTATTGGGGCAATGACAACGGCATATGCACGCATGATGTTGTTCGACCTCATGGATAAACTGGGGGAGAGATGCCTCTATTCTGACACAGACAGTGTTATTTTTGTGTCAAAGGATGGATATTGGATCCCAGAAACAGGCCCCTTTCTAGGGGACCTGACTGATGAGGTAAATGGCGACACAGGCGATGATGACTATATTGCTGAGTTTGTGTCAGGAGGGCCGAAATGTTATGCCTATCAGACAGCCCATAACAAAACACAGTTAAAATGCAAGGGAATCACTCTAAATGCACACAACGCTTCTGTCGTCACACACGATGCCCTCGTCAGTCTTGTTTATGAGTTTGCAAACCGTGGCGAGACAACGCAAAATTTAGTGACAAGATCAGACACAATAGTGAGAAATAAAAAGACCTTTGAGCTGAAAAACAAATCAAACATTAAAAAACTTCAAGTGGTGTACACCAAACGCCGCATCTTCCCGGACTTGACAACTCTTTTTTTTTTTTGTTTTTTTTTTGTTGTTAAAGATTATTTTTTTGGGCTTTTTGCCTTTAATGATCAGGACAGAGTGAAATGGGGTGAGAGAGAGTGGGGGTTGACATGCAGCAAAGGGTTGCAAGACGGAGTCAAACCTGTGACCGCTGCAGCGAGGCATCACCTCTACACATGGGGTGCCGGCACTATCCACTAAGCTACCGACACCCCGGACTTGACAACTCTACCATATGGCTATTAACATGGGGGTGAGAGAAATAGACAATTTTGATTTTAGACTACAACATCTAATTGTGTCAGGACCCTCAAATTGTGGAAAGACCTATTTTGTAAAAATGTTGATTGAGAATGTTGACAGACTGATTTCAGACAATGTTGAAAATATTGTATATATTTATTCTTGTTGGCAACCACTGTATAATGAATTAATGAAAATAAGAAATGTAAATTTTGTTGAAGGTTTGCCTTTGTCTTTATGTGATGATTCATTGTTACCTGTAAATAAAAACAATTTGTTAATTATTGATGATTTAATGAATGATGCAAGCAACAATGTTGAGGTGCAAAATGTGTTTACGAAATATGTGCATCATAGAAATTTAAGTTGTTTGTATCTAGTTCAGAATTTATTTTTCCAAGGTAGAGTCAGCAGGACAATTAGTCTAAACACAAATGATCTTGTTTTGTTTAAAAACCCCCGAGATAAATACCAGGTCATGTTAATGGCTAGACAGATGTTTCCGGGAAAAAGCAAATTTTTTATGGAGTGTTTTGAGGATGCTACAAGTGTTCCTTTTGGGTATTTACTGATTGACTATAAAGCCAGGACACCTGACCACCTCCGTCTCAGAACAGACTTGCTTTCCGACCTGCCTGTGGTGTATGTACCAAAAAAACAATAAACATGTCTGTGCGCCTGAGGAGAAACTTGTCTTTATTAAAACTCCTGCATGATGCATCACCCGCTCAAAGAAAGACTTTGTTTTGACATTGTGTGAAATAGCCTTGAATGTTTTAAAGGGCAGGGTACCTTTAAACAAGACACAGTATCAAAAGTTAAAAAAAAAAAAAGAGGAAGGCGGAGATTAGATTAATAGCTGATAAAAAGGTCTGCGTGTCAAAGAAAAAAAAAGTTTATCAACCAGTCTGGTGGATTTCTCTTACCTCTCCTGAGTATAGCTGTGCCCTTCATATCGAGTCTCATTGCCTGAAGAAAATAAGAGAAGATATGGAGCATGCTCAGAAAATGTTTCTTGTGCCTCAACAACAACTTGATCTTTTAAGAAGACAACCCATGCATGAGTCTATTAGAGAGGCTGCGGAAAATGAGCTGGATTGTGCTATTAAAGACATTCTGGATCAGAAGACTGATGACCTTCATGAAAAAGCAAAAAAAATATTCTATGGCGTTGCGGAGATTTCTCACAGTGGTAAAGCAGGGTGAAAGGGAGCAGAATACGCTGACTTTGGCTTTCCCGACCAACGAGGATGGTTTGGAACAAGTTGACACGAGCAATCAAGAAAAGAGACTCTGTGATGAATGAAATTTTGAATAACATACCGAAAAACAGCAAGAATAAGGCACAACATATTTTGGAAAAAATGGATGCCTCAAAGCACAGTACATCTTGGAACCCACAAGGAGAGTTTGTCTTTAATGGGAATGTTGTAAAAGGTTCTCATGTGTATGATTTAATAAAAAATGTCACCGCATCTCACAATGTTCCTGATGATCGACGTCCTATAGGTTGGGAGGACTACTTAAAATCTTTAGCCGTGTTGAATATACCTTTATCAGTTGTGCCGAATCAACAAGTCAGGGGAAAAATTCTGGAGTTTAAGGAACAAGCTCTTGCCCCAGCCACTCCTCTTGTGAAAAGGAGCCGACGACCGGACATTGAAACATCTCCCTTTGTATCTCCTAGACTACACTTAAGTGACTGGTTAGATTTTTGAAATGTGTGATTCTGCTGAGTGTGTGTGTGTGTGTTTTTAAATAAAGCAAAAGAAAACATAAAGTTATCATTTGTAGAGTCGTTTATTTAGATCTCACAAAGTAACAAAACTGGTTGTATTGGCAACATTCACACAGGCCTTTACATTTATTTGACATGTATTAACAATATACAGTACAATAGCACACACCGTGATAAATGTTACTTCACACACTTTTAAAAGAATCTCCTGATTGGACACATTGGACACATCCCAAAAAACTTTTTTTGTGGCATGTAGCAAAAGGCTGAATTTTTTTTTTTTTAAATTTACAAACCATTAAGTCGTTTTTAGACAAGTTGTTGCCATATTTTTTCAGCACATTGTCATATGTTAAACCTTTGTCCATGTGATAAAGAAAAAAAATACAATGTTGCCCGCATGCAGTAGAGTATGTGTCTTGGACTTGTCTGGCAGAATGTTTAATTGTTGGACAATTTCTCTTTAGAAAGAAAGAAATCGATTCTGGAAAGCGGAAATATGTAGGGGGATTTCCAAAACTGTCAAAAAATGACCCCACATCATATTTATTAATGTATACGGCGACCCAGTGTTGTCCGCTCATGTAAGAGGGGTCTGTGTTTATGACCATCATAGCCGGTCGCTCCTTCGTAAATGTTTTAGGGAGCTGGTCGCTAGCAAATACTCCTAAAAAATGGTTTGTTGGGCTAGTTTATCAAGAATTTCTGTCAGTTCTATTGTATTCATGCTGTAATTATTTAAACAATTAGAAATAGTCTAGAACTTCTTGCCGCCTGGCAGAAATTTCCAAGAGAGAATCGTACACTGCGTAAAGAATTATGTTTGTGGTTCGCTGAAGAGGGTTTCTGAAGCGGGCCTCCAATCTGACGCTGCCGTTTTTTATAAGAGATACATGATCACCACATCCTTCGTCAGGAGACAAGTTGAAACAAAACAGGCTATATCCTCTGCAAATTTGTCTCGGGTTATTGACAGGGCGTGGTTCTTGAGATACCTTCCAGTTGTTGAAACCAGCTGGTGATATTCTCTGATGGCATTACTTCTCGCAATTGGGTTGAAAAGGTTTTGAGGGGTATGACTGCCCGTCTGCATATACACATAAAAACTCTATATCATAGTGGTTAAATGTAAATGGATTACGGGCATAACTACCAATAAAAGCCTCATTGTCTATAAATCCTACAACGAGAAATTTAGGTATCTGGCCTAAAAATAGATTTTCTTGATTACAGACCCTTGTGCCTGCCAGAATACTAAAATTTTTGAGGCATACTCTGTCGATAGGGTATTTCACATTGCTATGCATCAGGGCTTTAGCATGGGCTAGTTTAATGGCAGGTGACACTGTAACCTTTTTTACAAACAGACTTGCTGACATAATATTAACCTTAAAATTATCAACCGTATTACGCATTAAACAAAACTCATTTTAAGCTCTTATAAATTTAATCTTGAGGTCAACACCATTTATCATCAGCTTGTCTTGAAAAAATAAATCAGAGTGTATGGGCGCAATCAATTCCACCACACGGCTACATTCAGTATACCCCATTCTTTTTACAAGTCCTTCGTTATCCCCTCCAGCTGTCGCATCATCCATGTGTCCGGCAGTGTCCATACAAAAAAGTCCAGATCCAAACTGTGTATGCAGAGTGTCTTTCCCATAATTTAAAAGACATTCTATGATACATCGATAAGGATAGGTGTTGGACAATTGTGTTATCAGCCTGTCTCCCAGTGAAATGTCAACTTGTGAAAACATTGTACATCCCGGGTAATTGATGAATCCCACTTCATCTCCTTGAGCCAAGTTTCCTCCGTCGGATTTGGTGATTTTAACACGTGTATACAGATATGTGTTGTTTAGGTCCAAATAGTCCTCGTTACTTGCTGGCACAAAGAATTCTAATGGGGCAGAGTCTGAAATCGCGGCAAGAGGAGGAATTTCGACATAGACGCTTTTTTCAACACTCGTTTGAGTCAGCGGGAGCAGGAAAAGATCCAATTCTGATTTAATGCATTCTTTCGACATACTGTGGACCAGCGCCATTTTGTTAAAATATAGCCTTGGTTCGTCTGCCTCCTTCTCCTAGACGGTGTAGTTTTTCTTGCTCTGGTTCCGCTCTTCTTATTTAAAACTTTGCGCCGTCTTTTTGGTTGGGAACTCCTCCTTTGTCCAGGGGGGCGTTTTATTGGTCTATGCGTCAGCGCCATCATTCCTGATCCCTCCTGCTGATTGTTGCGGTGCGTCACGACGTTAGTAATGACATCGGAAACAATGTTTTTGGCGGCTGTCTTTAAATGCGGGGTGGCTATCGTAATGCCTTTCTTCAGTAAGGGAAACGCAAGTCTAAATAACCCGCGAAAAATACCCCCAAGACTTGCCCCATATTGCGCGCTAAGCCCGCTGTATCCGGGTAAATCACCACCCGCTTGTGCCGTATAATAGTTAATGTATTTATCAGCATTGTGTATATATGGCTGATACATGATCTTGTCTAAAACTGATTTTTCACAGGTCGAAAGTGTAGTTTTAGAACTGTTTTACCATATGTAAAAGGAATATGCCTATTCTGATCTGTTTTAAGAGATATCTCAATGTCGTCAATGTGTGATTTAGAGAGCGGTATGTAATGCGGCTTGTCATATGTTCTTGTGATCATATGATTGTTTGGTCCCGCAATATGTACAATTCTTAAAAGAGGAACGTAGCTGTCACCTACAGATTGTGCTTCTATTATGTCGGTATAAATAAAGAGATTATATAGGCCTACGTTCAGATCGGCAAAATGCTGTGCCATATATGATTCGTCTGGTATGTCGTCATCGCTCAATAAACTGTCCTCAGGGGTGGCAAAAGCAATGCCTGGAGTAAATCCTAACATTTGTGCCAGTTTTCCTCTAAACGTTATTTCAATGTCTCTTATAGGCAAAATATTAACTCTGTTGGTGATGATATTGTATTGAAGTTTGATGTAATCCATATTATTTTTAGACATGCAGTCATTTATTTCTGTTATTATCTGTTGCATAGTTGTATAGAATCCTGGTGTTGCTCTTAGGCACGCCCGCCTTTTTGATTTTTTGTCAAACACGACAAATTCTGCGTCGTCTGACGAGAAATTTGTCCATGTTTTTGGATACTGTATTTCGATTAAGCCTACTTCATAGGGCACTTTGAAATGCAGGGGTTTGGATAACTTTGTTCTAAAATTAGCTATTGTGTTGTTAGGATAAAATGTTGCGGAGGAATTGCTAGGCAATGTTATAAAAAAGCCCTCTCCATCCATGTCAGACCTCCGTCCTCCCCCGCCTTGATGTACGAGATCCTCCCTTACGACAGCTGAATGAAACGTTTTTCCGGAATCCAGGAATTAAATTTGTCTGGCCATCCAACCCATTTGACTAACACCATGTTTTGCCCCTGGCATTTCTTTTTAGATAAGACCCTTTCTATTTTAAAAGTTGTGTCTTTACCCACTATAATTTTTTGCAACTCTGATCCATAAAACGTTCCTTGTAATGTTTCTCCATCATAATCTTTTAGCCTGTAAACAGGGGGCCTTCTTGGTATGCATTCTGTCACAGTAAAATATCATCAGTATAGTTTTGCTCATAACCTTTTTTAAAAGGATGTCTTAATTTTGAAATTCTCACCGTATCACCGACTATAAATTTCCACTGGATCACTGCTCTTTGCTTTATGTAGATTACTAAAAACTTTGTGCTCATTATCGCTTGTTACTTCGACAGGTTTCATTCTAATGCTTCGATGATAACTCGAGTTGTAAGCACTTACTAAATCTTGCAAGACGTCCACATAACGTTTAGAATTATTGGCCGATAAATATCTCCACATTTTGGTTTTAAGAGTCCTGTTGAAACGTTCAATAACACTAGCCTTTGTCTCATTTGACGTGGTGAAATGAATAATATTATTAGCTTTAGTTAAGTCTTTAAACTCTCTGTTCAAGAACTCTTTTCCTTTGTCTGTCTGTAATTTATTGGGTATTCTGCCTTCATCTAAAATGTCTTTAAATGCGGCTGTGACTTGTTTTCCGCTTTTATTTTTTAAACATCAAACCCAAGCGTACTTTGAAAACACATCTATACATGTTAATAAAAAACGTACCCCGTTGTTTTCTGAAGAATAAGCGGTCATGTCTACAAGATCTGTCTGAAATTGTTGATCTATTTTAACACCCGATTTCTCTTAAAATGTATTGGGGCCATTTTGTGAAGGGTATAAACATCCTGTTTTAAAAGCCATTTTTCTATCTCAGAATCTGCTAAACGAGTACCGGTACTTTCAAACACTGCCTGTTTTAACCTCTGTATACCTCCATATCCTCCAGCGCTTTCTGGCGCATAGTATATTTTTTTCATGACCTTCTCCATGGTTGATGTTATAAGAATGAGTAGCGACTGTCGTTTTTTTAGGGTTTTTATTTTTCTGACATCCCATCATGCATAACAGGACATAATAGTGTCTGAAAAAATGTCAGTATACGGATACACACTTTATAAAATCAAAACATGCATTTGAATTTTTTCTAATCAGCGATTCTACAACACACTGCATCATACTACTAACATTTACGGTTTGTTTTCTGTTTAACATCAATACACACAGATCAATACTAAAAGCACAAAAACAAACAAATTCATCGTCATTTAAAGGAAAACAATCAAGAATATTGATAAGAGTCTGTACAATTCGTCCAGATACATACAATATATACAGATTCCTTTAGCTCTTTCCTTTAATAAATTGTAGAGATAATAACCTATTGTTACCTCTATAATTTTGTGAACATTGGGTTCTCCTGGCGTACCACATTTGAAGTAGTCACACTCCTTATCATCCAGAATTCCCAAACAGTCATCAGGACTTGACGGTTGTTGGCGGATATCTGTTGGTTTCTCTTCAGGCATAAGGAATGTTAAATTTCTTTTTCCCAGCTCTTCACCAAAGTCGTCCACCCAGGTGTTATTATTTCCATCCTCCTGTCGGTCGTCCGCCCCGGAGCTGCTGTTTCCATCACACTGCCAAATTGTACAAAAATCGTTTTTATCCATGTCCGACAACATATCGCACCATGCATTAGAACGGTGACCTGTACAAATAGATGCTAAATATCAGATGAGACATAGCAGATGTTTTCACAGGGTTGGAGTCACGTCAACCCCCTTGGAGGCAGTTGTGTCATCGTCCTTCTCAGAGATTCTTTTTTTTAGGCTCTCATATTGTCTGTAAACCTTGTACCATCTGAATAGAGAATCAATACGGGAGAAAACTTCTAGTGTTCTCTCCCATTCACACCACTGAACTAAAAACCCTGTGGTAAACCATGTTTCCCATTCTTTAGGCGTGAGGGGGTAGAGTTTGTCCTCATCTGGAGTACCCTTTCGGGCATGGTGAATAACAGTGTTGTCCATACACTGCCTGGAAAATATGTAGGCCTCTGGATCATAGACCTCTAGGTCTGTTTCCACACGATAGGTCTCTCCAGGCACTGAACTGTTGCACTGCACTGTGTACACGCCCTTCGAGGTACTTAGCTCCTGACAAATTTTGTTTCTGAAATGGCTCCAGTCTTTGGCAAAAAAACGGACGTGTGGGGTGACTTCTTGTAAAAAACAGTTCATCGGCTTCTCTGGTGTAGAGACACACCACTCCCCGGTCAAACAAGTATCCGGAAACCCTGCAGTCTTTTACATCCCACTCCTACATGGGTGCCCATGCTTTTTGGTCCAAAAACTGGGCTAGGTGTGTAGGAGCACCCCTTTTCTTTTTAGGAGCTAAAAGCAGTTCAGCATCGTGTATAATCACGCAGCGTGTTGGCGTCATAGAATTAAAAGACGTACCTATATTTTCCATCTTTGTAGAGTATAGGGTCTCAGACAGGAAAAGCAGATAACCAGGATCTCCTCTGTATAAGGTTATCGTGTTTAAATCACAGATTGTCAGCGTCCTCAGTTGTGGTTTGTCACAAACAGACACATGGTTGGACTATATAGCTACAGCAAACCACACCCCACACATCACTTCCTTAAAAAACGCCCCCTCCTCAACACGTGGTGGCAACAGCTCCAAAGCGCAGAAGGAAATGAGTCTCCAGTAAAATCGACAGCTGATGACAATCAACACCCTTGCTTAGTACATGTCCAGACATGTCGAAATATAATTGTACAAACAATTAAACAACTTACCTTGATCATATAGAGGAATAGAAACAACAATGTTCTGTAGTTGCTGGGGCGTATGTTTTTGGGGTGTAATGGATCCTTTATCACCTCTAATTCTTTAAACTTCTCAAGCCCTGTTTTGTTAAAATAACCAGCAGGATAAGGCTCCCATTGCATGTCCATAACATAGTGCCGTAGTATCCACTCTGTTTAACAGAAGCCATTAGAATTCAACCGGAATTGTGCCGCAACATATACAACCGCCACCGTTCGCAATCAGTATCTAGCACATATTACCCCAATAGGATTATATAGACATGTAACAACAAAACCACTCCCAAAATCACTACTTCCCTAACCATATATAGAATCCTCTGCTTACACAATCAGCACCAATTCTCTCACACACACACACACCCAAACACACACCCAAACACACACGTGTCACATGTCACACGTTCAGCACCATTTGTCACACACACACACACACACACACACACACACAGGCACACACACAGGCACACACACACACACATACACTCACACACACACACACACACACACCAAGCTTGTATATAGTTAGTTAGAATTTGTGTGTTTTGGTTTGCTTTGCTAATTTCTGAATAAATATAATTCTTTGGAATCATGCCTGCTGTCTGTTTAATGTTGCACTAGAGTGAATGAATAGTCAACCTCTGCTGTGTCAAGAACTCCAAAAAGGCATTACTGTTACTTTTGATTGTTGTCATTAATTTAATTATTGATCAAACTCCAAATTAATAGTTTAGCCTATTTTATGTGAGTGATATCTTTAACTGGCTATCATTTTTCCCTTTACGGGAATGGTGCTCCACGAGGTGATTTAATGTTAATTAAGTCACATTATTTAACATAATTATCAATTATTAATATTAATTATTAATTATTTCCAATAGCCAATTAAACCCCAACATATTTGGTACCTCCCTGTGAAGCCTAGTGTGCTGACCCGGACATTTATGGTGCTGCCGAGTGAGGTAAATATATGTAAATATATGTTGATTCCCAACATATTTGGTGCCACCATGTGAGGCAAATATATGTTGATTCCCAACATATTTGTTGCCACTGTGTGAGGTAAATATATGCTGATTCCCAACAGAATGAATTTAAATAACATTTTAACACAATATTTAAAGGCAATATTTTTTTTTCTTAAAATTAAAATTGGTAAGGTTGTAAAGGTTCATACACAGACTCCCCAACCATATGAAAAACAATGACAATTAACATTGTAGTAACAAACAGAGAAAAAATCTACCACACAAAAATTTTCAGACCTTTTTTGCTGAGTTTATTACAGCATAGCTTTCAATAGTTCATACACAATATCTATAGATGCATAGGACCCCATATAAAATAACAGCAAATAATATTATTTAACATACATATATGTTTTTCATTGAAATCAACATTGCATTACAAAGATACCATATTTTTAACATATTCTTCCTATAGAAATGAAGGTATGATTTTACAGAATGTTTAACAGTTTTATACTGGAAATTCAAATCAGCAAAATCTTTACTTTGCCGTTAATTTTAGGGTAATTACACTTTTGTGACTTTACAGTATTTTCCCATGAACTTTACCTTTTTTTTTTAAATTTTCACAGACAAATTCTGTTTTCTATATATTACGACCGTAAGAATTAGTTACGTCTTATTTCTTGATTTATGGTAATTCATTGTGTTTCTTGCAGACAGACTGTGATTGTATCCATAATAAAAGTTGATGAGGGAAATTGTGAAGAGAAAAATCTGTCTAATAAATGAGCTGTTTGTTTTCCGATTAACCCGTGTTAAAAAGAAAAGGAAACAAATAAAATATCAAAGTTGCAAGCAGCTGTGATCAGGCCCTCGCTCTCCCGCGCCACCACGAGGGGCCAGCAGCATGCATCACTGAAGTGATTATGTGAAAACTCAGTGAAAGTTGCCTCTGAGATGAGGGAAACTCTGGGTTGTCAGTTCCAGACTGAGAGCTAACTTAAACTCTGGGTCAGTTACCATGGTGTTGGTGATTATTAATATAAAATTATGGCATTTCCTGTTTCCACAAGGGGGTGCTATGAGTTAGAGTGAGTATGAGAATAGGAGGCGTGCAGGGTGGGGCTCTTGTCATGTACAGAAATTTTGAAACACTTTGGATGAAGTATGTGGGAGAGAGAGTTGCTCGAATATGCATGGCGATGCATCAAATATGGCAACGTTTTTGAAAATTTCAAGGGCGCGCTTTAGACGCATTTTCTCCCCCCATGGGCAACGCCCCCATCAGATGTATGAGCTCGCCATTCTTGACCTGTGTATCAATTTTCATGAGGATATGAGATCGGTGAAGCCATCAAAAAGCCAAACGTCTTTAATGGTGAGGGATCGATAGTTGCCATGCCACCACACAGACACCATTAGATGTAGCTTTACAGCGTTCATGAGGTAGCTTCACCAACTTGTTCTGCATGCATTAGAAGTAGAATGAAGTTGATGTGGTCAAGTTTGTGGCATCAGTACATGTTAAAGTAAAAACTGATCACTTCCTGTTACCACCGGGGGGTGCTATGAGTAAGGTGGGATAATAACATATCGGGGCGGTCGGGGCGCAGCCATCATCATGTCCAGCAAGTTTGAAGCAACACGCATCACTGAAGCGGTTATGTGAAAAGTCAGAGTGAGTTAACCCTTACGTGGTGTGACTTTTCATCTTCCTACTCCAAAAAAAACCCTATGGGAAGGGTTTTTTGAAAGGGGGCGACGCCCCTATCATATGTAAGAGCTTGCCATTCTTGACCTCACTTTCTAGACGATGTCAACAATAACCAAAAATTTATAAGCTTCAGTGAAAAAATCATGGTATAGGCATTCTACTGGATTGCATTAGATTACATAGGTGTACACAAAGTGGCCAGTGACTGTATGTTACATACGTACCGTATGCTGCTATTAAACAAAAAAAGTAGTTTGGGACCAGGGTACAAACAGGGGCAGGCTACTATTTGAAGGACGCTTTCAATAAAGCGTCTGCTGTTTTTTTTAAACAGCAGAAATATTTATGTAAACTTTTCTTTACAGTAAAATTGTATATTTTCTATATAGTATTACGAATAAAGTACTGTATTATTTACAGTAACAAACTTTACTTTAACAGTAAAAATAGTTTTGGTGTTTTTGTAAATCACCAGTATTTACCATTTACTACAGCACAGTGTACTAGGTGTCCTGCCTTGAAACAGTGAGTCATCTCATCCTCTGTCCCATCCACAGCCACCGTGATGCCACACACCTTACAAGACAACATGCCACAAATAAATTTTAAAACTAGGCTACATTCATAATTGTGACTTTTTATCTCACAATATTGATTAGGAATGGTGATTTTTTTTTTCTATTACTGGTGAAAATGGGTTAAGTAAAGAACAGTCCCTAAAGTGCGGTGAGGTTTGTGGGCCGTTACCTGCCACAATGACAGAAATGTGAACAGCTTGTTTCTCCTCTGACACGCCACATACCTGTGTGCCGCCACAGCTCGGTTGTCCAGGTACTACTGGACAGTCATGACACCAACGAAAGAGGAAATTACTGGACCTGGAGTTGGACTTCTCTGTTGCCAGTAAGCCGTTATCTTGCGTTTGTCAGCTGCTCTCTTATTCCCTCCTTTTGTGAAGGTCTTGTTGCTGTCTTCTGCAAACCAGGCGTCACATGCCTCGCAGCGTATTCCCCCAACAATTGTTGGGAATATTTCAAAACTTCTAGCTTTAAACTAACACTGAATTCAGTCTTTTCGCCATCTTATCTGTTTACAATCAGCTGAGAGTGCGCAATTGCGGATGTGCCTGGATGAAGGTTTATGTGTGTGTGGATGTGGGTCTCTGCATATGTGTGTGTAATCCGGGTCTAGCGCTCTATAAATGCCAAAACGTCAAATAACCATCTCTGGTTTATAAAAGAGGCCGACGTTTATTTATTTAATTTTTTTAGACCCGGTTACCGAAAGACGTCTGAAAGACGTTGGCCTCTAAAAGGGGCCACGTACTTAGTGGCGAGGGATCGATAGTCGCCACACTGCCACATGGACACCATTAGACGTAGCTTCACAGCGTTTATAAGGTAGCTTCACCAACTTGTTCTGCATGCATTAAAAGTGGAATGAAGTTTGTGTCATCAGCACATCTTAAAGTAAAAACTGGTCACTTACTGTTACCACCAGGGGGCACTATGAGTAAGGTGGGATATTAATATATCTGGCCGTTCAGGGCGAAGCCATCATCATGTCCAGCAAGTTTGAAGCTGCTGAGATTAAGTATGTGGGCGAGAGGTAGATTCGAAATTAAATGGTGAGAAAATGAAAAGTCACCAAAATTTGTCCTCCCCTAGCAACCATGCCCCTTGACATAGAGACAAGCTTTTAATAACTTTTGATCAGCGTGTTCTCAGGATGATCTGTACCAAATGTGAAGTCGATCGGATGAAATCCCTAGGAGGAGTTCGTTTAAACATATCAAAAATTCAAATCAAAATGGCCAACTTCCTGTTGGGTTTACGGCATCGGTCCAAGAGGATTTTTTGTGCATCTTGGTATGTTCTATTAGCCAACCCATTTTCATGCATGTAGGTGAAACTCACAGGCGGGGCTCGAGGCACGAAATTTTCTAGGGGGCGCTATATCACCATTTGGCCCCATCCACATACAACACTGCCAAAATATCAAATTTTTCGCCAGACCAAATGCATGTGCCACTTTTGGTGAGTTTTTCTATTTGGGAAAGGGACAAAATTAGAGATTAAAGGTTCATAAGAATAATGGTAATAATAATAAACTAGAACTGCAAACATGAACGGGGGCCAAGCCTCCCTGCGCGACTTGGCCCCCGGGTGTCGCGAAACCCTTGGAAGTTGGCCCGACCAAACATCACTAAGCTTTATGGCTGGCCTCAGGAGTGACTCCACATCACGCTCACCAAATTTTGTGCGAATCCGATCAACTTTTATGTCACTTGATATTTTTCTGTTTATAGCGCCCCCTATTGGCTAATTTACACCAAATTTGGCACAGAGCCTCTGGTTGACGTCTGAAAGAAGTGACTTGAGGTTGACGTCGATAGCAAAAAATATGGGACGGTATGTGTTCTTTAGCTAGCAGAAAAAAATGTTTATTTATAACTAACGTATTTTTTGGAGTAGCAAAATTCTTTTGATAACTTTTGATCAGGCTCGTCTGGAGATTGTATGTGCAAAGTTTCGTGCAGATGGAGCTTAAATGCTAGTAGGAGTTCGAAAAAGTAGGTTTTTAATGTGTGGTGACATACAAAGAGAAATATGCAGTGGGAGTGGGCAGGGCCTATGTCAGAAGATGTGACTCCATTCAGGGAACACGTGGATATAAAGTGAAAGTTTATGAAGATGTGATTTAAAATGTTAAAGTTATAGGTCAAAACACATTTGCATCCATTATAGCACCACCTAGTGGAGTACACACACAATTTTTGGTATGGGTGGTTTGTGTGCTATTCTATATATAACCTGTAAATTTCATAGCCCTCAGCATAATACTTGAGCTGAAATAAATGTTTGTTGTTTATCTTGTAATAAGCCACGCCCAACTTTGACCAGTCGTGATTAACTTCAAGATATGGCCTCAGGAGTGACCCAGCATCATACTCACCAAATTTCGTAAAAATCGGTGTAGCCATTTAAGAGATATAAATTTCCCATATTTGCAGTGCCCCTAATGGCCGACATTAGCCAAATTTGGCACATACCCTCACAGTCACATGCCAAGCAAGGATCTTAGATTTGGTGTTGTTAGCATTTATTTTGACTGAGATACGCAACAGTTCGTGTTTTTATAGCTAGCTATAAAAATGTATTCATTAATAATTTGCACATATTTTGACCGAACAAAATTCCTTTGATAACTTTACATTAGGTTTGGAGTGAAGTGAAGACTCTACATGTTAAGTTTCACGCTGATCGGACGAAACCCCAAGATGGAGTTTGAAAAAGTAGGTTTTCCAGTTTTCATAAGCGCACGCGTTCCCCAAGCCCCGTGGGCTTGGCCCCCTAATAAAAAATCCTTGCATTTCAATAGGGTCCTCGCACCGCTAGGTGCTCGGGCCCTAATTAAAGCTGCAAGCAGCGATGAATGGGGCCTCGCACCTTCACGCAACTCGAGGGGGCTGGCATGACGCCTTCTGACACGTCAGTTCATTTCTGTCAAAGTTAGACATCGCATACAGGAGTGACTTGGCATATCCTTGATACACATATTTTACATTTTGTATCACTTCCTCTTTCCACTAGAGGGAGTTGGAGAGCACATTAATTATACAACATGTTTTTATAAATCAAATATACACCACACCATTAAACTTTCAGATAAATCAAAAGATAAGTGTTTGATGAGCCCTACTTCCTGTCGCCACTAGGTGGCACTATGAGTATCAGGAAATATGGTCATATAAATGTTTTCAGGGCAAGACTAATATGATTGATCTGACGTTTGATGGAGATCGGACCGTTTACACCAATGTTATAGCAATTTCCTCTTTCATGGCGAGATGTCAAAATTAAAGGGATACGGCAACATTTTTTTTGTTTGCGTGTCTTGCCTCACTCCCGAGTCCATGACAAGCAGGTAGATACCATTCTTTCGGCTATACGTGCAGTAAAAAGGGAGAGCCGGGCAGAGCTCGCCCACCGCTAATTAGCTTAGCTCAAATGCTTAGAGTCAATGGGTCGTGTTAGCCTGCCTCTGCCTACAGTCATCAGATAAACTCTTCAGCAACTCTAAACGGTCCTGTGTGCTTGTTTTGACTCGTTTTTACCGCAATAGTTTACGTTATCTATTTTTAGACTAAGATTAGCACTTCATGTAAATTTTGAAAGAAGTACATAGGAAACTAAACCGCAGTTTTTGCGCATGCGCAAACCACCACGGACGTGCTTGGAAGTAGGTAAACCGAACAAAGCCTCTGTTAAGGAGAAAAAGAAGATTGCAACTATGGATTATGGCCGACTTCGTCAGTCCCGAATAAATCATCTTCGTCCTCTCTTACAAAGATCCACAACCTTACCTATTTGAACCAGAATATACAGAGGAGGAACTACATGTTTTGGAAGCTGAGCGTGCACAAAGAGAAGCTGAGACAGTCGAACAGCCTGGGGCCGAGGGGAGAGTCAGAACCGGCATGGACTGGTGGTGTAGATGTGGGGCTTGTCAACCTATGCCGACAGAAAATGAATGCTTCTGCTGTACTAAGTGGGAGTTGGTGCTGCCATCGATGGGGAGGCTTGATATATCTGGCGAAGAGGACAGTACACAAAGAGATTGTGTCACAACGAATGATGCTTTTCCTGCTTTAGTAAATCCCGCAGTTGTTGAAACTTTTTTCCATCTACCCAAAATAATCTGGAAAAAACGTCCCAGGCCGTCTGGACCTAACGGACAGTTGTCCGTAGAGTAAGTGACTATTATAATTTTATTATAAATTATAATATAATCATTATAATAAAGATGCATGGGGCACATATTGTTGTATATAGCAACCTGTATAAACAGTTAGTCTCTACATGTATAGAGAAAAAAGTTACAGTCGTTTATGTATTTGTGGTTATTGATAAAAAAAAATCTTGTTTCTCAGACAATACAGGTTGGTGTCCTACTGCATTGTTTTGGAGTGGGCCCTGAAGGGAGAAATGCTGGGGAAAGGCAATTGTAAACCTTTGCCATCGTGTGTCGTCAGTGCTATTCGTAGAAGATATCCCTCACCAACGGGAACATATCAAGGATTCCAAGAGGCACAGGATGCTATGGATATGTTGTAGACTCAAAAGCTTACAAGCCATTCCAGTTATCAAAACACTATATAAAGACTTGTCTTGATCGCACACAATTGGTCGATACATTCACTATTCATATCCTTGTGACATATCTGCTGGCTAAAAATTGTGTTCACTACCTTCCTATAATACTCTTTTTACCCTAATTAAAGTTTCAATACAGCATTATGTTGTTATTATTACATGCAGCGTAGTAACAATCTGTGAAAAGACAGGTGACTCCTGAAATTGTAAATAGATTACACACCATATATTAGTTCAATACTTAAGTTCATCTATCTCCAACACTGCCCTCTTCTCTCAATCCTTCCACCATAACTGTTGTTTTCCTTGTTTGTTTGAGGACATCAACAGTTGTGATGGGAGTATCAGGAAGAGGGCAGGGTTTGAGATTGCTGTGTAATAACATCTGTAAGCTATTTTTATCAAACATTTCAATGTACAACTTGTAAATAACATCAGATTTTCAAAAGTAAAATGACAACTCACAAAATGATAAACTGTTATTTAATTTACAATATGTACATGTATGAGGTAAGAATGAATACTTTGCGGTAAATGGACAGGTATGGATGAACCTGCAGTTTTTTGTAATCAAGTTATTTGTTCAGTCGACAGAATGGTTTGGGACAGAAAAAGTAGCACTATATCACTATATTACTGTATGTCACACTATAAAACTGTAACATTATGTCACACTACATCACACTATATTACACTATATTACATTGTCCCAAAAAAAAAAAAAAAAAAAAAAAAAAAAAGAAATCACACTGTTGCATCCTATTTTACAATGTATCACACTAAAATCGACAAATAAATATAAGGCACACTTATGACTGCTGCCAACATGCAACTTGAATATTATTCCTCTGATGAACCTGTGAACCTAGATTTGTGTGCTTTTATGACATCCTCCTTGTTGGGTTTAGGAAATGGGGCAATGTTGGCAGCTAGACGGGGGACGTTCACTTTTGATGTGGAGTCTGTGAATATGACTGAGGGATCCAGCCGCCTGTGCAGTATGTGCTCCATCAGGTCATCCTCTGAATCTTTGAGTTGTCTCCTTGTAAACTGGCCGGGAAACCCACTGCTTGGACTGCTTCTGAAAGACAACGTTGTGTCTTTGGAGGCCTGAAATGATATACAAGCATGAACTGAGATGTTTCAAAACGTTCAGTGACTCCTTGACAGATGCTGTTCCATAACATTTTATTTACTGCCTTGAGCAGAATGAAATAAGTCCTATATAGCTCTAGTTCACAGTGATTACAGTAGACAACTCGTGCAATGAAAATTCTCAAAAACTAAAATTATCTTTTTAGGTATTTTGTGTAAACTTGCCACTGCTTATATTCTTAGTATTTACCTGTTGCAGTCAAAGCCTGATCCATGACAGCCAACCTTGTGCGTGCCTGCATTGAAGGATAGTCAAAATGCAGGCGCTTTGGACAGTATTTCAGGAGGGCATTATGGAAAACCTCAAGGTTTCCTGAAAACACAAAAAACATAATTGACATTACAAACTATAAACTGTAAACTACATACTTTATGCAACATTTATCACAGTGTGTGTGCATGACCTGTTGAAGATTGTCATTGTGGAATAATGTATTTATGTCTTATGTATAAAAACTAAAAACATAGAATAGTATGCATACCAATGCTCCTCTTGTCTGTGGTGCTACATAACCACCCCATTTACTGTAAATCATTTTCACAGAAAGATTTCCTGATAACGGTTACTTCTTATTGCATTTTATTGGGCCTTTTCACTATCTTCCAACACATATATACATACCCGTGTGCTTGAACAGCGTCATTTGCTCCAAATCTTGAAGGAGACGCCTGTTCATCACCACCTCATATAAGGCTTTGAACACAGCTGAGTCTTCCAACAACCATCTCTTCTTCCTTTGCTCATCTGCTGACAAATCGGGGTGGTGGCATTTTCCTCCCTGCCACCAATTCTGTCGGATCTAGCAGGACATCTCTCACCTCATCCTGAAATAAGTAAGATAACACTATTCAACAAAAAAGGATTACTGTTCATATTACCCACAATACATACATGAAGGCAATACATTTGAACACATTCAATGGCAAATGAAAAGAATAGCATCTTAGTTGGTAAAAGTATTGAAATTCAGTAGGAAAAAAAAAATGGTATTGGGCATAATTCATGTACCATAATCAAATTACTGTACACTATCCAGGTTTCATAAAAGATGAACATATGTAATAAACAAAAATATATAGACAGATATTCTGAACCATTGCATACTGTAACCCTGGAAAAAAAAATTACTTGGGCTAGCCTTGAGGCTGTTGGGCCAAATAATGTAAACATACATCGTTTTTTTGGTATTGTTGTTTTTGTAGCGTTATGTAAGTTATGTTATTGAAAATTGTGTGGTATGGACCCAAATGCAGTACACAGGCGCTCAGGAACAGTTGGTAATGACCTTTATTTTCACCACAGGAAACACGGAGCAGGTAGAATACACACAGAATAAAGTTTGTTCTTCGGGCTGAAAGCCCTCACACAGTCTCTGGGGCTCAGACGAGGGGAAGAGACGCGGCCGGAGTCGGCCGTGGAACCGAGGGGAAGCTCCTTAGCCCCCAGCTCCAAACAGTTCAGTTCTCTTTTGGTGTGAGGGGAAGAGAAATAGCTTACTTCAGCCGATGACAAGGAGGAGGAAGCTCCGTGGCCCGTGCTGAGGTGTCGACGGGGAGAGAGCAGAGGAGTGGTCGGAGGCAGGCGAGGGAGTCGTAGCCAGATGAGCAGTCCGCGAAGGCAGAGGCACCGATGGGGAGCAGGCAGGAGGATAAACGAGGCCAGGCGGAGGAGTCGTTACCAGCCGAGCCGTCAGATACCAGAAACACTGAGGCAGAGCACAAGGTCAGGGACAGAAGGCAGGTGAGTTTACCGGGAGGCAGACGAGGAGAGCAGGTCGGGAACAGGCAGAGTCGGCAGCGGGAGGTCAGACAGGAGATGAATGCTGGAAAGTCTCGCATGACGCTGAAGAACAATCTGGCAACGAGTGAGAGTGCTGGAGAGGCTTATATGCAGGGCTGATTATGATGAGCTGCAGCTGTGTAGGCAGGTGAGCAGAGTTGGGCTGATAAGGTGGGCGTGGCTGGCAGGTAGAGTGGAGCAGAGGGAGGGAGAGTGGAAAATCACTGCAGCAGAGTGACAGGAGGGGAATGAGAGACAGGGACTGTGACAGTTATGACTGTCACGTAGCTTACTACATGCACTTCAGAGCTACCATAACTTGGTTTGATTTTACAGATAAAAATAGCGCAGTTGTATTCTCAGACTGGTTTTCCCTGCCAACATAGTTGTAACGTTACTCAATAAGGGGAAACACGACGTGACCCCCTGGGGTTACGAGGCGAATACAGTAAAATGGCCGTCCTATTTATCTTGTCTGGCGCAAGATAATATGCCGTGCTAAGCGCTACAACGTGAAAACAAAACACAAGTTCTTGCCTCGTTTACTGTCTGTGTGACACCGAGTGATGGGATGGCCGTGTCCTTCAAGAAAAGTCTCATTGTTTTGGTTCTTAATTCCAGTTTTACGTAGTAGTAGTCGTCCCGTGAAAAATGCTCTGAGCAAACTAGCATCCTCTTGACTGCTCCTTTTTCCCTGTCCGTCCTGGAAGAGGGATCCCTCCTCAGTTGCTCTTCCTGAGGTTTCTACCATTTTTTTTCCCCCCGGTAAAGGGTTTTTTTTGGGGAGGGATGTCGTATGCTGTAAAGCCCTGTGAGGCAAATTGTATTTGTGATATTGGGCTTTATAAATAAAACTGATTGATTGATTGATTGGGGTGTTGGGATCCATGTTCAGAGCACCTAGCCATTGTTTCATCTGCTCCGGATTTCTAGTTGGAATTGAGTGAAAAATAAGATTTGACGATATCTTCTGCTTATTGTCGCAACCCTGTACAGCACACGTACGAGGCATTTTGTAAAATTGGAATTTATAAGTCTCTCTCTCTCTCAAAAAAGTGTCACAGTGTCCTACAAACTCCTTCACCGATCTACTGCATGAGCTCTTCTTCTTCTTCTTCTTCTTCTTCTCCTTCTTCTTTTCCTTCTTCTTCTTCTGCTTTCTTCCTCAGCTGTTTACTGGTGCGCATGCGCAGAACTGCAGTTTAGTTTCCTATGGACTTCTTTCAAAACTTACATAAAGTGCTAATCTTAGTCAAAAAATAGATAACGTAACATAACACGGTAAAAACGAGTCACAACAAGCACACAGGACCGTTTAGAGTTGCTGAAGAGTTTATCTGATGACTGCAGGCAGAGGCAGGCTAACACTACCCATTGACTCCAAGCATTTGAGCTAAGCTAATTAGCGGTGGGCGAGCTCTGCCCGGCTCTCCCTTGTTACTGCACGTATAGCCGAAAGAATGGTATCTACCTGCTTGTCATGGACTCGGGAGTGAGGCAAGACAAGCAAACAAAAAAAATGTTGGCGTATGCCTTTAAACCCTCTGCAGCGGGCATAGACACTAATGATATGTCATGTTTATGTACATCAAATTAGACCACAGCATTGAAATTTCAGGTTAATCCACAGATAAATGTCTAATAAGAAGTACTTACTTTCGCCACTAGGTGGCACTATAACTATCGCGTTATATTGTCATATAAATGTGTTCAGGGTGGGACGAATATAAATAATGTGAAGTTTGGTGGACATCGGACCATTTACTCCAAAGTTAGGGCAATTTCCTGTTTCATGGCGAGACATCAAAATTAAACCCTCTGCAGCACACGTAGACACTCATGTTATATCATGTTTGTGTACATCAATTATAGACCACAGCATTGAAATTTCAGGTTAATCCAAAGATAAGTGTCTGATAAGGAGTATTTCCTTTCGACACTAGGTGGCGCTATGATTGTCAGGCAATATGCTAATGAAAATGTGTTCAGGGTGGGACTAATATGAATCATGTGACGTTTGGTGGAGATTGGACCATTTATGCCAGAGCTACAGCAATTTCGTTTTTTATGGCGAGACCTCAAGACTCAACGCTCAGCAGTGGCTGCGCCATTCAAAATTGGGCAAATCCTGTGATAACTTTTGGTCACAACATAGTCACACTTACATACACCAAGTTTGGAGCCAATCTGATTAAATCTGTAGGACAAGTTTGTTAATTTACAAGCCCAGGAAATGGGCAAAAATGCATAAAAGTGGCACAAGTAAATTCAAAATGGCCAACTTCCTGTTGGGTTTGGAGCATGGCTCCAAGAAGCTTTTTTGTATGTAATAAAGTGTTACAGGTGCATACCAAGTTTCATACATTCAGGTCAAACCAGCTTTGGGGGCTGCTTAATTGAAACATTGTAGGGGGCGCTGTTGAGCCATCTTGGTGCATCAAAGCACAAAAATCACATCAGACAACAGGACTTGTGAGCTGTGATGTGTCTGCCACATTTGGTGAGTTTTCAAGCATCCCTTGTCCCTTCAAAACAACATCGTGTTTGATGGCGAACAAGGCGGCGCCACGGTGACAGTTTTTGATGAAAACTCAAAAGCTTCATTTTTAAGTATCATCAAGGTCTAAGGACTTAGACCAGCAAGTTTGAGGTGGGTCTGATTAACCTGCTAGAAGCGGGACATCAAAGAATGTATAAAGTAGCTTTCTGTTGCCAGAAGGTGGCGCTATGGCGGTGATCCAAAATTCCTCTGTAGATGTGTTCAGGGCTGGACTGTCATCATATGTGTGAAGTTTTGGCAAAATATTCCCATTTGAAGTTACAGCAATGTTTATCATCACAGCGAAACATCAAAGTTCGCCGCCAGGCCGTGACTTTTTTCACCAAGTTTGAAGTGGATCTGTTCAAGTCTGTAGGAGGTGTACCGCTGCCCTAAGGGGTCAGGATGACCCGGGGGCTCTGGAGCGGCAGTAGTAGGAGCAGCAGTAGTAGGAGCATTAGGAACAGTAGTAGTAGTAGTAGTCGTAGTAGTCCCCAGGGGTCCAGCAGCAGCAGCAGTCTTCCTTTGTACGTCCAACCCCCGCCGCCCACTGTCCTAAGGGGTCAAAACGACCCGGGGCGGGCTGGCTGGCTCTCGAGCAGCAGCAGCAGCAGCAGCAGCAGAAGCAGCCTTCCTTTGTACGTCCAGCCCCCGCTGCCTGCTGTCCTAAGGGGTCAAAACAACCTGGGGCTGGCTGGCTGGCTGGCTCTCGAGCGGTAGCAGCAGCAGCAGCAGCAGCAGCAGTAGCAGTAGTAGTAGTAGCAGTACTACCTCCTCCTCCTCCTCCTTCTTCGTCTTTTTCTTCTTCTTCTTCTTCTTCTTACTAAAACATTGCATGTGTCTCTTACTAACGGCATCCAATTGCGCGCAAGCCTCTGTATGCGCGCGTGTGGTTGTCGCGCGTCTCTGCATAGAGTTGTTATGCGACGGGCGTGAGGATGGCAGCAAGGATGGCGGCGAGGACGACCGCCCGTTTCACAGTCCAAGAGGTTCTGGAGCAGCTCACCGACGATCCGAAACTACGAACACTCGGAGGAGGACGAGGACGACGGGGGTGACGAGGAGGACGGGCAACGCACCCCGATCTGCGACGCCTCCTCGCGTTCCGAAGCAGCGGAAGGTGTAGACGACAACGAATACAACGAATACGAAGGAGACGAAGACGAAGGAGACGAAGACGAAGAAGACGACGAAGGAGACGACGAAGAAGAAGAAGAAAAAGAAGAATGGGGTGACGGAGGAGTAGTACGTGGACAAGGAGTAAGAGTGCGAGGAGGCCGTGGATGTGGACAAGGTGTAAGAAGAGCGAGAGGAGGCCGAGGTGTACGAATGAGAGGGGGAGGAATAGGACGAGGAGCAGTAGGACAAGGACGAATAGGATGAGGAGGAGGAGGAGAGGAAATGCACTTGTTTCTTTCTAAAAATGGGACTGTGTCATGGTCTCCGGCTCTGCAACACAGGACGCAAACGTCTCGGCGGAGCCGGGACCGTCTTGCCTTGGCGTCGGGTGACCCGGGCCTCACGGACCAGGCCAGGCGCGGGGCTCGAGACGTGGCGTCTACATTCGCACTGTTTGTCATGGCAGAGTTAGAGGCGCTCATACTGGATCAGACCAATCGGGAGAGCATCCGTGGAGACGAGTGGCGGGAGATGGACTCGGTGGACCTGCGTGCATACATGGCTCTGCCGATTCTGGCGGGTGTGTACAGGTCCAGAGGCGAGGCCGCCGCCAGCCTGTGGGACGCGGATAGCAGTCGAGCCATCTCTAGAGTGACCATGTCCCACAAAACGTTTTAAGCTGTGACGGCCCCTCCCTTTACTCTGGAGGTGTGTGGGCTTGCTGATCGCTGGTTGGTTTGCTTTGCCTTTCAGGAGGGACCGTCATCAGCTGATGCGCTGCACCTGGGCGCGGTGAAGCGGTTATATTCTGATGCCAGCTGGCTCGCTTCCTCTCATTCGATCCACGCCGTACATGAGGGCACCACGGCGTGGCTGTGCCTTTTCTGTTGCTTTTGGTTTTGTCACGCTCACACACACACATGCATCCACACACGCTTACACTACTGATGACTGACACTAATTCTCACGTTTATGTTAATAAACGCATTGATAAACGCATTGATTATTTTGAACCTCATCTTCCCTCCCGTTTTTGTTGTTGCAGCCTAAGAGCCGGGTTGTAACAAGTGGGGGCTCATCTGTTTTTTTTTGTGAATGAAGTCCATGTTGGGGGTAGTGTGACGTCAGTGCACAGCTGTTGCTGGTTACGGCTTGTGTGAATGGACGCGCAGCTGATTGCTCGGGAGTAGATGAGGGTAAGTGTTATTTACATTTTGCCTAGTCGCTGCTTGGGGCGCGAGGTTAATTGTCTGTTTTGTTTTTGTTTATTTGTCTAGTTGAGGCAGCTGGTCTGGCAGCCAGCCGCAGCCATCGTAAGTTGCCGTTGTTTCTGTCCCTGCTAGGCTTAAGTGCAGACTCCCTTTGGTGTTCGTAATGGGGGGGTTGTAGCGTGGTGTGAACGTGGCTGGAGCTATATGCTCGGGAGCACGGCCGAGGCTGCAGGGGGGGTCGCCGATTACTGGTTGCCTCGCCGAGCTTACGGTAAATGGTGCATAAATACCCGCCGTAACAATCAATCAATCAATCAATCAATTTTATTTATAAAGCCCAATATCACAAATACAATTTGCCTCACAGGGCTTTACAGCATACGACATCCCTCTGTCCTTAAGACCCTCACAGCGGATAAGGAAAAACTCCCCAAAAAACCCCTTTACCGGGGAAAAAAAAATGGTAGAAACCTCAGGAAGAGCAACTGAGGAGGGATCCCTCTTCCAGGACAGACAGAAGTGCAATAGATGTCACACAGAACAGATCAGCATAACAAATTAACAGTAATCTGTATGACACAATACAGTAATCTGTATGACATCCTCGGTAATGACAGTAGCTTACAACATTCATGAAAGTAATAATATTGTCATTATAGTTCTGGCTACTGTGGTACAATATGTTGAAAGTTATTAGTATCTGGCAGTATACATGTATGATAATAATCGTATGTGTATAATAACAGTAGAAGTATGACTAATGACTAATGATGGCAGCAGCAGCAGCAGCAGCAGGCATCTGGCAGGACCACGGCAGCAGCACAACCACACACGTCACACTATCCAGGCACCGCTGCAGTACGAGTTAACCTGAGAGACAGTGGAGCACAAAGGCTCCAGAGAAGAAGCCGAGTTAGTGACATCCAGAATGGCCGGGTAAACAAGATACAGTAATAGGATACGAGAGAGAGAGAGAAGGTGCCCGGGGGATTATAGGTGGTCCTCCGGCAGACTAGGCCTAAGTCAGCCTAACAAGGGGCTGGTACAGGGCAAGCCTGAGCCAGCCTTAACTATAAGCTTTATCAAAGAGGACCTGAAGACTAGGGGGGAGCTTAGCTAGTTTCGTCAAAGTTTCGTTTTTTCGTGTGAGCAATTGGTACGTGTTGCCGAACATTTTGACTTGGATGTGGGTGATAAAAGGAAGAAAGAAGACATGAAGAATATTATTAGAGTTAACTTGTCCTACAGAGGTGTTTTTGGACCTAAATCACAGGCTGATGGTCTGGAGCTGAATAGTGTGGAAGTGTCTAGCTTTGGTGATAATGTTTTAACTTTTGAGCAGAGGAGAGAGTTATTGCATATGCAGCTGCAGTTAGAGGAACGCAGGTTGAATATGCAGCAGCAGCTGGAGCTAAAGAGGTTGGAATTGGAGGAACGCCGGTTGAGTTTACAGGCTGAAGGGGCCGCTCGTGCCTCTAATGCCACTGGTAGTTCCGGGTTGGCATTTGATGTTGCCGCCAAACTACGATTAGTCCCTCAGTTTAATGAGCGGGACCCCGACACATTTTTCTCTTTGCTGGAGCGTGTAGCTGAGGCTAGGGGTTGGGCTGACCCTGATCAGACTCTACTATTGCAATGTGTGTTAACAGGTAGGGCTCAGGAAGCTTATTCAGCTCTGTCAGTGGCAGAAAGCAGGGTTTATGCGTCAGTTAAAGGGGCTGTATTAAAAATCTATGAATTAGTTCCTGAGGCCTACCGCCAGAAATTCAGATCTTGGGAGAAGTCTGGCAAGCAGAGCCATGTTGAGTTCGACCAAAAAAGGTAACCAGGTCCCTGGCGGTGGCGTACTGCCGCAGGGGTTGACACTTTTTTTTTTTTGTGACAAACTTTTTATTGAACAATTTGAACACTATATTATAAACATAGTGCCATTGCCTTGCCACTAGGAATTTTTTAGGAGAGAAAATATATTGTACACATAAGTAAATAAAAGGTACAGACAGTTGCAGACCCACCAGTGGTAAGTCGTTACATTAGATGACAGAGAGTCTTGCAGTCAGACAACCTAACTCACAGTAACACTTTATATACGAGCCAGCAATGTTATGTCAGAAAGAGAACTGATAAGAGCGTCCCAGATCTGCACAGTAGATGCTCACGCTTTATGTATGACAGCCAATGATCTTTCTAGAAGAGCAATGTCTCTAAAACGGTTTAGCCATTCTTTTGCTGATGGGATGTCCGGAGAAAACCATGAATGTATTATAGCCTTCTTAGCGGCACTCAATCCTGCAAATATAACTTTCCTCTGTGCTAATCCGGTATTGCCACTGAGAACAGAGTCATCATTGAATAGAAGTAGGGGGAGATGCATAGGAATGGGAAATCCTAAAATATTTTCAAGGCAACTATGCACCTTGGACCAAAGACCAGACACAGAGGGACACTCCCAAAAAACGTGAAGGTATGTGCCAACAGTGTTCTGATCACATTTTGTACAGTTGGGATCATCTGTCAGTTTCATTGTGAAGCGTCTGTATGGCGTGGCATAGAATTTGTGCACAAACTTGTAATGAATAAGTTGATGTGCTGGATTCTTTGATGAGATGGGTATGTTCAGTGGTGTAGTCTACGTGATACGCAGGTATACGCCGTATACCCACTAGAAAAGGTCCAGAATTTCCGTATAACCACTGAAAAATGCGCAAAGATACGTATCAGCATGGTTTTGTGACATAATTTTCACTTTCCCGTTAATAAATTCGCCTTTTCTGTGTTACGAAGCGGGCACTTTTGGACCATGCGGGCTTCCGTCAAGCATGACGTGATCCGACGTTGACTGGTGAAGCAGTGAAGTTATGGCACACACGAGGCTACGCGCACGAGACGACAACTTGGTACAGCGGAATTGGTACAGCGATAGTCAGTGAGGAAGGAATGTGGAGAAAAAATGAAAAGAAAGCAAAGCCAAATGACACTATTTCAGTGTTTCAGCAAGCCTGCTGCTTGCCCTGCTACTACTGCCGCTTTGGGGGACACTACAGCTGCAGCTGAGGCTAGCTCTAGGGAGCCTGATGACTGTGAAGAGGCCACAGCAGCTGTACCTGATGAAGGGGAAGGAGAGCCTGCTGACGCTATCGTCGCACCTGGTAAGTGGAACTCGTGTATGGTATAATAGTAACCGCTCACAGAAGGTGATTGGCATGTTGAATTATATCTAAAACTAGCTGGTTTGGTTGAAATTAAGGAGGTGCGGCTGCTCTCTAAATAAATAAGTATCTTGCTTTACATGCATAATAACCATAACAATACTAAACACATGCACTCATATATACATACTGTACATGTACATAAATTTTAATTGATATATAAGAAATAATTTCTACCTAAATTCAGATGAAATGATTCAACCTATTGCAGGAAACAAAAAACCAACTCAGTATACCATATCTTTATTTAGTTATTTTTAGTTATTCCCAGGAACTCCCATTTATCTATATCTATTTTTTTGGCTCCACCTTTCAAAATAATCTTTTCTTGCAAATAGTAATGAAAAAGAAAAAATGAACTCAAGTTAAATTTGTTTGTTTTGTTTTTGAATTGCTGAATATATAAATTTTTGCAGCACAACAGTATTAAGTAATGGTTTCTGATCGTACTGATTAAATTCAGCCATGTTATATTTGTGTTAGTGCAGTCAATTTTATGCAAACTTTATACCACAGTGTTTACAGTTACTGTATTTGTTTTTTTCTTTTGTAACCAAAATAGAAAAGAAAGGGGTGGCAGCTTCTTCCTGCCCCCTTGTTGGGCAAGCACGCTGTTCTGTTTGTTTTCCACATGCTGTACCTGACCTGAACTATTTTTATAATTGAAAGTTGAGTTGAGATGTGGACCAGTGATGTAATTTGTTACATTTTTGAATGTTTACATTTTTCTGATACTACTGATGTTGTAATGATACAAAGCTGGTTGAAAATCAGCAGTTACTTTAGTGCCTTTTCAAGCTTCAAAGAAGTTTATTTGTGTGGTTTACATGATTTTTTTCACTTTATTGCTGAAACTTTATTTGTGTAAGTATATTGTTATTTATTTATTCATTATTTTTTCTTTATTTTAAACTTATTTGTCTTGTCTTGTCACTGGCTGTTAAGTGGTTAATTAAAGTCCAGCTGTTAATGACTGTTATACATCTTGCATTGTTTACAATACATTTACATTTAGATAATACATAAGCAGTCTTTCAGGATCTCAATTATGTGTTGATGCATACTTTATGCATTAATGAGCGCGGTGGTTCTTGTGTGGGGCTGTTTTAGAGCAGCTGCTGCTCTGGGATGGGTGCTGCGGGACACGTATACGAGGCTGGGATTGGAAAAATCAGGGTATACCCACTAGAATAAAGTAGACTACACCACTGGGTATGTTGGTCCAAATATTGTCCCAGTCCAGATCATAGCCCTGACCCTTAAGTTCACGGTTCCAAGAACTGATCACTCCCAAAGGTTTAATACTTTTAGAGAGCAGTTCATTGTAAATAACGGACACTAATCCAGTAGAGGGTGTTCGAGAAGAAATCCAAGTGTCCAACGGATGAGAGGGCAAAGGTGAATCCCATGGAACTCCATGTGCACGGATTGCAGATCTCAACTGGAAATACAAGAACCAAGGAAACCCAGGGAGAGAATAACGTTCTTTAAGCTCTTGGAGTGAAATCAAACCATTTCTGTCATACAGATCTTGGAGAATGTGAATTCCTCCAGAAGCCCAACTGTCATTAAAATAGGGACCAGAATGCTGTAATAAATTGTAGTTATGCCAAACAGGAGAGCGGTCACAAAGCTTTATGTTACATCCCATATGTTTCTGGACAGCAAACCAAATTTTATAGGAGTTGCCTATGATTGGCCCAAACTTTCTACACACAGATCTAGGTTTCAACCCACAAAATAATATGTCTGTCATCCTATGCGGTTTTACCATCTCCTTCTCTATCTGACGCCAGGGTGTAATAACATTCTCATTGCACCAGATTGTCAATTGCTTTATTTGATATGACCAGTAGTATAATTTAAAGTCAGGTACTGCCAAGCCTCCAGAGTGTTTTGGTCGCTGTAACGTGTGTAAGCGAATACGAGCTCTTTTATCATTCCATATGAATTTAGTGGTCAGGGACTGTAGTTCATCAAAGTAGTTAGGTGGTGGAGGCATAGGGATCATAGAGAACAGGAAATTCAGTCGGCCAAGTATATTCATTTTCAGTATCGCAATTCTGCCTTGTAGTGACATCTTGAGATCAGACCACCTCTGAATGTCCGATGCAATCTCCGTTTTGAGTTTGTTGTAATTTGCATGTGATATATCTGAGAAATTGGTTACAGTTATGCCTAGATATGTAAATGTGGAGTTATGCCATTGAATATGTTGAATGACTGGTAAAGTGAGGTGTTTTGCAGGGGCATTTAAAGGAATGAGAAGGGATTTATCCCAATTAATTTTATAACCAGAAAATAGGCTGAACTGCGTAAAGACTTTGAATATTTGAGGTAGAGACTTATAAATGTTAGTAAAAAAAAATAATACATCGTCCACGTAAAGCGAAATTTTATGTTGTGTACCTTGTATACTGATGGGTGAGATCTGCGGGTCTAATCTAATTGTCTGGGCTAGTGGTTCAAGTGACAAAGCAAAAAGGAGCGGGGACAGTGGGCAGCCTTGCCGAGTTCCACGCTGCAGAGGGAATGTTTTGGACAGAATATTATTTGTTTGTACGATTGCACAAGGGTTGGTGTATAATGTTTGATATACATTGATATACATTTTTTGCCAAATCCGAAATTCTCCAAAACCTGCCACAGATATATCGAGCTCACTCGATCAAAAGCTTTTAGCGCATCCAAGCTGAATATAGCTGCGGGATGTGTATCTGATTCTGATGCATGTAATATATGAAAAAGGCGTCGGATATTGTCTGATGCAAGTCTCCCCTTTAAAAAATCTGTTTGGTCGCAATGAATTAATTGACCTACACATGGCTCCAGTCTTCTGACTAATACTTTGGCAAAAAGCTTCAGTTCTGTTGTCTGATATCAGCCTGTAACTGCTGCATCTCAAAGGTGGTTTATCTTTCTTGAGCAGGACTGATATGAGAGATGTATTTTGGTCGCGATGGAAGGAACCAATGTCTAAAGCATAGTTAAAAGAATTTAAAAGCAATGGCCCAACGATATCCCACAGTTCCAAAAACAACTCTGGAGGCAGCCCGTCAAGGCCAGGCGATTTTCCTTTTTTGCATCGAGCTCAATGCCTCTTTAAGTTCTAAAAGTGTAAGTGGTGTTTCAAGGGATTCTGCATCATTGTCAGTCAGTGATGGTAATTTAAGTTCTGACAAATACAATTTAATGGCAGCCAAGTCAGGAGTTATTTCACCCGGGTCATAGGTGACAGGTCCAGATGGTGTTTGGATTGCACTGATCGTGGAAAAGGATTCATTTTGTTTTAACCTGGCAGCTAAAAGCTTGCTTGATCTTTCGCTCTGATCATAATATGTGAGTCTCGTACGATGAATTATAAACTCAGCTTTAGCCTTGAGCAAATTATTCAGTTCAAATTTCAGGGCCGAGAGAGCTGAATGGTTTTGTTCGGAAAACTGCTGTTTTAGGTCAAATTCCAAAGTTCGTATCTCATCTTCTAATTGCGCAACCCTGCGCCTCCTGGTCACCTTCAAATGGGAGGCACATGACAAGGCCTCAACCCTTTTAAAGCATTTAGTTGTTTCCCAAAGTATTTGGGGTGGGGCTGCTGTCTCTGAGTTAATTTCTAAAAATACTTTAAGATTATTTCTCAGTTTTTTAAAAAAATCTGTATTCTGGAGTAATGTTGTATTGAAACGCCACCTGTGCGTATCTTTACTGCAGGTCGGTAGGAGCTTAAAGTTACATAACACAGGGGCATGATCTGATATTATAATAGGAAGAATATCAGTGGAATTAATACAATGATTCAGGGAGGCGGAAATGAACATGTAGTAAATTCTTGAGTATGTCTTGTGTCTGGCCGAGAAAAAGGTATAATTCTTAATTAAAGGGTTCCTTAGGCGCCATGGATCAATAATATTAAGCTCAGAAATAAAGGTGTTAATCCCACGAGGGGAGTCCTGGGTTGAACTTGCATTTACAGATTTGTCTAAATTTGTGTCACACACCTGGTTAAAGTCACCCCCCTGGTTAAAGTCACTATAAGCTGATGACCTGGAAAGTCTAAGAGAGTATTAGAAATTGTGCTTAAGAAATTTGGATCATGGATGTTTGGGCCATATATCGATGCAATACAAATTTTTGTATTGTTAATTGTAACACAGACGTAAGTCAGTCTGCCAATGTCATCATTGCCTGAATTTTCCACCTTCACCCCTAACTTCCTACTGAATAAAATAGCCACTCCCTTTGTCCTATTTGTCGCAGAAGAGTGAGCAACACACTTATAAAATCTATCCTGAAACCTATGAATATCCGTTGTTTTCAGGTGTGTTTCTTGGATCAGAGCAATGGAGATTTCTTTACGTTTAAGGAATTCTAGGCATTTGGTGCGTTTTACTGGAGAGTTCAGGCCGTGTACATTCCACGACATTACATTAAAGGAGTTATTCATATTCAAGTTTGTGCCATCTTATCAGCTGGAGGATATCACATGTAGGTCTACACAAAATGGCGCTCCTCAAATGTAAAACATGCAAATCAGAGAAAAACGTATAAGTCTCTACATAAATGGCAAGGCTCTGGCAGCAAACACAGAACAATTACAACAAAACATTCCATCCACAAGAGATAATGAATGGTCTCTTAGGATGGAGAAGAAAATAAAAAATAAAAACATTAACTTAAAAACTATCCGCTTGTAAAGCAAAATTGGGCTCTAATCAGGTTATCTCCTCAGAATCAGTCTGCATTAACCTGAATTGAATACTTAAAGTGACTTAATCAGTATTAAGAGGCAGTATGCTTATATAAAACAAAAATTAAAAAAGGGGGGGTGAAAAAAAAGAAGCACATTTTCATTCATCATGTGTCAAATCACCACTAATCAAAACTATAGTTTGTCACAATGTCCGCAGTGACCTGTAATGGCCTTTATAGAACATCAGAAATATTAGTCATACAGCCATAAACGTGTAAAATAAAGTTCTATATACACTACCTCTTTTAAGTAAATCTAGGTCAGATCTTTAGTACAGTCGAGAGGAAAGTAAGCAGCATGAAACCTTAAGTAATCCGCTGTTTGGGTCAAGTTGGAGTGGGAAAAGTATCCGCCAAGGGTCCCTCGTCGTCCGATATGATGGGGAAAGAGACGCGGGGGGTGCCAGCTTCACTGGACGTCACGCGAGGGCTCCGGTCGAGCATAGCCATAAATGCCTCCGCATCCGCCACACTTTCGAAAAAGTGCAGGGAGTCGTTGTGTCTAACCTTCAGAGTTGCTGGATATCTCAGGAACGGCCGCCGTCCTCTGTTGGCAAGCTGTTTTCTCATCGCATCGAAGGCTTTCCTCCTCTGCGCGGTATCGTTGCTGTAGTCAGGAAAAAACAGCAGCCCGGATGTCGATGTCTGCCCCTCGCTGGACGTCCGGTGTGTAGGCGCGGATGAAAGGGCTCTGGCTCTGTTGAGAATTTTCTCCCTGTCCTGGTAACGAAGTAGCCGGAAGATGAGTGTCCGTGGACAGCTGGTCCTGTCCTGGGTGGTGAATATACGATGAGCCCGTTGAATTTCAATCTTGTCCCCGGCCAGGGAGGGGATCCACACGGGCAAATTATCTTGTAAAAATTGGATGGCATTTTCACCCTCTGCTGACTCTGGCAGGCCAACAAGTCGGAGGTTAGACCTCCGTGATCTGTCCTCCATCTCAGCGACTTTCTGGCGCAGATTCAGTAGCTCTTTCTGGAGGTCACCCACATTGTGTTTCACCGTTCTGACGTCAGCCGATGTAGCGTCTAGCCTCCCCTGCAGCTTTCTACTGATCTCGGCTTGCTGTGCGATATCTCCGCTGAGTTTGTTCACTGCCGAGTTGGTGGCTTCAATCATAGCTTTCAGGGCTTGGATTTCACCGGCAAGCATTTCCTCGACTGCCTCTCTCACAGCCAACTTAACTTTTCCGGTTAGCCTTTCTTCCTGCTCGCGTAATGCTAACAAGATGGCTGCGTTTGAAGTGTCCTCCGGTTCTTGGCCCGAAACTTTTTTTTTGCCCGCTGTCTCGTCTGTAGACGATTTATTCTTCGCTCCTCTCCAGCTTGACATTTTGAAGCGATACTCAGACGTAATTTAAACTAGAATAGTTTCCGAATTGTAGGATATTTCATGTATTATCGGACTTTTGAGACGGAGCTCAGAACTACACGCGCGTCACGCCTGGGCAGCCACCGGAAGTCCTCCAGGGGTTGACACTTTTGATGCCTTGTGTGATATGGTTGTTTTGGAGCAATTTAAAAAATTCTATCCCCAGTCACATTGCAGTTTATGTTAGTGAGCACAAAGTGAAGACTGCAGCTGAAGCTGCCTCATTGGCTGACGAGTATGTGCTGACCCATAGGAGGGACTTCCGGACCTCTGAGAGTGCTGGTACGTATCATGCCCCAGCAAAGTGGGAGGAGAAACGTCACTCAGCCATGGTAAGTCTAAACTCACAACACGGGGTCAGGTTCTGCCTGTGTTTCCAAACGTGTGTAACTTTTGTAAGGAGAAGGGACACTGGAAGGCTGAATGTCCCAAAGCTAATGCTCAATGGGAAAATAGTGGGGGACAGGGTAATTCTGGGGTTTGTGCTGTGTCTGTGGAGCCTGTCTCTTTTTGTCTCTCATCCTCAACAGCCCAGGAGGGAGAGGGAGCCTGATTTTTCAGTATTCATGTCAGAGGGCCGTGTGTCGCTGGATGGAGGTAACACCAGTGTACTGGTGAGTGTTTTGAGGGACACTGCTGCTTATGACTCATACATTCTGAGCTCTGTGTTACCATTCTCTGTGGCTTCCGATACTGGAGATTTTGTGTTGATGCGGGGAATGGGACTGAATGTTGAGCCTGTTCCATTGCATTCTCTCTATATTGACTGTGGTTTGGTGCAGGGAGAGGTTTCCATGGGGGTCCGCCCTCAGTAGTAGGTTCAGTAGTACTATTAGATTGCACATGTGTACCTAATAAAGTGGCCAATAAGCCCCACATTTACACCACCAATCCATGCCTGCTCTGGGTCTCCCTGCAGCCCCTGGTTGCTCAGTTGCCTCAGCCCCAGAGACCATGCTGATCAAAAGTTATTAAAAGCTTTTCTCTATGTCAAGGGGTGTGGCCGCTATGATGCTGCCCTCGCCACCAAATATATTTGGCTTTATGATGGCTTCAGCAATGTCATATCCTCATGAAATTGATACACAGGTCAAGAATGGCGAGCTCTTATATCTGATAGGGGCATCGCCCATGGGGGGGACAAAATGCCTCTATAGCGCCCCCTTGAAATTTTCAAAAACCCCTTCCCATAGGGGTTTTCTTGGAGTAGGAAGATGAAATGTCACACCACGTCAGGGTTAACTTACTCTGAGTTTTCACATAACTGCTTCAGTGATGCGTGCTGCTGGCCCCCCCGGCGAGGGCCGGCTTTAATTGACATTGTTCCCACTTTAGATCCTGTAGCTGCACAGGATCATTGTTAACTATTAATAACACCTTATTAATTTAATTTGATAGTGTCTTATAAACCAGTAATAAATGTGGTTATTGTTCTATAATTAACCCTTATAAATCATGATTATTGTAAATAGACATCTTATTAATTAATATTTAGGGTAGTTTTATAAACTGTTGTCAAGTTTCTATTAAGTGCTTTTAATACTCCTATATGCAATAACAACTGTGTTAATTATGCTACAATTAACACATATAGTCTTATTAATGGTAATAAACATCTTATTTTGTCTTATAAGTGCCCATTAACTTTTAATTGGTGCTTATTAAGCATTAATTAACGTTTATTACAGTACTTTAATATAAAGTGTTGCCCAGCTCATTCTTTTGGTCATTACCCAAAGCTCATGACTATAGGTGAGAGTTGGGACGTAGATGGACCAGTGAATCAAGAGCTTTGCCTTTGATTTAGGACTTGAGTACAAAAATTGAGACTTATTTGTGACATGCAAATTGGTGACTTGTTGTTTATTTAACACACATGCAGAGACATTACATTTATATAGATATACCTGTATCTGTAGTTGAGAAGTGTCACTAGGTGCTCATGAGAGTCTGAGCCTTGTTCAAGTCACCATGATACTCACCTCTGTGTTAATCCATCCTGAACTAGGCCTGTCCCATTTCCTCTCAGATCCAACTAATGTGCCAGCTCACTTCTGTTCCCCTCCATTTCTCTGCCATCTTCATCCTGTCTTTCATCTCTCTAACCTCTCCTGCTCCCGCTGTCGTGCTCTGTATTAAGATCTATGCGTCTCGGCTGAGAGGGAACGTCCGCCAGGTCGCAAGCTGCTCCGCTTAACCTTCTGTAGTGGCTTGGTGTACTCTGCTCAATCACAGACACACACACACACACACACACACACACAAGGCAGACATAAACCTGCAGGCATGTACAGACATGCACACCAGTGTACAAGCTCATGTGCACATTGTGGCAGACTGACAAAGATTTAATCTCTCTCTCTCTCTCTCACTCACTCACTCACTCACTCACACACACACACACATGACAACCACACACACACAAACTGAGTCACAAAGGCAGGCAGAAAGGTTACATTGATCTTAGTCATGGGTGAGATTGCAAAAGCCCTCATCCCTCATCTCTATCTCTCTCCGCCTCATTCTCCCTCTCTCCCATTGTATACCTATACCTTCCTCACCCGTGCTTTAGATTCTTTATTTTGGCCTCTTTCTGTCCCTCCCACCACCCTCCCCCTCTCCTGTCCTCCATCACCTGCTTCTGTCTCTGTTTCTCTTTCCTTTTCTTCTCCTTTCATCTCTTCCTCCTTCATCGTCCTCCTCCTCTCTGAGTGCTAGTAATACTCGCTATAAATCATGACCACCCTGACACACACACACACACACACACTGCGAGAGCCAGCTGTACATAGGCTTGCTTGCGTTGCATTAACTATGCATTGGCTCCTTTCTATGTGTGTGTGTGTGTGTGTGTGTGTGTGTGTGTGTGAGACGGCAGTAAAGATACAAATGATTTTGCTTTGCAGTCAAATAGCTGCATTAGTCATCAACATACTTGCACACACACATACACACACACACACACTGAGATAATCATCACATCTTCTGAGACAACACTGAAGTTCCTCCTATAATAACTTGCCACTATTCAACCAGGCCATTGAGTTGGTAGCAGACAGATCTTGGTGATGAGATTCTCAGCTGCAAAACGTGATCAGAGTTCAGATTCCTTTTTCCGCTCCTGAAGTAAAAAAGCCTTCTTAAAAAAAAAAAAAAAAAAAAAAAAAAGAAGAAATTTCGGGCTGACATTTAGTGAGGCATGAACATGAACTGCAGTTCAAAGTGATGTCATGGTTAATATTGGATTTTGGTGCTTTGTACAGCAGTCACACAGTATCGTTGATTCAAAAAAATTCACCTGTTTCCCGTATTCTTCAGTGATATTCTCTTCACCCAGATGACCTCATGTTGCATTTCAATTTCTAATTAAAGATGCAAGCAGCGATGAAAGGACCCTCGCAACGTCAGGGATAGTGGCAGGATGCCAGCTAATGTGGTTGTTCATTTCTGTGAAAGGCAGATACTGCTCACAGGGGTGAAATAATATTTCTTACATATGGTGTGGACAACTATTTCACATTTTGTACCACTTCCTGTGCCTACTATGTGGCTCGGGGAACACAGTAATGGTATGTGATGTTGCTGTGTATCAAATTTGTACCAAACCATGTCAATTTCTTCTAAATCAAATGTTAACTGTCTGACAAGGCTAATTTCCTGTTGCCTGTAAGTGACGCAGTGACTTTATCAGGTAACTGACATAATGTCTTCAGGCCTGGAGTCTTAAGCTCAGTTTAGACCAATGATTTGTGATAAGATGAAACCGTTTTAGATCATTGCAGAGAAAAGTTGCAGCAGTGTGAATTGGCCTGTCTGAGCTCGACTCCAATTGGTGGATGGTGTCACTTGCTACTCAGCTAGTCAAATCACTTGACCGATAATTTTAGAGCATAAAGCATGTCACCTGTTTAAACATCCAGTTGGCTTGTAGTGAAGTCTGCTGGTCAAGTCAAAATGACTGCAGATGGCATGTTCGCTTGCTGCTCCGTCTCCACCAACCCCTCTGTTTCTATCCTCACAGTGTGCTAGTGTCGGATTGGATGGTGGGTCGCTGCTACTGATGCACTATATGAGTGCAGGTCCCTTTACCATGAACCTGCTAAGACAAAGTGCTTGGACCTGTGTTGACAAACAGAGTGAAAAATTGAATTTCCTGTCGGGGATTAATAAAGTAAAAAGTAAAATTTAAAAAAAAAAAATTAAAAATTTAAAAATTCCTCTTGCGAGTAAATGGTTCTAAAACTCTGAGTAAATATTGGGATGTAGTTGTCTTCAGCCTGGGTTTCTTTTCAAACATGATGTTTGGGGCAGATTTGACCATCTACAGAAGAGTTACAAACCACTCTTCGAAACATGGAAATTTGATGCTTTGTTGCGGTTACATGGTTTCACAAAAACTGAAGGTCTTAGAAGGTCTGTGTTGATACAGGCAAACTTTTTAAATCTCTAGAAGGAGTTTGTTTAAGTATGACCCCTTTAAATGGTGAAAAATACACACAAAAATAAAAGTTAAATTCAAAATATCTGACTTCCTATTGGATTTAGGATATGGCTCTTAGAGAATTTTGTGTACTGCTTAGCATGTTACATACGCCTCCAAATTTTTGTACATGTATGTGAGACATAGAGCTTTGCGGGGCTGCTACCGAGCCATTTTATCATGCCCAAGGATGGGACTCATAAAATATCAAAATTTTCACCAGTTCTGATAATTCCTTAGGTCTCTATAGGGCATTTGCATCTGCCTGCAGTCGGTGCTCAGGCCTTAAATGACAGTAAAGAAGGAAGCATACATATCAATGACTTCTGTTCAAAGTAAAGAAACACTTAAAAATGCTTTATTAATTCAATTTCAATTCGACTGTGATTTGTGATACTGAAAGCCCAGTATTACAGATCACAATTTGCCTAAGATAGTGGAGCAGCTAAGAGCTGATTTTAGGCCAAATCATTCAGTTGGTGATACAAGCATGAAAATTGGCATGAGCGGTCTCCATTGGTCACTTGACAAGAAACTACTCACAGTCACTTGAAATTTCAGGATGGTGGCCATTTTTCAAGATGGCCGCCACCTTAGTGGAACTGTTAAGTGGTGTAGTCGTTCAGTCGGTCATACACACATGAAAATTGGCGTGAGTAGTCTCCATTGGTCACTTGACAAGAAACCACTCACAGCCACTTAAAATTTCAAGATGGCAGCCATTCTTCAAGATGGCCACCTGGATCTTTACGTTTTCTATTTCCCCATTTTTTGGGTTCCTGTGTTTGACTGTGTTTTGTCTTACTCCTTGCCTTTGACCTGTCCAATTTGGTAAAACCTGCCAGAAGTTGCCTTTCAACGGCATAGCTCTCAGGCTTCTGTGAGGTACACAAGCTCCCTCACCACGACAAGGTAGCAGTCACAAGAGTGGTGTGTTTTTTTTTGCCTTTGTATTTTTTTAACCTCTCTAACTTTGCCAGGACGCCGACATCCTCGCTCCCCCCCTCTATTAAATGGTATCTCCCAGGCGCACTACGTCATCAAACCATGTGATGTTTGGTACTGCCGGATTCAGGAAGCTCTCGACTTTGCAAAAATAACATTGTTTTTCTTTTATTTATTATGTATTTCACACCAGAGCAGCCTAAGCGCACAAAGTCCAAAATCACGATGAGTGGTGACAAGTCATGTCATGCCGTTTTTCGACGAATGAAGAGTCTCACTCCTACCACTATTTTTGGCAGAAATATACCATCTAGAAAGTGGGATCATAACTTTCACGTTTCATATGGCTGTATTTGGTGATATTTTATGGTGTTTCTGTGTCAAAAACAACATCAGCTGTCATAATCACACCTGATTTCAATAAGGTACAATGTTTGAAGCTGGCTGAGTGTTGTTTGATCACTGCAGGGTTCGACATAACTCATGGCTCGATGGCCTGGGGCCAATCAAAAAGTATGTCGGGCAAGTTGACTGACAGGTCACTGGCCCGCTCGGGCCAGTGACGCTGTAAGGTTTTTTTAGTCAGGGGAACAACTCCAGTGGATTTTTATCCCCATTTTCTCGAGCCTTCAGTGGATTTATTAGGCTTTTTGGCCAAAGGTGGCAAAACACCGGAGGAGGGGGAAACGTGCCGGTACGCTTGTGTGTCTCCGCCAACGCAAACACTGCACACCGCTGCCATGCAGGTATATTTCTCTCCAATGTGCGTTCGCTTGCCATAAACTGGATGAACTTCAGCTACTGATGGTGAAAAACGGAGACTTTTCTACATCTGCAGTTTTGTGCTTCACAGAGATGTGTGCTTGAGTTGGTGGGATCAGGTCATATGGTCTTTGCTTTCTGGCAAAGAGATTAAGCCTAGCTTTGTTTACAGTTGTGACATCACTGGACCTGTCATACATTAGCACAACAAATCTCTCCAGAGCTTGCAGGTCGCTGTCATCCACTGCAGAGGGGCAATTGCTGAGTTTTGCAAATGTGTGGCTCTCCCACGCTGGCACAACCTGTCAATTCAGGTGCGGCTATCTAACTGATTTGGAGTAAATTAGATAACATTTGGGATACTAACTTTTAATTAGCTGACATTGAACCCCACGCTGAGTTTAACAGCAGTGCTATATCACCAGTGTAACCTGGTAGTGCAGATATTCACTCTTTCTGATTTACTTCTAATCACCAAATCAACCCAACTGTATTTTGATGTATTTTTCATCGCATTGCATCTAAAACATATAAAATAAAATTACACTGAATCCTCTTTTCTGACAAAACCCAATATGTTTATATGAGAAAAGGGATCTTTAGAGGATACAGTAGGTGGCTCACACACTTCAATTTGCTGTGAGCAGTTTCTTGTTATTTGACTCATATAGACTGTACATGCCAATTTTCATGCTTGAATCACTAGCTTAAGGATTAGATCACTTAACTGCTCCACTAAAGCCTGATTTATGGTTGTGCGTTGAATCAACGACGTCGCTACGTGGTTGCCGTGACGCCGTCGTGAACCCTTCGAACTTCTCCGTCACTCCATTTCATCACGGTGCAATTCACCGTCAGAGTGGTAGGAGGCTACATTCATTTCCTGAGTGGTTATCGTCATCTCTAGTTGATTCTTCGTTTAGCTTCCGGCTTTTCCGGTCACAGAGAAATGAACGCGGAGCACGGACAGACGGCTCCGGGCGGGTATTCATATCCGTATTGAACGTTGAGCATAATGGCATATATATAATGAGCCTTAAAACACTGCAACATCTACATCGCAACAGAAGATGTTTAAAGACGGCGGGGCTGCCGGAATCTGGAAATACGAAACCGGAAATGTGTTGCTACCAAGCAAACCAATCACAGCCGTGCCGGTCTGCGCTGGGTCTGCGTCGCCACGTCGCGTAGTTACATTTTTGGGGAGGTGCACGTCAGGCTACACCGGGGGCTACGGCGAGCCTTCTGCGTAGCCCTGTACCCTACGACGTCGATTCAACGCACGACCATAAATCAGGCTTAAGGTGACAGCCATCTTGAAAAACAGCCGCCATCTTGAAATTTCAATTTGCTGTGAGCGGTTTCTTGTCAAGTGACCCATGGAGACTGCTCATGCCATTTTTCATGCTTGTATCACCAACTGTACATTTATACCACATAACTGCTCCAAAAAGGTGGCGGCCATCTTGAAAAATGGTCGCCATCTTGAAATTTCAAGTGGCTGGGAGAATATTCTTGTTAAGTGACTCATAGAGACTGCTCATGCCAAATTTCTTGCCTATATCACCAACTAAAAAATCGCATCACTTAATTGTTCCATTAAGGTGGCAGCCATCTTGATATTTCAATTGGCTCCGGCAATTTTCTTGTCAAGTGACCCATGTAGACTCTTCATGCCAATTTCCACGCTTGTATCACCAACTGAATGGTTATGTCACTTATCCGCTCCACTAAGAGGGCTATGGCATGCAAAAGTCCTGCAACAACAATTTGCTCAACTTTGGTCTTATAACATAAATCTGGCTATAATTTATATCAGTTTTGATAACACTTCACTCACCAGTCACTGAGGTCTGGGAACACAGTTACAGCATTTCAATTCTGACAGGGCGAGAATCAAGCCACCATACAGTCACACCAATAGTTAACAAGCCAACAAGATTATCTAAACCACCATTGGCGAGACAAACCAGATGGAGAGGGTTAAACACTTAATTTCTCCACTTGATTACATTAGAGGAATTATTTTAAATTTTTATGTTTTAATAATGCACTAATTTGCATGATTTTCCACACCATTAATCTGAGTCAAAATTGTTGTCTCATTTTGTTTACATATCGGAGTCAAGATTTTTACAGAGGGGGTTTTGATTATCTCACATTATCACTCTTTAAATCAGAAACAAACTGTTAACAGCCATAAAAAAAAAAAAAAATCACCATGTTTTAGTGATGAAATGTTCTCTACATCAGGCTATGAATAATGTATACACAATCTCCCTAGTAAAAAACTTCAGAATGTAGATAGGGATCAAACTGGAAAATTTGATGCATGTAAGTGCTACTGAAGTGAAAATTTCTGGCTGACAGTATGAAAAATAAACAACATAAAGAAAGGTCTGCACATTTTAGCTCCGTGTAGTTCAGTATGTTAGCACAGCCACAAATGACAAATTATATTATATGCAGTATATACAAATGCATATTATTGTTGTTTTTCTCTATTAATGCCACTTTGTGGGGGATTTATTGTCTTCACAATTTATTGTGTTCTTATATGTGAATAAAAGCTTTGTTTCCACTGAGGGAAAGGAGTTTCAGTTTACAAACACAAACAGGAGTTTCACATCGCTGCCACATGCAGTTACATATCTGGGAAGGTGCACCAGCTGCAGCTTAGGGTAAGATAGGAGTCTACACAGAGCCTACGCCATAAGCTCAGTGTTGGTTTGATGCAGAAGTATAAATCCTGCTTAAGCTTGTCTTAAGTCACGTAAGGGAGTGACAGTGTGCAGCCATTTTTTCATGTTGTTTACTGCTATCTTTTATTGGTCCAGCAACTGCGTACATCGGGTCTCATTCATGAAACGTGAGCAGAAGGAATTTGTGTGTAAACTGTTCGCAGACGGAAATTTACGTGCGTGTCCGCATTCATCAATATTTTAGTAGCTCCGATCTTTTCGTAGCTACTAACAAAATCTACTCCTGCTCCTGACCACTCGTAGTGCTTGTGTAAATTTAGTAAAGCGCATAAATATTGCTTTTCACTATTGGAAATGACAATTTTAATTCGTATTGCGCTCTGTTATGCACACAATACACAGATGCCTTTGAAACACGTAATCTAAACATGACAAAATATTACAAATATGACACATTTAGTCAGATCCAGATTAGGTTCATGATTGTGAATTAACTACGTAAATCGACTCAATAGATTACACGTTCTTTCTACACGTTGAATGATGATAATAAAAATATCCGTGAGGACAGCCGGATCACAGCCTCTTCCGCCGCGGTGCCTGGGTTCAGCAGGGGCAGCAGGTGGAAGGAGGACGATCGTTTGAATGAATAAATCTGGTTTGAAAATGATTAATTTACGTTGTATCAAACAGAGCTTTAGGCTATTAAGATTCAAATAATTTGAGGACGATGCATACAAACTGCTGTAGGCTATATGTTATCCGTATCATTTGACAAAATAAATGTTAAATAGCTCTACATTCCGACAGCGATCACTGATTTAGTTTATCCATTATGCACAAAACATCTCTGGTTTCCTGTTCCCACTTCATTCAGAACCCCACAAATGAATCTTCTGTTTGTTTGGTGACTGCTGTATTTTTGTGTGTGTGCTTATGCGTTTCTTTGCCTCCAGTTTCATATCAAACCATTTACGCTTCACCTCTGACATGGTTCTTTGTACTACGGAGACAACATTAACAGCATCTGTTACCTCCCTCCAGGCCTTCGCTTTGCCTGTCCCTGCCACACCACACCACCACTAACTGAAGAAAATAAAATGTTTTCCACATGTTGTCCACTTCACCCAAAATGATTTTGATCTCCGCTTCGGAAAAAAATCTCTCTTTCTTTCTCTGCGCCATGACTGACAGGTCGACAGGATGCACCTACACCTCCTTATATGGTGGTCATTGGCTATTCATGGGCGGGGATTTATGCTAATTGCTGATTACCGGGAGCGCGCTGTCACTTTACGATGGATTGGCATTCATGATCATACACATGTGTTTACGATCAAATCTGAGTTTCCCGCAGCGTTCCTGAATCCGGAGTAGGTTTTTAGTAGAGTAGGCTTTTATGTGCAAATCTACACACAGATTTACTCACGTTTCATGAATGAGACCCATCGTTTTTGGCTGGCATCACTGCTACGCTTTTTCAGAGTACGAGAAAATAAACACTAATTTTGCAAAATGGCCTGAGATATGTTTTGTAAAATACATAAAACTCTACAGCTAAATATGGTAAAAAAAAAAAAAAAAATCAACTAATAGATTTCACTGCTGCTGGATGAAGCAGGGTGTTGGAGGTGTAATAAATACAATGGTCCTCTAGTGGTTCATATGCTGTGGAGTGGCCGAAGCATGCATGAGTTTTGGTTAACTATTTGTGACAACATTTAAACAATACTTGGCCAAGATGTCCCTTTCTCTCTGGCTTGCAAGACCTCACGGTATTAGTAGATTTATCTCCCTCTGATATCAGATTGGGACCAAACTGACATCATGACTGACATAGAATCTCATTGTTATGAATTTGACAGCTTTATCTGTACCTACAGCATTGTAAACTAGCTGAAAATGTGTCATTTAGGTTACTTAATTAAATGGAACTCTATCTGGGGAATTAAGAGCAATATTATGCTTATATGTAAAGGGGTTAATAGGGAGGATCATCGTCAGGCCTGTTATAACCTAGACATAACATGATGCGACTCTTCCCACTGCAGATCAACACAAGGACAACAATACCAAAAAATAATGACCTGGATCATAAAACCCCCCACCTGAAAATCAAACATTTATCTTCAGAAAAAAAAAAGTTTGATTCACGACCTAGATAGAGCATCAGCCATGACATTATCAAGACTCTTCTTATAACGTATATCAATGTTGAAGTCTTGCAGCAACAAGGACCAACGCATGAGGCGCACCCTCTGGGTGATAAGCACTGGAAGTGTGGTGCTTAACGTTTAGGTCCAATACGACCTGATTCTCTGACAACAGAAATGGGCTTTAATGAAGCAGCAGGAGGCACCTGATTTTGTTTGCCGGAGATTAGGCAGGTATGACACAAACAACAATACTTAACAACATCAGATTTAAATCCAGGCCGGAAGAAATAACAAAGGACACAACTTTATGTTTTCCATGGCCGCCCATGCTATGGTCATGAGCTAACCTCAGGACCTGGAGATGAAAAGGCTGAGGCAGAACAATTTGGCACACGGACTAGTGCGTAAAAGCAGAGCTTGGGGACCAGCGGCGCATCATAACACCAGCATCAAAAAAGTAAGACACAGACTTCTCACAAAAAAACAAGCAAGAAGACAAAGTAACATCACTTTGCTGGGCTTAAACCAGCTGCTCTGTCTCCTGAAAATGTCAGGGTTTTGTTGTCAGGCTGAAGCTCTATGGAGACAGGTACAGTTTCTTTACACTCTGAGGGTGAGCTTGTTGGATCAGATTTATTCATTCTGTAAAACAGTTACTAAGATCCGCCAAGCCTCCAAGTTTTCATGACTGAGCATGAGTTACGTCACACACAGAGAATAGGGGTCTGAGTTTTGTGCAGTAGAGTCAGAAACGCACACTTCCGCAGTCAGGTTTTCAATTACCTTGGGAGACAGGAAAACTTATCTGCGGGCCACATCATTTCTGAGGATAAGATCAATACCAGCAATCGGTAACTCAGAATGTACAGCAATTTGGAATTTGCCTGACACAATTTTGGATGACAGCTGAATGAAATGCAAAGTTGCACGTATTACGCTCATTCCAACACCCCAAGCCAGAATGTCTGCACCACAGTAAGACTGAGCTGAAATGAGTGACACACTGCTACGAAGGATGGATTGTTTTGCACCAGTATCCCTCAGAATGGTGATGGTGATCACCAGCAAAACATAACCTTCAGTCACGAATGGTTTGAAATCCTCATCAATTTCATCTTTTGCTGTTTCTGCCAAAGTTACGATGTGCATGGAAGGTGGTTTGGTTTGAATCAGTCCAATTGGAGATGGAGTTTTGCTATTTCTGGTTTGTTCTTTCTTTTTAGAGTGGTGGAGGCAGCGATGAGGTGGGCCAGTTTCGGTCATCTGAAACTGGTTCATGGCGAACTGGAAGAGAAAAGACATTTTTGTGAGTCAAAGCAAATTCGTCTGCCAGCAGAAGCAGTCAGCCCGTAAGCCCGTCGGCGCCAACGCAGATCAGTTAGTCCAAGATGGCGCAAAGAATGCTGATTGTTATGCAGAGTTAACAAGACTGTTGGATGATAAGAGCCTATCGCTGATCAGACACGATGCAGCTGATGACGGCAGGAAAGCCCTGAAAATACTGAGAGAACAGTATTCTGGTAAAAGCAAGCCTAGAATAATAAACTTGTAGACGTCGTTGACCAAACTAAGCATGGCAGAGAATGAAAGCGTAACTGACTACATGATAAGGGCGGAGAACATCATCACTGCACTGAGAGATGCGGGTGAGACCATGAGCGATGGACTGACCATAGCTATGATATTAAACGGGCTACCAGACTCCTTCAAGCTGCTAGCCGTGCATGTAACACAGAACGAAGACACTGTCACATTCGCAGACTTCAAGAGAAGGCTACGGATTTATGAAGAGGCGGAGAAGATGAAAAAGGCAGAGTCTGCAGATAACGTGATGAAGACTTGTGTGAGGCCAGGTCGAGGCCCCGCCAAGACACACTCCAGCAACAGAAAAGATGAAGACGCTGACCTGACATGCTACAGGTGTGGAATAAAAGGACACAAGTCAAGAGCATGCTCCAGAAAAGTGTGGTGCAGTTACTGCAAAAGCAATACACACCAAGAGTCCATATGCAGGAAAAAGGGGACTCAAGATGGAGCCAGAGTTGCAGAGGAACCAACAAGCGACCAAGACCAGTTCTTCAAGGCTAACCACATAAAGGAGGAGAGACCACCAGACAGTGTGAAGAAGAAAGGCATCATGGTGGACGGGGGAGCGACATCCCACATTGTGAATGACATCGGGAAGTTCAACAGCTTTGATGACTCGTTCAATTCAGTGGAGCTGGCCGATGGAACAAAGTGCAGCGGAATAGCACAGCGGAGAGGAACAGCGGTGATCTACCTACAAGACACCACTGGGCGACAGCACACGGCACAGCTATGAGAGGCACTTTACATGCCTTCATACCCACACAACATCTTTTTGCTGGCAAGAGCAACAAACAGAGGAGCAACGATCACCTTCAAGAAAGAGGACAGTCACATGGTTACCAAGGACGGTAGCAGGTTTGATATCCATGAGAGTGAAAATTTGTTTTACTAACCAACTGTTGAAAATGTTGGTCAATGTAAACAATGTGTGTGTCATGATATGCAAACTTGGCACGAGATTTTGGGTCATTGTAACTATGAAAATGTGCAGAAGTTACAAGGTGTAGTGAAAGGCATGGAGATAAAGGGAAGTACAGTAAAGCCAGTGTTTTGTAAAGTGTGCACACAGGGAAAATTCACCCAGACAAGGAATAGGGAGCCAGACAATAAGGCTAAGAAACCCTTAGAACTAGTACACACTGACTTAGCGGGTCCCATGCAGACACCGAGCATAGAAGGACACAGATATGCACAGTCTTTCACAGATGACTACTCAGATACCATATTAGTGTATTTTCTAAGGTCCAAGAGTGATACAGTACACGCCACAGAAAATTTCTTGGCAGACATAGCACCTTATGGAGAAGTCAAGTGTATCCATTCAGACAATGGCACTGAGTTTACAAATCGAGACTTCCAGGCACTGTCGAGGAAGAATAGAATTAGACATGAGACCTCTGCACCGTATTCGCCCCACCAAAATGGCACTGCAGAGAGAGGGTGGCGATCATTGTATGATATGCATATCATACAATGATCGCCACCCTCTCTGTGCCATTTGCACTGCATTTGCACTGCCATTTGCCATTTGCACTGCAAAAACAGACCAATATAAATTCAATCAAAAAAATTCTTTACAATTCTTAAAAAAATCAAATTACTTACAGAAAACAATCTTCAAATAAAAGGGATAAGATTTTTTTACTTGACAAGAATTCTTAAAATAAGCACAAAGTTCTTGCCTCTGAAAGACTAAAATGGGCCTCAAAACTAGACAGAAAATCTTAAATTTAAGTAAGTTCTTCTATAACAAGCAATGAAAACCCACTTATTTAAGATTAAATTACTTAAAATTAGAATTTTGGTCTCTTGACTGAGTTAACTTTAAGAAATGACACCTTAATCTGGGATTAATAATAAGTATAAAAGTATTTAAAATAAGACAAAATTTCTTCAAACAGCATTATAAAAATAAGTGACTTTGTCTTAAATCAAGACACCAAAACATTCTCATTTTTAATATTTTTTATTAACTTTGCAATACAATTGCTCAATTCAACATCCATCAAAGAACCACTTCCAGATTCCAGATCGATCACTGACAGATTCAAAAGCCAGTTTTGATTCGAGTTATAACCTCACTGTCAAAAAAAATCAGCTATTGTAGCAGCATACCATAACAAAGTGTCTAAAGTTAAGCCCATGAGGGCTGGGCACCAAACATGGTGTTTGACACTTAAATAAACAAACAAACAAACATAACAATTAAAATAACTTTGCAGCAGCTGACACTGCACAATATCCCACAGGAAACGTTTTCAATTTCACCTACAAATGTGGCTAACTGTGATGAACCTTTTCTGAAACAGAACATTGACTTTCTCTGAAAGTCTTACATCAGATAGAGAGTGGGGCAGAGTAAAGAAACAAATACACAGAAGAAACAAAGAGACTCACTCACTCAATGAAGGACTTCCACTCGCCTATGGCTTTTTTGTAGGAAGGGGTGAGATCTTGCTCATGAATGGAGTCTTGGAGAATTTCTGTTTGCAGTACTGACAGAAGTGTGGAAATACACTTTGGGTAAGTGAGGTGCAGGGCATAGTAATATGCCATGAGGTAGAGCAGTCCCTCATTAAACCTCTCAATGTTGAAGGTGGTCACTGGCATGTTTCCAATGCCGATCATGCAGTTGCCCTCAGAAACAATGACAACTGGACAAGACAGTGGTCGTTGCCGCAGGAAACCATCAGGATCCTCTGAAGTCTAGATGACACAAATCAATGTAGAGGATTAGATAAACATCACAAGTAATATGCACTTTGACCTGGACTAGGACATTGGTGAAATCATACTTGTACTTAAAAACATAGTCACAGTAACCCCTGAGGGGGAGAAGATGTTGTACTGTCATTGTTGAGCACTGCAAATACTGAATGCACCACAAGCTAGTTCCAATGAAGTTAGTACTACAACAACTACACTATGGAGAACACTTGCCCTTTAGATATTTTGAAATGTTAAAAGTTTATTTCAAAGTAACTAAACCGGACATAAAATGTATGTGTAAATAACTGGAACATATAGTATGAAATATTGCAGTAAGTCTGTAAATCTCACCGTAAGGACATAGAAAAGAGCCTCGCTGCTTAAGCCCAGCTTCTTAGGTGGCATGGTGCTGGACGGGAAGAGCAGTGGCAGGGCTCTGAACACAGCTGTGACATGCTCCACTGGTTTAATGAAAAAGGCACAATACAAGGTGGTACCATAAATAACTTATCATGACACATTATTATATAAAATGAACAAGTCAATGTATTGTGACTTCACCTCCATTCAAAGTTTTAGGAGGCTTCATGGCTTTCTTATCACCATAAAAACTGGACCTTTGAATAGAAGGATTCCCATCTGCTCTTCATCTCAGAGATGTACTGGGAGTTGGTTGGTTGGATGACTCTCTGCAGCTCATCCAGCACCTGAAAAATAGATTCAGATACAGAAAGAAAATTCCTGAAAAAAAATAATTTTCACTGCTAGTCCTTGTCAAACATTCTGATGAGTAATGTTCTTCAAAAAAGATCTATAATGTCTAAGGTATATGAACATTATGCCAATTATGTCATGCTAAAACAAGTCCTTGGAAGCGCTGAAAATGTGGACTGAGTAGGACCAACATTACTTACGTGATCCAGTTCTCGGAAACATGGGTAAGCCTCTAGAATCTTTGCTGGTCTGTCTTGCTCCCTTAAGACATCAGAGGTGATGAAGCGTCTTCAAGACTCAAATTCTAGGTTCAGCAAATGAGTTATTGCAGCTTTGTTAGGCTTTTTGGACTTGTACATTTCTTGAAGGGTCTTGTAGTGTCTTGCTTGGGTTTTCTGGCTGTCCATGAAGTCAGTTGAACCAGCTGAAAACAGATGGAAGTTATGGTAGAAAGAGGATATGAGATTTCCAAACTAACAAGTTGTCAGTATAATGAAACTCAGGAAGTGGTAGGAATTCATTAATGTTCATGTTACTTGATATAAAAGCCAAACTTTGGACAATAGAATACATATGCCTTTGGACAGACACCGAAAGATTCTAAAGCTGCTGAATGTCCAGCAGTGTATATCATGTGAATTAACTCAGCCAAAATGATGATGTTTAATATAATACATACATGTTTCATCACTGCTGTCCTGGCTCTGCAGTGGGGTGCTGGCCCTAGGTGATGGATCTAGCACTGGGATGCCCATGGGACTAATAGGTGACCGTTCCAGAATAATGGTGGAGGCACTGGAATCTTCATCATCGTCAGTGGTTGAAACGTCTGAACTGACTTCCACATCTTGTCGTGGTTTCTTCGAAGGAGGAACTTTGGCCTTCCTTGGACTCCTGACATTTGAGAGTCTCTTCATGAGCTTTTTAGCAACATGCTCCTGCAACGCATACATAGTAAATATTAAAAAATGACAAGAGACCCAAGTATACTGCAATTATAGCTTTCAGCAAAGTCTAGCTTCATTTGAACCTTCTGTTATGGTTTAGCACTGTATGAATAGAATTTAGCAAAATCTTACAGTTAACATCATACCATCAACAAGCAAAAGTGACAAAACTCTACTCACCCAATCACTGTTTGATGACCTGTCTTTTATCATTGGATAGTACTCCACCAGTCGCTTTGCCATGGCATTCACCTCATGTTTAGTGGGGTATCTGCAGTCCTCTGTAGCTCTTGCGATAGAAATCATATTAGTCATAGTGTTTTTTATGAGTCGGCAGAAGAGCTCCTTGGGTAAGTCCACACTGTGCTCAGTCCCCAGCCGTTTCTGTTCAAAGTAGGAGCGTCATACCTGCTCAAGCTCACTGTCTGTGAAGACTATGTATTCTGGGTTGGACATAGTCACAAATTTAGAAGTACTGGCCTCCTCTTTTGAAAGGTCGCTGCCTCCAGTGGGGGGTGACTGCTGAATTTCAGGAGCATTATCCACCTGCAATACATTTACACAAACATTTTACAGGATAACATTATCTTTTAGTGGATTAAAAAAACTTGAAAAAAGTACTTCTTTTCATTTTATATCCACTGTTGAAAGGGACTCAAAGCAGAAATGTCTAAAATAATGAAATATTATGTGGACCGGATTTGAAGTTACTTGACATTTCTATACTATTGGAAAATCTGTTGTGGTGTTAAACAGTTCTGTCATACTGTGAAAGACAGCCCTGACCTTTTCATCATTATTCACAACAAGCCATATAGCCCGGCACCTCAAGAAATTTTCAGGACCAGGAAACAGATCTTTGATGTCATCACGGGAAAGCGAAGGTAGTAAGTCCTCTCCAATATTAGCAGCTGCAATATAGACGAGTTACAGTCAGTACCAAGAAAATTATGTTATCATTTAATTCCTTCAGATTTGAACATAGCACGTGAGAATATTTTGCCACCTCAATACCCTGACACCTCTTGTACAATTAGCATTGTTTGGACAGTTTCCTCAGTCTTGCTACACACTACCATTCTACTTCAAGAGCACTGAGTGAATTTGACAGCATTTATAAATGAGATATATCTATATGTGCAATATATCTATATGAATGTGCATGCACCGACCGGCAGCGTGCAGCCTGTTACAGTTACTCCTGATTGTTTTTTGTCTATTTTCCTTACTTTAGCTATCCTTCTTTTTATGATTGTCTGACTTTTTGTAAGCAACTTTGTTAAGCTGCGCCCTCTTTAGACATGCTGGTAGAGAGTTTTGGTCTGTTTTTTCGCTGTGGAAGTACTTTGTTTTTTAACAATTCCCCCGGGATCAATAAAGTATTTCTGATTCTGATTCAAGCCATGCAAACTACAATAAGAGTGAGAATAAATCCCTGCTAGATAAAATGCATTAACCTTTCACATCAGTTAATATATTTTGTAATGCTTGATCGACAATGATTTTTTTTTATTTTACTTTAATACATTACACATACAAGTATTTGCTATAGCACTTTTAAACAAACGTGTTACAGATTTAATAAGTAACACTCAGGCGCCTTGGACTGATGTACTGATGTAATGTTACATATGAGACAAACAATCAAAATCAGAGTGATGTGCTTTAGGCCATTATCTTAACAGCTGACGTTTTACCAACAACCAGGTGTTACTGTAGCCTATTTTCAGCATTTACAGCCCTTAATAATAAGAAAATACAACGAAAGTCCCAAAGCCAAATTAGACTTTTAAGATGGGAATCATCATGCACGAAGCCCTACCAAGTACTTGTTCATTTTATGTCATTTAGCCCATTAGCCTCTCTGACACCGGGAATCCACAATTCGTTAAGCTAGGTTAGCTATGTAAAATATAACATTAGCACAATATAAAAGTAACCCTGTAGCATACCTCTGAGTGTGGCAATTGAAACATCGTCCAGTTTATCCATAATTCGACTCCACTGATATCCACATATGACACCGAAGTTTGCGCAGGCGGTTATTTTCAAAATGCAACGGGCTTCAGGTGGAAAAAAAGAGCGCAAACTTGTGGATTGTACCATCTGCACAGAGGGAGCGGGGTGGCCGCTTAGCCTAAATAAGTTTATTTTGCATTTATACAACGTACATTTATCTAAATAAGTTTATATTACTTTATAATTATTAAAATCGAGTCACATATATGTGATCATTAATAAATGGTAAGTTGTTCCTGTCCTTATAAAGCACGGAATTATGGTACGTACCCTTGGTATCACATGATGTATCATCAGGTCATCTTGGGTTCAGAGGTAAAAGCGGTACATGGCAGCTAGCTAATGTAGGCTGATACGGGGGAAAATGATTTGGCGCTGTGTTATTTGCTTTGTGTTTGTGGGACTCACACTCAAATCTTTATTGAGTCATATAAATTCTGCTCATAGCCGTAGTCCAGATTTTTGCATTGTTTGTGGAATTGATGGATGTTCCAAAGAGTATCGAGTCTACAACTCACTATGGTATCACATTCGAAGAAACCACCGCGAACACCTGGAAAGTGGCAGCAGCACGTCACGGAGACAGAAGACAGCAACAGCGACCTCAAACCGGGAAGCCTCATCGGATGTGAACAGAAACGTGTGGGCATACAGGCCAGCGACGGTGGAAAACAGAGAGCATCAAACGGATGAAGCAGTGGTGGAAAACGAAGTGCAAGCTGAAAATGTTTTGATTGAGGAAAACAGAGTGCATTCCCCTCCGCACTCGGTGTCTCTACAACATTTTGGAGCATTTGACAGTACTGCATCCTTGTACTCTGGCTTTGATGGTGGCACCTGTACCTCTCCAAGTCATCCTGCTTTGTCAAAGACTGTTGATGGTACCTTAAATAAAACTCTGAATATTCCGGATGATCCATGTCCTGCTGAAGTTGACACTTCTGCATCATGTCAATCAAAGGTAATCCTATTGTTTCCTTCAGTACACAACTATTCACCTAAGCGCTATCATCAGTCTTTATGTTTATGTCTTAGCATATCAAAACAAATCTCAACTTGATTGTTACAAAATGCTGTTTTATTACAGTATATCTGTGTTTGGGAAAATGTTTTACACACGGAATTTTCTTTTTTTAAAGGATGACACCGGGCGTGACACTTTGACCAGACAAGCTACTGCTATTATGTTGACTGCAAGAGAAAAACACCATCTTTCACAGGTTTGTCTACATACAGCATTATTACATTTATTTCATCAGTGGCTTTGTTGATTATCTGCATGACAAGTCCAAACTTGGAAATTAGGTCAAAGGTAGTAGCCTTTGAGTGCTCTTGCTGTGAACTGTACTAGGCATAGGCCTACCTCTCATTCTGAATCTTGTACATCTGTCTTACAATCAAAAACGTTTTTTTAAACATGCAGTTATCTTATTAGTCTCCCTTAGCTGCAACATAATTTGTATCTATCCGACAGATGTGATATTTTATAATGCCTTATATATGTATGTATGTTGGTAATTTTCCCTACAGGGAGCATTACACAATAATTTTAAAAGAGGGTGAAACGATTCCTCCTGTAACTCGAGTAATTTGATTACTAAATTTCTAAAAATCTGAACAACTGTACAGCGCACTGTGTTTCGCATGTAGAAGTGGCTACTGAAATGCGGTATTAAACGGCTGAATTATTAAAAACCAGAGTATTAATAAGCTCCAACGTTTAGGTTTTGATTTAATTTATTATCACACAGCTGCAGCGTCTCCTCCGTGTCAACGCAGCTCCTCCATACACACACACACACACACACAGTACGCACACAGCGAGGACATTGCGTTTCTCTTACCCCGTCTTTCTGATGTGTTGACTTTCTTCATCAGCAGGATGTTTTATAAAATCGTCCTCGTTTAGTTTGACAGAGAGACACAGAGAGGGTCGTGTCTAGAAGGGAACCCTAGATCAGCGAAAAATCGCTCGACTTTGATTATTTTAGTAGAAACAACGGATACACACCTCGCGAAGTTTTTGCAAAACAAGAGTTCCCTTCTAGGCACGACCGAGAAAGGTGCGCATCTCCAAATATAGAAAAGCGTGTCCTGGTGCTGATGTTTTTAATGTGGCAGGCCGCCATAACTAGAACACTGTATTAAATTAACAGAGCCACAAAAAGTCACTGAAACACTTATCATTGACCTGCTGTGATGGAAAAAAATACTCAGATCCTTTTCAGTAAAAGCATTAATACCAGCATGTAAAATATTTCTTTACAAATAAAAAATTTTCATGTAAATATTTACAATTTTGAAAAATCCAAATCAACTTTTTTTTAACTTTACTTTAGTGGTTGTCTTATTGGTATTTTTTGATTACTAAACACAGACCTGCAAACTCATAAGAGGAGAAAAAGGTGACATGTTGGTAAACCAGTCCCCTGTAGGAGGTCTGGGAGCATCCTGCTCCAGAAGAAACATGTTGTGATTTTAACATCTTAACAAAACATTCTGGAGACTGTTTCAGTTAAAAGAGTGACCTACATCTTCTGTTTGTGGTGTCTGCAGACATTACTACCTTTACTTTACTTTTGTACTTCAGTAAAAAGTAAAGTAAAAATAGTAAAAGTAAAATTACTTTACTTAATACTTTTACATTTACATGTTCTCTTGTGTATATTACCATTGCTCTTAACTAAAGCAAAAGTAATGTAATAGAAAGAACGCGACAATATTTCTTACCCGATGACTCGATTAATCGCCAGAATAATCAATACATTACTCGATTACAAAAAGAATCGACAGCTGCAGCCCTAATTTTAAATAATTTTAAAACTGGACTGTTTTGATTTGATTTGCTCTCCTTTCTTGCCTGTTTTTCAGAGAGGTGTGAATGACGTTTTGGCAGCAATGCAGCAATACCAAGCTCTGTTGGTGACTAATCTAAGGAGTCAGCTACAAACTGTATTCCAGCAACATCAAGGAAGTGAACTTGAAAAGGAAGCGATGGCAGTATTTGACCGGATTGAGGATCCATTTGCCTCTGTTGCAACAACATACAGGCAGGACAATGTGATTAAGGAAAATTTCAATTTTGTGGAGTCAGAGGAGGTTTCTGTTGGGTACACTGCCTGTTTGCAGAAAAAAGGGACAAAAAGGGTCGTCTCTACAGTACCCAAATGTTTTCATTACATACCTCTGATCAAAAGTTTAGAACAGTTATTGTCCCACCCAAAAGTTTTGGAAATGATAGATCAGCCGCAGAAATACAGAAGTGGGTATTTGTATGACATCATAGATGGAGAGCTCATGAAATCACACCCTTTATTTTCAGCCCAGCCCTCTGCTTTACAGATAATCATTTACTCTGATGAAATTGAAATTTGCAACCCACTTGGATCTCATGCTTCCAAGAATAAGTTGCTCATGTTTACTATACATTGGGAAACATTAATCCAAAATATAGATCAAAACTAGCTGCAATCCGTCTACTTGCTATTGCAAAGAAGAGCGAGCTGTCTGAATGTGGAGTTGATGGAATTTTGGGCAGGTTGTATGAGGACTTGGTAATGCTATATGGTGGTGTTAATATTCAAACAGGGAATGGTGAACGTGAAATATTTGGAGCATTGGTTTCGATATGTGGAGACACTTTAGCACAACATGAGCTTTGTGGATTTAAAGAGGGTGTAGGTTTTGCCTATAGTAAGTGCCGGCAGTGTGAATGTTCGTTTGAGGACATGCAAATGTATTTTGACGAGGACAACTTTGAGCTCAGGACACTAGAAAGACATGTTCGGCAGTGTGGTGACATTGAGAAGTCAAATACTGAGTATCTTAGAAACAGTTTAAAAACTACATTTGGCATCAACAGAAGGAGCAAGCTGGTAGAATTTCCGGCCTTTAACTTGATCCAACAAACACCCCAGGATATGATGCATGTAATTCTTGAAGGCATTGCTCCATTAGAAATAAAGTGTGTGATAAAACAGTTAGTTCTTTTAGGTCAACTAGACTTGGATGTCCTCAATGCTGCATTAACTGGATTTCCCTACTCTCCACCTGATGTCAGAGACAAAAAAAGCCCTATAGCTTACAGCACATTAGCTTCAAGTGATAATAAGTTGAAGCAGTCCTCAGGCCAAATGATTGTTCTACTAAAAATATTGCCATTTCTTATTGATACAGTTAAAGATAGTGAATACTACAAAATAATTCTTGAACTCATAGAGATTGTTCAAATTTTGTTTGCTCCTGTCCTTGGTCTACAGACAGTTAGCAAGTTGAAAACACTAATTAAACAGCATTTAAAACATATGAAAAATCTTTTCCCTGATAACAACATTACCCCAAAACAGCATTACTTGATTCATGCTCCATTGCAGATAAAATTCCTAGGACCAATGGTCCGTCACATGTGCATGAGATTTGAATCAAAACATTGTTTTTTCAAACAGTGGGCCTCAAAACTAAATTTTAGAAATGTTTGCAAGTCTTTAATAAGGCACAATCAAATGTATGAATGTTGTCAAAATGTAAGTCATTCTGAACACCCAATTTTTTCTAATGAGTGTGCATTGGGACCAACATCAGAAATACGCAACATGTCATATTTAAAAGAAAAAATGAGGGCTTTCCTTGGAAATGATGACATAAACAATGCAGTGTCTGTTAAATGGATTGATCTAAATGGTAATAAATATATACGGGAGAAGACATTACTTGTGACTGCTGTTAATTCCAACGATTTACCTGAATTTGGACTTGTGAGCAATATCTATGTAATTAACTCATCATTATATTGTTTTGAGTTCCAGCAGCATAATACTGTTTGTTACAATAGAAATTACATGGCATATACAATAGAGATTCCAAACATGGCACAAGCAACTGAACTAATAACGGCTGATAATCTGGTAGATTTCACTCCGTATTACAGTTATACTCACAAGGAATATGTTCCTACGAAATATTATCTGGGAGATGTGCTTGGGCTACACAGAGCCTCATCTGATGAACTGTAAAGGCACACTGTTTAATGTGTTGGCCTCTCATAGACAAACTTTCTGGACTGTTTTTTTGTCGTTGTTTCATGATTGTTTCTTCTTTTCATGTATCAAAATAACTTTAATCTGAATGATAAAACAGCAGATCAGCAATCAGTTACTTAATAGCAGTCTTTATGCTGATGCTTGCAGGATCCTACTGCATAAACCGCATTCATTGCTCCATTGTGATTCAAATGCAGTTGAGTCAAGGGTCATTTATTTTTGGTCATTTTGTTTTGTTTGTGAACCATGCAGTTTTTGTCCAGCATGGTTATTTGTATTATGTTGTATGTTGTATAGACCAGCCTGTGTCATCTTAATTTGTTAGATATGAAGCTGCAGGTTCTGCCAGGTTCAGATGGCCTGAGAACAGATAACAAATGAAAATAAACAACCTTTAATTGTTCTTGTTGCTTGGCATTCTTAAATTGAGAAGTTGTACAAGTGGTCTTACTCTTAAAATAAGGCAAATAATCTTGTTGCTCCACTGGGTTTTATTGTAAAACATTTTTATACCCTGTTACTGGTTCATTCTAGCTCAAAATTAGCTGGAATATCTTATTAAGAAACAGTTAGCCGTACTTTGTTAAAATGAGATTATTTTTCTAATGCAAAACTTGCTTGACAAGATTAATTTTCTTTTTGGACAAAAAATAAGACTTATTTCCTTGATACAAGGCTTTTTTACTTTCTTGAAATTCCTTTTTTGCAGTGTGGGCAGGTGTTTTCTGATAGAGAGTAGGCTACCAAACAAGCTGTGGAACTATGCTATCCAGACAGAGGCTTACGTAAGAAACAGGTGCTACAGCAGACGCACAAAGAAAACACCATACGAGCTCCTAAATGGTAGGGAACCAAATGTATCCAAACTACAGAAATTTGGATCAGTGTGTTTTGCTTACAAACAAGAAAAAGGCAAGCTAGACTCTAGGTGTGAGCAGGGTGTTTTCGTAGGCTATGACAAAAACAGCCCAGCCTACCTGGTGTACTATCCAGACACAGAGAAGGTTCAGAAGCACAGGTTGGTGAAATTCACAACCAAGACAGCCAAAGAAAAAGAAACACAAACACCTGAGCCACACATGGAATGTAGTGATAGTGAGGTACATCCCAGGGTCAACAAGGAAGGAAATGTTGATGATGAATGTGTGAATGTACCAAGTCAGGGTATTCAAAGTGATGTTTCTGGAGCTTTACCTGAACAGACCGAACGTACACAGCTGGGTAAAGCCACCAAGACTGTAATCAGAAGGAACCCCCCGAGAGCCAGGAGACTACCAAGTCACCTGCAGGAGTTTGAGACCGAGGACACAGTTGACAAACTGCAAACATGCGTGGACTCCTGTTACAGAGCCGTATGCGACATTCCTCAAACCTACCAGGACGCCATAGCGTCAACCAAGTCAAAGCAGTGGAAAAATGCAATGGACGAGGGAATGAGATCACTGGAGGAGAACAAGACCTTCAGCCTCACCCAGTTGCCACCAGGTAAACAGGCAGTGGGGGGTCAATGCACTCAAGAGTGACATCGAGGGGTCAGACAAATATAAAGCGAGATTTGTAGCAAAGGGCTACAGTCAAAAACAAGGGACTGACTACGAGGAGACATTCTCACCCACAGCTGATATGACAAGTGTGAGAGTAGTTATGCAAAAGGCAGCACAGGAGAATCTTGTCTTACACCAGATGGACGTTAAGACAGCCTATTTGCATGCACCGATTGACTGTGAAATATATATGGAGCAGCCACAAGGTTATGAGAAAGAGTCTGAAACAGGTGAAAAGATGGTGTGTAAGTTACAGAAGTCTCTATATGGTCTAAAGCAGTCAAGCAGAAAAATGTGATGTTACATACATATTTGAGTGAAAATGGTTTTGAACAGAATCCTGCAGACCACTGTGTGTACACAAGAGAAAAACATGATGGAAAGGTTATCTTGATAATATGGGTTGATGATCTGATTATAGCAGCTAGTAATGAGAATGTACTGAACAGTGTTAAGGGGATACTTGCAGAGAGGTTCAAGATGAAGGATCTGGGGAGGTTGAACCATTTCTTGGGTATAGACTTTAACCAAACAGAGGGTCAAGTTAAGATGTCACAGAAGAGATACGTGAACAAGATACTAGAGAGATTTGAAATGCAGGATTGCAGACCCAGAGAGACGCCATGTGAGCCAAAGCTCGAGTACTCAGAAGATGCTGAGAAAATGAAAGAGCCAAAGAAGTATAGGGAGGGAGTGGGAAGTTTAATTTACTTGTCCACATGCACTCGACCAGATCTAAGTTTTGTGGTCAGTAAACTATCTCAGCACTTTGCTGAACCGACAGAAGAACACTGGAGCACAGTTAAACATGTGTTCAGATACCTCAAAGGTACGACAGAGCAGGAGTTATGCTTAAAAAAAAGCAACACAGAGAGACTAGGTCTCAGAGTGTACTGCGATGCTGACTGGGCATCAGACGTAACAGACAGGCATAGTACAACAGGATATTGTGTCAGTTTGAGTGAGGGAAGCTCTGTCATCTCATGGAAAACCAGAAGACAACCAACGGTAGCGTTATCTACATGTGAGGCTGAGTACATGTCCTTAGCATCAGCTATACAGGAAAGTATCTACTTTGAACAGCTACTTGGAGGCATAGACAAATACCAGTATGCACAGACAAAAGTGTACGAAGAAAACCAGGGTACTATAGCACTAGCCAGAAACCCAGTAAGCAGGCAAAGGTGCAAGCACATAGATATTAAATATAACTTCATCAGGGAGACTGTAAATAATGGAAGGATAATCTTGCAATACTGTCCTACTGAACAAATGATCGCTGATGTCTTGACAAAGCCAGCCACTAAGCTAAAGTTAAAGAAGTTTGCTCAGGATATGTTTGGCACTTAGAAGGAAAGGTGTATTTGTTTGTATTTGTCTAAGAGGGAAACCTTGTTATTGTTTTGTTTCCAGGTAACCCAGTGAGCTAAGTGCGAGTGGGGGTGTTAAGTATTGATATGTGATTACGCCCTTACTCAGCGTACAACGGAACCAATGTTGTCCTGTTGACAATGTGTTACATGTTATACGGTAATTTGATGATGTCACCATGCTCCAGCAGAGAGCGTGTCTGTTATGTTGTCTGTTGTATTAACAGACTGCAGAGCAGTCATGTATTCAGTGTTGTAAATGAATGCACAATAAATTACGCCAAGTGAAGGCTAATCATCCTCGTTCTATTTATACTCCACCACGCAGAGGACGAGTCGAGAAGTCACCGCATCGCCTCAGCTTAACAAATCTGAAACGGGCAGCTCCGTTCCCGTTCGTGGAATGGATTTGAATGTGATGCTGGTTCCACTGCATGGCAAGTGATGTTGCAGTGTGATTTGTTCAATGGTGTGGCTGAACTGGCTGTGTCTGGCGTTGCCGATTCCAGGGGTCTCAGTCATTCTAGGGAATGACTTGGTTGGTGCGTGTAATGGTAAGTTAAGATGCTGTTAAAACACTAAAAATATACTCATGTGAACATGCTAAAAGCAGTCAGCAAAAGAATGCTTTAATTCATGAGAGTACATGGTTAAAAACAAAACATCATTCATCAAAGGTAAAAACTGATAAAGGGTGAAATTCATAGTGATCTGCTTATTGAGTGATCTGTTATCTACTACTCTGGTCTTCCAGACAAATGAGTATAGAGTGATAAGTTAAAAAAGGATAGTATGTGTTTAAAACACAAGTGATTCCTAATGCTATTTTGGTTACTATTACTATTCTGATTACTATTTTATATTGTTTGCTACAGTGATCCCTTTTCTTCAAGTTTATTTCTTTGAAAGTTGTTTCTCTAATCAGTGATCAGGGTTTGATTGCTTGCGTCTGAGCTAAATTGTAAAGCGGAAGACTTTGCTTTCGTTCGTCCATTACAACACTGGACGTGACTGAAGCAACATCTTGTCTGTGCTTTTTTCTTGTGATGAATTTATGTTTGATGTTTGTTAGAAGATAAGTAGGAGGTGAAACACTGGTCTCTGCAGTAAATTTGTAGTAGTTTTCTTGCTAGCTGCACCATGGCGCGAGTAGCGTTGTCTAGTTTCCCTGCTAGCTGCACGGTGGCGTGAGCAGCGTTGTTTCAGAAGTACATTTGTGATGTTTCTGTGCAGTGTTGGACATTTAATGAGGATATATTTGATAAGAAAACATATTTCCATGTTGTTATATCTGTGTTTATGGAAAAAAATAGTGACATTAATAACTTTAATTTGACAAGATATTAGTTTGGTTATGACATGACTGATGGAAAGTTATTTTGATTTATATTTGAATAGAAGCAGGTGTAAAATGTCAGTTCATATTCAATACAAGACTATAATTTGTCCATTTAAAGGTAGTTTGTCAATTTTGACTCAAGCCATTGTAAAGACATGTTGTGTTACAGTGCTTTATTGCTAACATTGCCAACTGTGTTGTTTTGATATAACAGTTGCTGTAACAAAAATGGTGCTTTATTTTAAAAAATCCATTACAACACTGGACGTGACTGAAGCAACATTGTGTCTGTGTTTTTTTCTTGTATTATCCCCCTTTACAGGGGTGTAACATGCGCAGGTGTGGGCAGATGTTCCTCTGCCAGTGGTGGCACCGGTGCCACTGGTGATGTCGGGCCCTGATGAAAATGAGCGTGATTTCCCAGAGGCTTTTATAGCTTGCACAGTAACTCGCACCATGAGTGCCAAATCTATGTCTCAGTCAGATAAAAGAAATGTTCCTGAAAAATTCTCACTACCCCTATCTGACTTTACTGTATCAGCTTCTCGCAGTGATTTGGTTGCGGAGCAGCAGGCTGACCCCTCCCTGAAGGAGCTTTTACAGCAGGTTTGGCCTGAGAGTGAGGTGCTGTACAGTGCTTGTGGGTATTTCCTTCTGGATTTGCTGCTGGTGAGGAAGTGGGTACAGCATCGTGGGAGTTGTGTGGGAGATCCTGTTTTTCAGATAGTTTTGCCACTTAAACTCCGCCAATCAGTCTTAAAAGTAGCCCATGATGAATCAAACAGCAAAAATATATGATCAGCTTTTGAGACATTTTTTCTGACCTCGCATGAAAAAAGATGTGTCACTGTTTATTAAAACTTGCCATATGGGGCGTCGGTGGCTTGGTGGTAGAGCAGGCGCCCCATGTACAAGGCTGTTGCCGCAGCGGCCCGGTGTGTTTGCTAACACAGTTAGAGGTCCTTTGACTGCGCTGTCTGATAATTGGAAGGAGTCACAACCTCCTGAGAACTTAATCGACTATGTTAATGGTTTTCAGCACAGGCTTTATTCAGCTGGGGAGCTCGCAAAAGATAAGTTGACATCCGCTCAGGATAAAATTAAGCATTTATACGATCGTCGGGCTGAGCATCATGTTTTTAGCCCTGAGACCAAGTGCTGGCTTTGCTCCCTATTGTTACATCGCCTTATCAAGCAAAGTTCACTGGTCCACATACAGTATTAAAGAAACTCTCAGAGCAGAATTATATCATTTCAACACCCCAGTGTAGAAAGCCAACTCAGCTGTGCCATGTTAACTTGCTTAAGCCGTATTATTGATTGATTGATTGATTGATTGACTGATTGACTGATTGTGCGCGCACCTTTGAGCCATCCTCCCTCGGTGCGCAGTCAGATGTTACTCATGCGGTTTGTGTGGCCGGTCCGGGGTCTCCTCCTGACCTGTTGGAGGAGGTCAGGTTAGATACATCTGACCAAGCTTTGTTGCATGGCCGGTTAAAAATTTCTGAGGCTCTCTCAACCTGGATAAATTGTTGCCGCATTTGCCTGAGTCACACAAGGTGGAGATGATTCAGTTGGTTCAGAGTTTCCCGTCTTTGTTTTGTGATACGCCTAGTCGCACCCATTTAATTGAGCACGATATTGACGTTGGTGATGCCAAGCCAATTAAACAGAGATTTTATCGTGTAAATGTAGAGAAACGAAAGTTTTTGGATGCAAAGGTAAAATATATGCTGGAAAATGGGATTGCGGAGCCCTGTTCTTCCAGCTGGTCATCTCCATGCTTGCTTGTTCCAAAGTCAGATAACACACCACACTTTTGTTCTGACTTTCGGAAAGTCAATAATGTGACGAAGCCTGATTCCTTTCCTCTTCCCAGAATGGATGATTGTATCAACCAGGTGAGTGCGGCGAAGTTTGTCAGTAAGTCAGTAAGCAGGTCCCCTTATCCCAGCAGGTGCGTGAGATATAACACCGACTGGTCTCTATTCCTATACTGTGATGCCATTTGGGCTTTGGAATGCGCCGGCCACATTCCAGCGTCTTATAAACGTCCTTGGTGACATGCAGGGGTGCTCAGGAGCTGTTCACTCATTTGGCGGAGGCAAGGTTCACGGTCAATCTTGCAAAGTGTGAGTTTGCAAGGGCGACCGTGACTTACCTTGGCCAGGTGGTGGGGCAGGGCCAAGTGTGTCCCGTCGGTGCCAAAGTGCAGGCTGTCCAGCACTATCCAGTACCAACAACAGAGTTGATGCATTTTCTTGGCCTTGTCAGTTATTATAGGAGTTTTTGTCGGAACTTAAAACAGTTGTGGCACCGCTCACTGATTTATTGAAAGGGAAGACAGCATTTGTCTCGTCCTCAGTCTGCCAAAAGTCATTTGAGCAGGTCAAAATACTTTGTTCCGCCCCTGTCTTAGTTGCCCTGTGTTCTGATAGACCATTCAACCTGTATGTGGATGCCAGCCATGTAGGTGCGGGTGCTGTCCTCATGCAAGTGGATGAGCTTGGCATTGACAAATCGGTCAGCTTCTTTTCATAAAAGTTGAATCTCCATCAACTTAAATATTCAGTTATTGAGAAAGAAGCGTTGGCTTTAATCCTGGTTTTGAAACACTTTGATGTTTATGTTGGTGGCAGCAGTACCCCTGTTGTCCTTTTCACTCACCACAACCCTCTCACTTTTCTTAATTCACTGCAATGTCCAAATCAAAGACTAATCAGGTGGTCGCGGTTTTTGCGGTCGTACTTTTATCTGTCCTGGAAACGAGAGGACCTGTTCAAGGGAAAGGGCCCACACTTGTGCAGAGGTGGGAGGAGAGTGCTGACTGAACACCTCCTCCACGCTCTGAGGCATCAGAATGGGCTGGGACAGGGTCCTGAAGGACCAGTGAGAGAAAAGAGGAACGAGAGAAGCATCTCTGTCGCAGAAGCCAGAGACCGAGCCAGTGTTTCAGCACCAGCTGCACCACAACAGCCTCCACCGCCCCCAGCGAAGGATTCAGCTCCAGCACCACAACAGCCTCCACCGCCCCCAGCGAAGGATTCAGGCCCGCCATCAGTTCCACCTCCCCCCGGGCCCTCATCACAGGCCTTGGACTCGCCTGACGGCCCCAGCAGAAGTTTCAAACCCGGCAGCACCCCCATCACCTCCTCTACCCACAGACCAGCCCTGGGCCCCCCCTGCCACATCTACCCCCTCTAGAGCCTTGTCCCTCTCCTCTCCTTTCCATCCCCACCTTCCCCCATGGGCCTTCCCAACCATCTTGAAAGCCTGATCAAATCAGGGATTAGGATGGTTCCCCTCACCCCTAATATCAAGTCACACAGGAGCTTCAACTCTCCTGCTTCACAAACTAAAGCTCCCCCAGCTCCTCCCCCTCAGTTTTCATCTCCATCACCCAAACTTCCCCCTGCTCGTCCTCCCCTGCCTGCCCCCAGAGCTGGTATCCCTAAGAGCTAGGATGCACAGGGCCTCTGCTGTCCCAGGACTTACAGCCATGATAAAGGTAATATCAAGCTGGGGCCCTGTGAGACAATATTCTCCCCTAGTGCTATATCTACAGCCACACCACATAGACCAGATTACAGAAGGACAGTTAGACTGTCCAATCAGAGAAATTTAATCCATATCCCTTGTAAGAAGATAATGTCCAGTCCCACTGAAACTAATCTGAAACTTGCTGTTCTTAATGTCAGATCCTTGTCTAACAAATCATTTTTAATTAATAATTTGATCTCTTCGTATAATCTTGATTTTATGATTTTAACTGAAACATGGCTTGACAAAAACACAGGTAATGCTGTTCTAACAGAATCAGCTCCACCCAACTACAAATTTGAATCTGAAACACGAGAAAACAAAAAGGGTGGAGGTGTCTGTGCAATATTTAGAGATCATATGGTTACGCACAGGTTGTCATTTGGGGTGTTTTTATCATTTGAGTATGTATCCTTTAAAATGGAGCTAAAACAATCTCCGTCCATACTCTATGTAGTTATATACAAGCCTCCCCAGCACCGTCAAAGTTTTATTGATGATTTTTACCAGGATGCTTTCAATTGTATGCACAGACTTTGATGGTTTGGTCATTACAGGTGATTTTAATGTACATGTGGATAATGTCTGTGACAGAAATGCTAAAGAGCTCAGTGCTGTCCTTGAAACTTTTGGCCTGACTCAGCATGTGTGTGAGCCCACACACAGCAGAGCGCAGCACACTCTGGACCTGCTCATTACAAAGGGGGTTAATATTTCAAATGTCAATGTGGTTGATGTTGCTCTGTCTGATCATTTCTGTGTCTTCTTTGACCTGTCTGTTTCTCCCAAACCACCGGCTGGTCCTGCAGTTGTTCGGAGGAGACACATAAATAACAGCACAGGCGCTCTGTTCATGGAAATGATAAACTTTGAAAATGCCTCATGTTCTAATTCTAATGTTGATGATTGTTGAACTCTGTTACTTCGAGTGTTTTGACTGTTCTGGACACCATTGCCCCCCCTGTGAAGGTTAAAATGGTTAAAGATAAGCAGAAGGCGCCATGGAGGAATGACGACTCGGTCAGGGCACAGAAAAGGGAGTGCCGGAGGGCCGAGCGGAAATGGCGCAAGTCAAAGCTTCATGTTTATTATGAAATTTACAAAGAAAAGCTGTACGTGTTCAACCAGATCTTACGTAGAACAAGGGAGAGGTACTTTTCTGAAATTATTGGAAACCTCGGTAACAACTCGCGTGTCTTATTTGCAACAGTGAACAGATTAACAAACCCTCCAGCTCAACTGCCATTGGAACTGATCTCCACATCTAAGTGTAATGAGTTTGCAGTATTCTTTTGCGACAAGGTTCAGACCATTAAAAATGCCATCATTTCCACAACACCAATAGCAACCCTGCAGCCACCTAGACACTTAGAGCTGACTCATTTTGCACCTGTAACTGACAAAACTGTCCAAGAGATCATCACCAGTGTGAGTTCATCTACATGCTGCCTTGCTGTGTTACCCACTAGATTTCTAAAGTCTGTGCTGAGCAGTTTGTTACCACCACTCGCTCACATAGTTAACATGTCACTACAGTCTGGAACATTCCCAAAGGCCTTGAAAACTGCGGTCATTAAGCCTCTCCTAAAGAAGAGCAGTCTTGATGCCACAGTCCTGAACAACTATTGGCCCATTTCAAATCTGCCGTTTTTAGGCAAAGTCCTTGAGAAAGTTGTTTACCAACAGCTGACTGACTTTCTCCTAATGAACAACTCCTTTGATGTTTTCCAGTCAGGTTTTAGACCCCATCACAGCACTGAGACCGCTCTTATTAAGGTGACAATGACATCCGCCTGAACACTGACGTAGGCAAAGTCTCAGTTTTAGTCCTGCTAGATCTGAGTGCTGCTTTTGACACTGTCGATCATGAGATCCTGTTACAGAGATTAGAGGACTGGGTGGGCATCTCTGGCAATGCCCTAAATTGGTTGAAGTCCTATCTAGAAGACAGGAGGTACTTTGTTGAAATTGGTAACTGTGCCTCAGACCACATGGCCTTGACCTGTGGGGTGCCCCAAGGGTCAATCCTGGGATCCCTTCTGTTCAATATACATGCTGCCTTTAGGCCAGTTAATACAAAGTAATAATGTGTCCTACCACAATTATGCAGACGACACTCAGATCTATGTCTCACTGACAGCAGGTGAATATGGACCAGTAGATTCACTCTGTCACTGCATCCAACAGGTCAGTGTGTGGATGCAAAATAACTTTCTCCAGCTAAATTCAGACAAGACTGAAGTCATCGTATTTGGTCCACAGAAACAAAGAGAAAGTGTCAGCAGTCACCTCCAGTCTCTCTCTCTAAAACCTACAAATCAGGTTAGAAATCTCGGGGTAATAATGGACTCAGACTTGAACTTTAACAGCCACATCAAATCAATAACATCAGCAGCCTTTTACCATCTAAAAAACATTGCCAAAATCAAAGGTATAGTGTCTAAACCTGACTTGGAGAGACTTATCCATGCATTTGTCTCTAGTAGGTTTAGACTACTGTAGCGGCCTGCTCACTGGCCTCTCCAAACGGGCCGTAAGACAGCTGCAGTACATCCAGAATGCTGCTGCTCGGGTCCTGACCAGAACCAGGAAGTACGAGCACATTAGTCCTGTGCTCAGGTCTCTACACTGGCTTCCTGTGGCTCAGAGAATAGACTTTAAAGCAGCTCTGCTTGTGTACAAGTCTCTCCACGGCCTAGCACCAAAGTACATCTCTGACATGTTAGTGCCATATGAACCATCGCGGACTCTGAGGACCTCAGGGACCGGCCTCCTGCTGGTGCCCAGAGTCAGGACTAAACATGGGGAATCAGGGTTCCAGTTTTATGCAGATAAAATCTGGAACAGTCTTTCTGAAGATGTGAGACAGGCCTCTACTCTGACAATGTTCAAATCTAGGCTCAAAACAGCTCTATTTCACTGTGCATGTGACTAAAAGGATCTTATCTGCACTCTTCTCTTTTAAAGTTCATTTTATAATGATTATTTATGTTTTTATTTTGTATTGTGATTTTAATGCATTTTCTTCTTCTGTAAAGCACTTTGAATTACTTTGTGTATGAATTGTGCTCTACAAATAAACTTGCCTTGCCTTGCCTTACTGCCTTGACATCCACTATGTGAAGGGGTCTGACAACATGGTGGCAGACGTGTTGTCCAGGGCTCCCCAAGTTTACTAACTGAAATGTATTAACTGACCTGTGTAACCTTTTGTGCCTCTCTTTGGTGCTCCTCTTGACTTCTCACACCTCTTAAATTGCTTCCGAGGTGCACCAGTTGCTGGGGTGGGAGCTTGGGGCAGGGGATGTTGGACCGTCGGAGCAGGCCAGTTCCACATCTGATCGTCGGTGTTCGTGAGAAGACAGTCGGTGGTGTAAATAGTTTTTTTGTAGGGGGTTGTTAGCCCAGTAGTTTTGTAGAGGTAAATGATAAATTGTTGTGGGGTTATTTTTCCGTTTGGGTTAGGTATTATGGAATTTTGTTACCGGGGTTCCCTTCAGGACCCCGTTCTTATGGAGGGGGGTGTGACGGCCCCTGGCTTGTCTTCTGTTTTGCTTCTGTTTATCTGTTTCCCTCTCTGTCAGTTGCAGGTACGTGGACGGGGTCATCATGATATCACCATCATGGAATCACCCGGGCCCGGTGCTTCCAGAATCTATAATGCTGCCTGGCCTGGCTGGCAGTCTGCTGGATGCATGAAAAGAAAACCAAAGAAACAACAGCAAAGGATGATGGCAAGTGACACTCTCAACTCACTACACCTTCCACCCATGCATGCACACACCTTCACGACTGATTTCACTGACATCCACACCCCATTACATTAACTTGTGTTAAATGATTTAACTTGTGTTTAAATAAATTGATTATTATTGGCATTTATCCTGCATTTTGTCGCCTTTTTGTCTCGGCCTTAGAGCCAGGTAATGACAAAATGCATTGCAAATACGTATCTACCTCAGATTCTCTGAAGGGTGGGCCTACTCACATCAAAGCTGTAGTGGGGGCTAGGGTTGGGTGACCCATGAGGGGTTGATGGACTGGCAGGTACAGTGGCTCACTGCTCTATCTCCAGTACCCTTATTGTACCCTTAAATGCATGGCTTTCAACTCATGCTTTCGCACCTTCATCTCCTTGATCTGCAGCGTTAGCTTCCGCTCCTCTGCAGTCATGTTAATTTTTGATAGGGGGTCTGAAGAAGGGGTAGGAATACCAGCAGGTCCACCCAGCTCAACTCCATCTGTGGGAGCAGGTTCACCAAACAGACCCCTTTCACTCAGTTTAGTATACAGGGGCTCTTTTAACTCCTTTTTCATTGTGTTTATTGGCACATGCACATAAAAAAAATCTGCAATCAGGACTAGATCAGATTTTTTTTTTTACATTTATCCAATTTTTCCACAGTTGTCTCAGTAGTGAAATCCTCTAATTTAAACAGAAAAAACTGCTAAGCAGAAAAGCAGATATCAAGAAGATTAAAGGAATAAAACTTACCCGTCGACAATGGACAAAAGAAAGAACAGACAAACCCCCAAGTCATGTTATGTCCCCGACATAACATGATGTGATTCCCCCACTCTTCCCATCTCAAGAAAGGCCAGATACACAGTGCTTTAAACTTTCTTCAGAAATGAGCAGTGCCCAAAACAACAAACAAAAATGTACTAATAATGTCTAAACCTTCCTAGCAATAAAGAAATGTGAAACAAAAGACAGTTTCCTAACCTAAACTTCTACCATCCAAAACAAGAGAAAGCCACATGGCAATGCCAAACAAAAAGCGCTCCTCACTCTTACTAAAACTGCTTACTGTGCTCTATATATAGTGCTCAACAAAATAATACAAGAAAACCTACTACTAATTCTACAGAGTAAACCCTTAAATAACTCCACTCACCCACCTAAAATTAATCAAATACCTTTACTACATAACACAGTTATCAAAATACACACACTAATTTATGAGAATCGGGAGTTACTCACACACAATAGCACAAACACAGTCTTAGTACTGGCTTTGTTGGTGGTGGAAGGGTGAAAGGAGGGAAGAGCTTCTGTCTGTTGATGGTTTAAAAACCCTTTGTCTCGCAGTGGGCCACTCCGCCAACAACAATCTTCTTCAGACTGTCTGATCAGCACTCACCACCTGCCTTGCAACAACCAATCACACTGCAACACATACACACAGGAGGAGAGAGAACATCTGACAGATCACTGCAGACCAACACATGGACAACAATACCAAAAAATAATGACCTGGGTCTTAATGGGCCAATTCAACCTAATGGAACTGATTGTGTGGAATACTATCTATGTTATAGTAGGGTTAACTATGTATCTTCCCTATGTGTTATTGTATTCAACAGTGTTAAAGTGTAAATACATATTTGGGATGTATTGAAATTCTTACCTCTTGTCTTGACCTGACGACTCCCTATTTAAGAAAACAGGTTTATGTGGTAAGTGGGAATGGAAGTAGCTATGGTCGGACTCCATAAGAGTAACTTGTAGCTGACAGAATGCAGTTCTTTCCACCAATTTACTTTTCTTATTTTTCTGTATTTAGTTTTATTATTACCTCTACCTCTTATTATTATGCTGATCAAAAGTTGTTAAAACAATGTGTGTAGGTCAAAGGGCATGGCTGCTAGGGCGTGACAAATTTTAGCGACTTTTCCTTTTCTCGCCAGAGAGAATGAATAATACAGCTTATGTCAAATTTAAAGATGATGGATGGTGACCTTTGACATACTTCGACCCCCCCCACCCCCCGGCCCACCACTCCACCCCTCCCACCGGAGTGCGGATGTGTGACGTCATTACCCCGCCCTCGCCCACCACTCCACCCCTCCCACCGGAGTGCGGAAGTATGACATCATCATAAGGTTTTTCCCGCCGCTCATTTACCCCTCCCTTTTTGGAACCTTCTGACGCCTAAGAGACCGTGTGTGTGTGTGTGTGTGTGTGCGTGTGTGTGGGGGACAGCCGGACACCACTTACAGTTAAGATCCGTTAATATGTGTTCTTAACCTTAAGCTACGGAGCACTTTTACCCGTATCATGTTTTTCTCTGAATCAATGAATCTAATCTTCTTAATCTCTTGTTATTCGTTTGGGTATCCGCACCACTCCTTCCTCTTGGGGGGTGAACACAGGGGTGAATGTTTTTTTATTGAAAGATACAATAAAATAAAAAACAAATCACACTCATATTAAACGCAAACGTTTCTAGTAAAGAATATAATGTAAGGGCTTTCTTTTCTTTTAACAAGACTGAGGGACTTGAGAGTTTTAACCCATTCCTCCAATGAGTCTTAAAAATATCCATTTGTGAATGAAGAACTTTCCCCAATAACACGCCAGGGCTGAATGTTGTGGGGCAGGGATGTAGGGAGGGGGGAAAAGGAGACGCGCCAGACATGATTCACAATATCACGATACAGTGATGTAGTTAAAATAAATCCTCACCATCATCCCGTTTCCCTTTCTCTTTTTCTCAAACACACACAGCAATCAAATATTCAGTTTATTTATTTTTGTTTGCGGGATGAAAAAACACGTTAATTATATTAGTTACAGAGGGTGAAAAGATGAGTTCTAACGAAAAGTACAAAGTGTGATAGTGCAAGCGATTCTCACCCAACAATCACCTCCGCACATGCGCGCGCACACACACACACACACACACACACACACAGACACTATTCACTTTGCGGTAGTTTTCTCCAAATCACCTTAGCATATGGGGTGACCATTATGGAGTGAGCTTTTAAGCACATAGGCCTACTACAAATAAGGTGATCGATAAAGCATGGGTTAGCGTTCTTACGGTTTTCTTTAAATACAGCTTTTTTCCACCACTCGTTAGTTACCGCACCAAAGAGCGCATTTACAGGAACACCTATCGAGACCTATCATGGACCTTGGTAAGAAAACTTTTACCATCTATTTTTAAACCATTTTCTTGTCCTTTAAGTTTCACAGCGATCCGTTAATTTATTATTATTTTCTATTTACAGACATCGGCAATCTAACGGACGAAGGTTATCTCATGAGCCCAGAGTTTAACAACCTGTCCGACTGTAAGTCCTGTTCATGTTAATGTTGTTAACGCACATTTCATACGCATTTACGCGTCTAATACACAATATATTCCGTTGTTTGTTTTTTACAGTCATGGTCGAAAATCTGGAAGAGTTGAGCGAAATCATTCGTGAAGCAGAGGCCGGAGGAACTAAGCACTCTGCACCGGCGCCGATTCCCTCAACAGCCGGCGCGGTTGAAAGAGCCGACCCGGTTCAACCAGCGTCTCAGACCGCTGGGGAGCATGCCAAGGACGGTACGCTGGCTCCCGTAAAAACGCTACATTCTTCAGCACCGAGGAGGAAGCGGTGGCACACGCCTAACACCAGCAGAACCAGCAGCACCAGCAGCGGCAGCGACAGTGACGGTCGACCGAGTGTTTCTCGCAACGGTCGTAAAACCGGTGAGTCAAAAACCCTTTTATTTTCTTTTTTGTTTTTTATAAAAAAAAAACGCAGGATCTGTGTCGGCTTCACCGCTACAAAACATATGAAGTAGGACCATTATCGATATATGTCCGACGTGAAACACGTGTCGGCGCATAAACGTTCCCCCCAACCAACAAACGTACATTGCCTATGTGATATAGGTCCGATGTGAAACACGTATCAGGTCATAAACGTTCCCCCCTAACCAACAAACGTATATTTCATTAAGAATACAATTTGAATAAATAATGACTTTTAAAATGATCACTTTGCACTAGATGCGCTCCCTTTTATCCACAGCTCATTTTCATTCGCCGCTTCTCATCATCATTATTATTATTACTATTATAATTGTTATTTATCGCTGTTTCTTGTATTTTGTACTTATTTGGCATGCCTAGTTTTTCAAGTTTAAATTTTGAAATCTTTAATACGACTCTTTCCCCTTGACCGTTGTAACACCGGAATTTCTCAATTATGGGATTAATAAAGGTGTATATTATCTTATCTTCTCTCTCTCTCTCTCTCTCTCTCTCTCTTAACAAAAAGACCCAGAAAATGTACGCATAGTTTCAAATGTGTGACCTGTCAGAGGGAGAGACAAGAAATACATCTTCTCGTTGGTAGTATGCTAAGGACCATGAGCGAAATCCTCTTTGTGATGGGCCTTGGTGTTTGAACGAAAGTTTTGTTTTTATTTTTATTTTTTGTTTTCTGTAACCGTGGATGAAAGCAACAGCCGTCCTTCAGTACTTGATGATACATGAATTAAACCAGAATGTATTCAATGAAACTCGGGAACCCACTCAATCTTTATGTGAAGAACAAGAAAGTGATATAGATACGGGATATATATCTAACCAACAAATGTATATTTCATAGTTATTACTTGTTTTTATTTCATTAAGAATACAATTTGAATAAAATAATGAATAATGCTCTCTCTCTCTTCCTCTCTCTCTCTCTCTCTCTCTCTCTCTCTTTTTTTCAGCAAAAAGACCCAGAAAATGAAGAAAATACATCTTCTCGTTGGTACTATGCTAAGGGCCATGAGCGAAATCCTCTTTGTGCTAGGCCTTGGAGTTTGAGTGTAAGTTTAGGTTGTTGTTGGTTGTTTTTTGTCATTTGTTTTTTTATTTTCTGTAACCATGGATGAAAGCAACCGCCGTCCCTCAATACTTGATGTGATGATACAAGAATTAAATCAGAACGTATTCAATGAAACTCGGGAACCCGCTCAGCTTTTACGCGAGGCACGACAAGATGTAGAAATTACCGACCCACTAGCAGACATCAATATGGCTATCGCAGATCTTGATCATTCTCAAAGCATTTTAAACACCATAAATCAATGTCAAGACTTGTTAAATCAAATACCCCCGTCCTCTTCAAACAGCGTACCCACCGCGCACTACGACTCTTTAATCAGAGAACAAAGCCCCGTCAGTTCTTTTATCCCTGACCCATTCTCAGATATTGATTTTGCTATCGCCGAACTTAATCATACGCAAGCTGTTTTAAATACGATAAGCCAATGTCAAGATTTGTTAAATCAAATACCCGCCAAATCCTCGACCTCAAACGACACGCATATGCAAACCGAGACCCGACTCGATAATAATCAAAGCGCCCAAAATCAAACGAGCGTCTTTAACGCCATAGATCACGCCGTAAATCATTTAGAAAATGTACAACGTGCAACGTCCGACCGTCAAAATCAACAGCGAGGGGGTAATGTAGAGGACGTTCGTTCGGAAAATTTAGAACATCAAAATACAACGCAGCGAGAAAACTCGCCTCAAAATTCACCGGCTTCGAGGGTGGTGACGCGACCTATATTCAACAACGTTGAATCCAGCCATCCGCTCAACATCAACATTACAGAACTACATCGAGGTACGGCTGATTTTGGTGAATTTTACGTCAGGGTGTTTACAGAGATGGCGCAAGTGGTGACGAACGTCATTTCACAAGTCGAACTACGAGATTTGGTGCAGCTCGAGTTGAGAGGCGATACTCTGCCTCACGGCGCGTCCTCCGTCGTGAGCGGAGAGGAGTTTGATTTAACTCACTTACAGTCTTTCCTAGACCGAATTGTGCAATCTAACACGACCGTTAAAACCGACAGTAATTTGGTATTTACCGTCCAACTCGTCAAAAACCCCCGAGGCGGCGGTCGAAGAAGACTCTTGTCTCGTACCGCGGACAGCGAGATTATTAAAAAAAAGCGACAGTCTCTGTGGGTCGTAATCAATGGCCACGACAACCAACTTTGTTTTGCGATTAATTTGGCTCACCTGCTTTACCCCGATATAGTCGATAGCGAAGCGTTTGCGCTCGGCAGAGACTTTCAAAGTAAGGCGGGTTTGAACGACCAGACCGCGGTAACGTTCACCGATATAGCGAAATTTGAAAAAGTCTCAAACTGCAAAATCGTAGTGTTCTACAGAACCGACGATGCTCGAACGCTCTCTAAATTTACGACCGATTCGCCGAGAAGACAAAAGACGGTGTTTATGTTTCTGTTTGAAAAACACTACTACGGCATAACGAGCCTGAAATCCTTCCTAGGCTCGCCGTACGTGTGCGAGTATTGCTACGCGGGGTACACCTCCGTCGCGTGTCACTATTGCGAGGGTCATTGCTCCGTTTGCTCGGACCCCTCCTGTACCGAGCGAGAGCTCCGACCCGTAGTTTGCGTCGACTGTAACAGAACGTGCCGCTCGGCGTCGTGTTTAGCCAAACACAAAGAGCCCGTAAAGAGGCCCGTGGCTGAAAAATACGTCAGTAATTGCGAGCTGATTAAAAAATGCAAAAAATGCGACATGTTATACTACATCGCTATGAACGGTAACGGTAAACAACACGCGTGTCCAAAAGTTAAATGTAAAATCTGCGGAGTAACCGTAGAAAAAGACGAGAGCGAGGAGCACCTGTGTTACATACAGCGTTTACCCGTCGAGACAAAACATACAGAGAAATTGATTTTCTACGATTTCGAGACGTACGTAGACTCGTCGGGAGCGCACGTCCCTTTTCTGGTGTGTACAAAAACGCTCGACGGCAAAAGGTGGAACGCTTAGGGCGCAGATTGTGCCAAACAGTTTATTATGCATTTCAGACGACCCGTGTACAGAAAATCCGTCTTTATCGCTCACAACGCGAGAGGATTTGACGGATACATTGTGCTCAACGCCATGCTGTCTCTGAACCTGAAGCCCGAGGGGCTCATAATGCAGGGAAGCAAAGTCGTACGTTTCACAGACGCCGATTACGAACACAGATACATCGACAGTCTCAGTTTCTTGACGTGCCGTCTGTCGGCTCTGCCCAAAGCCCTAGGTTTTCCCGATAAAAACAAGGGTTTTTTCCCCCATCGATTTAGCTCCCAGAATCATTTAAAGTACGTAGGCCCCTATCTTGAGCCAGAGGCCTACGGCGTCAAACAAATGAGTAAAGAGGGCAAGAGAGAATTTGAAGCGTGGTACGAGACGGTGCGTCACGGCACGTTCAATTTTGAGAAAGAAGCCGTCCGCTACTGTCAAAACGACGTGGATATTCTCGCGCAAGCCTGCGACATTTTCAGAAAAGGTTACATCGATGAAACGGGCGTGGACCCTTTCAGTTGCGCCACCATCGCTTCGGCCTGCATGAAAGTGTTTCGCACAAATTTCCTACGTCCCGACACCCTGGCTATTCCATCTCCCGACGACTATCGAAGACGTCGCAAAACCTACTCAAACGCCGGCGTTCAGTGGTTAGAGTGGGTGGCGCATACCGAGGGCGTCTTTATTCAGCACGCGTTGAACGCGGGTGAAAAACAGATCGGTCGCTACTTTGTAGACGGTTACGCCGAGGTCCGAGGTGTGAAAACGGCTTGGGAGTTTCTGGGTTGTTTTTATCACGGTTGTCCGTCCTGCTTTCAGCCCCACGACACCTGCCCTCTGACGGGCAGACCGTTTGACGAGTTGCACGCCGCCACCGTGGCGCAAATACAGACGTTAGAGTCCGTCCACGGTCTCAAGGTGAACGTGATGAGAGAACACGATTGGGTCGAGTTGAAAAAATCCCATCCGCCTCTGAAAGATTTTCTCAAGCGTGCCAAAACCCCTCAACCTTTGTCACCCCGCGACGCTTTGTACGGCGGTAGGACGAGCGCCGTGAGGCTGAGGTACACGGCGGCGGCTGACGAAACCGTACACTACGTGGACGTGACATCCTTGTATCCTTACGTTAATTGCGCCTTTCCCTATCCTCTAGGACACCCCGAAATAGTTTACCGAGATTTCAAAGAGCCGCAAAACTACTTTGGGTTAATCAGGGCAGTCGTCTACCCTCCTCGAGGTTTGTTTTTCCCCGTGTTGCCCTACAAAACACCCTCGGGTAAACTGGTGTTCACCCTGTGTCGAACGTGCGCCAATCTCAATTTTCAGGCCGGCTCGTGCGGGCACGACGATGAGGGCAGGGCGTTGACGGGGGTTTGGGTCACTCCCGAATTTAACAAAGCCTTGGAGTTGGGGTACCGCCTAGGTAAGGTCACAGAGGTGTGGCACTTTGATAGACGCAGCGACGACGTATTTGTAGAGTACATGCACACTTTTCTCAAGGGTAAACAGGAGGCCTCGGGCTACCCCGTCGAGGCCTCGGATCGGGAGAGTAGAGAAAAGTACATCGCGGACTACGGGGCAAATCAGGGCATTTTGCTGGACGCGGACAAAATTCAACCGAACCCGGCTAAAAGACAGGTGGCTAAACTTTGTCTAAATAGCTTATGGGGGAAGTTTGCCCAGAGAAGTAACCTGAACCAGACCGTGCTCGTCAGGGAACCGGAGGAGTTTTTCAGCTACATGTTTTCAGAAAAACACAAAGTCAAATACTTTTCCTTCCTAAACGAGACCACGGCTCTGATTCAGTGGTGTCACGGCGATCGGTATATCGCACCCCCCAACAAGACGGACAACGTGTTTATCGCGGCATTCACCACAGCCTACGGTCGTCTAAAGTTATACGACTATTTGCATCAATTGCAGAATCGGGTACTTTACCTCGACACCGACTCTCTAATTAATTTCGCAAAAGAGGGAGAGAAGGGGCTCAAACTGGGTAATTATTTGGGAGACTTGACCGATGAGTTGGGGGGCGACACCATACAGGAATTTGCGGCGGCGGGTCCTAAAAGTTACGCCTACTTGACCAGAAAAAACAAACGAGCCGTGCTGCGGGTGAAGGGCATTACTCAGACGCACGAATGTTGTGAAAAAATCAATTTTGACAGCGTCAAAGAGCTGGTAGAGGGTTACCTGCGAAACCACCAAATGGGGGAGGAGGAGGAGGAGGAGGAGGAGGAGGAGGAGGGGTTTATTGAGACTCTTCAACATGGCATAAAGAGGGATAAAAACGGGTTTCTGCTTAAAAACTCATAATTTGTAAAAAGGTTTCGTGTGGTATTTGACAAGAGACGGCTGCTTTCCACAGGTGAAACGTTGCCGTTTGGCTATTGAAATGTTTCCCGCGGACCACCGTCCGATTGACTTTGATCCTAGACTGCGAGTGCCTTTCTCATGTCAGATTGTGGGACCCAGCGGTTGCGGAAAAACTTTTTTTGTAAAAAGTGTATTGGAAAACTGTCAAGATGTTTTGTCTCAGGTGCCTGAAAATATTGTATGGATATATACTTCGTTCTAGCCTATGTACGATGAACTGCAAAAGATGAATAAAAAGATTAAATTTGTTGAAGGCCTGCCTGATTCTTTTGATGATGAGAACCTGTTTCCTCCCGATCAAAGCCACTTGATTATCCTGGACGACGTCATTTTTCAGGCCTCCGAGCATCCCGAAGTAGTCAAGATTTTTACACAATACAGACACCACAGGAACATGAGCATCATGATGTTGACGCAAAATGTTTTTCATCGGGGCAAACACAGTCGGACCATCAGCTTAAACAGTAATTACCTGGTCTTGTTTAAAAACCCCAGAGATAGGTTACAGATAAATATATTGGCTCAGCAAATTTTTCCTTTGAGAAAAACTTTTTTTTCAGAAAGCTTTGAAGATGCCACCAGAGACGCTCACGGTTATTTAATCGTAGATCTCACCCCAAATTGTCCAGAACAATACAGACTGAGATCGGGGTTGTTACCGGAGCAGTGGCCCGTCGTCTATCTACCTAAATCACGGTCTTCCTGAATCATCATCATCATCATCATCATTATTCATCATCGTCGTCATGTCTGCGCGTTTAAAAAGGAACGCTCCTTTACTGCGTGCTTTGTGTCACGCCACGCCTCAGAGGCGAAAAGATATTCTTAACCACGGCTCTTCCGACTTTCTTCAGTCTTTGTGCGAACTCTCTTTAAATGTTTTAAAAGGAAACATTCCCCTGACCAGGGCTCAATATCAAAAACTCAAAAGGCAAAAGAAAATTATCAAATTGCTGGCAAATAAAAAAGCCAGCCTAAAATCCAAGCGTCGAGCTCTGATGACCCAGTCCGGAGGGTTTCTATTGCCTGTGCTTTCGGCGGTTGTGCCCATCTTTGGACAGCTTCTAGGAGGACTAATTAATAGGCGCTAATCAGAAAAAAAAAAAAAAAAAAATGTCTCAAAAGATGTTTCTGGTCACGCCTCAACAGCTGAGCCGTATGAGTCAGACTATGGGCAACAACAACAACAACAACAACGACAGTGAATCTCACGCCATGAGACGTACGGCTGAAAATGATTTAGACGCAAAAATGAGGGATATATTAAATGAACGGGGGCTTAATCCTTACGAAAAAATTAAAAAATATAACGCTCTGTTACAAAGATACCTCACCCTGGTCAAACAAGGGGAGGAGGAACGTCGACTTTACCTAAAGACGCTGAGAGGCCTACCTCACAGCTCCGACGAGCCGGAAGAAAAACAAGATGAAAATGAAGAAGAAAAGGACGAGAAAGAGGCAGGACTGGATGAGACGGCTCGCGAGGTACTGCAAAATCTTCCTCAGCGCGACCGCAAAAATGCCGAGTATATTATGAAGAAATTAGTCAAGAGCCAGGACGGGTGGACTCCCAAGGGCGAATTTATTCACGAGGGAAAGATTGTGAGAGGTTCGCATATGATTGACTTGTTTAAAAACCTATCGGTCTCTTATAAAAAGAAATCTCCAACGCCCAAGGGCTGGACAGGGTTTTTGAATACTCTGACGGAGCTCAACATACCGATAAGCTCGGTGACCAATCCTCGCGCTCGCGCTCAATATCGTCGACTCAAAACCGTCGGAGGATGGCGTGAAGGAGAGGAAGCGGAAGAAGAGGAAGAAGGAGACGAGGGGGCCGTAGCGCCGGTCCGGAGGGAGAAAGGAAAGCGGAAAAAAAAAACCCAAGATATCATTCCGTTTGCAGAGGAGGAGGAGGAGGAGGAGGAGCAGGAGGAGGAATGGGTTACGCCGGTAAAAAGGAGTGAAAGAAAAAAAAAGTGGAAAACGGCCGCTCGTTGGATTAATTATACAGCGTGATAATTACTTTAATAAAAGAGTAGTACAATAACAACAACAACAACACTGACTTTTGTCTTGTCTTTTTTTTAATTCTTAAACAAGTTATAACAATCTTTGAACATTTCTAGAGAACAGGCGGTGTGGTAAAAAGAATCTGCTCGTTGAATCCTCGTACAACGTTGATATTTTTTCACAAACTTTGATACCATTTCATCATTTTTCACGACGTCGTCGTGATACAGAGATAGCACGCTCTCAAAAGGTAGCCCGCAGGCCCTATGACATAAGTAATAAACACAATGCTGTCCGCAGGCGGTCGAAGCGACGTCTTGAAGTTGTCTTTTCTGGTACAGTAATTTTTTCTTACAACGGCTTTTTAAAAATTGTAACACGGTTTTCGGGTAATAGACAAAGTCGGGCGGTAGTCCGAACGAGTTGAAAAAAGTGCCGCTCCCGTCTTGCTCCAGAGTGAGCGCTAGCCAGTGTTCTCCGGGCCGATGACTAGGGTGCGTGTTGACGATCATGTAGGCGGGACGTCTGAATGAGCGCGTCAGCGTCGGTAGTTGGTCGGAAGCCCACACGCCGCAAAACGCATCTCCCAGTAAATGTCGCATGACGCCTTCCAATTCGTGGTTATTCATATTCTTTATTTCTTTCTTTCTTTCTTTCTTTTCTCAATAATAATCCACCAGCTTGACGTTTGGAGTTGATCTCCAAAATACTCTCATAACACACGTACACGATCAGAGTGGTTGTATGCGGCAGGGGAACTCTGAATCTCATTTCCAACCTCAAGCACCCGTTGGAGACGGGGGACAAGGCGTCTGCGTCTTCGGCCGCGTTGAGATTAAACACAAACAACGAGTACCCCTGATTAAAATCCTCCCTGTCGATGCCCAGCGGCAAATCTTTCAGGTGTCTTCCCGTGGCCGTATACATGTTGTAAAACTCTCTGACTGACTGGCCTTGGTCGAATTGAGGCTGGAAAGCTTTGGCGGGCACCTGTCTGCCGTCCTGACAGAGGGCCAAGTATTCCACATCGTTGTGAGCAAAGTTGAAAGGCGACAGGTCGCTCTTTCCCGTAAAGGCTTCGTGGTTCACCATAGCCAACACTATATATTTAGGCATCGTGCCCAAAAAGAGATTTTCTTGATTACATATTTTCCGGGATGGAGTAAGTTTTCACGTTGACGCGGGACAAAGGATAGAGCGCGTTACCCCTCAACAGGGCCGCCGCGTGACCCAGACGCACCGCGGGGGAAACGGTCGTTTTCTTGACAAACAAAGAAGCGCCCGATATTTTTAATTTAAAATTAGCGTTAGCGGCTTGCATGAGACAGAAGGCGTCGCTAGCGCGGGTCAGTTTAATTCTCAGATCCACAGAGTTCAAGAGAAGCCTCTCGCAGAAAAGTATGTCGGCGTGGAGAGGGCCCAACAGGTGAAGCTCGCGGGAATTAGCGGTGAACCGAGCTCTCTTCACCAGACCTTTGTTAGGTCCGTTATTTGTCACCACAGAATCCATTGAGCCCGCCGTGTCTTTGTAAAATAACCCGGCGGTAAACTGACTTTTAAGAGAATCTTCTGAAAAGTTGAGGAGGGTTTCGATCATGGCTCTGTACGGGTGAGTGGCGCTGGATTGCGATATCAATCTATCGCTGAGAATAACGTCGCACTGACTGAAAATGGTATTCAGAGGATAATTCACGAGGCCTACGGGCGCGTCATTATCCAGGTTCGTACCGTCCGCCTTGGTAATTTTCAGTCGCAGGTGTAGCAAGGTGTCATTCAAATCCAAATATTTTTCGCCGTCTCCGGGAATGAAAAACTCTATAGGCCCCGAGTCGGTGATGGCCGATAAAGGCAAAATCTCTGCGTAGAGCTTTTCGTCTATAGACAGCTGCGTCATGGGGGCTGAAAATAAATCCAGCTCCGCCATGCTGCACTCGGCCGATTTGTGGTGTAAAAGAGCCATGTTTTTGTTTCTTGTTTTTTTTTTTTTTTTGTTTGTTTTGTTTTTTCTAAAAGATATCGCCGGACCTTATCGCCGCTGCCGAGGGGCTCCGGGTAGACTTGTTTCCCTTAGCGCCTCTCGTACCGACTGACTTGCCCTTGGCGGAGCGTCGACGTTTTTTAGATCCTCCTCGTGAAACGCGCTCCCCCGGAGGTCTCTTTCTCGCTCTTCTAGCCAAAACCATAATACCCCCGGATCCTTCTTGAGACGTCTGATCAGAGTCTCGACCCGTTATTTTACCTATGGCGTGGCTTATGACCTCCGAGGCTATGTTTTTAGCGGCCGACCTGAGATGAGGCTTAGCGATGGCAAAACCTTTTTTCACTATAGGGGACACGAAACGGAATAATCTTGAAAATATAGACCCTATCCCTCGTCCGTACATGACGGGGGAGCCGTAAAAACTGGGGAGGGCTCCGCCCGCTTGGTTTTCATAGTAGCTCACAAAACGACGAGGATCGTGGTAAGGGGTCATGGTTTCAACGAGGTCTTTGCGGGTCTGAAATGGAGTTTCACGATAGTCTTGCCAAAGGTAAAGTTTACCGGCTTATTTTGATCGGTCTTAATCTCAACGTGGATTCTTTCAATGTGTTTCTTGATGACCGGTAGATACGAGGCGGGATTAAAACACTGCGTGATGACGTCTCCGTACATCCCTTGTATAGGGACGGTCCTCAAGAGCGGAGCGTAGGCGTCGCCTACGAGCTGGTGACTTACCACGTCGCTGTAGCAGTACAGGTGGTAATTTCCCGCTTTTATATCGGCCGGGTGGGGCGCCAACCTGGCGTCGAACGTGAACCATTCTCCCGATTTCATGCCCAGTATGTAAGACGCGGGTGGAAAAACGCGCAGATGATACTGGCCGCCCGCCTGAAATTCAAATCTTTTCTGGATGTTGTTAAACGCTAAAAAAATGTCGCTGTCGACGAGTCTGAGATGTGAGTTTAGCTCGACCTTGAGCTGGTCAAAGTTGGCGTAATATCCCCCTCTGAACCTTCGACGGTTGACTACGGTCTGCCCGTCAGGCATCGCCGGTTTTCTTCTCCACTCAAAGTAGGCCGCGTCTTGAGGAATGTTATGCCACGTGTGCGGGTACGAAATCTCCGTCAAGGCCACTTGGCACGGGCCCTCCAAGTCAATATGTTGCGCCAAGTCGACGTGGAAACTGGAGCCGGTATTATTTTTAAATACGTGCGCGCTGGCGTTGGAGGGCAGGGTGATGTAAAACCCCTCGCCGCCGGAGATCGGAGACATGGTGAAATGAATGCGAATCTGACGTACGGCGCGTTCTTATAGATTTTTCAGCTCGCCGACCTTGACCCAGCTGTTGAATTTTTCGGGCCAGTTTCTCCAGCGTACCAACGCTTGTTTTTCTCCGCCGACGACGCGTCGGTCCAAAATTTCTTCCACCGCGTAGCTCTTGTCTCGCGGTATCTTTACTTTTTGCAGCTCCGCTTCGTAAAACGTACCCCGGATAGGTTCTCCGTCGTAATCTTTCAGTTTGTACATGGGGGGTACTCGGGGTACGCACTCGGCCACCGTAAACACCTCGTCGGTATAACTCTGCTCATATTTCTTATCAAACACGCCTCTCACTTTAGATATTCTCATGAGATCTCCCTGTTTAAAATTCATCTTTAACTTTTCTTGGAAGCTCAGGGGGGATCGAGCCGTACAGGTTTTGAAAAACTTGCAGGGTGTTCTCGGACGTCACTTGCATAGGCGTCATTTTTATACTCGTGTGATAGCCATTATTATAGCTTTTAACCAAGTCCTGCAGGACGTCTACGTACCTGCGGGTGTTTTTGGCCGTAAAATATCTCCACATTCTAGTTTTCAACGTACGGTTAAATCTCTCAATCACCGAGGCCTTCAGATCACTGGCCGTGGCGAAATGTTTGATACCTCGTTTATCCATCAGCGCCTTAAAAGTCCTGTTAAAGAATTCTTTACCCGCGTCCGTTTGTAACTTTTCAGGGGTCTGACTGTCGTCTAAAACAGAGTCAAACGCCCTAGTGACTTGGGCTGCCGTCTTGTTTTTTTAGCGCTCGCACGTACGCTTTCTTTGAAAACACATCGATGACCGTCAACAGATATTTAAAACCGTCGTTGTGCTCGGTCAAGGCTTGCATGTCACAGAGGTCCGCTTGAAATTGGTTCAGAGGTCGTGGTACAAAAACCCTATTTCTGGGAAAATGTATTCTGGCGGGTTTATGCAGAGTGTACGCGTCTTGCTCGGCTAAAAAATCTCTGACTCGGTCAGGGTTTACTCTTTTCCCCGTCTCATCTTGTACGGCCCTGCGGAGTCGTTCGACTCCTCCTAAACTACCCGGGTGAGACGGGTCGTAGTAAACCTTTTTCATGACACGTTTCTCCGACATGTTGAATCAATAATAAACACAACCGCTCAGTTACCAAAACATTTATTTTAAAAAAACAATTGCAAGTTATACAAAGTATACATGATTCAAATTATACATGATTTAAGATATACGAGGTATACATGGTTCAATCATTAAGTTATATGAGCTATATACACAATTCAAACATTTAAGATATATGAGGTATACATGTTGAAAACATTTAAGATGTATGAGCTATATACATGATTCAAACATTAAGTTAGACACAATTTAAGATATACGAGGTATAGGAAGTTACACACGATTCAAACATTAAGTTATACATGTTGAAAACATTTAAGATGTATGAGCTATATACATGATTCAAACAACAACAACAACAACAACGACAACAACATAGCATTAGGCTAAAGCAGACGAGAGCAAATTCATGGCAGAGGTGCCGTGGATAATGCGAATATAATAATGCAACCTTCTCAATTCTGTCAGGGTGTCCGCAGGTGCGAGACAACACACTGCGTCTACAAACAAAGCGTACAGAGTAACCAAATGGCTTACGTTTGATGCATTCATCTCTTTAATGATTTTGTAGAATGCATCGGCTACCGAACCGTCTTTTACGTGTTGCAATGTGGACCGTACCAACACACCCCAGGGTGTATGTACAGATTGGGACCTAACTATATCCAACATGAATTCCAGTCGAGTTACTTTAACGTCTCTGTTCAAACCCGCGTGATTCACAGTCATTTTGTTTTTAATAACCTGATCCAAAACACGTATTAAATGACAAATGACAACGTGTTCCTCTACACGCGTTACGAGTTTAGTCCAGTAGTGACCCATTTTCACTCTATAAACCAAAGCTCCAGAGCTCGATTGATGATTTCAATCTTTTCCTCGTCCCCTTCGGTCACCGTGTTGTAAAGCTCGGCCATTGAGCGTTCGATGCGTCTCATCGTCTTGAAGTCATGCAGCAGGAAATCACAAGCGCCCCGGACCCGGTAGTCGGACACGCAGAGACGGCGAGCGTGAAGAGCTCGTTGGATGGTAGGGATGAAGCGATCCGTCCAAAGTCTTTCCGTCAGCTGGGTGTGGTGTAGCTCGTAAAAATAGTCCGGCGTCTCTTCCAGACATTCGTGCTGACGCTGACTCGGATGGTTGATTTGACACCCGATGCAGATTTCCTTTCTGTACTCGCCCAAAACATACAGCAGCAGTTTACTCACTACGGCTCTCACCGTATTCAGAAACGCCGCAGACAGCACCGAGTCCGTTTCATCGCGCATTTCTTTACAAGGAGGTCCGGTTCGCACGTCTGTGGCGGCATGAGCGGGTTGTGAAGAAGAACCGGCGCTGTCGGGCGTTGTTGGAGTCGACGGAGGAGGACTAGGAGGAAAGCTCTGTGACGGCTGCGGCGGCGGAGATGGAGAGGCCCAACGCCTCAGCGACGGCGGTGCAGAAGAAGGTCTGATAAGGTCGGCCTTTGGTGATGAAGGAGCCGGTGAAGGCCCGATAAGGTCGACCTCTGGCTCTGAAGGAGCTGCTGAAGGCTCGATAAGGTCGATCTCTGACGATGAAGGAGCTGGTGAAGGCGGGAGAGACATGTCTTTTCAGAGTCTGTCGGTCGTTTTTTAACTAGTCCGCCCCGTTGTAGCTTTTTTTTAAATGCGTTGGTACGGAAGGGAGGGAGGGGTTTTTGAAAAAGGAGGAGGAGTCTTCTAAAACAGCGTTTTTTTCACAAGCATGATGTCTCTAGAGCTCCGACTGCTGGCAAAGAGTCCCTTAATATTTTCCGCATTTTCCTCCATCATTTCCAACCAGTCTGTGAGAGGAATGCGCAATGACGCCTGGAATACGCCGCATTCAGAGCTGAAATACTCCAAGACAAATTCGTCCGGGTGTTTGTCCTTCAGCGACACCTGACGGCTGGCTCGATAGAACCATCGGCCTGAAGCCGAGCTTTTTGTCTCCCACACGGTGCTGGCCACAATTTTCTTCTTCTCTGTAGCCGGCGGGCTTTCTTTCAGCCCGTGTGACGAATTTGCTTCTCTTGCGTCTCTTCTCTCAGGCGCTCTAAGATCAGCTAATCCCACCATATTTAACACACTCCAGTCTATTGAGGTGAGTGTTGCTTGTGCCACAAGAGATCCAAAAGTTTCCCCTTTCTCCAACTGATAAAAACACACTTCGTTTGCTTTATAGTTGAACTTGTAACCCCACGCACCTCCGGCATCTAAACTCCATTCCTGCATAAGAGCGGAGGCCGGAGGCATCTGCACGCGTCCGATATGCCTGACACGTTTCTGGGGAGCCGGCCACGATTCACGAAAACTCGTCACAATGGTGCCGCAGATGACGTTTCTCTCATCATCGTACATCACTTTCCCTCCTCTTCCCGGTGTTTCTTTTTCATTCGCCGCAGCAGCATTCTCTGAGACATCCAGCGCTCTCTTGGCCATGTTTGTTTTCTCTTAGTTTATTGTTTTTTCTTGAATAAAAATCCCAAGTCTTTTCGCTCTCTTTTAAACACATTTGCTCAATGCAACTTCTTAGGAGAGGGGGGCGGGGGGTCCGCGGTTGTGTTGTGATTGGTGTTTGACTGATGAGTGCCGTCTAATAACTTCATAACACACACACACACACACACACACACACGGTCTCTTAGGCGTCAGAAGGTTCCAAAAAGGGAGGGGTAAATGAGCGGCGGGAAAAACCTTATGATGATGTCATACTTCCGCACTCCGGTGGGAGGGGTGGAGTGGTGGGCGAGGGCGGGGTAATGACGTCACACATCCGCACTCCGGTGGGAGGGGTGGAGTGGTGGGCCGGGGGGTGGGGGGGGTCGAAGTATGTCAAAGGTCACCATCCATCATCTTTAAATTTGACATAAGCTGTATTATTCATTCTCTCTCGCCATCAAATTTGGGACGGCTCTCACGCCCACATACTTGATCCTAGCAGCTTCAAACTTGCTGGACATGATGATGGCTCCACCCTGAACGCCCTGATATGTTAATATCCCACCTTACTCATAGCACCCTCCGATGGTAACAGGTAGTGACCAGTTTTCACTTTAACATGTACTGATGCCACAAACTTGACCCCATCAACTTCATTCCACTTCTAATGCATGCAGAACAAGTAGGTAAAGCTAAAGTCTAATGTCATCCGTGGCGACTATCAATCCCTTGCCACCAAATACATTTGGCTTTTTGATGGCTTCACCGACCTCATATCCTCATGAAAATTGGTACACAGATCAAGAATGGTGAGCTCTTACATCTGATAGGGGCGTCGCCCATAGTAAGGACAAAATGCGTCTATAGCGCCCCCATGAAATTTTCAAAAAACTCTCCCCATAGGGTTTTTTTTTTTTTGGAGTAAGAATATGAAAATTTGTACATATGTGTAAGTTGCCCAAACACACAAAAAAGTCTCTGCCACCAATGATTTACTCCAAACAGGAAGACATCCATTTTGATTTAAACTTTTCATTTTGGCGGCAATTTTGTGATTTCCACACTTTGTATTTTAACAAACTCCTCTTACAGATTTTGTCCAATCAACTTCAGATTTGGTACAGATCATCCTGAGACCATGCTGATAAAACGTTATTAAAAGCTTTTCTCTATGTCAAGGGGCCTGGCGCGGCCATATTTGATGCATCTCCACAGTGACACACGTGTGCTGTCATGTAACAGGCTGCCCATGGCGACTTTCGATCCTTCTTCATGGAATATCAAGTCCTTATAACTCCATCATGCATTATTGCTCTTGCTCTTGATATTTGTGATCATGGTCTGCCCCTGAACACATCTGCAAGGCAATATATGGGTCTTACTCATATAACCGCTTCAGTTATGCATGCAGCTGGCCCCCCGTGGTGGCGCGGGAGAGCGAGGACCCGATCACAGCTGCTTGCAGCTTTAATTATTATCATTATTATTATTATTACCTTTATCATTATTATTATCTTTGTGTGGCGAGGAGGAGGAGAAAGGATAGTAAAGCTAAGGTTGTCAACAATGCCACTCTGGGAATTTCACCCAGAGAATTATTTTTGCAATACAAGGCACACAGGTACGTTTATTCAAGAGGCATGAGACGTGGTTCCAATTGATAAAAAAAAGCACACTTTATTAAACAAAATTAGTTAAAAACCGTAATTAAAAATGTAACACAGGGAGGGGAAAAAGGAAACTGACCAGGGCTGAGGCCTAGTTAATGGACGGGAGTCGGTGCAGGGGAAGGATTCACCAAAAACAAAAGAAATCAACTTATATCACCGGACACACGTGGCAGACACACACTCAGTGAAGTAACCCGCTCTCAGGAACACAGCAGACAAGACTGAAGGGTGCCAACACCAGATCACCAACACCGCCACCACCGGCCTCCAGCCACTGTAAAGAGGGGAAAATAAAACAAATGAATGGGGTTGCAACAAAACACAAGGCAAAATCTAAGAAAATTATAATTAAAGAAACAGGGCACAAACTTAAACTTAACAAAATATATCAACCAATAACTACCCAATCCGGATGTAAACAAATATAGCCCAAAAAAGGAAAATAAGGCTAAAGAACAGAAAAACAAAACAAGTTCCTAATTACAAATAAAAAACTTTCTAGTTAATTCAATTAATTAACGAATGAATTACACACACAGACCAAATCAAGATCAACCCAAATAAAACATACAAATAAACCTATACAAATAATCAAAAATAATGATATAAACCCACACTGACACACATGCCCCCCCCCCCCCCATGAATAGAGAACCATGTCCCCGGCGTGTGGCCAAGCAACTGCCCGCACCGGACGTTGACACAGAGTCACCGAGGGTCTATTTTGTTGAAGCGGAGCTGCAAAGCGGTTTATAAGATCACCGCGTGGCACTGTTCCATAAAAGCAAAGCGGCAGCAGAGACACGCCGCAGACACGGTGGAGGCAAAGCAGCAGCCACAGCGGAGACAAACAGCAGACAAACAGCAAAAGCCAGGGAGACGGCAGCAGCTGCAGTGGAGACAAAACAGCAGCGCCCCAATAAGCTGGTTACAGTAATTCCTAATCAAGAAAAATACTATTAGCAATATTAAGTACACTGATGATGACGCGGTACATGTTATGCTACACATACATACCTTTTTAGCAGCGATGGAAACACACACACATGCACTCACGAGCGGAGGGAGAGAGAGAGGACCCCTGGCAGCCACCAGCATTTACCTGTGACCACACTAGCATTAGCCACCGGATAGCATCAACCATACCGCAGAGAGAGAGAGGACACCTACCACAGACACACGCAGCAGCGCATACGGGGGGGAGGCCGGAGCAGCACACAGGCAGTCGCCCTACAACACAACACCAATGCCTTAAGGCCATTGAGAGACACAAACAACCAGCAAGGTGAAGCAGTGTGCAGCCATACCTGTCGGATCAAATGACCGCTGACCCGGAAGTAGCGTAGAGGTGGCGGAAGCGCAAAGGAAGAACTGGTGGGTGGACTGCTACTTTTATACTGGCCCACCTCATCAGCGGCCACCAGCGGCACTCCTTATAAACAGTGGCAAATCACAAAGGATAAGCACCTCTATGCTGCTACATCCATTTATTTAGTTGGTTTCATTTTGTGTGTATTTGCATTACATTATTTCTTTATTTTTGTTTCTTTTCTTACAGAGCTATACACTCACTGGCCACTTTGTAAGTTACACCAGTTCAACTGCTCGTTAACACAAAAAGCTAATCAGCCAATCACATGGCAGCAACTCAGTGCATTTAAGCATGTGGACATGATCCAGACGACCTGCTGGAGTTCAAACCGAGCATCAGAATGGGAAAGAAATGTGATTTAAGTGACTTTGAATGTGGCATGGTTGTCCGTGCCAGATGGGCTAGTCTGAGTATTTCAGAAACTACTGATCTACTGGGATTTTCACACACAGCCATCTCTAGGGTTTACAGAGGATGGTCAGAAAAAGAGAAAATATCCAGTGAGTGGCAGTTCTCAAGGCAAAAATGTCTTGGTGATGCTAGAGGTCAGAGGAGAATGGCCAGATTAGTAGTTAGATAATAGAGAGGCAATAGTAACTCAAATAACCACTTACAATCAAGGTATGCAGAAGACCATCTCTGAACAAACAACACGTCAAACCAACAGCAGTAGAAGACCACACCAGGTACCACTCCTGTCAGCTAAGACGAGGAAATTAAGGCTACAGTTTGCACGGGCTCACCGAAAATGGACTATAGAGGATTGGAATAATGTTGCCTGGTGTAATGAGTCTCAATTTCTGCTGCGACATTCAGATGGTAGGGTCAGACTTTGGTGCAAACAACATGAAAGCACGAATCCATGCTGCCTGGTGGTGTAATGGTGTGGGGGATATTTTCTTAGCACACTTGGGGCCCCTTAGTACCATAGCACTACCTACATTTTACATGGCTTAATATTAAGATGTATTCATGGCTCATGTTGATTGTCTTCTGTTATTGTAATTATTGTCTGAAAACCTAAATAAAATATGAATCACAAAAAATCTAATAAATATCACCGCAGAACTTCCCAAGTTGAAGACTAACATTGAGACAATCCCCTTTTTTGGGCTTGTTTTACAATTTCCCTGAAATGTAATGTTTAAATATGCAAATGAGGAATTACCAAATGAAATTTAGACTTTTTGCATAAATTTACAGGACAAATAGACTAAAATAATCACTTAAATGTGTGCTTTTTGGTTGTTGTTGTTTTTTCCTTTAACAAAGAAAACGAACTGACCAGTGCATGAATTGACTGTCATCTCTCCCTTTAAATTACAGGTAAAACCTAAAGTGAGCACACCAGCACCCATTATTCTCTATAAAAGCCCAAACGCAGGCAGCATCTTCACGTGCATCATGATCTCAGGAAAGTCTCTGTCAACAGTCCCCCCACACTGTGCATTTATTCTGAAAAAGAAATTTCATCACACTTGCTTTCTGCATAAGCATAACCTTTCTACAAGGCCTTGACCTATTCTGTACAGTGTGTCTGGCATATATCCTACTGCTCTTTATTAACACATCTGGATGCTTAGAATTTTTCCAGACAGGCTCATATAAAGACTTTGTGCAGGTGTGTGCCCGTTTGAATGCAAATAGGAGTCTGACTAACTGGTGAAGAGATTCTTTATTTCCAGATGGCATAAATCTGTTTATATAAGACCAGCCAACCTCTTTATTTTTCCCCATTTCTAAAAGGACAAATGTGTTATTTCTTCTTTCTTCAGTTTTATAGCCTAGCTTAAAAGAAGCTGTATACAACATTCAGAGCATATCGACAATCCAGAGTCTGAGACAGGATCGCCTGCACACAGCTCTCATCATGAGGGTGGCTGAGCCGCCGCATTTAATGGTGCTAATAGCACTAACAGTGCTAATAACAGCAAGCGTGCTGACAATCAATCAATCAATCAATTCAATCAATCAATTTTATTTATAAAGCCCAATATCACAAATCACAATTTGCCTCACAGGACTTTACAGCATACGACATCCCTCTGTCCTTTGGCCCCTCACAGTGGAAAAGGAAAAACTCCCCCAAAAAAAACCCTTTACCGGGAAAAAAAAATGGTAGAAACCTCAGGAAGAGCAACTGAGGAGGGATCCCTCTTCCAGACTTGCAATAGATGTCGTACAGAACAGATCAGCATAATAAATTAATAGTAATCTGTATGACACAATGGGGGGGGGGGGGGGGGGGGAGAGAGAGAGAGAGAGAGAGAGAAGGTGCCCGGTTTATTATAGGGGGTCCTCCGGCAGACTAGGCCTACGTCAGCCTAACTAGGGGCTGGTACAGGGCAAACCTGAGCCAGCCCTAACTATAAGCTTTATCAAAGAGGAAAGTCTTAAGTCTAGTCTTAAATGTGGAGACGGTATCTGCCTCCCGGATCGCAACAGGAAGATGATTCCACAGGAGAGGAGCCTGATAGCTGAAGGCTCTGGCTCCTGATCTACTTTTGGAGACTTTAGGGACCACGAGTAACCCTGCATTCTCAGAGCGCAGAGTTCTGGTGGGATAATATAGCACTATGAGCTCTGTAAGATATGATGGAGCTTGACCATTTAGAGCTTTATAAGTTAGCAGTAGGATTTTAAATTTTTAATTTTTAAATTTTTATTTTAAAGTAAATTCTGGATTTTACAGGGAGCCAGTGCAGAGAAGCTAAAACAGGAGAAATGTGATCTCGTTTCTTAGTTCCTGTTAGTACACGTGCTGCTGCAATCTGAATTAACTGGAGGGTTTTTAAGGATTTACTAGAGCTAATAGAGAGTTACAGTAATCCAGCCTTGAGGTAACAAAAGCATGGACCAATTTTTCTGCATCTTTTTCGGGTCAGGGTAGGCCTAATTTTTGCAATATTACGCAGATGAAAAAATGCAGTCCGTGAGGTTTGTTTTAAATGAGAATTAAAAGACAAATCTTGATCAAATGTTACTCCGAGGTTTCTTACAGTAGTGGTAGAGGTCAGAGCAATGCCATCTAGAGAAACTATGTCATCAGATAAAGAATCTCTGAGTTGTTTGGGGCCAGGAACAATAACTTCAATTTTGTCTGAATTTGACATCAGGAAATTGGTGGTCATGCAGGTTTTTATGTCTTTAAGGCAGTTATGGAGTTTAGTTAATTGATTACTTTCTTCTGGCTTCATCGACAAATACAACTGTGTATCATCTGCATAACAATGGAAATTTATAGAGTGATTTCTAATGATGTTCCCTAAAGGAAGCATATATAGAATAAATAGGATTGGTCCAAGCACAGAACCTTGCGGAACTCCAAAACTAACTTCAGTGCGTAAGGATGATTCATTATGAACGTGAACAAACTGAAAACGATCAGATAAATAAGATTTAAACCAGCTTAGTGCAGAACCTTTTAAGTGTTGCAGTCTCTGTAGCAGAATTTGATGGTCAATAGTGTCAAACTAAGATCTAATAAAACAAGTACAGAGATGAGTCCTTTGTCTGAAGCAATCAGAAGGTCATTTGTAATTTTAACTAGTGCTGTCTCAGTGTTATGATGCACTCTAAATCCTGACTGTAAGTCCTCAAATAAATTATCATCATGGAGAAAATCCCACAGCTGGTCTGCGACTACTTTCTCAAGGATCTTTGACATAAAGGGAAGATTAGATATTGGTCTATAGTTGGCTAACACCTCTGGATCCAGGGTGGGCTTTTTTAGTCGCGGTTTAATTACAGCTACCTTAAAAGACTGTGGTACATAGCCTGTTAATAAGGACATATTGATCATATCTAATATATGAGTGTTAACTAAAGGTAAGTCCTCCTTGAGTAGTGTAGGGTCCTATCGATGTCCCCAGATTCGTTCTGACCCCTTTCTGACCCCGATCACGAAGAGAGACACTCAGTCTGTCTCAAGAGGACAGCCCATGAAAGACTAATTTAAATAAGAACATGAGTGTACTTCCCTTATTACCCTGAGGCGTTAAGTTTATCGCCAATGGACAAGGTATCCTTTTGGCGACCGCATCCTGTCGCCTCCATGTGACCTCGGGAAGGAGTCGCCGGCTTTACTGTGATAAACTGAAAATGTATGTGTGTCTGTATTACCGGTAATTGCTGTGACTCCACATGATGTGGTTAAGCCTTTGATATGAATGAGTTCTTTGTTAAAGACATGTCTGCCGGCGCCTAACGGAATGTAATTTCAGATCCCTAACATGTAGCCATATTGCCACCTCGTGGCGGAGTTAGGAAGAGTCACCGTAGAGATGTTCATTTGATAAATGTATGTTTAATGAAGATATAATAAGGTATTAATCAACTGGTCGCATGATTTTGTCTCATTATCTTTTTGTTATTGTACGATGTCATTGAATTAATCAAAGTGTGTGTATTTGACGTAGGCTAGCTGATATTATGATAGACTAAGTATTTTGATTTAACATTAATCTGTGTGTTTAATGGGACGATTAAAAATTTAATGTAAGCTATAGTGGGAAGAGTACAAGTCGCTTGCGCGCAACATATTAGGAAAGAATTAAAGTTTTCTTCTGATTAGAATCTTGAGGAAAGGACAAGGAGGATCTCCTCCTTCTTGGATCAGGCTCGCCCTCTCACGCCCACTTTGTTTTACTTAATAAATGCCCAAAAGTTCCTTTTTCAGCTCCTCTTTCTGCTCTTCTGCGCTGCGCTCTTCTTCTCTTTTTTTTACTACTCTTCTGTTTTTGTCTCTTCTTTTTGCATCTACTTTCTCACTTTCGGCTTTTTTTAGTTATTATCCTTAGTTTTCTTCTTGCGTTTATTTCTTTTAAGCTGCGTGCTCTCAACTTTATTTTGAAGTTATTGTTTATTACGTAACATGTTTATGCTCACAAGCAAAGTTATTTTGAACTTTGTAGCTGGAAAAACTGAATCAATAAAATTTCAGTGTTTTCAACTTTTTTCACGCGTATAGTAGATTTGACGTCAATATCAAACGGCCGGCGATATTGATTTTAAGTTACAATAAACGAGTAATCAGAAGAAGCAGATCGGCCCCTGTCAACTAGTCTCCGCTCCAGATTCTTCAGAACCGGCTGTCTATCACCTGCCCTAGTGGCTCGTCATCCAGCTCAAAGGCCTCCTGCAGCGTGGATCAGCTACCGGCCGTACCCGCCAGGCATCGCAACTCAGCTGCTTCATTGGCTGTGACCCGGCCGTTATCCTGCTGGGAAAGTTCGGAGCAGTTCGCGACGGCCAGGGACCCCGACTGAGATCCACTGGGACCGCCAGCTGCAGAAAGTAGGCTATGGTTTTCATAATCTGAGATAACCGCTACGCGGTGGAGAGAGAGAGACTAAACAGGAGGCTTAGTTGATCATCCCGAGAGAATAAGTTTAATTAGGTCCAATTGAAGGTTCGTGCATTACTGCGGTTCCGTTTATTGTGTTTCTCAGTATTATTTTCCCACTATAGCCGAACTAAACCCAAACAAGTGTTACCTTTCATTCCATTCACAAATAATTGTTTAATCTGTGTTGTGTTATGTAATCACCATTTGCTATTCATTTACTCTGTGTTATCCATTTAGTTAAATAAATCTTCATTTATCGCTAAAGTCGTTGTCTGTGATATATGTCTTGTAAAGGAACACAGATCACTGTCAAGAGAAATCATAACACAGATATTGAGATTGATTCATTACTGATAAGCGTGCTGACAAATTAATAATTAATATACGGAGTTATTAATTTGATTGGCCAAATTCTCCCATAAAGTGAGTGGTGCCCCTGAATATATGATTACGAGTGCATATTAATTAAAAAAAAAAAACCAAAAACATGTAAATTCCCCTACAGTAGCCTAGTTGGGATGGGGTCTAAGAGACACATTGATGATTTAGATGAAGAAATCACTGCGGTCAATTCTTGAAGAGAAATTGAGGAGAAGCAATCTAAATATATATTAGGTCTTACAGCTGTGTTTGAGGTTAGATAGGTACTATCTGAGGACAGGAGGTAATGAATTTTGCCTCTGATAGAAGTTTGTCATTAAAAAAGCTCATAAAATCATTACTGCTAAGGGCTAAAGGAATACAAGGCTCAATAGAGCTTTGACTCTCATTTGACACTCCCCCATTTGGTGTGTCAAATGCTTTCTTTGTTATTTTTTTTCTTCAGAATGTCTTCCATCTGGCATTTTCCTTGTGGCTCGCCTATTTAGCTCAAAGGCCTCTTTCGCTCTTTCCTTAGGTGTGGCTAATAGCGGTTATTTATTTTTATTACTTATTATTTTGCAAAACTTATCTTTACAAATAGTTCACCTTGGAAATAAAAATAAAATCTCATTATATTTTAACCCTTAGAACTAGAAATGGTCCACCAGTACCACTGTTTCACTGATTGTGTTTCATTTCAAAGAGTATCTTCAAATGCTTCCTCTCCCCTTAATGTGTGTACAACCTGAGCTAAAAAGTAAAAAAAAGAAGTCAGTAACTAAAATTATTGATAACAGTATTGAAACTGTGTCATTAAACATAATACCAAAATGTTTTGTGTCTTTACAAAATAAAAACACGCATACTTAAAATCCTCCACCTGAGGCAGGACCTCCACCCTGACCTGGAGTGGGCAATCCGCCCTTTTTCGACCGAGGACAATGGCCTCAAACTTGGAGGTGCTGATTCTCATCGCAGCCGCTTCACACTCAAGCTGCGAACCATTCCAGCAAGAGCTGGAGGTCACTGTTTGATGGAGCTAGGAGGACCGCATCATCCTCAAGACGCAGAGACGAGATCCTCCCGTCAACAAACCCGACACCCTCCACCACTCGGCTGTGCCTAGAAATTCTGTCCATGAAAGTTATGAACAGAACCGGTGACAAAGGGCAGCCCTGGTGAGAGTAAAGAGCTGGTCCACGGTTCCACGTCCGGGACGAAACCACATTGCTCTTCCTCAATCTAAGGTTCAACTATCGACCGCACCATCTTCTCCAGCACCCTGGAGTAGACCTTACCGGGTAGACTGAGGAGTATGGTCCCTCTGTAGTTGGAACACACCCTCTGGTCCCATTTCTTCAAGATGGGGACCACTACCCCGGTCTGCCACTCCAGAGGCACTGCCCCTGATGTCCACGCAATGTTGCAGAGGCATGTCAGCCAGGACAGCCCTACAACATCCAGAGCCTTGAGATATCCAGGTCGAATCTCATCCACCCTCTGCCGCTGCAGAGTTGCTTCACTACCTTGGGGACTTCTGCCCCAGGAATTGGACAACCCGCCCCCGAGACCCTGGCTCTGTTTCCTCACTGGAATACTTGTTGGTGGGATTGAGGAGCTCCTTAAAGTATTCCTTCCACCGCCCCCCAGTTGACGTCAGCAGCTCCTCGCCCGCACTGTAAACAATGTGGGCAAGTTGCCGCCTTCCCCCCCTGAGGTGCTGGACAGTTTGCCAGAACCTCTTTGGAGCCGATGGATAGTCTTTCTCCACGGCCTCACTGAACTCCTCCCACGCCCGAGCTTTTGGCTCCGCAACTGCCACTGCTGCACTCCACTTGGCCCGCTGGTACCCGTCAGCTGCTTCCAGAGACCCACAGACCAACCATGCCCTGTAGGCCCCCTTCTTCAGCCTGACGGTTCCCCAACTGGCCCCAGCGGCCACAGCTTGCCACAGCCGTCTCAACAATGGCAGAGCGGAACAAGGCCCATTCGGACTCAATGTCCCCCTCTGCCCTCGGGACGCGGTTGAAGCTGTACCGGAGGTGGAAGTTTAAGATCATCTTGACAAGTTCTTCCACCACGTTCCTAGCAGACCCTCACTTTTGGGCCTGCCAGGTCTGCGCGGCGTCCTCCCCTGCCATCTGATCCAACTCACCACCAGGTGCTGATCAGTTGACAGCTCTGCTTCTCTCTTCACCTGAGCGTCCAGAACATATGGCCGCAGGTCAAATGATACGACCACAAATTCAATCATTGACCTGTGAGCTAGGCTGTCCTGGTGTCACGTGTACCGATGGACATCCTTATATCCGAACATGGTGTTAGTTATGGCCAAACAACCCACACAGAAGTCCAATAACTGAACACCACTCAGGTTCAGATCAGGCAGGCCGTTCCTCCCAATCATGCCCCTCCAGGTCCTGCTGTCATTGCTCACATGAGCGTTGAAGTTCCCCAGCAGAACAGTGCAGTCCCCGGTCGGTGCAATGTCCAGCACCCGTCCCAGGGACTCCAAAAAGGATGGGTACTCTGAATTGCTGTTCAGCGTATAAGCGCAGACAACATTCAGGACCCGGCTCCTTCCCCTCCAGAGAGGTGACATTCCATGTCCCAAGGGCCAAGGTCTGCTGTCCGACCTACAAAGCACTGATCCCTTCTGGATCCCTCTGCGGGTGATGGGTCCGCAGGGGGACAAGCCCATGTAGCCGGTTCAGGCTTGGCGGGACCCCATGGGTGAAGGCCCAGTCACCAGCCGCTTGCCCACGGGCCCTGGCTCCAGGGTGGGGCCCCGGTAACTCTTGCTGTTGTCCATCATGAAGGGTCTTTTGAACCGTTCTTCATCTGACCAATCTGCCATGGGAAACCCTACCAGGGGCAAAATGCCCCCGACAGCATAGCTCCTAGGGTCATTAGGGCACTCAAACTCCTCCACTACGATAAGGTGGCAGTGCTCGGAGGAGGGCTTCTTTCATCTGTGTAAAATTGCAAAAATTAGGCCCATCTTGTCCCAAAAAGATGCAGAAAAATTGGTCCACGCTTTTGTTACCTCTAGGCTGAATTACTGTAATTTTCTATTATCAGGTAGCTCTAATAAGTCTTTAAAACCTCTCCAGCTGATCCCGAATGCGTGGCACGTGTACTAACAGGATCTAAGAAACAACATCATATTTGTCCTGTTTATCTTCTCTGCACTGGCTCCCTGTAAATTCCAGAATTGAATTTAAAATACTTCTTCTAACTCACAAAGGTGTAAATGGTCAGGCTCCATCAAATCTTAGAGAGCTCAGAGTGCCATATTATCCCACCAGAACACTGCACTCTGAAAATGCAGGGTTACTAGTGGTTCCTAAAGTCTCCAAAAGTAGAACCGGAGCCAGAGCCTTCAGCTATCAGGCTCCTCTTCTGTGGAATCATCTTCCTGTTGTGGTCCGGGAGGCAGACACTTAAGACTTTCCTTTTTGATAAAGCTTATAGTTAGGGCTGCTCAGACTTGTTTTGGAGTAGTCCCTAGTTACGCTGACATAGGCCTTGTCTGCCGGGGGACCTCCTATAATACACCGAACCCCTCTCTCCCTTTAGTTTCTGAAAAGTTGGTTCTTCTTCACTTGCTATCATTCATGTCCTATTACTGCATGTCACTAAGTCGGCTTCTTCTCCAGACCATTTGTGCTCCAGAGTCTCTTAGATTAACCCGTATCGCAGCTATGCCTGGCTGGTGTGTGGTGGTTGTGCTGCTGCTGTGGTCCTGCCTGATGCCCCCTACTGCTGCTGTTATTATTAGTCATACTTCTGCTATTATTTATTTATCTATTCATTTTAATGTTTATTTAACAGGGACAATACATACAACATTATTATTATACACATATGATCATAATTGTCACATACATATACTGTCATATATTAATATATACTTACAACATATTGTACCACAATTTACTTAATTTGATGTTGTAAGCTATTATCATTACTGTCTGCCCTGGATCTCCTTCTGCCTCTGTCTCTCTTTATGTATCATTTTGTCATATGGATTACTGCAAATGTATTATGTTGATCTGTTCTGTACGACATCTGTTGCACATCTGTCTGTCCTGGAAGAGGGATCCCTCCTCAGTTGCTCCTCATGAGGTTTCTAACATTTTTTTCCCCCCTGTTAAAGTCTTTTTTTGGAGGGAAGTTTTTCCTTATCCGCTGTGAGGGTCCAAAGGACAGAAGAATGTCGTATTCTGTAAAGCCCTCTGAGGCAAATTGTGATTTGTGATATTGGGCTTTATGAATAAAATTGAAATTGAAATTAAATTGAAATGTTATGTTGCTGTATATCAATTGTAGACCACATGTGGTGCAATCACCATGCACCTAATTTGCATGTGGATGCCTTCAGGCCCGGAGCCTTATAAAACAAGTGAAATTTGGGGCAGATTGGACAAGGTACCCAGAGGTTACATCTACCAGTTTCACAGCAAGTAAAGCATTACCATGGTAACATTGTTTGATGTTAACTTACAATCATCACAAGTAAGCATAATCAAGGTCTTGCAACTATGCTGACCAAATTTGAAATGCTTCACCATTTTGGGAGGAGTATGTCAAAGTATGAAACATATAATTTCCTTTTACCAGTAGGTGGCACTATGATTGTAACTTAATATTGGCATGTAGATGTCATGAGGCTGGGACTCTAATGAACCATGCAAAATTTGGGGCCCAAAAGATTTTTTGATACTACGCAGCCTTATGGGTGGTGCAAATTACTCATTTGAGCTATGTTAGGTGAGGTATAAAACCACGTGGACACATGCGGTACAATACGAGTGTACAATGAGATGACAGGGAAACAGAATCCTTAATGTTCTACTACAAAAAGAATTAATGTTGTAGCTGTTATGGTTTTTATTTTAGAATGATTTACAGGATTATGCAAATAGTGCTATCCCACAGCTGTCTGAGGGAAGTCTGTTTTTAAATGGTTAAGAGTTATTGATTTGAATAACTTGCCCTAATTTACATGAAAGACTTCCATTTTGAAGAGGTGACCCTATGTCTAACTCTAACTGATTATATTTCCCTAATAGAAATTCTCCTTCCGCATATTTGAGGAGCAGTGGCATATGTAAAAACAGTAACTCAGAAAAATGACTTGAGTTTGAGTGTTGGCTAGTGAAATAATGCCAGTGGCAGATGCTCCAGCAGCGAGGCATGTGACAATGATTAACCAGCAGAGTCAGAGGTGCTTGGTCACACTATACATTAAAGGGAAGTACACAGGCACACTGCAGCCAATCGGAATCAGTCATAGCTGTGGCTGTTGCCCCAGAAATGACCTTAATGACTATGGAGTTTTTTTTTTTCGTTCATTAGCTTTTTTCCTATAGTATGACCTTAATGTCTGTTTCAGTCACGTCACATTACAGTACCTCTCACAATTCTAGTTACCAGAGTGCAGCCAGCTGTGCATCAGTATATAACATGATGCCTGCATTCAAGGGATGAAATCCTTGGCAGGGCAACTTTTACACATAGACATAAAAGTTTGTCTTGCTGTAATTGTGAGGGCCTTGTTCTTTCTCCAAGGCTAACCCTTACCCTCACCTCTACAGTACCACAGTACGCTGCATTACATATAAAGTCATAAGTAAGGTATGCCCAACTAGTGACTTATTTTTCACAGCTTCCTGTTGTCCAGTTTTGGAACACAGCCTGGAGAGTAACAAGGATACCTGTGAGATGTCCATCGCTCATCCATCACAGTTTAAGGTTTAAAAGGTTTTAAGTTTAAAGGTTGGAGTTCACAGAAGTAGACAAGGGCAGTGTTCTTCTGTTTCATGTAACTTCTATGACTATTCTATTCTATTCTATTTTAACAGTGGAGGGGCGTTCAGTTTTACAGTGAACACGTTTTGCTTTAAAGGGGGTCTATTACGCTTTTCTCTATGTTATGTCATAAATACAATAGTGTTATAATTAGTGCTGTCAAGAGATTAAAAAAATGGAGAGATTAATTAATTATGATCTGTAATTAATTGATCTAATTAATCTCTTTTTTAATCTTATCTCAAAATTTGTGAGATTATTGTTGTTGTTGTTTTCAACAATAACACACTTGAACACAGATGCAGTACACCTAGCCATTACATTCTATTGTTTTTGAGATTAGTCCCAATAAAAAATGCTGCAACCTTCAGTCTCGACCACCAGGGGGTACTTGACTCTCATGATATGTCAGCTTCATTAAAAGCATAGCTGCAGACTAAGGCAACAATAGATGTAAAAACACACAGAAACAATACATCTGTGATCAGTTCCCTAATTTTATTTTGACAATTTTCAAAATTATTTTCCTCTTTTCCAATTTCTCGTTTTATTTCATGGAAGTGTTTAATGTAAGAGCACTTGTCCTAAACTTAATAAAAAATAAAAGCTAACAAAATAAAAGACACCTGGTACATTCGTTACAGCTGTATCAGTTTATAGAACAGTTTTGAACAGTTAGAACAACATGCAAATCACTCCTTCTCGTGGCTGCCTGCGCTTCCCTGTCCTTGCGGCTGCAACTTGCGCTGTCTTCTCTTCTTCAAACTACAACACCCATAATTCATGTAGGAACTGCTGCAGCCAATGTGCAGCTAGGGGGAGCTGCATGACAACTCAACCACCATGATCAGTTTTTAAATGTTTTATCGGGCAATAACTACTCCAGACTCTGCTCTGTTGTAATTTTTGGGACAATCAGGGCAGGATTCAGGATTCAGGACAACTGCTTGGATTTTCGGCACAGTCCCGAAATCCAAGCAGTTGTCCTGAATCCTGCCCTGATTGTCCTGAAAATTACACGGAGGTTGCCGGGGAGGTCAGATACTTGCGTGCCAGGGCAGACAGCTTTTCATAGACTCCTGAGTGAGCAGACCGCCACTGCAGGGGACAGTCATCAATGCTGATGCTGGGCTCTGCTCTGTTGCGCTGCAGCTCTCCCACAACTCAAGCACAAAGAATCCTAATCGTACGCCTACAGATGGATTTTATAAAAGACAACTCTGTGGCATACAGAAACAGTAAAGTTAGAGATTAAAAATGAGATTAACGCGATCAAAAAACATAGCGCGTTAAATATGGCTGTAATTAATTATTCGCAATTAACGCGATAATTTGACACCCCTAGTTATAATGAGGGATAGTCATATTAATCATGGCCTAAGTTTGAATAATGAGTATCCCTGTAATCCCTGTGAGTAAAAACCTTGTTCTGAACACTTTACTATGGCTATAGTATGACATCATAGCGTGACAGAATTCCTCATGGTCCCTCTTCCCTTTATCCCTCAACCCTCATCCCTTCATCCCTCAACCCTTAGACCCTTATCCTTTCATCCCTTATCCATTCGACCCTCATCCATTCATCTCTCACCCTTCACCTCCTTATCCCTCCATCGTCATTCTTCATCCCATACCCTTCTTCCCTTGATCCTTATCCTTTGTCCTTCATCCCTCGCCCTCCATCCCCTCATCCCTCCATCCCACCGTCCTTATCCTTCCATTCTCTAATCCCTTGATCCTCACCCCTTTACGTTTTCCGCCCAACCCATACTTCATCATATGCAATAAACCACATGAAATCTTTATCTTATTGGTGTGGTCTTAGAATATAGTGAAATATAACTTGGGCTTTTGTTTATTGTACAAAGAAGGAATTACAGTGTGGCAGAAATAGGCTCATTAAAGTCTGGGTAAAGCAAAATCTGCAATTTCTTTGGAAACACATAATACATGTTAGAAAATACTTGTTGAAAACGTGAAAAGACTGAAGTACTGATTTCTAAAGTAAGACTTTCTCAGACCCATTTCTGTGTCCTACAACATAAAAAATACATTACTACAGACGTTAGAGTGCACAGTATCAGTGTTGTTTCTTTCTCCCACTAAAGAAAAACAAGTGGCCATCATTACTTTAAGAAATGAAGGTCAGTCAGTCCGGAAAATTGCAAAAACTTTAAATGTGTCCCCAAGTGGAGTCGCAAAACCATCAAGCGCTACAACGAAACCAGCACACATGAGGACCGACCCAGGAAAGGAAGACCAAGAGTCACCTCTGCTTCTGAGGATAAGTACATCCGAGTCACCAGCCTCAGAAATCGCAAGTTAACAGCAGCTCAGATCAGAGACCAGATGAATGCCACACAGAGTTCTGGCAGCAGACCCATCTCTAGAACAACTGTTAAGAGGAGACTGCGCGAATCAGGCCTTCATGGTCAAATAGCTGCTAGGAAACCACTGCTAAGGAGAGGCAACAAGCAGAAGAGATTTGTTTGGGCCAAGAAACACAAGGAATGGACATTTGACCAGTGGAAATCTGTGCTTCGGTCTGATGAGTCCAAATTTGAGATCTTTGGTTCCAACCGCCGTGTCTTTGTGAGACGCAGAAAAGGTGAACGGATGGATTCCACATGTCTGGTTCCCACTGTGAAGCATGGAGGAGGAGGTGTGATGGTGTGGGGGTGTTTTGCTGGTGACACTGTTGGGGATTTATTCAAAATTGAAGGCACACTGAACCAGCATGGCTACCACAGCATCCTGCAGCGACATGCCATCCCATCTGGTTTGCGTTTAGTTGGACGATCATTTATTTTTTAACAGGACAATGACCCCAAACACACCTCCAGGCTGTGTAAGGGCTATTTGACCAAGAAGGAGAGTGATGGAGTGCTGCGGCAGATGACCTGGCCTCCACAGTCACCGGACCTGAACCCAATCGAGATGGTTTGGGGTGAGCTGGATTTTGTGAGCTTGTTTTTCTTTAGTTAGCTGATTGGTTCTTGCCATAATATGAATTTTAACAGTTGTCCAATAGGGCTGTCGGCTATGTATTAACCTGACTTCTGCACAACACAACTGATGGTCCCAACCCCATTGATAAAGCAAGGAATTCCACTAATTAACCCTGATAAGGCACACCTGTGAAGTGAAAACCATTTCAGGTGACTACCTCTTGAAGCTCATCGAGAGAATGCCAAGAGTGTGCAAAGCAGTAATCAGAGCAAAGGGTGGCTATTTTGAAGAAACTAGAATATAAAACATGTTTTCAGTTATTTCACCTTTTTTTTGTTAAGTACATAACTCCACATGTGTTCATTCATAGTTTTGATGCCTTCAGTGAGAATCTACAATGTAAATAGTCACGAAAATAAAGAAAACGCATTGAATGAGAACGTGTGTTCAAACTTTTGGCCTGTACTGTATATATATATATGTATATATACATACATATATATATATATACATATATATATATGTACGTATATGTATTGTAATCCCACATAATGGACAGTGCCTCAAACTATTTTTCATTCATAAGGAATAAATTAAGAATTCCATAGACCCCCATGTTAAAATGTTCATTTTTACAACAGAAATAAACATGTTTGATGTTTATCTCTATAGATGATTACAATAACTGTAACAACTGCACTCACCCATTTATGTGTTATTAAGGCTTAAAAGTGAGGCATAATTAAGGGCAGGCTGATAGCAGCAGATACTGTCCTCAGCTTCTCAGTCAGATCAACCCCTCGCTTCTCCACAGCTCCACCCTCTCACCCAATTATGGTCACTTCTGGCTCCAAATAAAACAAAATGGTGATGGCCAAAATATTGAATTTGAGGCTCCAAAACAGGGGGCAGCACGGTAGTGTGGTGATTAGCACCGTCGCCTCACAGCAAGAGGGTTGCCGGTTCGATCCCGGGTGTGGGAGCCCTTCTGTGTGGAGTTTGCATGTTCTCCCCGTCTCAGCGTGGGTTCTCTCCGGGTACTCCGGCTTCCTCCCACAGTCCAAAGACATGCAATTTGGGGACTAGGTTAATTGATTACTCTAAATTGTCCATAGGTGTGAATGTGAGTGTGAATAGTTGTCTGTCTCTATGTGTCAGCCCTGCGATAGTCTGGCGACCTGTCCAGGGTGTACCCTGCCTCTCGCCCGATGTCAGCTGGGATAGGCTCCAGTCCCCCCCCCCCCCCCCCCCCCCCCCCGGCGACCCTCACGAGGATGAAGCGATTAGAAGATGAATGAATGAGGCTCCAAAACAGCAGCCCACAAACCAGTGAGTGATGTCACAGTAGCTACGTCCATTATTTTTATAGTCTATGGCAGGGCTATTCAATTACAAATTCAGTTGGACCAGATTTTAAAACCAAGAAATTTAGCTGGGCCAGACTTTTTCAGTGGCCGGTAAGCAGCAGTTAATGACAAATTTTAAACCAACACAAATTAATGTCATGAAAAATAAAACAATGTTTATTCACTGCTTCCCTTTTAAATTACTATAACTATAGGACTACTACTTCGTTTACGTTTTCACAACAACACGCTGCATTCTGGGTTGAGTGTTGCTAGGCTACGGCAGAGTGTTGCATTCACGGTCTGAACTACTGTAGGAATTTCTGTAGAAATATCTGTAGGCTCGCTGAGCACATTTTTCCCGGTTTTTCTCGGCTTTTCTCGGCTTTCCTCGGCTTTTCTGGTTGGGCCACTGGCTGGGCCACTCAAGGATTGCTTCTGGGCCGCATGTGGCCCGCGGGCCGCCATTTGAATAGCCCTGGTCTATGGTTATGGTCATCTGATTTTAAATACAACAATAATATCAGTCGATTCTTTTTCATTATTGCCACGCTGCGCACACATTTCATAAAGTAGCAAGCTAGTTTGGGAGATGGAAGTGTGTAACGTTAGTGGCTGGAAACATTTCCACACTTTGATTTTATTGGGAGAAAAAAAAAAGAAGAAAAAAGAACATAAAATGTTGTAACCATCCACAACAGAGTAGGGGAACTACTTTGTAGCAGACCCCTGCATTCTGAAGCCTGCTTACATATCGTCAGCGATGTGAAGGAAAGCTTCAACATCTGACCCCTCATACGTTTCAATACGACTATACTCTGTTTTACCTGTGTGTGTGTGTGTGTGTATGCAGTGGGGCCTAACGTTTCACCCAACCACACTACAACGCATCACTTGCGCCTACTTAGGACACATCAGATCTAATCAAACTGCGTGAGCGCACGCCTGCATTTTACATAGGGTTACTATGGAGACATCAGTGTTACACGCACGCCCGCTACATGACGCGCAGGCGTTGTTCGCTCCACTGACATGATGCGCTCACATGTCTTTTCAGGATGTGTGCACAGCGCAATACAAATGCCACACATACACTACACCTGCGTGTGCGTGTGAATCTCGCACACACACAGTGCATGTACACATCATTAACACCTGAACGTGTCAAATTACTTTGGCAAACTGTCTGTCTCCATAGTTTACACATGCAGCCAGGCGTGTGTGTGTGTGCTTCGCAAGAGTGGAATGAATGAATGAATCAAGTGGCTGCAGATATACGCCTGCATATACATACACATGTGTAACCCAGGTGGCAAATTCTCTCTCTCTCTCTCTCTCTGCCTCCTACATGTTGCACTCATCTCAAAATCTCGCGATATCTCACGTGATGATCATGTAAGCCAGTTGACCATCAGTGTTGAGGCAGTTGGTAACGTCACGCGGTCACATGGGTCGGCGCGGCCAATCGGGTTCAATTAGCGCATTGATTTGAAGCAGAGGGAAGACGGCATGTTTCACCAGAGCTACAGGTCGGTTTAAAACTTATTTCTGCCTCGGTTCAGTTGAATAAAGAATGACATTAAGCACTTTGTAAACTTTAACTTATAGGAGCCCTCTACCGCGGCCGAAACAAGAAGAGCGAGAAGAGCAAGTCGTGTTAGTTTAAACCCTGGACTGGTGAGTCAAATTGTTTGTTGGTCATGCTGGCGTTAGCCTAGCCGCCGCCATTTTTTTCCCCCGGTAAAGGGTTTTTTGGGGGGGAGTTTTTCCTTATCCGCTGTGAGGGTCTAAAGGACAGAGGGATGTCGTATTCTGTAAAGCCCTGTGAGGCAAATTGTATTTGTGATATTGGGCTTTATAAATAAAATTGATTGATTCATTCATTCATTCATTCATTCATTCATTTTGAATGGATGCGGTTAGCCTGCGTTTAATGAATCAATATGCCTGTGTAACCCAGGCTACAAGATGACACCCCTCTAATATCACAATTATCCTTTTAAAATAATTCAACTTAATTGGAAAATAAACAATTCATTGAAAAGTCATAAAAATCCTTGAAACAATTAATTTTATTTTGAAACGAATAAATAATTAATTTCATGTTAATTATATGCATTTAAAAATGTTAAAACTGTTGGTCTAAAAATAACATTTGGAGTAAATGACATTCAATTGAGTCATATACTTCTTCAGTTTAAACAGACTTTTAGAAATAACTTTTGACAGATGTATATATGTGCATAAAGGAAGAAAAAAACTGTTGCACATGAACCAGCATTATGTGCCTTTCAAGTTGCTGCAGAGGGTTAATTGTGTGTACCTGGCTCCGTTTCACCGACTCCCCAATTAGCCAATCAGTGAGCCCTGAGAGCCTTAGTTGACCAGCTCCTTAGTGCAGGTTCCTGTCATGTTAGTATGACAACTTCCTGTTATACGGAAATGAATCCCATGCTGGCGAGCATGCCGTTTTTCCAATACACAGATGCTGTGTCCGAAATCATTCACTACTCCCTACTCCCTACTCACTATATAGGGAATTCCCTATATAGAGGACTATATAGTGAGCTCATTAAAACACGGACTCGGACACTACTCCGTCGCGAAGTTAAGTACGTCATTACTGTCGCACAATTAAAACGAGCCAGGGTGATGTCATCTGGTGGGTTTCCGAAATAAATAATAAATTAATTTGTGTGATAAAAACCTAATACTGAGCGTATTTTCCCACATGAATTAATACAAAAATAAATACACTACTACACTATTACTTACATTTGTATGTATTTCCCTGCTGCACCAGGTGTTCCTCCTCATTGTCCACCACGTCTGCCGTCTGTTATTGGCGCCTCCACAATGCATCACGGCACATATTGCTTGGTTAGTGACCATTGGTTGTACACTACTTTTTGCACTGCATTGTGGGATATTATGAGTCCACTATATAGGGTATGTTAATTTACACTAAACATTCGGACAGCACTACAAAATGGCGAACACACTATTTAGTGCACTATTTATTGAGTAGGGAGTGATTTCGGACACAGCTATAGACTTCATCTATTATCGTCTGGCGGGTGAGAGATGAAAATGACCTTCTGAACAAAGCTGCGTTAATTCTTGATGATGCTAAACAGTTGCTAATCGCTATACTGTTGCATTTAGACCCTGTAGAGCAGTGTGAGAGACCAGGTGATTTTCGCCGATCTGCCTAAGCCTGTTAGGTTGTCTCTAAGGCAGCTGACATTTATGTTAGGTTGACTGTAAAGCAGCCGATATTATGTTAAAATGTACTAATGGTGCTAGCAACCTGATACTGTGTTTTGTGATGCTAAAGGCCTGTTAGTTTGGGCCTAGCCACTTAGCTGGCATAATTATTTGGTGTTCTGTGAAACTACAGAGACACTGACTATTTTGGTTATTTGTTACAAAAGAAGATGTTATTTTTCTAAACTACTGGTTACTGCAGTTGTCAAAAAAATGGTTGTGAGACTATTTGATTTATTTATGTTTATTTTATGTTTATGGTGATTGGAGAGGGTAATATTTAGTGCAATTTCTCACTGTTACCGGTGCAGGGGGAGATAGCTAAGCACGTTGGGCCTTAATGCCTCTTAAGTCACCATGAATGTTCATTGCACTTAATGCAGTTTTGACTAAATTAAAGGGTACGTCATGATATTTTTTTATGTTGTTGTAAAATTATCTTGTGTTAGTTACTAGTGTAACCACAGTACTGTGAATGCCTGAACATAATTATAAGAAGCACTTTGAATGTATTTATAGTTTCACAACTGCAAATGAATACTTGAACTAAGGATATATTTTTGTTGTACAACTAAACCCTCTGAGAACATGATTATTTGAACTGATTAAAACTAAATAGAGTGTATTTAATTGGTGATAATTCATGGGAAGTTAGAAAAAGAACATGATTTATACAGACAGTGTATGAATGTAACAAGTCATTTGGATCTCATCTGACCTGTCTATAGGTCAGGTTTTTTGGTGACACCATTAAAAGGGGGTCGCTGCCACATCGCACCGTCCATTGGAGCACGTCCTGCCGGGCTTGTGTGAGGTTTCAGGTCCTGAGATCCAGAGACAATTCTCAGATTCCAGGAATTCCCAGTGTGAACTGGGTGGCGAGCCGAACCGAACCATTGGTACTGAACCTAGAGGAGTGTGAAGGACTTCCTGATCCCCCCCCTTTCACAGATTGTGTGGTAGGACAAAAAATAAACACAGACATACTGACACTGATTGAGAAAAGGGCCCCAACGCAAGAAAGACCAACTTTAGAAACAGTGGGTTTTATTTTGCCGGCTTTATTATTTTAGTTTGTTGTTTTTCATTCATTGTTTTTTCCTCAACACGTGTTGTATCTTCATGTGTCCTAACCTGTAATAGTGGCCACAAAACTCACACCATTTGTTGCCTGTGTCATTATTGATATTCAAACCACTGGCTCTTAAAAGCTTAGTGTCTTCTGATTCTGGTCCGGCTATTACTATAGACTATTACCTACCTGTGCTCTATTACTACGTGGTAAGAAAGGGTTACACCTGCTTGTATTTATAAATGAGATGACTTGAAAGGTTAAGTGTCCTTAGAGTGATTGTATAATGGTTTGTTTATGTGTGTGTAGAGTGACTTAATGCTGAAAGAATTTATCTTCCTTTAAAGGACTTTAACATGAGTAAATATACTTATTGTGTCTATGAACTATATGAATTATGCCATTATGCCTGAATAATACAGCAAATGTTATTTATTACTTTTTGAACAATGTGAAATATATTTTTCTACTGTGGAAATATATGTATATTTATAGAAATTAACTACAGTGCAGTTAGTGCTATTTATAGAATTGTGTGCACACTAGGATTTATATGTATTGATAAATGTTCATTTTCATTTATTTGAACTCGGGTCCTGTTCTCCAGGCCAGATTATTGATTTCCCATGATGGCGAGCTAAGGAAAGGAGCCTGTCTTGAACCTACTGCCAGACCAATTGTTGGAGAGTTGCCAGGCCGGTAGGGGGCTCCCTGTAGCCCGAGAAAAAACTCATACCCTGCTCACTTTACCCACTGCCCTTGCCAACACACATTTTCCCCCACAACTTGTTCCATCACTACTTTTCCCCCTGGACTCAAGTCAAACCCAGACGTGGGTTTCCCCAATGAACTGTGGGTGGGCTATTGGGTATATTACGACAGGTATATTACGACATTTATAAAGAGAGTCTTCACAACTATAACCAGGAACTGAAGAATGCAAGGCAATCATATTTTTCAGAGATTATCAATAGAAACAGTAATAATGCCCGCACACTTTTTTCTGTAGTGGACAGACTGACCAACCCCACAGCATCACTCCCTCCAGAACTACTGTCTAACAAGTCATGTAATGACTTTGCAGCCTTCTTCACAAACAAAATATTACAGATAAGACAGGCAGTGTGCAGCTGCAGCTCCGATAACGCTAATGATAACGCTTGTGCCTTCCTGTCCTCCGGTTAATCTAGGACATTTTAGCCTCCTAGATTACACAACTCTAACAGAAACGGTTTCAAAATTAAAGCCCACAACATGCTGCCTTGATATTCTGCCTTCAAACTTTTTTAAAACCATTTTTAACTGCATAGCTCCAGGTGTACTGCAGATAATAAATACGTCTCTTATAGCAGGCCAGTTTCCCCAGGCCTTGAAAACTGCAGTAATAAAACCTCTCCTAAAAAAATCAAATCTGGACGCCACAACAATTAACTATAGGCCAATATCAAATCTGCCATTTTTGGGGAAAATAATTGAAAGGGTTGTCTTTCAGCAAATCCATACTTTATGATGCAAAACAATCTTTTTAACACAGTTCAGTCTGGATTTCGGCCACATCACAGCACTGAGACTGTACTTATCAAAGTCTTAAATGATATTCATCAGAATAATGATGCATGCAAATCCTCTGTCCTGGTATTACTAGATCTCAGTGCTGCATTTGATACAGTTGATCATAATATACTACTTAGCAGATTGGAAAAGTGGGTGGGACTCACCGGCACTGTGCTACAATGGTTCAAATCTTACTTACAAGATAGGGACTTTTTTGTGTCAATTGGTAACCATGAATCTGAGCTAAGTACGATCACATGTGGGGTTCCTCAAGGGTCCATTCTCGGACCACTTCTATTCAACATCTATAAGCTACCCCTAGCCCAGATTATGGAACATCACAACATCTCCTATAATACGTATGCCGACGACACAGAACTCTATATCTCAGTGTCATCACATGACTATAGTCCCTTACTCCCATTGAGTAACTGTATTCATCAAATCAATGACTAGAATTGAAAGGGAAAAGATCAGCGCCCACCTTGGCTCTATGTCATTGACAGCTACAAATCAAGCCAGAAATCTAGGTGTTATTATTGACTCAGACCTGAACTTCAACAGCCATTTAAAGTTTATTACTAAATACGCCTATTACCACCTGAAAAATATAGCTAAAATTAGGGGGTTTCTGTCTAGACAAGACATGGAAAAACTTATTCATGCATTCATTTTTAGTAGGTTGGATTATTGCAATGGCTTATTTACAGGCCTTGACAAAAAATCATTCAGACAGCTGCAGCTGATTCAGAACGCTGCCACCAGAGTCCTTGCAAACACCAGGAAACTGGACCATATTACACCGGTCATTAAATCGCTACACTGGCTTCCTGTGAGTCAAAGAATAGATTTTAAAATCTGACTGCTGGTCTACAAAGCCCTAAATGGTCTCGGACCAAAATACATGCTTGATCTACTGGTTCCCTACGAAGCATCCAGACCCCTTAGGTCATCTGGAACAGGTTTGCTGTGTGTTCCAAGAACAAGAACCAAGCAAGGTGAGGCAGCATTCAGTTATTATGCTCCTCACCTGTGGAACAAACTTTCCGTAGATCTGAGGTCTGCTCAAACTGTCAGCTCCTTTAAATCAGGGCTAAAAACACTATTGTTTACTGAAGCGTACTCTTAGATTAAATACTTACCTGCTGTATTCTACTGCCCGTACTTTTTAACGACACACTGCTGATTTATGCCTTTTATTATTCTACTTCTTTTCCTATCCTGACTGTTCAATGTATTGAGCCTGTTTTTATTTTATGTTACTGTATTTTATTATTATCACTATCATTCTCAATTTCTATTTCCCTTTTAAATCGACTGTTTTTATTGTTTTAAATTGTGTCTTGTTGCTTTTAATGTCTCTGTAAAGCACTTTGAATTACCTTGTGTTGAATTGTGCTATACAAATAAACTTGCCTTGCCTTGCCTTACCTTTATTGCTGTTTGTGTTGATTCAATATTGAAGTTTTAGAACTTTCAATTAATTATTATATACAAAACCAAAAAGATAAATCATGAAAGTATTTTTCTAGATTCTGAGTGGCCACTCTGAGTATTCGTAGCATATGTTTTCCACTGTAAATATTTTTTTTCACTGCATTACTGTATGTCATTCACTGTCCTTCAAAAAAAAACACAAAATGTATCATCTCATCTAGTCAGCAACTTAAGTCTCTTATCCACTCCCTCCGTGAGTGCAACCTAGACTCCTGAACTAGCCCTAGAATAATAACTGTGTCATATACTGTATAAATATAACTAAGAATTAATAAACAATAAATATAAAATGTAAATATATATTTATATTATAAATATTAATAATTAATATTAATATTTGACACAGTTGCTACACATGATTTTTTTTTTTTAATTTTATCCTCACAAATCAGAGCAACTGACCACCCTTGCTGTCTGGCTATGGTTTAAAAATATTTAACTAATAAGATATATATAGGCTACAACAGCCTAATTGTGAATATATAGCCTATTATTGAATCAGATCCTGAATGCTGTAAATCTCCATCTGTATGTTTTTAATCAATAGTTGTGTCAATAGTTGTGTTTTCATAAATATTTTTTTCACATTTTGCCCTTTTGCGAATTTGACTGTTTATGGAAACAGCTTTTCCGACATCCTTAAATGGGTTTAAATGGGTTAAATTCACTTGGACTTTCGCTGCCATGTTGAGAGTGGGGAACACTCAGCGCTGTTCATGCTGATGTCTTGTCAAATCTTTCCTTACTTGTAAAATCTGGATTTATATTTTATTCCTGTTTGCTGTAAAAGGCCTATAGGCCTGAGGGACATTCAGTTTTGGAATGACGTAAAGTAGGCTAGAGATATTTCGGATATCCACGGATTTGGGTCATTCAATTTTAATTATTAGGCTAATTAATAGCAGATAGGGTACGGGTGGATTAAAACCAGCAGACTTCTGTGTTATACTTTCCCAAACTATAGGCTTTATTGTGTGTAGAACCACTATCTACAGGTGGCGGCTGGCTTAACTCGCCAATAATGCGCTGAGAAAAATGTTTGAAGTCCAAAAAAAGTAATTTGTTACAAAAAAATCCAACAAAACAGGTTTCAAAATTCAAATTATATTTTGTTCAAACGAAATCCTCAATATGACACCTTATCTTTGGTTACTTTTCTTCAAAACATTTTTTTTTTTTTTAAAGATGTGAACTCCACAGACAAAAAGCATCGCACGGAGCAAGGTTTTTGAGCGCACTCAGCTTTCAGTTATAACTGACAGGACTGCGAATACATCACAAACACTTAAGATGTCATACTTTAAAACAAACTCTTAACTGGCCGGATTAACAAGACCCTCCCCCGGAGTCGAGGCTTGTGGCGCTGGTCTGACCGGCATGTATATGTTACACCTCTGAATGGGGAAAGACATAACTTGAGTTAAAACAAAAGCAACTGTTCAGCTCTCAAGTCAGTATTTTTAATTACTCAAATAACAATTCAGACAAGACATAACTGGAGTTAAAACAAAAGCAACTGTTCAGCTCTCAAGTCAGTATTTTTAATGACTGAGAGTCAGTCCAATAGCACCTCCTACAGGTTCTATACCAGAAATGATACCACTAACTCAATTCTCCTGTCTGTCAAAATAAGACCACAGAATAGAAAGTAATATGAAAAACACAATAGTTTACATAACCTACAAATTAAGAGCGTGTTACTTTATACTTTATATAGCAGCCACTACATATGCAGTGGAGGTTCCAACGCTGGAACACCGAGCGGCTGACAGCGTGACAGACGCCTGCACACACAAAGCTGGAAAGCGGGAGGACACTCCTAATTTCCCGATCCTTAACTAACCTCCACCCTACCCCCGGAACTTCTCCACTTACGCTGGCTGTCTTCGCCCTCCCTCCCAGCCGTGAAAGCCAAACTGTTCCTCGCTCAGGTCTCCTTTCTCAGTTCGTGCCCTGCAATCAATTCCAGCTGTGTATGATCAGTCCAGGGTCTCTATATATTGGACAGTGAATAGAAATTCCTCCAAAATGGTGCAGGGAATCTATTTTTTGGGTTGACCCAGGAGAGAGAGACTGGGATTTTTTTCCCCTTGATATAAAGCTGTGAGTATCCTATTATTATAACAAATGATGTAGAAGTGTGAAAAATAGTGCCTGAACAAGGAAAGAAAATAAAAAGACAGATAGATAGTAACACAACGCGTTGTTGCTTCAAGAGCTAACACTTTTGACCCCTGTGATCACATGACATGTTTACGCACACACGTCTGATTAGCAGAGTTAGCATAACAAGCTACTTAGCATAGCGATGCTACGTATCACACGTCTCTAACACGAAGCGTTGTTGCTTCAAGAGCTGACACTTTTGATCCCTGCGATCACATGACGTGTCAACGCATGCACGTCTAAAAACCACACGTCTAGGCGTGTGCAGACGTTGCACGCGCATTGCATGTATAACAAGTACACGGTGAATGCACACGTATCAAGTACGCATTGAATGCACTGTGTGTGCGTTCACAGATACATTTCAACACACACACACACAAACACCTTGTTAACCTCCATATATCACCTCAGTCTGACAACATTCCTTGCTTATTACGCCTCCTGTTTACATTTCCTGTCTTTGGCTGCGGGGGATTGTGGGTGTTGTATTGAAATATTGACTTGAAATATTCCCACAGGTCCAGCCTGCACCAGCTTGTTGTCAAAAGTATTAAATGTCACACCCTTCAGCAGCCCACACATGTAAACAAGGACATGCACACTAACACACACAGCATCACGTTGTCAAAGAGAGTCGCTGTTAACTGCACTCAGGCAGGAATAGAACTACATGCAGGTATGCTTAACAGCCAGATAAATGTCTGCACACACACTAACACACACACACACACACACACACACACACACACACACACATAAATGCAGGAAACACACACACAAACGCTCACTGTAATAAACAGCATGGCCCGCTGAAGCCTCTCAGGGATTTTTGCTACATTTCAGAATCACTAAACTGTACCCAGCCTGTGTGTGTGTGTGTGTGTGTGTGTGTGTGTGTGCGCATGCTTGTGAATAAACATGAACCTTGCCACAAGCATTTTTCCAAGAGGCCTTAACTCTTCCCTCCTTGGAGAGAAAGGCCCTTAACCAGGCCTATCTGATAACTGGCTATTGATTTAGTCTCGCACAAACATACACACACACACTTCAGCACTGCCTGGCCCTCCCCTCAACTACACACACACTCTCACATTCTGAGTACTGGCATGTCAACAATCTGCAGCAGCTAGACTGGGCAGCAGGCAGCACATTCCTGGGGAATAAAAGGCAGCTAATTAGGAAGGAAATTATATGGAGAGATTCAGTGATAGAATCCAAATAGAGTTCAGCTGAGTGGCACAGAAAGGAAAACAGAAATAGTGAAAGTATGAGTGCAAGGCACCCCTCACCCCTCCTATCCTTTCTTTCATTTTCTGTCTTCTCTTCTTCCCATGTTCCCTCTCCTCCCGAGCTAATGTAATTTTATACACTTGATAATGCATTAAAAGTCCTGAAAGATGTCTGCTCATTGAGGAGAAATGATATGGAGTGATGCATTGATGGACAGAGTTTTGTTTAGCTGAGAAATCCATTATCTCTCCCTCCTCTCACCTTTGCACTTAACCTTCCACACTTTGTTCCCTCTGTGTTATCCTCCCCCAAATTACAGACCTGGTAGATTTCTTGTTTCTGCGTGCATCCTGGGTGATTGTTTTCAGACAGAGCAAAAACATCCAATCTGAGTGTAAATGGGCTCAAAATGAATTTAAGACCTGTATGTAAAGTTTCTCTGCAGATGATTGTGGCCACATTCACAGTAATGTGTAAAAACACTGTGCTGCATACAAGTGTAAAAGAGCTATGTAAATGGAAATAAAGCAAATCAAACAGGTTGTAGGCTGAAGAAATGGCAGCCCAGATTGCAGTGAGGGTGGAGGAAAGGATAGAAGTGACACAAGGTGTCGTATTGTTAGCTGCTTTTGAAGGAAATGTATGACAGGAAGTGAAGTGTGATGGGATTTTGCATTTTAGCGAGGCAAAGGGAAGAGAAATTGGATTTAACCCTGTATACTGGAGGTGCAAAGGCCAGATTTTATGTAACCTAGCAAAATAATATTTAAACAATGTCCCAGTATAAATCAAATGCTAATCCCTTGAAATAAAAAAAAAAAGAAGTGAGAGCCTACAAAAATCCACAGGGCAACATAAGAATGCATGCACAGATGGATAAAATGTAAAGTGAAAAACTTTTTGCAGTACAGACGCATCCATAGGTCTAACATTTCTTATATGGACCTCTAACCTACATTAGAACAGGTTTCATCTTGGTTAGATAGTGTTAACCCTTAGATGCACAAGTGACTGAACCCTACACTCTTCCATGTGGGTCAAAAATGACCTGTGTTAGAATCAGTGTGTTTGTATGCCACTTTTGTCATTTTGGTTAAAAATAATACAACCTGATCTCACAGAAATACGTGAAATGACCACGACCTCTTAACACTGCATTCCGTGGTGGCAGCATGTAATGGGTTGAAATTACGTGCCGGTACCACGGAAACAATGCCAATGTAAAGTCAATTAGGATCAATTGTCGTGGTGTCCACATGAATTCCCTGATTCAACAACGTCATGTCAACCTCGTTTTCCTCAATGATATCTTTAACATTTCTGTATACACACAAAAACATGAAAGTGTCCTTGATAACTCAACAATATGACAGGTTAATGTCAAGGCCATAAAATAAAATAAATGTATTTTACCAGCTTTTGATAGCGCAGGACTTTAACCTGGCAACCCTACCCCACCAGGGGAGAGCGGACCCCAAGCCAGCGCCACAGAACCAGCGGCCGCCCCCCCGGCGCACATGGTTCCCACTGAGGAAACACTGGAGTTAAGAACTAAACTATGATAAATGACATAAAATATTAAGATGTAGGCCTAACATAAAATAAATTTGTTATTAAATAAATGAAAACATATAGTCCACAGTAGATAAAAGTAGAACATGCTAAAAGTAAATACAATAATAGGCTAAATAGTATCTAAGCAATAATAAAGTGTCTAAACAATAATAGGCTACCATTCCACTCTGTAAATAGATTTTAAAATTTTAATATCATTTTAATATTATTTTTGCTTATTTCATTATTGTCATTAGTGGTTTACTTTTTAGTAGTATTGTATTGTCTGAGGATGACTCATTTTAGTAACTATCGAGAGTAAACTAGAAAAAACAAGCAAAGAAACAAACAAAAATCATTTTATACACTGGGCCTTCAAAGTGCTCTCTGAAATTAAACCTGGCATGGCTTGTGTCACAAAATGAAAAAATCAAAACTTTCTCATAGAGCTAAACCAAATACATCATTGGAAAGGTCTCAACCTGGAGAGTATGTCAGTATGAAGATTCTACATGGCTCCTGCTTTGAGCCATTCACCTTTGAAACTTGACCTCAGTGCATGTTTGCAGGCATATAACTCAGCAACAAAAGGGGATACAGACATGGAACCAACTGTTATAGAGAGCTCTTGACCTCAACTATCATGTGAGTGTAGTCAACAACTGGGGGTGCTGTCAGGTATGGGTAAAATATGGATAACATTAATTTTCACCCATTTAGAAATTAGATATTTTAAATCTGATTACACAAGTGTGTTTACCACCCCCTTAAAGTCCACAGTGTACTCTGAATTCAGTATTTACAACTTCCAAATCTAGGAAAAACACTGAATGCAGCTTGATACATATCAGCAACATGTTTGTAGTTCTTCTGATTTGCAAAGTAAGGTTCTAAATAGGGTTGAAAAAAGATATATCTACTGAATATATCTAATAACTAGTAAAGCCAAACTAGTTATTACACTGCACCTAGATGAAGTATGTTAAGAAAAAGCAAGGATGTTGGATAATTTCAGATATTTTAGCTAATACGCTAGAAACAGTGTTTTTAGGACGGTAGGTGTATGCGGCTTGTAAAATAGAGTTGTAAAATAGGGTCGTAAAAAGATAGATCTACCGAATATATGTAATATCTAGTAAAGCCGAACTAGAAATGACACTGTATCTAGATGAGCTATGTTAAGAAAAAGCAAGGATGTCGACTAATTTCAGATATTTTAGATTACTTTTTGGGACGGCAGTTTTTTGCGGCTTGTTGTAAAATAGTCGTAAAAAGACATTTACTGAATATATCCAATGTCTCGTAAAGCCGAACTAGTAAAGACACTGCACCTAGATGAACTATATTAAGAAAAAGTAAGGATCCCAATTGACTTTACATTGGCATTATTTCTGTGGTACCGGCACGTAATTTCTTGCCATCTTGTCCCCTCACTGTATGCAGTTTGTGACAAACTACTTGAGATTCCTCACGACAGGAATCCTCTGTGTCTGTATGATCCTATTTAGTTGGATTTCCAGGTGGATGACCACCACCTCCACCTGGACAATAGTCTGGGTCCTTATCGTCTGATCTGATTCTGAGCCCAATCTCGTAACTGCCTCTTCATCTAGCATCCTTAGAACCATTTCAGTTGTATACCTCATAGCCATAACATTTTGGATGAGGAAACATAAAAGGAAGAGAATGTGTTCAATGACAAGCAAATCTATTGATCAATATGTAGTTATATAAATAAATGCTCACGCACACACACACACCTGCGCAATACATACAGTAAAGTACATCTATCTATCTATCTATCTATCTATCTAATGTTAGCAGGGTCATCCCTATGTTTCCCGGATTCTATGTTCCCTGCTCAACCAAAAAGGGTTCTACGTTTCCCGCTTGGTTGAGCAGGGAACAAAGAACCTGGGAAACATAGAACCTTTTTTGTGTCAGCAGGGAACATAGAACCTTTTTTGCAGGGTTAAGTGGGGAACATAAAACCCAGGCAACATAGAACCCGGGAAGCATAGATACGCTCCCGAGCACGGATATCGACACATTTTACTCGGGTGATTCTCATGCTCATTTAAAGTGCATTATCTGGACTGGACACTTAATTGGCCTAAAAGGTTCTGCACTAAGCTGGCTTAAATCTTATTTATCTGATCGTTTTCAGTTTGTTCACGTTCATAATGAATCATCCTTACGTACTAAAGTTTATTTTGGAGTTCCGCAAGGTTCTGTGCTCGGACTAATCCTATTTACATATATATATATATATATATATATATATATATATGCTGTGAGGCAAATTGTATTTGTGATATTGGGCTTTATATATAAAATTGATTGATTGATAATTAGAAATCACTTTGTAAATTTCCATTGTTATGCGGATGATACACAGTTGTATTTATCTATGAAGCCAGAAGAAAGTAATCAATTAACTAAACTTCATAATTGTCTTAAGGACATAAAAACCTGGATGAGCACCAACTTCCTGATGTTAAATTCAGACAAAACTGAAGTTATTGTTCTTAGCCCCAAACAACTCAGAGACTCTTTATCTGATGACATAGTTTCTCTGGATGGCATTGCTCTGGCCTCTAGCACTACCGTAAGAAACCTCGGACTAATATTTGATCAAGATCTGTCTTTTAATTCTCATTTAAAATAAACCTCACGGACTGCATTTTTTCATCTGCGTAATATTGCGAAAAATTAGGCCTTTCCTGACCCGAAAAGATGCAGAAAAATTGGTCCACGCTTTTGTTACCTCAAGGCTGGATTACTGTAACTTTCTATTATCAGGTAGCTCTAGTAAGTCCTTAAAAACCCTCCAGCTAATTCAGAATGCAACAGCACGTGTACTAACAGGAACCAAGAAACATGATCATATTTCTCCTGTTTTAGCTTCTCTGCACTGGCTCCCTGTAAAATCCAGAATTGAATTTAAAATCCTTAAGCTCTAAATGGTCAAGCTCCATCATATCTTAGAGAGCTCATAGTGCCATATTATCCCACCAGAACACTGCGCTCTGAGAATGCAGGGTTACTCGTGGTCCCTAAAGTCTCCAAAAGTAGATCAGGAGCCAGAGCCTTCAGTTATCAGGCTCCTCTCCTGTGGAATCATCTTCCTGTTGTGGTCCGGGAGGCAGACACCATCTCCACATTTAAGACTAGACTTAAGACTTTCATCTTTGATAAAGCTTATGCTGTGTTCCAACCAAACGTGAATTTGCAAATTTGCGCGTCAAGATTACATACAAAGTCAATGCGAAGACGTGATTAGACGCGAAATCGCGCCGGGCGGTGCCATGTAGTTGAAAATATTTAGCTTTTGTGGCGAATTCGCGTGACGCTGTTCCGCAAAAGCCAATCAGCGTTGAGATTCTCCCAATGTCACTGGTGTGTGTCAACAACGTCCAGTTGTCAAACTGGGCCCCAGTCAGCCTGAAGTACCGCTGAAAGCGGCTATCATCCAGACGGAGTTCCTGGAAGAGGTGGTGAAACTCGCTGAGCTGGATGCAGGATAGGGTGAACCCAAAAACGACGGCGTTTGGCCCTCCGACGCATTTGGGACTCCCAGAGCAGGTACAAAGCAGCGATGGTGGTTATCTCAGCCATGGTCATCAGTGGCTACCCAGAGCTATATGATACTACGTGTCTACTCTACAGAGACTGCAACAAAAAGGAGCAGGCTTGGGTGAAAGACGCCAAGGAAACTAGTCTACTTGGTAAGTTCTGTAAATATGTGTCTTTAATTAGTTTGCAGAATGGTTGTACTATGAACGTTAGCACTAGCTTAGCACCAGTTAGCACAGCCGGCTTCCCCGCTACTTGCACGAATGAATGGGAGGCAGACTAGACTTAAGACTTTCCTCTTTGATAAAGCTTATAGTTAGGGCTGGCTCAGGCTTGGCTTTACCAGCCCCTAGTTAGGCTGACGTAGGCCTAGTCTGCCGGAAGACCCCCTGTAATACACCGGGCATCTTCTCTCTCTCTCTCTCTCTCTCTCTCTCTCTCTCTCTCTCTCTCTCTCTCGTGTCCTATTACTGCATCTTGCTAACTCGGCCATTCTGGATGTCACTAACTCGGCTTCTTCTCCGGAGCCTTTGTGCTCCACTGTTTCTCAGGTTAACTCGGATTGCAGCGGTGCCTGGATAGTGTGACGTGTGTGGTTGTGCTGCTGCTGTGGTCCTGCCAGATGCCTCCCGCTGCTGCTGCATCATTAGTCATACTTCTACTTTTATTTTTACACATATGATTATTGTCACACATGTATACTATCAGATATTAGTATATTATTACTTTCATTAATGTTGTTGTAAGCTACTGTCTATACCGTCTGTCCTGCATCTCTCTCTGTCTCTCTCTCTCTTTCTGTCTCATTGTGTCATATGGATTACTGTTAATTTATCATGTTGAACTGTTCTGTACGACATCTATTGCATGCCTGTCCATCCTGGAAGAGGGATCCCTCCTCAGTTGCTCTTCCTGAGGTTTCTACCGTTTTTTTTCCCTGATAAAGGGTTTTTTTGGGGGAGTTTTTTCTTATCCGCTGTGAGGGTCCAAAGGACAGAGGGATGTCGTATGCTGTAAAGCACTGTGAGGCAAATTGTGATTTGTGATATTGGGCTTTATAAATAAAAGTGATTGACTGATTGATTGATTGATTGTTTCATACAAGTATCTGTCTTATTTCTAGTAAACACTTAACCATGCAAAGTGAAAGCCATACATCAACAACATCGAGAAACACCACTGACCTCTCTGGGCCCAAGCATATCTGAGATGGACTGTCACAAAGTGGAAAAGTGTGCCGTGGGCTGCGCAAAGGTCAAAGCCAGCATCTGTGATGGTATGGGGGTGTGTTAGTGCCCATGTCATCGTGGCTAACTTCCACATCTGTGAAGGCACCATGACTGCTGAAAGGTACACACAGGTTTTGAAGTAACATATGCTGCCATCTAGACAGATGAAGTGCAAAGTACAACACCAGAAACCCCGAATTGTTGAGCAGTTGAAGTCGTCAGGGAAGAATTTCACTTTCAAAACTTCAACAATTAGTCTCCTCAGTTCCCAAACACTTACTGAGTGTTGTTAAAAAAAAGGTGATGTTACACACTTGTAAACATGCTACTGTCCTGACATTAGAATGTGTTGCAGGCATCAAATTAAGAATGAGTGTATATTTATTAAAAAACAATAAATTTTATTGGTTTGAAGATAAAATATCTTGTCTCCATAGTGTATCCGATTGAATATAGGTCAAACAGGATTTGCAAATCACTGAATTCTGTTTTTATTTATGTTATATACATAGTCCCAACTTTTTTTTGAAGTGTTTTTGTATGAACATATATATATATATACACACACATATGTATATATGTATGTGTGTGTGAGTGTGTAGACATGACTTGGAACAACAAATTAAGCAAGGGCAGAAGTATTCACATAACAGTATACAGTAAGGAAGAAAGAATCAATGTAAAGCAAGAAAACGGCTACATAACTAAACAAATCAATCAGTGAGAGGAAGACTTGCAAGTGGGGAAAAAGAGCGAGTGAGTGTTGACATTGTGCTGAGACATGCAGAGAAGCAGCAGTCAATTCAAAGAGCAAACAATCGACACTGAGCCCCGCGCTACTATCCATTCATCCATTTACTCACTTCTTGTCTCCACAGCTTCCAACAATAAAATAACTATTGACTCTGGACTTATTAACTGATGGTGTTTTATATACAGGAGGTGCATGTTTAGCAATTTATTTTGCATTTTGTTGTTGTTTTGGGCTTTTATTGTTTTATGGTGACGTTATGGTTATTGTGATTTAGAGATTTAAAATGTGTTTTTAATGTAAACCTTGTCTGCAAACTCCATTTGAAATCCTTTTGGGACTATAAAGGTCAAACCAGAGGAGGATTAAAACCCCTGCTCTACTCCTCTCTCTTCTGACTTTGTCTGCTGCCTGCCTCTCTCCTTTCCTTTCCTCCATCGATTCTGCTTCTTTTCATCTCAAACTTGTATCAGTCTTATATCTGCAAATAGAACATGTCAGTCACAGAAATAATTCTATTAAAGCTGGACATTATGAAAGTGAAAATCGTAATTTCCCTGTGTGGCCTCAGGAGAGTTACTGTTTCTTACTTTCATCATATCTTCCTCCTACTTTATTGTTTCCTTAGTTTCGTCTTTACTCCCTTAGTTTCCTCTCTCCCTTCTGTCTTCAGTTTTTGTGGTTCTCCTTTTTGTTTTACAGAAACATATATTAAATAATTGTATTTAGTTATACATTTATCATTTCTCCTCATTTTTCCATTCTGGCACTTCTTATTTTGCTTCCTTTGTGTTTCCTTCTTGTCCTCCATTGCTGCTATTTTGTCTTATTATTCTCAACTCAACTCAACTCAACTCAAACTTTATTTACAAAGCACATTTAAAACAACCAAGGTTGATCAAAGTGCTGAACAGGTCAATAGAAGTAAACAAGCAAATACAATGAGGTACACACCACAGTAATAACCATAAGATACATAAAACAGAATACATTAAAAATAAAATACAAGAGTTATAAAATAAGATAAAAAAAAAAGATAAAATGTTTGGGTGTCCAACTCAGCCTGAGTTAAAAGCCTGAGAGAAGAAGTGGGTTTTAAGAAAACACTTAAAAACCTCAATATGTTTTAATTCAAGTAGGATATGCGACCGAGTTGAAAAAAAAATATTTTTTTTCAACACAGTCACGGAAGTCATTTAAAATGCAGCAAAGCATAATGTCCTACTTGAATTAAAACATACTGATGTAACACTCTAATTAGGTTTTTAAAAAGTGCAAGTACACAAAAAACTACTCAATGCAGTGATGTGAGTAAATGTCAGTCCTTGCTTTTCACCTCTGTAATGATCCAGTGGCTTTAAGTGCTTGGTTTTTATTTACATATTATTTAGCGTATTTTGAGAGCATTTTCCGAGTTAGATCGTCACTTTTTAAACATGACAGGCTTTGTCATAATGTGCAGTGTTGTGCAGACTGTAATGTGGCAGTGAATATGTTTGTAGACTCGTGGAAAAAGAACAAGAAACATTGCTAAATATGTTTGGGTATTTTCAAGGCAAGCCGAGGGTAACCAGTTGTCTCAGGTCAGCCCAAATCAAAATGTTACCTGGATGCTGATGTAATTTTCTAATACCTGAGGAAAGCCATGCGCTGGGTGAGTCACAGTGGCTCACACAGGTAGACATGCGGTTTGTGTTATATTGTCTTTTGTTGACGTGAAATCGAGTCCAGCTTGACGCAAATTTGTGTGTATCATATTTTCTTTACTTTCTTTTTTTTAATGTTGCTGGTACATAGTGCTCACTTACATAAGTATATTCACTGTGGTAGATGTGGGCTGCGACTTTAAAATCGCCATTAATATGTTGTGTATGTTTGTGAATTTGTGACGAATCTGCTGACAGAGGCGCAGCACATCTGCGGCTGTTTGGTAAGGAAACCAGTTATATTGGAAACCAGTAGAGACACAACACCGGTGGTCCGAGGGGAACTGAGGAATAAACAGTCAGGAGGAAGGAGTTCAGAGAACGGTGTACACTCACCAGCCTGAAGCCAAGTCTCTGTCAGGAGCAGAAAATCCAGATCATGAGATGTGAAAAAGTCTTTAAACAAGAAAATCTTGTTTGCTAGTGATCTAGCATTAATCAGGGCAATACGGAGAGTGAGCTCCTCAGTGGCTGAAGTTGAGACACGAGCCAGCGGGCGAAGAATCCCATGGTCCACACCACCTCTGCGGGCTCACAACCGGCGGGGCAGAGCAATGGTCTCTATAGGGAAAATGTCTGGTGGAAGTGGCAGTGATAGCTGGGGCCTGTGGGGGGTGGTGGCGGGGGAAATAGTGCTGTGAGCAATTGGTGTCGTAGAGGAAGTAGATTCCGGTGAGGGGGTGTGGCAGGTAAACAGTCAGCCGCGTGGAGCATACTGGACAGCGTGGCGAATGTTTGCTGTTGGCATCTGGCTGCCCAGCCTGTTTGGGTGAACACTGTCGGCCTTGTAAAAGGAGGGAAGGTTCCAGAACAGGTTAAAATTGTCGATAAAACCAAAGTTAAAAGCTCTGCAGGTGGACTGTAACCAGATGTTGAGGTAGAGGATTCTTGTAAAACGCCCTGCTCCAAGGGTGTGTACTGGGAGAGGACCGCTGATAAATACAAACTTTCCGGTGTCATTGAAAAATCTAAAAAGGGCATTAAAATCCTTTTTAGTCAGCTCAGACTGCTGTCGAGATGCATCCCACATGGATGAAGACCCGGTTTATGGAGGATGGGAGCGAGCAGCAGTCCGGGGAGTTTTTCCAGGAGGACTGGGACTGTGGCTCCAGGAAAGCAGTGTGTGGCTACATTAAAAAATTGGATATTCCTCGTTATTGAATCTCCCACTATTAAAGTGGTTGGGGGGAAGAGGGGACAAGGGGACGAAAACTGTGGGTCTCATGGTTGGATGATGCACGGTCCACACTGTGCGCCTGGGCAGGCTGGTGCGGCGGTGGGGAGGATGCGCTAGCGGACCTGGGAGACCCGGGAGAGGGATTCCCCTCCGCCTCCGGCTTCTTGTCCTTTGGCTCTGGACGAGGAGGATCACACAGCATCCCTCAGGATCACGCCGGGCAGAGGAGGACACAGACCGGGATACAGGTCGTTGAAGCTCCGTGGTGGAGGATCCAGTCGCCCGAGCACTGTCGGCCAGCAGTGGAGGGAAATCTGCAGTGTCGGCAGTCATTGGTTTGGGGTCCAGATCCTGACGAGGAGGAGCTGCTGCTGCTGGGGGGACATCAGTTGGGTGGGCCAGATTGTTATCAGCAGACAAGGCCGCGTAGCGCTTGGAGAGACTCAGGCGAGGAGTGCCTTTCGAGTCCCTCTTCCGACCACCGATCACAACTTCTGTCCAGGGCGACTCATGGTTAAGTGTGGAAGAAGAGGAGGGCTGTGGACAGATGGAGGGGTCCCACGCAACTGTGTCCTGGAAGGCTACGCTGAGTGAGGCCAACTTCATGGATTGGCTAGCCGCCATGTCCATGTAGCTGGACAGCAGCGAGTCCTTCTTCCTCAGCTCGTGAGAAAGTCATCAGATATCATCCTTAAGGTCAGCAATCTTTTTATTGGCTTTTTTTTTTTAGCAGAATCTTGTCTTCACCGACCACAGCAGGCATTGTTGTTTTGGTTAGCTTAACTTAGCTTAGCTTAGCTTAGCGTCGGTTAGCTTAGCTACCAGGCCACCTATCTGACACCTATTAAACAAATAAAACTTGACTCAATTACAGTCCTCACACTTGTTTGTTATACGGAGTCTGAAATCTAGAAATGTGGTCCTTGTAAGTCCAAACTAGGGTCCTAGAACTGCAGCCTCCTGAACTGACACATCACACAGACCAACTACCTATCCAGCTCAACCCCAGAGTGTACATTCTATTCATGTACACTGTTCCTTCCCTTTCCCTTTCACTCCTTGCATTTTTTCTTCATCCCTCTTTCCCTCACACCCGTTGCTGAAATGGAAATGTTGCACAGACACTGGCTCCACAGAGGATATATGTGATTCTCCTGTTTCATATTTAAGCCTTGTTGTTTATGAAATAGCAATGATGTTAAGGTGATGAAGGAGACTCCGCTGACACCGTCTTGCTTGTATACAGAAAAGGTTTATTACAAGAAGTACAGAATCAAATCAAGCACCTAGGATTGCCTGAGTGAGTTTGAAGCCAATATGAACTGCTCTGAATAACAGCCCCAATTACCCTGCTTATATAGGTTGGTTGTTTTTTGAAATGTGAGACAAAGATACACAGATGACAGAGAGACACCCTAGTTGAACTTCACCAATTCTTGACCTGGGCCATAAATACCTTCTTGACCCTGACCATATATTCCTTCTTGACCCTGGGCCCCTAACTAGTCATGTGACCCAGGGCGTCACAGTAGTGCTTTAGACACCACATATTTCCCCCTTTCGAGACTACACAGTCAAATTCCTCCTTTTTTGTAAATTGGTCTGGAGTACTATATGTGGTCGCCTAAGGCAGAGGGGCCATGAGAGAATTTTTCCTGTCTAGATTGTTTGATGGGCATTTCAGGGAAGATAGCTGCCTGACAGGTTTTCGCTCTCGCACTCCATAAAGTTGCTATATTGCTAAGGTTATGCTGTAGGAAGCACTGTAGAAGGAACGGTTGTTTTTGTCACAACTGCAAAAATGTGTGTATTACTCTTATTTTCGACAACAGAAGATGCCTTCCAGCAACATGTGTTAAGAACCTTATACCAAACAGCAGTGTGGCATCACAGCTACCTGGCCAAGCCTCATGTCTGGAACCCAGTTGGTAGAGGATGGAGGCTCAGAGAAGATGGGTCAGTTGAACCTATCATGTTCCAGAAGGCACCAGCACCTAAAGAGTTAGAGACATCACCCACCTGTATTGTAAAGATGGAAAGTGCAATGACACAAGCAAATGCCAGTGTCTTTCAGTGGGCTTGACATGCACTGAGTTTTGTTCTTGCTCATTCCCAGACTGCCCAAATATGATCCACTTTGTCACTGAAGATAATGTGGATGAGTGACAGTGATGACTACACAGCCCATGAAAAACACCAGCCAAAGAGCTAGAGTTTAGTGTGAGGAGAGGGGTCATTCAGTGTTTTGTTTATAGTTTTATTAAAATGATCATCAAGGCCAAACTACAATCCTGTCTCCTTGTCGCCTTCTTGTCTCCCTTTAATTTCAATCTTTGTTTCCATAGGAACTATATAATAAAAGGTGTCATATGAACCTACCATTTATGAAATGCATCATACATATAGGCAGCACTAACCTTAAGTGACTTACTTAGTTTGCAGTAACACTGAATTGGTCAACATTTTTCTCACCATTGATAATGGGCTTTGGAGACTTGATTATGTCAATGTTTCACTTTCCTTCATTTGGAACACTTCATACATTTAGTGATATAACACACTGACTATGCATGTTATATTCACATATTTGGTACCACTGGATTCAGCACAACCCCACCTTTCCAACAAGCCATCATATGTGTTTCTGTGACAATCCCTGGCCAAGCAACTACAAAGTAAATGAGAACATTCTGCATAGATATTCTTTTTTTTCATGTCCGCTTATTTTAGGCAAATGTTCATGGGTCTCTATATGTTACACACATCAAGATAGTCACATCCAGGTTTTTCTAGTAGGTGAAGCAACTTCCTGACCACAATTATGTGAAGTTTCAAAGCTGTCAGAGCTTGAGTTCTTAATCTACATGAGTTTATATGTCTTAACTCCTATACGGCCAGGATATATTTTGGTTCTTTTTTAGGTTTGGGGTGTATAACAATATGTATCAATTTAACAATGTTTGCAGTGAAATATTTAAACCTAAGAATCCATTTCATATATGGGAGATCTTAGAGATGAAGAAAAACATTGTTAGGTTTTGTTCTACCTCCGGTAGGGGTATCTCAAAAACTAAAGCCCTTTTTGACAGTTTGTCACTAGCCTACAATATCCCTAAGCAGCTGAAAAAAAAGAAAACATCTGAGGTCCCAGTGTATTTACCCCATAGCAGAAACCATCATTCTTTAAGCAAAGAGAAGACATAAAAATGTATCACACTGCGCGTCAACTCTTAATGGAGTGTCGATGGTGTTTTAAATCTGGACATTTTTATTACAGTGTCCTTGTTCACAGCCCTCCAGTCCATGTTATTGTCCATATATGATTGTCTGAATTCCTTCAGAACGTCGGGGTACCTGAACAACCAACCACCCTCACAGTGGTCTTCCCCCAGTATCGTCCTAGGAGGAAAGAAAAGAAAACACCAACCAGTATCTTTGCAAAGACAGCCGATGCAAATTAATTGAAACAGCAAATGCAGAAACGTAAAATGCAGAGTAACACCTTATAAGTAGATGTGAAATTCACAATATCATACTTTAACCTTATTCCTAATAATAATTATATTATTATTATTATTATTATTATATTATTAGATTATATGTCACATTTTCCATTTGCCCCCTTTAATCATACCACTCTATAGCATGAAACTACCAAATAACACAATAATAAATGTTAGGATTATAATATTATTAGACAGTTAAAATGTATATTTCTCCACCATTTCACCCTCTATCACTTCTTCCTCGTCGACGTCTGTGTCAGTCCTCTGTAATAATGGCATCTGTCTTCCCGTAACCAACTCATGAGGTGTCATATGCAAATCACGCAGCTCACTTGAGCGACACACCATTAGCGCCGGCGGAAGTGCCCCTATCCAATTTAACCCTGTGTGTTGGCAGATTTTGACAATGCGATTTTTCAAAACGCCATTCATTTTTTCACAAATCCGTTGGCTAGGGTTGCCACCTTGGATTTGTGAAAAAAAGGGACACTCGACCAAATGTTTGAGGCGGAGGGCTCGGCCATTATTACCAGTTCAGACTGACCAATGAACATGAATTTCGGACATAGGAGACCAGATTTGCCATCATTCCATGTCCTTCTATGTGCCTGTATTTTATATTAACTTTTATATCAATGAAAAAAACAAATCTGTGTGACTAAATTCTTACATTTGTACATGTATCTCAGCATAGCAAGTTGGAAATTGACATATTCTGCCATATATGAAGAGGGGAGACTCTCTGGAATCTGGCAATATAAGAACCATGATGGTGGGACATTCTGTCACTTCACAGCTGTCCAAAACATGTGGTTTGTGCCAGGCGGACCTGATTGCCAGTATTTTTTTCATTATTGCAAGAAATTCCATTGACTCATTCACAAGTCAAAAATGTGTTTTATCTGAAAGAAACATGCAAAATTTACATCTAAGATAAGAAAAAAATAGTAAACCAAGTGCAATGATGTCCTCCAAGATAATATTATAATATCTGGGGGGGGGGGGGGGGGGGTTATTTTATTTTGCAGACAATTGATCTGTATTTCTAGCATGATGGGATGACAGCACAATGTTGTGTGGTATCATTGGAAAGCTCTGCTCCTGTGCTGTCATGTGATATGCATGGCATTTCTGTGCGACCCTGCATTTGCAAGTAATTCATCCAAGAGTAATGTGTGTGCAAAGCTGTATGAAAGCTCTGTTATACATCATTTTAGTGTAACTTTATCATTTTTTTTTGCTGTGAAAACATTCGGAAAGCTACAATTCCTCTGTTTCAAATGATATGCGTGGTTTCTCGCTATGACGCACGGTCACAGAGAAAAACCATAGAGAAGAACAGGTGTGAATTTGGACGCACTATGCGTCGTTCTGGATGGACTCCCTGGCCTGCTGTTGCTTCATTTTCCCCCAAAAACGGGACAAATTGTGTCCCGGGAGACATTTTTTTGAAAAAAGAGAACAATTCTGGGAAAAACGGGTGGCAACTCTATTTGGCATTCATGATCATACACACGTGTTTACGATCAAATCTGAGTTTCCCGCAGCGTTCCTGAATCCGGAGTAGGTTTTTAGTAGAGTAGGCTTTTATGTGCAAATCTACACACAGATTTACTCACTTTTCATGAATGAGACCCATTGTTTTTAAGACAGATAACACACCTGCCTATGACATAATCAATCGGTTCAAGCAAATATGGTACCAAAAAACCATACTCCTTCGTAATCTTTCTCCTAACTTCCTCCCTTGCAACATGAGCTAACCCATGTGCTTCCTGAATCATTAGACCTAACAGGTCTGGAGGTGCTACTATCAGCCCCTCATGAGGCCAGTAGCATCTTTGATGGCACTTAGGTCTAGCCACAACTGTTTATCCATTTCAGTTGCAGCTTCCTGCATTAAAATCACATCCCTTAATGTAATTTTGTCTTCCAAGTTCACTTCATGAGTGACCAGAATTCATTGTAGCACACCTCACTAGGGTGACATCTTCCTGCTCTAAGAGCCTATGATAGTCTCTCAGCCTAGGCATAGTCAATGTGTATTTACCATAATTCAAGAGATTTCTGAGACTATGATGGGTAAGAATTGTCACCGGATAACCCATCGTGACATTCATTACATGACATACATTAAAGAAACTCCCACCATTGTTTTATAGCACAGTGGTAGCCCCAGCTCTACTTCTGAATAGGCAGTGGAGAAATAAGAAATAGGTTGATGATGTGTCCCCGTACCTGTTGGCTGACAAAGAACTGCACATGCATACAGTGGGTGCAAGTCTAATTTGGCCGCATTCCCGCGTGAATCACACGTGAGAATCTGATGCCTGCAGTTGAGGGGGAAAGGGGGGTTAATTACTATATCCAGGAGAAGCTGCAGTGTGCGCAAAAATCCACTAGGTGGCACATGTGAGCAGGTAATATCATTCCCCTTCTAAAACTGCCACCCCCTTCCCATCGCTTGTGTCATTTTTTCAATGAATGTGGTAATACTGCTATTTCAACATTCAGGAGGTTTCACGCATATTGAGTGAACAGCTGCAGCTGAGCTGTGCTGTACTTCCGTCACCAGATTCATCACTAATTTTTAAACATACACAAATATTCAAGTTGCAGTTCACATATACTGCAGCGAATGCTTCTGTAGGATACTGTAAGTCACATAACCAGCCACATAAAGAAAGAAAATGATGTATTGTTAATGTAACATTAACAATTCCGCGAAGGGTTGGACTCGATTTCAATTTCGATTTTAATAAGAAGACTTTCTTTTCAAGCCCCAAAGGCCAAGATCTAATTCTAAGCGGTCTGCTGTTGACTTATCTGTTTAAATTTAACACTGGATCACAGCTTAAAATGTAGTTTATATTTATAAAACAACTCTGCCATGGCCTGTTTTAACGATGGACCGTTAATATCTGTCATAAAAAATGTTGAAAATTGCAATAACCTAAATCAAAATTTTAAACAATAGTATACTGTAAATCGGAATCGTTGTTGCTGCTCTGAGATACCAGATTTACAGTGACGGGAAATAGTTAGATTACTAAAATGTAAAATATTAGATATATATTACATTACTGTACAATCATCTCATAATCATTTTATTCGCCAAATGCATCAGATAGATACGCAGGAATTTGACTTGGCAATCAGCGCTAAAAAACTATGACAAACAGAAAGCAGACAACAATAATGCCCATTAGCTGCAACAAGATATGCTTCCATAAAAAACTCTAAGTAAATGACCACAGCAAAGATAAAGTGCACGTGTGTAAAAATAGGTTAAAACTGTTGATAAAATCATAAATATAAATAGTTCAATGAGTCAATGTTTATCAGGATGATGCAGCTTCATTCCGAACAATTTCACTGTATGAAACTGGACGATTGGCGTGTCTGGAGATAAAAAAAAATAAAAAATTCAATGAACTGCTGGTGTTGTGCGTCGTGTAAATGCGCATGAGGACACACATTCTCCCCTACTGTACAATATGGAGGAGACTGGACCTCATTAAGTGCTTCTAAAATGTAAGTATGCATGTTCGGATAAAGGCTTTTCAATACAAGAAACAGACAATTCACACAGTTTTATCAAACATTTTATTTATTTTTCATCTTTTTTGGGCGGGTGGTGGTGGTGATGGTGGTGATGTGCCAGAAGGAGCTGAGGACATTCATCCGGCTCTCTCAATGCTTGCTGACCGGAAAATACGGGTTTTCTTTGTATTAGTGATTATATTCAAAACCATTAAACGGAGATGAATAAATAGCCTAATCAAATACAGTGCTGGTGTTAAGTGTTAAGCCTAATTATTTTGGTATTTTTTTAATTTAAAGTTTTGATCATTACATTTCCTCCCGTCAGCTGTGTTGAATCTATGTTAACATGCTGTGTATTATAAGTACAAATATATGTTCCTACTTCACCTCAAGATTTAATAAGAAAACATTGTAACCCTCCAATGTTGAACCTGAAGTTGGCGCCAATGACTATTAGGCCTATATTATAATAGCCTATTATTTTTCTGGTATTAACACATGCCACTGTTAATTTTCTTAGTTGTGAGATCACAGAAATCCAGATGAACACAGAACATGAATTAACAGTATCATGGCTAAGATCCTAAGCTTTGTCGCAACCCTCCCCCACCCCATTCACCCCTGGCCATCAAATGAATGAGATTAGGCTGCCTGTTACCTTTAGAATGGTTGTTTGTGTTCCCCTACTTAACCTGTATTGAAGTGGTAATGATTCAGTTAGAGGTGAGAACAGTGAAAGTGTTTAATAAAATATCTAAGATTTCTATGACGTTTTCACAGCAGTATTAAAACACCATTACTGCAAGTGAAACATGCGACTCTTCATAAAGTTTATATATGTAATGTTATTGGTTTTTTGTGTGTGTGAATCTCTTTTTATCTGCTTTAACACTACCCGATGCTGCAGAAGAATAAGTGAAAGTTAAAAACTATAATACTGCGTATAAAGAAACACTCAGTATTTTTTCAATTTCACAATTGGTGTTGCTCGCAGGGCGCGGCGGACCTGCGCTGCGCCTCCGTTTTTGACGATGTTAACAAATAGCCTAAATTAGATAAATTAACATGTCCAAGGTTAACTTTGACTCCACGGAGAGTAAACAATGGATGAGTGGATTGAGCAGTGCCTTTCTCCTGAAAAAAAAGGTGAGGAAAAGACGACATGCAGAGCCACTGGCTAAACATTGACTCATTGAACTATTTATATTTATGATTTTATCAATAGTTTTTACTAGGGGTGTCAAATTATTGCGTTAATTGGGAATAATTAATTACAGCCATATTTAACGTGCTATGTTTTTTGACCGCGTTAATCTCATTTTTAATCTCTAACTTTACTGTTTCTGTATGCCATAGAGTAGCCTTTCATAAAATCCGTCTGTAGGTGTACGATTGAGCTGTGAGAGTTGAGGTGTGGGAAAGCTGCAGCGCTACAGAGCAGAGCCCAGTATCAGCATTGATGACTGTTCCCTGCAGCGGCGGTCTGCCGAAAAATTCGGGACAGTCCCGAAATCTGAGCAGTTGTCTTGAATCCTGAATCCTGCCCTGATTGTCCCAAAAATTACACTAGAGCAGAGTCTGGAGTAGTTATTGCCCGGTAAAACATTAAAAATTGATCATGGTGGTTGAGTTGTCATGCAGCTCCCACTGGCTGCACATTGGCTGCAGCAGTTCCTTCATGAATTATAGGTGTTGTAGTTTGAAGAAGAGAAGACAGCACAAGTTGCAGCCGCAAGGACAGGGAAGCGCAGGCAGCCACGAGGAGTGATTTGCACGTTGCAGTGCAGCCTCTTGTTCTAACTGTTCAAAACTGTTCAACAAACTGATACAGCTGTAACAAATGTACCAGGTGTCTTTTATTTTGTTAGCTTTTATTTTTTATTAAGTTTAAAGCACTTACACTGATCACTTCCCTGAAATAAAATGAGAAATTGGAAAAGAGGAAAATAATTTAGAAAACTGTTAAAATAAAATTAGGGAGCTGATCACAGCTGTATTGTTTCTGTGTGTTTTTACATCTATTGTTGCATTAGTCTGCAGCTCTGCTTTCAATGAAGCTGACATGTCATGACAGTCAAGCACCCCCCTGGTGGTCGAGACTGAAGGTTGCAGCACTCTTTATTGGGACTAATCTTAAAAACAACAGAATGTAATGGCTAGGTGTACTGCATCTGTGTTCAAGTGTGTTATTGTTGAAAACAATAATTATGACTTTATAAAACCACTTTTTCTAATATATAGCAATGAATGAATTTAAATGAAAATACCTCAAGTTGAGGGCTTTTCTCAGCAATTTTGAGATGAGATTAAAAAGAGATTAATTAGATCAATTAATTACAGGTCATAATTAATTAATCTCTCCATTTTTTTAATCTCTTGACAGCACTAGCTTTTACTTATTTTTACATACATGCACTTTGTCTTTGCTGTGGTCATTTACTTAGAGTTTTTTATGGAAGCATATCTTGTTGCAGCTAATGGGCATTATTGTTGTCTGTTTTCTGTTTGTTATAGTTTTTTAGCGCTGATTGCCATGTCAATTTCCTGTGGAGCCTATATGTCTATTACATGACTGTAATCACTTTATTCACCAAATGCATCATATATCTAAATGTTGTAGCCTATTTTACATTTTAGATAAGTAATCTAAGTATTTACAGTCACTGTAAATCTTCTATTCTCTTGACTGTTTGTCTGCAAGCGCACTGCAGTTTGCAGCTCCAGAGATGCCACCGATGATAATAGATCTTCTTAACTGCTTTTGGGAGACATGGCCATATGACAGATGACGGCGAGGAAAGAGACCGGTTTAAGTTTTAACAGCTAAGATGTGATTGGTTGCTGCACGATGTGTGGCGTACAAATGATTGGTTAGACGCGGGGCACACCACAGATTAACGAAAATGAATGAATGCGTGTGAGACACACACGTTGCATGCGCGCCACCTCCTCCCTCATCTGTAGTAACTTACATGATTAAAAAATGGAGCAACAGTCGCAGCTGAAGAGGAAAGGTGCGTAGACAGGGAGAGGCTTAAAAAGCGTAAAGCACTACAGCGAAGTGCTGTAAAATAACTGACATGTTTTATTTTGTAGTAGGCTACTCTGTCCTCATCTCACACATTGTAAGTCATAGATTCAGTAAGATTCATCCTCAACTTATACCTTCAAAACAAATAAACATTTTTCTGTGTCTCTGTGCATGCACTTTCATGTTTCTGTGATCAAACAGACAAACCAAATCCACCCCACACAAGTGTTATTTAAATTAAATAATTACCCTGACAATTATAGCCACAAAATGAAGTTTAGGCCACTTTTATCTTTCCCTGAATAAAATTACACAACGTAGTCATGAGTCAGTGAGCCCCCAGCGCCCTTGCCCTGTTGGGCAGGCATCTCAGAGTAGCCACCTCCGACAGCGATTCTGATTTACAGTATACTATTGTTTAAAATTTTGATTTAGGTTATTGCAATTTTCAACATTTTTTATGACGGATATTAGCGGTCCATCATTAAAACAGGCCATGGCAGAGTTCATTTATAAATGTAAACTACATTTTAAGCTGTGATCCAGTGTTAAATTTAAACAGATAAGTCAACAGCAGACCGCTTAGAATTAGATCTTGGCCTTTAAGGCTTGAAAACAAAGTCTTCTTATTAAAATCAAAATTGAAATCGAGTCCAACCCTACGCGGAATTGTTAATGTTACATTTTCTTCATTTTCTTTCTTCATGTGGCTGGTTATGTGACTTACAGTATCCTACAGAAGCATTCGCTGCAGTAGGCTACATGTGAACTGCTACTTGAATATTTGTGTATGTTTATGAATTAGTGATGAATCTGGTGACGGAAGCACCACATTCATTAATAAAATGACACAAGCGATGGGAAGGGGGACAATTTTTATTAGGATGCCCCCCTCAACTCGAGCACTGGCGACAAATTTGAGTTGAATGATATATTTAATTTATTCTCTAACAGGATGTAAACATTTCTGTGACTTCCTGTATACTCTGCTTTGAAGACTGCTGAAAACTGTTAGATTCATGGACTGTGCCACTCTTCATTGCAACTGACATTGTGGTTGAAGTTGGAATTGTCTCTAAACCATTTTAGCAGTATTCAAGCTCTCTGCTGCCACCTGGCGGCTACAGTTGCCAAGTGAACCCCCCTCAACTCCTCACGTATCATGCTTCACGCTTTGTGTGAGAAAAGTGGCTAAGTTAGTCTGTTACCCACTGTATTTACCCCAGTGGAAGTGGACACATACAACAAGAAATTTTTGGAGTAATCTGGAAGTGCTAGCGCTGGAGCCTCTTGTAACCTCTGTTTGACTGTCTCAAATGCCAAAAGGCCATCCTGACTCCAGGAGAGATTACAATAAAGTTGAGCATTCCCAGTATCTTTAATCATAGCCCTAAAAGGCCCTGTTAAACTGGCATAATCATCTACCCATGTTGAGGAATAACCAGTAATACCAAGAAATGTCATCATCTCTCTGACTGTCCTGGGCCTTGGAGCCTTACAAATAGCTGCTAAATAACTGTCAGAAATGCTTCTGTGTCCCTGCATTATTGTCTGACCCAAATAAACTACCTTCTTCTGACAGTACTCCAACTTCTTCTGAGAGGCTTTGTGCCCCTTCTCTGCCAGCATCAGTAGCAATCTAATTGAGTCCTTATGACATGTTTCCTCATCTGGTGAACAAATGATAATGTCATCCACATATTGAACAACAGTGCTTTTTAGTATCTGATCTATCCCTACCAAATCATCCCTCAATACTTTATTGAAAATGTGAGGACTATGTTTGAACCCTTGCAGTAATCTCTTATACTCATAGCACTATCCATTGTATGTGAACCCACATAAACCCTGACTTTCTATACTAAGTGGAACACTGAAAAATGCACCACATAAATCTAACACTGTGAAATGTGTCGCATCTGGAGGAATTTGGGCTAACAAAGTATACGGATCTGGCACTTCTGCTGGGAAATCAGCTACCACTTTCACTCTCAAATCATGTATCAGGCGATAAGAATCATCTGGCTTCTTCACAGGCAACAAAGACATGTTACTCTGAGGATTCTGTGTTATCTTTAAAACATCTGCTTTCAAAAGTCCTTCAATTTGTGGTTCAATCCCTCGGATTGCCTCTTCTTTTAATGGATATTGGTTCTTCCAAGGAGGTTTGGTTCCCGGTCGAAGTTCAACTTTCACTGGTTGGGCTGACTTCACAAGTCCAATATAGGTACTGTGCCGAGACCACAAACGTTCTGGAACTTGTTGTAGCATCTCCTCTCTCATAGAGTCTGAGTCCATCTCAGCACTGCAAATTGACTCGTGTCATCCACACAGTTTGTAACTGTCCCTGTCCTTGAGCAGAGATCATAATTTTAATAAATCGCTGATCCTCACTCCACCAAATGGCAAGGTTCCCTTTCACCGGTACAAAAACAGCTTCCTCTGCTTCTGCCATCATTTCTCCTATATGCTTCTGTTCATATTCCTCAGACACTAACAATGTCACATGTGGCACACTCTTCTCAATGTCAAACTCTTTATCCAAATAATCATTTCTGTTTATCTTCATAGCTGCTCCTTGTGGTCCCAAAATTGTACAGCATGAACTGAGTTGAACTTGCTTTGGTTGACAACTCAACCACTGCTCTGAGTTTGATTGAGCAGCATTCTTGAAATACTTGAGCGTACAGTGAAATGGATACTCCGGAAGCTTCACATCGGGTATGTTTGCTACAGGGAACTTCTCCCACAATTTAGCTGGCTCCAAAAAAATCTGCACAAAGATTCCAATCCAGAATACTGAAGAAGCTTCCATCTCCATTGTCATCAATAATTGGTGAACAATATCATTTGGCACTTCCACTAGACAGCCATCCGGTGTACATTTTATTAAACAGTTTAGTCTACCCAAAGCATCTCTTTCCAAAAGTGCAATAGGTGTATGTTCTGATAACAGTATGGGTATTGTAGTTTTCAGGTTTTTATAGCAGAGCTCAATTGGTTCCGTTAGAGGAATCAACTGTGTCACTCCCACAAACCTGATTGTCTGAATCACTTGACCAGACATGGGGAGATGTATAGTATCTTCAGGCCGAATGCAGGGTAAAAGCAGCTCCGCTATCCGCCATCACTTCCAATGGTTGATTATTTACTTTCACTATTGTAGGATCTCTCTCCGGCCCTGACACTACCAGCTGACATCCCCCTTTCGGGTCCTCTGGGCACCTCTAGAATCCTGGCTCCGGGCCCCTGTAAGAGTTCACCGGTCCCCGGGATGGCCTTGGTTGACCCCTAAATCCTCCTCTGAAGTTTCCTCTGGAGATTCCTCCTAGGCTGTTGCATTCACGGGCAAAGTGGCCAAACTGTCCACAATTATAACATACTTCTGAAAACTGTTGGAAATTCGGATTAAAATTTCCTCCTCTTCCTCTTCCTAAATTTCCTCAGCCTCTTCCTCTCCATATCTGTGCTTGACAAAAAACTGGCTGTGGGCAGAAAACAACTGGAACCACTGATGGTGGCTGGGACAATTGAAACTGAACCTGGTTCGGCTGCATTTGTAGTGATGGTTGATTTAGTGTAGACTGACTGTATAACCACAGCGTGCTTCTTCTCCTTCTTGTTATCCACCATTTGTATTTGATTAAGTTTTCTGAGGGTCTCTGCACTGGGTATGTGAGAATGGTGCATTAACTTCTACCATTAATTTTTCTAGTTCTTCTGCACTTTTATCTCTCCCATTTTTTACAGCTTTCATCAATTTCTGTCTGTCATTTTCAAACAACTGAAGAATGCCAAGCTCTGTTTGTCTCTTTTCTTTACGTTTTTCCCTTCTTTTCCCTTTCTTTTGATCAGCCTTATAAGTGGGCACAAGCACCTGCATTGTTTTAATTACATTTGGGTTAAGGGTCCCCTCCACTGGCCATGGTTGGTCAATTTCAGGCCAGCGCTTATACCATTTCTCAGATGTCTTTGCGATACCTTTAACTAAAGGATTAGTCTTTTGTGCTGCATCAACAGGAGTAATTACTTTTGGGATTTTAGTATCCTTCTTCAGCATTGTAATGGCTCCCCTATATTTCCTTATTATAAGTTAAAACTAATTCCTAATTACTAAGATGAAGACTAATTAAAAGTTATTTAAATTCTTCATAAACCACTGGTTTGACACAGTCAATGAAATCGATTTGCCAACTTCAAAGGAATCAAAAATCACAACACTAAGTCCACATATAATATTAACTAAACACACAAATAATTTATGAAATTTTCAGTAAAATACTCCCAAATATCCTGGAAATAAAAAGAAAATCCAATCCTATATAAAGGCTCCAAAATGTCACGTACTCCTACAAGGGACAAACCATCACCAAATGTATTTTGCAGCAAGACAATCATCTACTTATTACCCAATGCTCACACCCATTTACCTTAAAATTATTGAAATAATCTCAATCTTGAATCCCTAATGCAGCTCAGATCAAAATAACCCATGCACAAGCAATGAAACTCACATTTGCAACTCTCCACAATATTTAAACCAAATAATTATACTCCATTTATTAATTAAATGCATCAACTGGCCAGTCCATTGCCAAGCCTCTCTTGTAAATGACTACAGCATATAATATCTTACGTATATATAGACAGATGGATGTACTCTATTATTCCCAAATTATGAAATATTCTTATGATAACCTATAAGTGACAGCAAACTAAAAGTGTATCAACAATAATGGCTATAAATGAGTATACACACATTCATTCAAAACACAGGTTTTTGTTAAAAAAGTTTGTGGATAAAACAGCACTAGCCTTGATCAGACTGGATTCAGGAGCTGCCCACGCTGTCGTCAGCTGACCTCAATCTGTGTGACACATTGGCCAGATTCTCGTCTGCGCTTTGGAAGATCCCAGTTTAGACACACTCCGTCCTGTCTCCTCCCCAAACTCTCACACACCATAGGTGGATAAGGGAAGAAAAAGAGAAAACAGACAAGAGTTCAGTATCTTTTGAACCCACTAGGTCCTTATAAACACTGCAATAAATTATTCAGTGTGATTTGCACACATTATCTGCCAACACCTAGGTCATTTTTATCTACAACAAATATTTTTTCTCCTTTAAACTTACAACTATTAACAAATACCACCTTATCATTACAGTATATCATCAGTTTAGAAATTATAGCTTGTTTCACTCTAATAACATCTTAAATCTTTCAGTAGCACATTATTATCCACAAACTATATTTCCTAATACTCTTTTTGATTTAATTTGATTCAAATATCCTAAAGACTATCAAACTATTAGAATCAAATCACAATGATCAAACATTTTGTCTCCATTGCACTACCTTAGAAGGAGAAAAGGAAAGGGAGCACCCTGGCACTTTTAGTAAGATCGATCTTATTTGCATTCTATATGGGGTGTCCACCCTTGCTCCACCTCTTAAATTTAGCAAGATCTTCCAGTATTCTGATTCTCAGAGTGAACATCTAGCCCTATTTCCTAAAGATCAAATAGCCTCCATATAGCAAGATACAAAATCATAAACAAGGAACACACACCGGCCAGAGCACACACACACTCACACAGACTCACTAAAAATATCCAAACTGATCTTTACACTTCTCTTCAAAACCATAAATGTCCTTCTTGGGACTCATACGTTCTTAACAAATTCAAAAACGTCCCCTTAAAAGAGGCTCCTAACTTTTTATCAAAGTCCCCGTCAAAGGCTTATAAGTTTTAGTCAATATTTATAAAGTCCTCTTTTTTTAGGCTCATATGTTTTAACACTAAAAGACAAATAAATCTCCTGTTCTCAACCACAACCTACCTATTTAATATGAAATCTATCACATTAACAAAAACCACATGAACCAACCCATTCCGTGATCTTTCACACACAACCGGAACACAGCTGAGACAGCGCTTCACTCACACACACACACACACACACACACACACACACAGATCACTCGTCCAACAAACAAGGACACAAAACAAACTCACAAAATAAAAACACACAACAAATTCAACATCCTCCCAAAACACAAACAGTATTCAATCTTTAATTCTCAAAGTCAACTCATTCATACTTTTACTATAGCATGCTTTTTCTGCCGCTCCTTTCTTCTTTCCTTTTTCTTTATAAATTTATGCTACCTTATGAGGTGTAGATATTTCAGTGAGAGGCTGCTTCAGACACGGTTTGTCAACTAATGTTCGAGTGGGAACTCACAATTGAATTTTCCATGCTACACCTCCAGTTGCTAGAACTGACCTGAAATTCACCGAGTGATGTCCCAGGATTTTAGGCCCATTTAAAATCGCCTCGTAGAGGGCTTTTGTCCAAATCTGTGGCATTTTTCTCTTTAACTTTATTCCTATTTCTCTTTACTTTTCCTTTTGTCTTCTCTATTTACTTTGTCTTCTCTTTTACCTTATCTCTTTTTTCTTTTTTTCCCCATATGTCCAATTTCCCCTTGGGCCCAGGGTTATTACTGTCCTCTTTTGTTTTTAGCCAAATTCCAACTATTTCCCAAAGCCAACTTTCATGCAGTGACTAATATACACGTCTTACCGTTAAGAGGGTGAGGGCCCAAACTTCATTAATCTCGCATGGTGTTATTTAACTCACCTTATCGTTACTAATACGGCTATTCTACATTTTATTATTACTTACTCTATTCTATACTTTTATTCTTTTTCCTTTCTTTTTAAAATCAATGTTTATTTTTTTTCCCTTTTCTATTACACTCCCCCTTTGCATTGGACACAATGCAATAAAACCAAATTTAGAAGGAGAAGCTCTCCAAACACCAACCCAGCATGGTATTCACACACACAAATGATTCGTTATGGTGTGACCAAACAGCAAACACACAACAGCCCCAATGAGCGAACCAGCACACAATCACATGAGAAATGCTCACCGTATTTGCCGGCTTGGTGCAGGAGTAGGTGCAATGAAGCTGTCGGTGATGCCGCAGGCCACAACATGTCCAGAGTTCGCAACGCCAAAATTGTTACGAAATAGTGATGATGTGAAGGTGATAAAGGAGACTCCGCTGACACTGTCTTGCTTGTATACAGAAAAGGTTTATTACAAGAAGTACAGCATCAAATCAAGCACCTAGGATTGCCTGAGAGAGAGATCGAAGCCAATATGAACTGCTTATGTAGGTTGGTTGTTTTTGTGAAATGTGAGACAAAGATAAACAGACGACAGAGAGACACCTTAGCTGGACTTCACCAATTCTTAACCTGGGCCATAAATACCTTCTTGACCCTGGGCCCCTAACTAGTCATCTGACCCAAGGCATCACAGTAGTGCTTAAGACACCACACCCTTAAAACCCTTGACTTTTCCTGTCCTTTATTTAAAGGCTTTTTACTAAAAATGTCATGTATCATTTACAGTATAACTGGAAATCCCCACTGAAATTGAGACATGAGCGAGACATGAGTGATATGTGAGCAGTGCATAAGCATTCCGTCATCCAATCCCATCTCCATACCATCTCAGCCATCTATCAGTGGTAGGGTTGGGATCCGGATCCGGTTCTTTTTTGGAACTGGGTCCAAAGTTCCAGTTCCAGGGGAGAGGAGACCTCCGTGTTTGAGACGGGAGCGGGTGGTGGGAGGTACAAGGCTTCCAGTGAGGGGAGTGGTAGAAACAAACAGCCAGTGTGTGTGTGTGTGTGTTCTGTTCAGGTGTCGTCACGTAAATAACAGTGCCCAAGCATAATTGCGTATAAGTATTTTTTATTACATTGCTGTAGTTAATTTGAGGTAATAGCGTTACTGTAGAAATCAGACAATCACTTTTTGTTGTTATATATTCTCAGGGAGATGATACAATCTCTAAATCTGAAATACACACCACACACAAATGTGTATTCTCATCTAATTGTACTGTGCAACAGTTAGAATAAAGTTTTTGTATTTGTATGATTGCATTTGTGTTTATTCTTGTTTAAGTATAGTTAAGTATAATTAATATAATGTAGAAATCGGTAAGAGGAATCGGTAAGGAATCAGACCGTTATGAAGGAATCCTAATGAGTCCCAGCCCTAATCAGCAGCAACTCTTAAGATGCTAAGTGAACAGCGCTAACCTGCCCTCACCAAGCTGAATGGTAGCAGACAGTTACTGAACCAAAACAGTTTCCATGTCGGGTCGATATTCAAATAAACACAAGAAGTTTGTGCTCTAGAAAAGGATCAACACTCAATCAATCAATCAATCAATCAATTTTATTTATAAAGCCCAATATCACAAATACAATTTGCCTCACAGGGCTTTACAGCATACGACATCCCTCTGTCCTTTGGACCCTCACAGCGGATAAGGAAAAACTCCCCAAAAAAAACCCCTTTACCGGGGAAAAAAAAATGGTAGAAACCTCAGGAAGAGCAACTGAGGAGGGATCCCTCTTCCAGGACGGACAGACGAGCAATAGATGTCGTACAGAACAGATCACCATAACAAATTAACAGTAATCTGTATGACACAATACAATAATCTGTATGACATCCTCGATAATGACAGTAGCTTACAACAACATTCATGAAAGTAATAATATTGTCGTTATAGTTCTGGCTACTGTGGTACAATATGTTGAAAGTATATATTAGTATCTGGCAGTATACATGTATGATAATAATCATATATGTATAATAACAGTAGAAGTATGACTAATGATGGCAGCAGCAGCAGCAGGAGGCATCTGGCAGGACCATGGCAGCAGCACAACCACACACGTCACACTATCGAGGCACCGCTGCAATACGAGTTAACCTGAGAGACAGTGGAGCACAAAGGCTCCGGAGAAAAAGCCGAGTTAGTGACATCCAGAATGGCCGAGTAAACAAGATACAGTAATAGGATACGCAAGAGCGAGAGCGAGAGAGAGAGAGAGAGAGAGAGAGAGAGAGAGAAGGTGCCCGGTGCATTATAGGTGGTCCTCCGGCAGACTAGGCCTAAGTCAGCCTAACTAGGGGCTAGTACAGGGCAAGCCTGAGCCAGCCTTAACTATAAGCTTTATCAAAGAGGAAAGTCTTAAGTCTAGCCTTAAATGTGGAGACGGTGTCTGCCTCCCGGACCGTAACAGGAAGATGATTCCACAGGAGAGGAGCCTGATAGCTGAAGGCTCTGGCTCCTGATCTACTTTTGGAGACTTTAGGGACCACGAGTAACCCTACGTTCTCAGAGCGCAGAGTTCTGGTGGGATAATATGGCACTATGAGCTCTCTAAGATATGATGGAGCTTGACCATTTAGAGCTTTATAAGTTAACAGTAGGATTTTAAATTCAATTCTGGATTTTACAGGGAGCCAGTGCAGAGAAGCTAAAACAGGAGAAATATGATCTCGTTTCTTAGTTCTTGTTAGTACTCATGCTGCTGCATTCTGAATTAGCTGGAGAGTTTTTAATGACTTACTAGAGCTACCTGATAATAGAGAGTTACAGTAATCCAGCCTTGAGGTAACAAAAGCGTGGACCAATTTTTCTGCATCTTTTTGGGTCAGGATAGGCCTAATTTTTGCAATATTACGCAGATGAAAAAATGCAGTCCGTGAGGTTTGTTTTAAATGAGAATTAAAAGACAAATCTTGATCAAATGTTACTCCGAGGTTTCTTACGGTAGTGGTAGAGGCCAGAGCAATGCCATCGAGAGAAACTATGTCATCAGATAAAGAGTCTCTGAGTTGTTTGGGGCCAAGAACAATAACTTCAGTTTTGTCTGAATTTAACATCAGGAAATTGGTGCTCATCCAAGTTTTTATGTCTTTAAGACAATTATGAAGTTTAGTTAATTGATCACTTTCTTCTGGCTTCATCGATAAATACAGTTGTGTATCATCCGCATAACAATGGAAATTTATAGAGTGATTTCTAATGATGTTGCCTAAAGGAAGCATATAGAATAAATAGGATTGGTCCAAGCACAGAACCTTGCGGAACTCCAAAACAAACTTTAGTACGTACGGATGATTCATTGTGAACGTCAACAAATTGAAAACGATCAGATAAATAAGATTTAAACCAGCTTAGTGCAGAACCTTTTAGGCCAATTAAGTGTTCCAGTCTCTGTAGCAGAATTTCATGGTCAACAGTGTCAAACGCTGCACTAAGATCTAATAAAACAAGTACAGAGACGAGTCCTTTGTCTGAAGCAATCAGAAGGTCATTTGTAATTTTAACTAGTGCTGTCTCAGTGCTATGATGCGCTCTAAATCCTGACTGTAATTCCTCAAATAAATTATTATCATGGAGAAAATCACACAGCTGGTCTGCGACTACTTTCTCAAGGATCTTTGACATAAAGGGAAGATTAGATATTGGTCTATAGTTGGCTAACACCTCTGGATGCAGGGTGGGCTTTTTTAGTAGAGGTTTAATTACAGCTACCTTAAAAGACTGTGGTACATAGCCTGTTAATAAGGATATATTGATCATATCTAATATATGAGTGAATACTCAGTGAATACTCTCCTAAACCCTATGATACGCTATTATGGCAAGGCTTAACTATACAGACCAATGAGCAGTGATAACTAACATGTCTTTGGGGTCATCGGGTGGGAACCTTCTTTCACCGGTGTTTCGTCTAGTTGGTCCCACCACACCTCCAGGAGGCTAGACAGTGATCTCTGGCGTCCCAGAGACACTCCCCTAATGCCAGGTCTCACTGCTCTCCACACCAACACAACAACCTCCTTAACCTTACTTACACATGGCTTTCTCAGCCCAAACAGCACTGCCACCTTCAATCAAACCCAGGCTCCGTACAAGCAAGCTCCAGGTAGAGGCTGTGCTGATACTACCTTTCCTAGCACATTCACCACTTTCATTCACACACTACATAACATAATTACAGTGTAAGCTAAAGTTAAAGGAGATAAATGAACTCACAGGATCAGCAAACACACTCATCCTGCTGCATGGCCTCAAAATGGCCACAAAATGGATTCAACTAGGCCACTCCCACACTTAAATAACCTTCCTCTTCCTCCTTACTAACACATGGCTTTCACAGCCCTAATTCACACTCTAACTTTAGCTTATGTTATGTAGTGTGTGAATTAAAGGAGATAAATAAACTCACAGGATCAGCAAACACACTCACCCTGCTGCATGGCCTCAAACAAAATGGATTCAACTAGGCCACTCCCACACTTAAATAACCTTTCTCTTCCTCCTTACTTACACATGGCTTTCACAGCCCTAATTCACGCTCTAATTCACACACTACATAACATAACTATAATATAAACTAAAGCTAAAGGAGATAAATAAACTCACAGGATCAGCAAACACACTCACCCTGCTGCATGGCCTCAAACAAAATGGATTCAACTAGGCCACTCCCACACTTAAATAACCTTTCTCTTCCTCCTTACTTACACATGGCTTTCACAGCCCTAATTCACGCTCTAATTCACACACTACATAACATAACTATAATATAAACTAAAGCTAAAGGAGATAAATAAACTCACAGGATCAGCAAACACACTCACCTTGCAGCATGGTCTCAAGCAAAAGGGATTCAAATAGGCCACTCCCACACTTAAATAGCCTTCCTCTTCCTGGATTTCCTCCTAAGAGGAAGTGGATCTCTCCACCAGATCTCAAGGAGTTATGTGCCCTGCTTAGTAGTTCCCCCTGCTGGCCCCCAACTAACATTATTTCTTCTGTAGTAAATGAACTTGCTGGTTCTCATGGCTTCATCTGACATTTCCTTCACTGTCTTCTTCAAACTCTGTCCCCGCACTCCGAGATCCCCCAGGAGCGAGACAGCTGATCTTGCTATGAATCCCCTACACCCCACTTCCACTGGACAAATCCTAGTCTTCCATCCTCACTGCTCAGCTTCTGCTCCTAAATCTGCATATCTAAGCTTTTTCCTTTCATAGGCTTCTTCCACTGAGTCTTCGAAAGGAATTGTCAGCTCAATGAAATAAACTATCCGTTGACTCAATGACCACAATATGTCAGGCCTCTGCTTAGTACAAACTATTTCCTGGGGAACAACAAGCTTTCCCCCTAAATCTACCTGCATTTCCCAATCACAAGCACCTACTAGGCGGCCACACCCCTGCCTCCTTACTAACTTATCCCTTCTATATTTCTCTCCCTAACGGACAAACTGAATTGCTAAATTCCTATCTTTATAACCTTCTGAATTGACCTCTCTTCGTTTCCCTTCGATTCCTGCAGCTAAACATTTCAACACCTGGTTATGTCACCATGTATATCGGCCTTGTGACAAACTAACCTTACAGCCTGACAAAATATGCTTTAAGGTTGCCGTACCTGAACACAATGGGCATGATGGGTCCTCATTTACCCACAGTTTTAGGTTCTGGGGAGTTGGTAGCACATCATTTGTAGCCCCTACCAGGAATCTAATACTATTCTCCTCCATACTCCACAGGTCCCTCCAACTAAGCTTCCTCTTCTCTACACTTTCCCAATTCAACCACTGTCCCTGTTTAGCCTGGGCCACTACCTTTGTACCCCTTACTATCTCCTCCTGTCTACGTATCTGTTCCACAACCAGCTTTCTTTTATCTTTGAAACCTGCAGTATTCCAAACCGGGTTGCCTGAGCCAAGCCCCAGGCCTCCCCGGCCAAACTGAACATTACCTACAATCTCCTCATGCCTAAGAGCTGCCTCTGCCTCCTGAACTGCCGTTCTTGGGTTCCACTTCCTCCCCTTGGTTGGATTTGGAACCACACTCCTAACTACTACGTTCTTACTCCCAGATTACAAGAGCTCTGTCCTGACCTTGGTACATTTAAATTCCTCTGTCAAACTAGATACTGGCAGCTGAAGTATCCCTTTTCCATACAATGCAACACTACTTAGGCACCTAGGAACGCCCAACCACTTCCTAATATAGGAGCTAACCGACCTTTCAATTCTCTCCACAACAGATATTGGGATTTCATAAACTGATAATGGCCACATTCTAGGATATAGTCCAAATTGTAAACACCACAACTTCAATTTTCCTGGAAGCTCTGATTTATCTATTCTATCCAATCCTTCAGCCACCTCTTTTCTAAATTTCACGACCTGTTCCTTATCACTCAACTCTACATTGTACCACCTACCTAAACTCTTCACTGACTTTTCCCTAATTGTTGGGATGTCCTGATCATCTATGACAAACTTCCTTTCACTTAACTTCCCTCTACATATCAAGATGCCTCTAGATTTACTAGGCTTGATCTTCATGCTGGCCCACCTCAGGTTCTTATTTACCTTGTCTAGTAGCCTCTTTGTACATGGCATTGTTGTGGTCACCAGTGTCATATCATCCATGTAAGCCCTAACTGGTGGAAGATGCAACCCGTTCTGCCGTCTCTCTCCACCTACCACCCACTTAGAAGCCCTGATGATTACTTCCATCGCCATAGTAAATGCTAATGGAGAAATTGTACACCCTGCCATGATACCTATTTCTAGCCTCTGCCAACCTGTTGTGAAATCTGCCATACTTAGACACAACCTAATATCCTGAAAGTATGCTTTCACTAAGTTAACACTCCAAATTAGGCTGTGGGGTACTGAACCAAACGCATTTGCAAGATCTAATAATACTACATGTAGGTCCCTTTTGTTAATCTTCGCTGCCTGAATCTGGTGCCAGATCATGCTAGTGTGCTCTAAACACCCTGAAAAACCTGGTATACCTGCCTTCTGCACCATGGTATCAATTAATCTATTCCTTTCTAAGTAGCTAGCTAATCTCTGCGCAACTACACTGAAGAAAATCCTCCCCTCCACATTCAAGAGAGAAGTCATCCGGAACTGGCTAAGGTCCACAGACTCCTTCTCCTTAGGAATGAGGACACCTCCTGCCCTACGCCATGCTCTTGGTATAACTTGTTTTTCCCAAACTATTCTTAGCTGTTTCCACAAGAATTTAAGCGTATCAGGCGCACTTTTGTAAACCCGGTAGGGGACTCCATTAGGCCCTGGGACTGAGGAAGCCTTTGCACGCCTGACCACCTCCTGAACTTCCTTCCACCTAGGAGGTCTAACATCCATCTCATGCTCTATTGCTCCTAATGGAGGGATATCGGGTGGGAAACCGACTATCCTGTTCTTCTCTTCTTCTTCAACCTCTAACCTTTCTGCTTTAAGCTGCCCTCCCTTTTCCTGGCTAAACAATCCTTTAACAAACTTAAAAGGGTCCTTGAAAAAACCTGTCCTAGCATATTCCTTCTTCCTCCTCTTTTTCCTAAGATGCTCTGCCCTTCTAAGAACCGCTAGCCTGCTTCTCAGCTCCTCTTGCAACACCTTAATTCCCTCCCTTTCTTCTGCTGTAGCCTTTTTCCACTGCTTTCTTAACTGTCTCCTTTCCTTGACTAGCCTCTCTATTTCTCTTTGCCGCCTAGACTTACCTGCCTGTACCCTCCCACTTCTCTTTCTCTCATGCACCCCAAACCTCTCTACACCATACGAATACATTGTATCTCCCATCTTTTCTAACCTTTCTATTGCATTTCCCCTAAGCCTACTCAAGATTACTGATAAATCTCTATTAACTATCTCCCATGTCTCCATGGAAATCAACAGTGTTTGTATGTATTTATACATTGATTTAATGTCTGTGCCTAATGCAGCAGGTGAGGGGAATAAGTGTGCAGTGAAAGGTCGAATGGCAGAGAGGAAGCTAGGGATGGGCATGAATCTAGAGGCCATGGTGTCTATATGTTGAACAAAATAAAAGGTCAATGAAGACCAACAGAAATGAAGATCGTAAGACCCAAACAGAAAATAAGGTCAGAAGACCAACTTAATAATGCAAACAAAAGGCAAAGGTCCGGCGACCAAACATAAATTAAAGTCAGCAAGATTAGCATGACAGCAACGGAAATTAAGGTTCCAATGACCAAACTGAAATTAACATGACTGGTGCAAGGTCCTAATGACCTGGGCCTATATGTGCGGGAAATAATAAAAGATCAATAAGACCAAACATAAATAAAGGTCATAAGACCGAACAACAATTAAGATCATAAGACCAACTCAAATAAAATGGAGAAAGAAAAATAAGGTCCGGCGACTGAAAAGAAATTAAGTCATCATCATGACGAACAGAAATCATGGCCCGACGGCCCAAAAGAAATTACCGTGTATAAGCATGAGGTCCCGTAGACCTGGGTGCACAAGCTGGGGTCCTAAAGACCGTCAGTAGAAACAAATAAAAGGTTGGGAGGCAGAAACGAAATAAAAGGTCTCTTGACCAAACAGATATTAAGGTCGGAAGACCAACTTAAATAGAATGGATAAATAAATAAAGAATGAGATCCCACAGACCATGGTGGGGCATTGGCATGAGGTCCCGAAGACCAGGGGTGGAAGAGCATGCAGCATGAGGTCCCACAGAACATGATAGCGCATTAGCCTGAGGTCAGAAAACTGAGGTTGTTAGTGCATACAGCATGAGGTCCCATAGAACATGGTAGAGCATCCATGAGGTCCGAAGACCAAGGTTGTTAGTGCATGTAGCATGAGGTCCCACAAACCGTGATTGTGCATTTGCTTGAGGTCCTGAAGACCATGCAAGTGAGCAAGAGATCAGGCGGACGAGGTAAAGGAAATGAACCAATAAAATTGCAATAAATCACAGCCAACTTGAATAAAAGAATACAGCAGAATATGTCCCAGGACCAGCAGATAGAGAATTGGGAGATAGGATTTGAGATTATATAACTAAAGTGGAATATTCATGGGTGATGCATGGTTGAGGATTGTAAAATGATAGATGGGCAGTACCGGTTGAGCGGGTGTTTGTGCATGCAGCATGTAGTTGGAGGGCCACGATGACTGGCAAATGGCATGACAATGCGTAGAGCATGGGTATTGAGGGAACGTGGGATAAATGACAGTCATCCTAACCAAACTGAGGCACATGGAATTGGAAACATGAACGGGTGCAAGGAACATGGGACTGCACAACAAGCGAATTACAGGTCAGCAATGATGCAATAGCAATAGCAAAAGATAACCAAACAGAAATGGCATATGACTGATGCATGTTGTCGCTCTATCAAATGTAAAGGTGAACAATAGGACAAACCATAACTGGGATTTGACTGAAGGTAGCCAAAGAGGAACTACGAAAGACCACCACCACGCTATTTGCATGAGTTAGTAAGAATTTGGAGAGCAGAAATTTGATTTATGAATTGGTGCTAGAATGAAGCCATACCTAGTTCCCGCCAAAACAGTGGGTAGTTGTTACCCACTAAAAAAAAAAAAAAAAAAAAAAAAAAAAAAAAGATTTTGCCCTGGTCCTTGATCCCTGTCATTGTATATTATATAGATCACTTTTTATTATTTTATTTATTTATTTTTTTTTTAAAGAGATGAATTTATTTATTTATTCGTTTATATACATTTCTTCCTCCCTGTATGCATCTATCTCAACAATAAGTGGATTAAGATTATTGTCCAAAAGATGTAGTGGGTCCTATGATAAAAGCCCTACAGCTGAAATTGACAAGTGTCACTAAGAGGATTAGAGATTGCATGGGCATCTTCGAGTGTATGCTGACCAGCTACATTTCCCCTACAGGCAGTCGACGAATTATGCTCTGGATTGCAACTAAATATGAACAGAGTGACATGGCACAAGATGTCATGTGCATGAGGGGACGATCACACAGCTACTTGCTGAGCTCAAATGAGTTGACAACTACTATACATGTCCTTGAAGTGCGTGAAAACAGGAAAAGATCGGGATGATTAGAGGCTGCCCTGCATACTGCTCTGCATGATGGGACTGAGGCATGTTCTGGGTTCAATTCATGGATGAAATCGTGAATGGTGAATCTGAGATGAATATAATTGTGAAGGGCAGCTTGAAATAAGTTAGACCATTTACGACTGGGAACTGTGATTACTGGAACTGATCAGTGTGCATAAAGTGAACTGCACGCAGACTGGAAACATGACAATTAAAAAAAAATAGCACAAGGGCTGAGAAAACGCCTGGAGCGCCGCCAGGAAGGAGCTGCTTGCGAGGACCTCTTAATAGAATAGAATAGAGCGAACAAGATGATTGAACCCCAGCCGACATAACCGCGGTGTTTGTCAGAATGGTGGTTCAAAGCATTGTCTACTAGGTGAAGTAAATCTCACTAAATAAAAGCCCTGCAGGAGCAGACTTACTGACCCTTTCTTAATGCACATGTTAATCAACCATGGTGGAGGGAGCCCAAGATGTGCCAATGGCTGCTTCTGTATTACCATCCATATAATCATGATGATGATGATAATAATCATAATAAATAATAATAATAATAATAATAATAATAATAATAATAACAATAACAACAATAATAATAACAATAACAATAATAACGATAATAACAATAACAAATAATACATTGTATTTGGAGGCACCTTTCAAGATGCCCAAGGACGCCTACAGAGCATGGAAGAAAAGATCAGTAATACATCATTAAAACAAAACAACATAGGAACAAATATAGGCTAGGGCACAGTGTCCAGATAGAGTGAATATGCCATTTTTTTTTTTTTGCTAGAGGATGCGGTATTGTAGAGGAAGGCAATGAAGTTGAATGAAAACAGGGGTGATGAGGTCAGATAATTGGATACAGGTGATGATCCGGGCGGCCTAGTTCTAAATATGATAAAAGATGAGAATCAGGCAAATGGATGTAATGGTATTGCAATAGAGGCCACCATACTTATCCTTTGAGTGTTTTTTTTTTTTTTTTTTTTTAATTGCCACCTGATGAAACAGCTGTTGTGAGAGCACGTGCATACTGGCGACACGCATGCGAACTACACTGTGTTCCTGAAAGAAAGGGAATGCGAATAATTGTGAGTGCTGCAATGAGGCGATTTTAATTGATTGTGCTATAAGTATATTCTCGGTCACCTGAAAACCTGCACAACCCCGCTGGAGAATCGCTGAAGGCTTATGATTGAAATGATACAGGAAGTGTGGTAAGATAGCGGCATGATGCGCATGTGAGTTTATTTTATGAATAAAGATGCAGAGTAAAAATGCTTAGCTTAAAGAGAATACTATAGAAAACGGAGGGCATAGTGTGCCTGCTTAATATGCTCACTATGATGAAACCCAGTGAGCCGAAAATTGAGGTCCGCCGCTATTACGGTATTGCGGTAACTGTTTTCCCATTTAAACGAGGGTGAAGGGAAAAGAAATAAATCACTTCATATTAACCTTTAGGTCCCTCTTAAAAAAAGTCACACCTGTCCCCTTCGGGACGTTTTTCGTCCTTGCTGAAAAGTAACCATAAAAATCCTGAATATTAATATTTTTTTCTACTTTTTTTTGCTTAAATCTTTTAACCAACTCCTACTCAGATTATACATATCAAAAATTCATTCATTTTGAGGATTTTTAACCCTTTATATGCCATTTTCTTTACATAATGTCAGTGTTACTTTTATGAAAAAAACATGAGTTCTATATTATTTTCTATATACTAAATGCTGGATGGATTTTTTTTTTTTTTTTAATTATCACAGTCTGGAATATGTGAATGAATAGTGACAACACCAATTTTGATGCATCATTATTTTTTGTGCAGTTTCAATTTGAAATAAAAGTCGACACCTGTCCCCTTCGGGACGTTTTTCGTCCTTGCTGAAAAATAGCCATGAAGATATAATAAATTAATGTTTTTTTCTACTTTTTTTTTTTTTGCTTAAATCATTTAACCAACTCAGATCAGACTCAGATTATACAAAAAAAAAATTATACAAAAATTCAGTGTGTGAGTGTGTGGATGAGTGAAAGTGGATGCATGTGTGTGTGACAGAGAGCGAGTGAGAGAACAGTAATGTAACCTTGCAGCAACCTGCAGCTCATAATTTGCATAATTTTTGCTCCATAATTACACACATGCACATGCACACACACACATAGACACACAATATTTTTTTAGTAGCTACACAGCCACAGCCCCCAGACATCCATATAAACACTAACCTAGCATTTATTTTAATTTTTTTTGCAGCAATGGCTTGTAAACCTGAATAATGGAAAAAATAGGAGAAAACTACAGGCAATTTTACTGCTTATTATTTAGTTTGTGTTTACTCTGCTGGGGAAGCAGGAGAAAATGTATGATTCAGCTGGATTTTAGTAAAAACTTCAATTTTGATGTCCTAACTCTGGAATGCATGACTAATATCATCAACTTCATGTTTCTAAGTTGCCATGAGGATGTGATGAAGAAATATGGTATTTATGGTTTTACATTTAGCTATATTTTCACATAGGGATTTGACATTGTGTATTTTAAGTCCATGTACACACACACACACACACACAAACTAATATTGCAATATTTTGATATAGACCACACTGTCACATCCTTATGAGCACAGCAAGACCATTTTTTGATCTACTCTGCATTTGCCTTCCCTGTTCGGGGCCTATAGTGCCTCAAGTGGCCAAACCAGGAATTGCATTGAAAAGACAGCAGGGCCCCAAAATGGAAAATGGCCCCATCTGGTATTTTTTTTTTTTTTTTTTCCAAAATTCTTGGGTCTCTCTAACCAACCTGATTACCAGAGACAGAAAAAAAATCACGTTTTTTATGTAAATTGAAGGGGAATCAAAAAATGTTGATTTAATGGATTTCAATGGGGACCGTTTTGGGCCAAGGGGGCGAGATGTTGTAAAAGGTTGCCATTTATGTATTTTAGGCCTGATTAAGGAGTGGCTTTAAAATTTCAAAATATCACCGAAAATAAGTTTTCTGACCAAATGTCATGCTGTATGCATGAACACAGCCAAAGTTATCAAAAAATAAAAACTGAAAAATGGCTGAAAAGGACGTTTTTCATCCGAGAGGGACCGGAATGATGCAGTGATAATATTGTCTGCGGCACTCATTGGAGTAGTAGGCTGATCATATGACACTTAACTTAACAGTGAGGGAGGCTGATGATCGGATGGCTTAAACCGCCAGCTCTCTTGCCGTGAGCTATTCAGGAGCTCCGGGGCTGGAGACGGAATGAAGCACTGGTTCGGGGTGGACGCCAGCTGAGTGGACCGGTCGGCTGAGAGTGGTGGCCGCTGCATGTGGAGGCCTGCGGTGATAATGACAATGGTGAGGTGGAGGTGAAGCATGTCCAGGACTGAAGCAAGGTGTGTGTGGAAGCTTGGCCGGAGTAACGAGGGACGGCGCATGGCAATCCGGGTGCACGTATGCAACGTGACACGGAGAAACAAATCATACTACGTGTAGATTGGCCCACATCTTAATCCGTACACGACACTGAGCTCGAAGACTGAAGAAGGAAGCGGAGGCAGGGACGTGCGTTGACAATATGACTTATAAACAGGTGAAATAGCCTAAACTGTAGGACTTGATGAATGAGAGATGATTCTGCTGCTGCTGAGGAAATGCACGAGGTTGTACAGTGAGCAAAAGCTGCAGGAAAAGGGTAAGGTGAGCAATTGTCTGCGGCGATTCTGCCTAGAATGACAGCTGAAAGCGGCAGAGGAGAGAACAGATTTAAAACCTCGTAGTGATGACCTGATTGGCTGCTGGAGGTTGTGGCTAATTCTGATAGGACAGCTAGGAGAGTGCACGCCCGGAGGCAGCTGATTGGAGGAAGCAGTGGGAGTGAGAGAGAGGGAATTGTGAATGAATGAGCACTGAAAGGTCTTCCTGACTGAACTTAGGCTAAGCTTCATAACACATAACACATACAGCAGAATATTGCTGCGATATAAAAGGCTGTCACTGCAGATCACACTTCACTAAACAGGCCAAAATAGACGTGTAAACTTGCATTTTCACCTTGCACTTGTATGCCTCTATGCAGCAGTGAGGTTGCACTTACAGTTTTACATCCATGTCTGTGAACACATGGATGCTTCACACACATCTTCCCCTTGGCAGTACAGAAAATCTATACAATCAACACAGTTTCAAGGAGGGCACCCAAGAATAGTGTCACCAATACAGTAGCTGACCAAATGTCTCCCCCTTTGTTCCTGAGATATGACATTGAATAATGGTCAGAAGAGTGTTAATGAAGAATATTGTTTTTTGTTGGTTTGTTTGTTTGTTTTAAAGCCTTTTTTTATGCACATAATACAAAAAACAAATAATTTTCAGATACATACCAAAACAGAAACAACAACAACAGCAAAAAGAGAAGGAATAACAAACAAACAAATAAACGACAACAACAACAACAACAAAAACACCATGGGAGGAGAGGGCAGACCAACCTTGTTACAATTCATATTAATTTACATTCATGACTGGCATCAGGCAACACATATCAATTCATTTCTGTTCACATATAACATATCATTTCCCTGTTGTGTTACAGAGCTATAAAGGAAGGGAAAAAAAGTCATACCAACAATATACAATCTGTATAGACAATAGCAAATTTCCACATGTGGATCTACAGGGAATATGGTGTTTTCAAAAGTGACTTAATTGAGGTCCAAGGACCTTCAAGTCCACTGTCCAGCTTTTGTAAGGTTGTAGACACTTCTTCCATAGAAGCCAAGTACAAATAGTCCTTAAGCCAGTTATCCAAACTAAAACAATTAGGTTTCCTCACTTTGCAGGGGATCAGTATTAGGGTGAATTCCAGTTCCTGTCTCAATCCTCAATCTTAACCCTCAATCTCCCGCGAAGTGCAAGTGCTGTCCCGATTCTCAGAACATTAAGTTGAGGGTCAAGAATAAGGGCTATATGGCCCTCACTTTTAAGATTTTCCAGAACCACCCTTGGTAGTGAGTACTATCCCAGAATCCTTTGCGCATCATCCGCAGAGCCCAGCCGAGCTCGGCCGAGTACAGACGATTCAGTCAATGCAAGATGGCGGCGACCAGCGTAAGGAAGCGGAGTTATCAATGTGAGTATTTTCCTCGTCAATAGTTGTTTTAAAATTATGATAACCATTGCATTATCTTAGTTTAACATAATTTTATGGACTATAGACCTCTATATCTTTTGGCTAGCTAACGAAGCCAGCGCGGGCGCTTGCCCCTGCACGTAACCCCGTTTCTCTGATAATCGAGTATGCTGTCATTCAGTTACAAAAAGTCATTTTTCTCAGTGATAATGTAGTTGTTAAGTTGTTTTAATATATGTGAAATGTTTGCATTGACATTTTTGTAAGCTGACCGGACGGTGTCATCTCCCGTAGCCGTAGAGTCTGCAGCTGGTAACGTTACAGCTGCAGGGTAACATTAGTAATTGTATTATCTGGTGACTCTCCGCTGAATAAGTTACGTCGGTTGTTGTGGTACAGATTATTTGGTTGAATATCAACTTATAACCCAAAGAGTGAAACGTTAACGTGGATGAAAGTCACCAGATAACACTTGTGTGACCGTATAACCTCACTAGTTCTGCTGGATGTTGACTACAGTATTCATTGTGATAATACTTGCAATACTGCATGAAACTAAACTGATAACTTAACGAATATCTGACAGGTAGCCAAAAAAATAAAAGAAAGTAAAGTTGTTATCTCTGTTCCATTTCAGGGCCACCAGACAAAACACAAGCCCTGATTCATTTCAGGGCCACCAATGAAGACAAGTTTACAAAAAGCAAGCAGGCTCCAAAAAACTATGGGAGTGAATAATTTGTAACTTGTGAACAGTTCATATTCATAACATAATTGTCGGGCACAACAGCAACTGTTCCCCTAGTGATCAAGCATTCTGTTTCAATATGAAATCAGCACAGCTGCAGACGGCAGCAGATTATTGTTTGGTAACTGCCCATTTGTTTTGCTGCCCCTGTACTGTCAGTTTTTGGAAAGATTTTGTCGAGTATATTCATTGTAACATTTATGTTCTATTTTCACTACTGTACGAAGATGTGCTGTTTGGATTTTATGATGTCAGCATTTCTAAACAAAAACAATTCTATTTCATTAATCTATTTATTATCTTTAGCGAAATTCTATATTCATAGGAGTAAATTTTATAATAGAAAATCCTTGTTCAAAATTTTTATGAATGAAATGCAGCAATACTTAGAAACCATTCAGCACTCCACAAACTCCAAAGCTATAAAGACTCTGAAAATATGTAAACAATTTAATGGTTTGAGCTGCTGAACTTTTTTATTTATTTATTTGTTTATCTTATTTCTCTTTCTTTCTTTCTTTTCTCTTAACCCTGGTATATTTGTTCTGTTCATGTCTTTCACTGCTTGTTTTGTACAAGAATTGAAATAAAGTGTTGCATCTTTTTATTGACGACAACTGATGATGTATATTTCTTCTTCTTCTTCTTCTTCTTTGAACTGACAGACTGGAGAGAGTTTTGGCCCCCCACACTCTTAAGACGTATTTGCCTTTGAGGGGTGTCCCATTTCTAAGTCACAAAATAACCTTTAACACTTGGTGTTTAGGGCTACTAAGATTGAGGGTTAAGATAGGAATTGGAATTGGCCCTTATTCTCTCTTCACTGTAAAATATGCTAGTCCAATCAAACGTTGCATCACACATGGGAATTTATTCCAGTTACCTTCCTTCCCAGTAAACACTGCTGGGCAGTGTCATAATTGATGTGTTAGTGTACCTGTCTCACCACAGCCATGCCAACATAAATCAGACATTTTACAATTCATTTTCTTTATATAGTACTTTGTGGAGTTACATATGATCTGAACAAATTTTTTAACTGTATTACTTTGTATCTCACACAATTTTATAGGTAATATGAACGCTGCAAAATCTGTTGCCATTGGTCTGTGAGGAGAGATACACCTAAATCATTCTCCCATTGTGACAGAGTCTTTATGATTTAAAATAATGCCCTTATTCAAGTAATTTTCAGTATAATTCTAAGCTGTATATATTGGAAAAAATCTGAGTCATTTAGATTGTATTGTCTTTTCAGTTCATTAAAGTCTATGATTTTCCCATCAACTGTTAATTGGCTTAATGTGTTAATATTATTTTGTTGCCATACTCTGTTGACAATAGGTTTCTCACCAGCAGTGAATAAAGGATTCATCCAAATAGGACATGAAGGGAGAGATACAGTAGGCCAGTAATAGTCTGTGAAGTTCTCTGGCTATTTCACGAATGGAGGATCAGGGAATTATCAATATTTTTGTTACATTTTGGGTAGTACCAGAGAGAGGCCAGATAAATAGTTCTATTATTTTCAGCTATAATTTTTTCTTCAAGCCATTTCCAGCTGCCCTCTTGACATCATCTTGCATATGCCCATGATATTACATATCTGCTATTATAGGCTAGATAATATGATTGCAGATCAGGTATATCTAAGCCACCCATGTTCCTGGAGATGGAAAGTTTTTTCAAGCTTATTCTGGGTTTTCTATCTCCACAGAAAATTAGTAAATACTGTCTTTATTTCCTTAGACCACTGCTGTGGGAACTTGAGAGGGATTGCAGACATGAAAAGATAATCTTGGCAGTATATTCATTTTAATTACCTCTGCTCTCCCCCACAATGATAAAGGTAATATTGTCCATCTCTTAAGATCTTCTTTTATAGATTTCAAGAGCTTACATCCGTTCAACTTATAAATATTTTCAACTGGAGATCTAATTGTAATACCAAGACATTTCATCCCTTGTGTCTTCCATACAATGGGGCTAAAGGCTAGATCAGTTTGTGATGTAAAATGGTTAAGTGGGATGGACTCACTCTTGGACCAGTCAATCTTGTGAGTGTTGACTAAATTCATCATTAAAAGATGTGGGACTGAAATACCCGAGTGAGTTAATGTTATCAAAATATCATCAGCATACAAATTAACTTCCAAAATCATATTCAAGCAGGTTAATTCTGGTTATGTTTGGATTGGCTCTGATGGCGCACACTAAAGGTTCAAGTGCTTATGTAAAAATAGTGGAGAAGCTGGACAGCCCTGTCTGGTGGACCTGAAAAGCTGAAATGGTGGTGACACTATACCATTGGTTTTTACATGAGCACTTGGTTTATGATAAAGAGCCTTAATCCAGTGTAAACAAATTGGACCAAAACCAAATTTGGACAGTGTAAAAAATAAATAAGACCATTCTATCCTATCAAACGCTTTTTCTGCATCCAGCAATATTGCTACAGCTGGATGCTGAAAAGATTTGGCTCTTGATAAGATGTGAAAAAGTCTCCTCATGTTATTAGAGGCAAGATGACCAGCAATGATACCCACTTGGACTATATGAATTAAAGAAGGCAATGCTTTTTCAAGGCATATTGCAAGCATCTTTACAAATATCTTAGATATCTTATCATTATTGAGCAGACTGAGAGGGCGAAAATTATTCATTTGTCTTTTCCTGGTTTAGGTAACACAGAAATCACTGCAGAGCACATGCTGTCAGGCATTGATTGATTAGCAATAATATCTTTATACAATGTATTTAAAAAAGGGGACAATGTATCCTGAAAACATTTATAGAAGTCAATAGTAAACCCATCCTCCCCTAGTGCTTTACCAGCAGCTAGTGCTTTAATTGTAGACTCAATTTCATTCTCAGATATTGCCCTCACCATATATTCCTTGTCATTTTTCTTCATTGTAGGCAAAGACAGAGAATTGAAGACATCATTGGCTTCATTAAACTACATTCTGATGTGATAATTTTGAATAATATTCTTGGAAAGATATATTAATTTTATTTGGATCATATATTAAAGTCCCTGCACAGCTTTGAATGGCGGGAATCGTGTGTTTGCTCTCCATTTGTTTCAGCCTGAGTGCTAACATTTTGCTAGCCTTGTCGTCATTCTCAAAATGTCTTCGCCTTAGTCTATATAATGCAAATGTTGTTTCTTCATGGAAAGATGTTTGCAGTTCTGACCTGATAAGTAGTATTGATTTTTAAGTTCCAGATTATTAGGCTCCTTCATATGCTGTTTTTCTAGTTTCTTAAGTTCCTTCATCAGTATATTCTTTCTTTCACACCTCTGTCTCTGTTTAGCTGCAAGTAAAAATTAATCCATCCTCTACATGTAGCTTTAAAAGCTTCCCAGACCATCTGTACAGAAGAGACAGAATTTACATTTACCGCAAAAAAGTTTAGAATTCTATCCTTTATTAGTGAGTTTAAAAAAGGAGAAAATAGTACAGAAAAAGGTCTGTGATCCGAAATTAGTATATTGTGAATCTCACCGTTAATCACATTCTCATTTAATTCGCTTGACAATAACAAATAATCTGTCCTGGAGTAAGAGTTATGGGCCTTGGAATAACTGGAATAACATGTATACTCACTGGAATTTGGATTAATACAACGCCATATATCAGTTAAACCAAAGATTTCAAAGTGTCTGCAAATGCTGCAGAAAGGGCGGCATCTGTCGGGAGGGGGTGGCTAGAACGGGGTATTGAATCAAATGGAATTGAAATCACCGCCAAGTACCATGAGATCATCAGTGAACTTGGACAGCAGGACAAATGATGTAGACAAAAATGTTGCTTGGTCAGAATTAGGAGCATATATATTAACTAAAGTATACTTTTTTTTCTCAAGTAGACCAGAAACGACAACATATCTCCCTTCCTTGTAAACAATTAAGTTTGTTAGTTTAAATGAGACTTTTAGAAATTAAAATGCATACACCCATGAAGCACTACTGCCTGTGGCTGCAAACACTTGGTCCACCCATCTTTGTTATAATTTCTGTGATTCTGTCTTGTTCAAATGAGTTTCTTGTAGCATTGCGACATCACATGCTAAAGACTTTAAATGAGAAATAATTTTATACCGTTTCACTTTATTTGACACCCCATTCACATTCAGTGATATCATTTTAATAATATTAGGTCCCATTTATGTGTTATAATAGTTATATTCTATGCCAGCACTCTGTACACATTTTTTCCCTATGGATAGCACTAAGCCTTCTCTGCACCTCCAGGGGAAGGGGAAAAAATAAAAATAAAAAATGAAACTGAAGAAACACAAAATACAGAAAACACATAATGTTGTCACTGGGCAACAGAAAAAAACAGCAATTACGAGGAGAATGCATCCCTCATCTGTCCGTGAGCGACAGCGACTGGGCTCGGGCATAGGCGTCCCTTGACCAGAACTAAATTAATCAGGCTATTGATTTTAGTTATCAAATGAACAATAATAAACAATAATGTCCTTGAGTTAGGTCAGTAAGCCCAAAGAGCGCATCACAAATTGCCAACCTATCATAAACATTTTAAAGAATGCTGGAGCAACAGCAACAAACAAACAGTAACATTGACAGTGGTGAATATGCGATTCTCTAGTCCATTACACTTTGAACTTATCCAAATACAGACGGAAGAAGCATCGTTAAGTCTCTGGTCGCCTCATCAGGGGTTTTATATTTGCATTTCTTTCTTCTGCTTTATGTCTGCATATTCTGCGCATTGCTGCTGGGTTTCCACCGGGAAATCCTGGAACACATGGAAAGGTTTACCTTTCCAGGACAGACTTTCCCTCTTGGAGGCTGCTCCCAGTATCAGCCGGCGGTTGCTCCATTTCAGCATGCGTATGATGTATGGCCTTGGAGGTTCTGTTGGGCTTGGACGTGGACGAAGACTCCTGTGGTGTCTGTCGATCTCAGGCACCGGATCTGTCTCATGGAGATCCTAAATGTACCTCTCCAGTAAGCCCTCCTCCAGTCCCATTTGCACCAGGGTATTCCTTCAGCTGTGTGATTCAAGCTATATGACCTTAGATTTCAAAGTTTTTACCTTCCAGGCCCTGCTGCACTCTCCACCAGGCCCTGCTGCAGCCAACATCAGGCCTTGCTGCACTCTCCACCAGGCCCTGCTGCAGCCAACATCAGGCCCTGCTGCACTCTTAAAATGGGTCCAAGAAAAATGCAAGCTGACTTGAGAGATGAGAAATCAGATGAAAATGTTGTCTTGCTGGCTCAGGTAAAAGACATTATGAAGATTTGTGACAGCCTGCTCGCCGTTTCAGATAAAATGGAGTACCTAGAAAGGAAGTGAGTCCTTGAGTCCAAGTCCAAATTTGATTCAAAAAGAAATCCTTCAAGACCTTCTTGAGATATTGTGTTCTGGAGAATGGGATGGATGGATGGATGGATGAATGGATGGACAAAAAAAAATCCCAGAATAAAAATGTGTGCGGTGTCCATGAGGTGTGTGTCTCATGGTGTCAGGGTTGAATGATATGTTTATTAAAATGGAAGTGTATCTGTTCCATGTCACAACACTTCTAAAATGCTTTCACCAGGGACTGGCAGTAAATGAGACTATTCTGTGCCATCATGCCATGTCAGTGGCATGTCTTTGGACAGTTCATCATTGGTATGGAACTTGAAATATATATGGGTGTTTAGACAGTATGTCCACTGGTTTTCGACATACAGTACATATCTGTATATGAGAGAGCATATAAATATGGATAAAGTGTCAATGTTCTATGAACATTAGAACCATATTGATCGCCAGGGGGTCAGTCATTTAGCTTTGAGCTACACCTTAGGACCCCCTTTTTTCACCCAATATTTTTTGGTGAAGCTTGTTTTTTTTGATACACCAATCAAACTTTATCTGTCCCAATACAGATTACAATACCTTCAATCAATCAGTTCAATCAATTTTATTCATAAAGCCCAATATCACAAATCACAATTTGCCTTACAGGGCTTTACAGTATACGACATCCCTCTCCTTTGGACCCTCACAGTGGATGGGGAAAAACTCCCCCCAGAAAAACCTTTAACAGGGAAAAAAAAATGGTAGAAACCTCAGGAAGAGCAACTGAGGAGGGATCCCTTTTCCAGGACGGACAGATGTGCAATAGATGTCGTACAGAACAGATCAACACAATAAATTCACAGTAATCCGTATGACACAGTGAGAGAGAGAGAGAGAGAGAGACAGAGAGAGATACAGGACAGACGGTAATGACAGTAGCTTACAACAACATTAATTAAAGTAATAATATTATAAATAATAATAATATATTAATATCTGATAATATACATGTATTACAATAATCATATGTGTATAGGAACAGTAGAAGTATGACTAATGATAACAGCAGCAGCAGAAGGCATCTGGCAGGACCACAGCAGCAGCACAACCACACACGTCACACCATCCAGGCACCGCTACAATGTGAATTAACCTGAGAGACAGTGGAGCACAAAGGCTCCAGACAAGAGGCCGAGTTAGTGACATCCAGAATGGCCGAGTTAGCAAGATGCAGTAACAGGACACGACAGAGAGAGAGAGAGAGAGAGAGAGAGAGAGAGAGAGAGGGTGCGCGGTGTATTATAGGGGCCCTCCGGCAGACTAGGCCTAAGTCAGCCTAACTAGGGGCTGGTACAAGGCAAGCCTGAGCCAGCCCTAACTATAATGCTGTGTTCCCACCAAACGTGATGAGTGCGATTTAATCGCTCGTACCGCGCTGCCCTTAACGCCCGTGTTTCGACGCCTGACCATTTTGTTAATTCATGTTATTGCGTCATTCGTGCAAGTAGCAGGGAAGCTAACTGGCGCTAAGCTAGTGCTAACGTTCATAGTACAACTATTCTGCAAACTAATTAAAGACACATATTTACAGAACTTACCAAGTAGACTAGTCTCCTTGGCGTCTTTCACCCAAGCCTGCTCCTTTTTGTTGCAGTCTCTGTAGAGTAGACACGTAGTATCATATAGCTCTGGGTAGCCACTGATGACCATGGCTGAGATAACCACCATCGCTGCTTTGTACCTGCTCTGGAAGTCCCAAATGTGTCAGAGGGCCAAACGCCGTCGTTTTTGGGTTCACCCTATCCTGCATCCAGCTCGGCGAGTTTCACCACCTCTTCCAGGAACTCCGTCTGGATGGGGCCCAGTTTGAGGACCTGTTGGCGAGGGTTGGCACCAGGATCTCCCGGCAGGACACCAACTACAGGTGCTCCATTTCAGCTGCGGAGCATCTGTCCATCTGTCTCTGGTGAGTAGCAGTTTATTACTGTGTCAACAACTGGACGTTGTTGACACACACCAATGATGTTGGGAGAATCTCAACACTGATTGGCTTTCGCGGAACAGCGTCACGCGAATTCGCCACAAAAGTTCATTTTTTTCTGTTCCATCGCACCACCCGGCGCAATTTCGCGTCTAATCACGTCTTTGCATTGACTTTGTATGTAATCTTGACGCGTGAATTTGCGAATTCACGTTTGGTGGGAACACAGCATAAGCTTTATCAAAGATGAAAGTCTTAAGTCTAGTCTTAAATGTGGAGATTGTGTCTGCCTCCCGGACCACAACAGGAAGATGATTCCACAGGAGAGGAGCCTGATAACTGAAGGCTCTGGCTCCTGATCTACTTTTGGAGACTTTAGGGACCACGAGTAACCCTGCATTATCAGAGCGCAGTGTTTTGGTGGGATAATATGGCACTATGAGCTCTCTAAGATATGACGGATCTTGACCATTTAGAGCTTTATAAGTTAACAGAAGGATTTTAAATTCAATTCTGGATTTTACAGGGAGCCAGTGCAGAGAAGCTAAAACAGGAGAAATATGATCTTGTTTCTTCGTTCCTGTTAGTACACGTGCTGTTGCATTCTGAATTAGCTGGAGGGTTTTTAAGGACTTACTGGAGCTACCTGATAACAGAGAGTTACAGTAATCCTGCCTTGAGGTAACAAAAGCGTGGACCAATTTTTCTGCATCTTTTCGGGTCAGGATAGGCCTAATTTTTCACATTATTACGCAGATGAAAAAATACAGTCTGTGAAGTTTGTTTTAAATGAGAATTGAAAGACAGATCTTGATCAAATGTTACTCCGAGGTTTCTTACGGTAGTGCTAGAGGCCAGAGCAATGCAATTGAGAGAAACTATGTCATCAGATAAAAAGTCTCTGAGTTGTTTGGGGCCAAAAACAACAACTTCAGTTTTGTCTGAATTTAACATCAGGAAGTTGGTGCTTATCCAGGTTTTTATGTCTTAAGGCTTTTAAGTTTAGTTAATTGATTACTTTTTCTGGCTTCATAGATAAATACAGCTGTGTATCATCCACATAACAATGGAAATTTATAGAGCGATTTCTAATTATGTTACCTAAAGGAAGCATATATAGAGTAAATAGGATTGGTCCGAGCACAGAACCTTGCAGAACTCCAAAACAAACTTTAGTACGTAAAGATGATTCATTATGAACGTGAACAAACTGAAAATGATCAGATAAATAAGATTTAAACCAGCTTAGTGCAGAACCTTTTAGGCCAATTAAGTGTTGCAGTCTCTGTAGCAGAATTTGATGGTCAATAGTGTCAAACGCCGCACTAAGATCTAATAAAACAAGTACAGAGACGAGTCCTCTGTCTGAAGCAATCAGAAGGTCATTTATAATTTTAACTAGTGCTGTCTCAGTGCTATAGTGCACTCTAAATCCTGACTGAAATTCCTCAAATAAATTATTATCATGGAAAAAAAATCACACAGCTGGTCTGCGATTATTTTCTAAAGGATCTTTGAAAGAAAGGGAAAATTAGATATTGGTCTATAGTTGGCTAACACTTCTGGATCCAGGGTGGGCTTTTTTAGGAGAGGTTTAATTACAACTACCTTAAAAGACTGTGGAACATAGACATGATCAATATATCCTTATTAACAGGCTAATAAATGAGTGTTAAACAAAGGTAAGACCTCCTTGAGTAGTCTAATTAGGATGGGGTCTAAGAGACACGTTGATGATTTAGATGAAGAAATCACTGCGGTCAGTTCTTGAAGAGAGGTTGGGGAGAAGCAATCTAAATATCAAGAAGAAGAAGAAGTTGTGTTTACAATGAACAGAAGCTGTAATGTTTGTTTCCGTCACCAGGATGACAGAAGCCCATTAAGGTTCAGCACCAAGAGTCACCAACAACTCTTCTCAAGGATTTCATGACGTGCCAGACAGCAGTGCAGAAACACTGACTGTAGACTGAGACTGACCAGATTCCCTGAGAGCAAGCTTTAAAACTTAGCCTGGACTGCATACAAGGATTATTGGTCAGCTCCAGGCTACCAGCTAACAGCCTTCACCACCAGCCCAGCTACAGGCTACAGGGTTAGCATCGCAGCTAACGGTCCATGTTAAACTAGCCAGCTAATTCAGCCTACGCTAGCATATGAGCTACAGCCATGGCTTGCAACAATACCACCCTCACAAAAGCATATAAACAAATCTCTGACCTTAAAGATGACATCAGTGGACTCTCCCAGGAGCTGCAGAATAAACAGGCCCTGTTGACCTCCTGTCTGGATATTGCCCAAGAACAATCCAAGCAAAAAGTCTCACTCAAAGCGGCCCTCCAGGATACTGTTCCATGGGATACCTCCACCTGTCTGCGGCCTTTCACTTCCTCAACACCTAACCTCCAGTCATCCTGGACGAGGTCATGATCCGTGGCAGAAAGGGAGTCCAGGATGCGACTGCCTCTCCTCCTCGTGTGAGCCTCTCCAACCACATTGAGGCCCTGGCCGACAACCCAGATCTTCGCCCGGTGTCGGGAGGCCCCGCCGCCTGCTCTCCGCACACGGCTGCTGGTGGTCATACGACTCCTGGCTCTGGTAGCTCCCTGCCTGGCGGAGCCGCTGGCCCCTCTCCGCCTGTGACCGCTGGTGCTCCATCCTCGGGCCCGAGCGGCTCCATACCCGGGGCGGCCGGTCCTACACCTGCGGCTGGCGGCGTCCCTGCGGCTTCCCACTCCGATGGCCCTGCAGTCTCCAGTGTCTCGGCGGCTGATGGTGTGTCTTCTCTCCGCTCTGGCTGCCCCACGCCCGGGATCATCTTGGCAGTCCCCGCGGCTCGCCGCCTCGGCGGCCCGGCGCCCGTGGGTATTGCAAGGCCTTCTTCCCCGCCGGTGCCTGCCAGTGCCCGGAGCCGCTGTGCTTCGACCACGGATCGCCAGCCCTCTTCCAGGACAACTATCTCTACTTCTCGCCGCAAACTCCTGAAAGAAGCCGTTCTCCGATGCTCTGGAGGCGTGCGCCACCCCACGCCGCTGGCGGATTCCCCTCCTCCTCCTCCTCCTGGGGCCGGGGCGGCCGACCCACCGCAACGCCTGTCTTGCCGGGCACAGTCACCGATCCTGCCGTCAGCACACGCCACGGACGCTGGCTCACCACCATCCCTCCCAGCTCAACCTCATCTTCGTCCACTCTTCCCACCAACCACCCTGATCATTGGGGACTCCATTATACGGAATATCCCCTTCTTCAACGCCACCACCTGTTGTCTCCCCGGAGTCACAGTCCTGGAAATCCTGGGAAAGCTCCCTGGGCTGCTGCAGTCACTCCCGTCCTCCGAAACCCGTCTAGTGGTGCATGTGGGGACCAATGGCCTGGCTCGGGGTGCCTCTGAGCTGACAAAACGTGCTTTTATCTCCCTCTTGGACTTCTTTCTCACCTGTGGGAAGTCTGTTTTTATTTCTGGCCCAATCCCTACATTTGGTCGCAGGGACGTGCACTTCTCCAGATTACTCATGATCAACTCCTGGCTCAAGCCTGCCTGCTACGCTCGAGGTTTTAATTTTACTGACAATTTTAACCTCTTCCTGAACCGCCCCTCCTTTTTTAAGTCCGACGGCATTCATCCCAACACTACAGGTGGTCGCATGCTTGCAGCCAACATCCAATATTCCGTACATTATGCTCCATGTGACTGACTATTTACATTACACACCCCCTCCATAGACACTCTTCCTCACCCCTCTCCAGCAGCAGCACAAAGCACAACCCAGCTCACTAGCGCCCCCACCTCTCCCAACCAGTCAATAAAATCTATCTGGTCTAATTTCCGTTTGCTCCACGGGCCGTTGACCACAGTGTGCCAGCCTGCCTACCCCGGTCGGCTAGCACCACTGCCAATTTTGAAAACACCACTGTCAAATTCGTTCTACTCAATATCCGCTCACTCACAAACAAAGGTCATCTCATCCAGGATCTCATCACTGACCATAACTTTGACTGTTTCTGTTTAACCGAAACCTGGCAACAACCCAATGACTTCTCCCAAATCAATGAATCTACTCCCCCGGAATTCGTTTACATCTGTCAAGCCCGTGGCACCGGCCAGGGAGGAGGTATCACAATAATTTATCGCGAAAAGTGGAAAGTCTCGCCGGTGCCTACCCCTGCTTTCACCTCTTTTGAATCCACTGTCTGTCAACTCTCTGAACCTACTCCCACCATCATTGCAACTGTTTACCGGCCCCCAATACCAAACAATGACTTTTTACATGACTTTGCTGCTCTGCTCACCCACCTATCCACCCTTCCACCAAACTGTATAGTGCTGGGAGACTTCAACATTCACATAGACAATACCAACAACCCTCTCACCAAAAACTTCACATCTTGCCTTGACAGTTTTGGATTTAAACAGCATACCGATACTCCCACTCACTCTAAGGGTCACATCCTGGACCTAATCTGCTGCTCTGGTGTCTCCCCCTCTGACCAAACAACAGTTGATCTCCCCATAACTGACCATTTCCTCCTCTCATTCAGTATCAGACTCCCCCTTTCCACTACCAAGCTCCCCCGTCTCATTTCTTTTCACAATATCAAGGACATTAACATAGATTCCCTCTCCTCCGGTATCGACTCCCACATGGCTACTCATAATTCATCCACCCTTGAACAGCTGGTCTCACACTACAACACTGGACCCCATCAGATACTCAACTCCCCTGCTCCGCTAAAAAGCCGGTCTGTTTCCTTTTCCCTTTCCGCCCCCTGGTTTACCCCTGAACTTCAGCTCATGAAAGCCAAAGGACGGCAACTCGAGCGGCTCTACAGAAAAACTGGACTTCATATTCACAAAGACATTTACAAAGACCATATGTTACACTATAAGGACTGCATTACTCAAACCAAATCAAACTACTACACCGGTATTATCTGTTCCAACGAAAGTAACACCAAATCACTGTTCTCACTGTATAAGAATATCACACAAGCCCCGGAATCTAAACCAACTCACCTTTGTTCTACTGCTCTCTGTAACTCCATCTTGTCATTCTTCAGTCAGAAAATCCAGTTGATCCACCAGCAACTCAGCTCACAACCCACCCTCAATGTCGTACCCGTACTTCCCCCTCCTATCCACTCTTTTTCCTCCTTCCAGCTCCCCACCACCTCAGAAATGTCAGATCTTATCCGGCAGTCCAAGCCATCCACCTGTCAGCTTGACCCTCTCCCCACAGTTCTGGTCAAAGCCTGCCTTCCTTCCCTGGTCCCTCTCATCACTTCCATCATCCACTCCTCTCTCTCCACTGGAACTGTTCCTACACCACTCAAAACCGCTGCAATTACCCCAGTTCTGAAAAAACCCGGGCTAGGGCTCTGTCCTGGGGCCCCTCCTCTTCATCATTTATCTCATTCCCCTTGGCAGCATCTTCCGCAAACATAACATCACCTTTCACTGTTATGCGGATGACACCCAGCTCTCCCTCGCTGGCAAACCCACCGCCAACCTCCCACCCTCCTCCCTTACTGACTGCTTAACTGAAATAAAATCCTGGTTCACCTCAAATCTCCTGAAACTCAACTCTGATAAAACTGAGAATCTTCTCATTGGCACACAGTCAACACTTTCCAAAACCGACAGTTTCCCCATCACCATTGACAACTGCTCCATCTTCCCCTCCCCACAGGTTAAGAGTCTGGGTGTCATCCTCGACAGCACACTTTCCTTCTGATCCCACATTAACAACATCACCCAGTCTGCTCACAACATCAACCGCCTCCGCCCCTCCCTTACTCCCCATGCCACTGCTATCCTTGTCCATAGTCTCATCACTTCCTGCCTGGATTACTGCAACTTCTTCCTCTTTGGTTTCACCCACAAATCTCTGCACAAACTTCAACTGGTCCAGAACTCAGCTGCCCATGTCATCACCAGAACCCCCGCCATCCACCACATCACTCCCGTTCTACAGCAGCTCCACTGGCTCCTGGTCAAGTCCCGCATTGACTTCAAAATCCTTCTGCTTGCATTTAAGGCCATCCATAATCTTGCCCCCTCTTATCTTTCCAGTCTTCTCCACATCGCCACTCCCTCTCGCACCCTCCGATCATCCCCCTCCATTCTGTTGACTGTCCCCTCTGCCTGTCTCACCACCATGGGGAGCAGAGCTTTCACCCGCTCTGGAACTCTCTTCCACCCGAAATAAGGAACATCAGCACACTATCACAATTCAAGTCCCGACTCAAAACACACCTGTTTAAGATCGCCTTTTCCCTTCACTAACCCCATTTCCTGTCCACATCTTATTGTTTTTACTCGTGTGTACTTTTTGTGATTTTCTTAATTGATTTCAATGTGTACTGTGCACTGTCTTTTATCCATTGTAAGGTGCCCTTGAGTGACAGAAAGGCGCCTAAGAAATAAAATGTATTATTATTATTATTATTATTATTATATATTAGGTCTTACTCAGACTATGGGCTCTAGTTTCCCGGTGCATGACAGGGTGGCACAGGGTGGTGAACCCCGTGCAGAGCTAGTTTCGAATAGCACAACCCGAGGCGCGTTCAGTTTCGTAGTTTGGCAGACCAAGGTGTGCTGAGATGGGTGTGGCGGTGCAGCAGGGGGGAGGTGTCGACATATCCAGCTTGGCACAGTGGCAGTTTCGTGCCAAAAGGCTTCGCCGAAGGTGCGCTAAAAGCTCGCCAACTGAAACCACGTCTACTGTCAACACAGGTTGAGAGCAGCCGGTGTAAGCCAAAATTTGGATGACCGGCGAACAGTGCACACACGTTACCAATGGAAAGCCAGCCTGATTTGATTAACACAGCTGCAAACTAATGAGTTCACATCCCTCTTAGTCAACCATAAGCAGCCACAGCATCAGATAGGGAGTACATATTCAGCACCTGTCATCTTAGAAAAGTCAAAAGAAAAGACACAGAGTGAGACTGTGAGAGAGAAAGAGAGAGCGCACATGCGCATGAGAGAAACGCAACATTGATTTACAATTGTGGTGACCTCCTCCCAGGCTACCTTTGCATAATCAGCCCCTGGGGGTCTGCTCGCAGTTCTGTATATTCGGACACTGGAGGCTTGGACCAAAACATCGGTTTCCTGCTGGGAGGAGTTTGGCTGTCTGACGCTGCTGCTCTCTTCTGCCATGGTGAATTGAGTAAACTGTCATTACGCCTTCGCACGGCACATTAAGGGCAAGGAGAGGGGCTCATTTGATTGGTGTGATGTGTGTAAAACCCACTCCACGCCTTCTCTCCTCCCTCTTTCCGACTTGCGCCGGTGGGAGGGACGGAGGTGGGATAGAGGAGTAGCTCGCCAGGGCGCACGGTGTGCCAAACTTCCAATATCCGCCTGGCCACACCCAGTTGGCAAAGCACAGGTATGCTGCGCCCGGTCTGCGAAACTAGAGCCCTATATGCTGATACCAAGTCGTGATTTTCTAGCACCACTCTCTTATTCAGATATGTAAAATCAGCTAACTTTGATGTGACTAAAATTTTCAGCAAGTGGACCTTTTGATCATACTTCTTTCTCAAACTAACATTTTGGCAAGTGTGCACCACTCAAAGCCTTGCTGTGTTAGCTACCAGCAGTTCCTGATTGCACTGTAGACAATAATCCCCTGAATTACATTTGATAATGTTGAAATAGTTTAAATGTGATGATTATTAGTTTAGATATAAAGTTATGCCTTTTATATGTTGTTTGTATACAAACATATGGATGTAATAGTCACCCCATATGAAAATGAAATATATGACATACATGCCCCATACATACATCAAAAGTGGTATGGTATTGCCATATATGTAAACTATAAGAGAATACATAATTTCCACATACATAAGATTTTCTGGATATATGTAGATATAACAGATATGAAATACCCATTGTAAAATTGTTAATGGAGATATATAAAAATGTCAATATGATAAATGTTTATATGGTATTGTATGTTGCTGCCATATATTCTAACAATACATATATTTAATTTATACATGCAAATTTATGAAGCTAACATTTATACAGAAATTCTGTATGCTTATGTTGTGCTAATCAATTCTGGCATACATGTCTACCTTTTAAATATATATCAACATGTGTATATACTTTATATATGTTCACATATATGTCTACAGTATAAGCATATATTATGTATGCAAATATCTTAAACATATCTATAAAACCTACATCATTTTTTTTTAAATGATTTGTAAATGTCATTTGTGTATTTTACAAATAGATATATTGGTAACACTTCATAAGTCAGCCCACGTTTTAGAGTGTACCTCTCGCCCACTTTTCCAGGAGTTAGCATGTAACTCCCAGGAACTTACATGTATTTTCCCGGGAGTTAGAACATAATTCCTCCCGGTCACTTACCACATACTTTCCAGGGAGTTAGTGTATAACGACGCGGTCACTTACCACATACTTCCCCGGGAGTTAGAGTATCCCTGGCGGTCATTTACCACATACTTCCCCGGGAGTTAGAGTATCCTTCGCGGTCACTTAGCACTTACTTTTGCGGGAGTTAGAGTATAATGTTTAATTTCCTCATATGAATCTGTATATGTATGAAGTGCAATAAAAACAAATGCTTTTGCCCTTTGCTCATGGCAGTTGATTCAGTCACTTTTATGTAGCCTATGTGTCATCAGGCAATTTCACCCACACTCCAGGGTTTTAATATTTATGTTTTGTTTACATTTCATTGAATGAGTTTGAATAGAAAGTGCAGTATACTTTCTCTGTACATGGAATTTATTTCTTACAATATTCCCGAATCATCCCTCAGTTGTCCTCAATTTGCGTGAATGTTTGTTTGTTTGATTGTTTTTACCTGCCAATCTAACTACATCGCTCTGGCATAGTCTTATTGATCAAACAAGGTGTCAATCACAGTCACTCTGCTTAGACCAACTGTCATTGGTCAAACAGGGAGGTGCACACTTCCCATTGGTTAAAGGCAGAAAGTCCCACCTCTCAGCAAGGAGCTTGTACTCATAGGCCCAGGAATGACACGAGCAGAAGACAAAATGAAATGAGTGAAATTACACAATGTCTACGGTGAGAAATGTTGATGTAAACACAAAGCTAACACTCCTAGATACTCGCAGGAGACGTGAGGGAGGAACTGAGGACCTGTGCGATGGGAGTTTTACCGCGTTTATCATGGTCTTGGTGAGTTAATGCTAACACAGCTAGCGATGTTAGCTTGTGCTGCAGATGATATCGGTGCCCGCCGCCGTGTAAGGTGTGTGCTTCCCTCTATACCACAGTAACTTGGCATTGCAACCTACTTGTAACTGTAAAGTGCTACAGTTGTTTTGCCTCGAGGTCGTTGCCGTTTGTATTTGTGTTAGTAGTATACTGTATACATTTGCACCATTACAGTTGGTTATGGATGTTACTAATGATGAATAGTCAAGCGTAACACAGTGTGTGTACTGGCGTAGCCCATAGTTTCAAAATATGTGTGTTAATAGCATACATGATTTTGTTATTCATAGTTAAGTTGAAAAATGTTAAACAAATGGTTAAAAACATTAACTTTGTAGTTCAAAAGGAAATACGTAGTATTTGTAATTGATTAATAATCTTAATAATCACAAGTTATGGATTAAAAGGCTAATAATTCATGATGTGAAATGTAAAGGATAAAGTATTCAATGCTGAGAAAAACTGTACAGTTAAAAGTTATTCAGCTGCTGACTTTGTGTTACTGTGATGTATTTATTTGATATTGATTATGACCATAAAACAAATTGAAGTTGATGATGCAAAATAGTAATAGCTCTGTTTCTACACAGGTGAGGTTTTTGAGATCCTATGGAAAATTATGTGTGGATTTGAGATTCTACCTGATGAGAGAGATGGCAAGCCACCCATGAACCTGATCTCTGCCTTGACCCAAGGAGTTGGATCAAGATCACCTATTATCCACAGGAGCCCATCCATTCTTCTATTTCCATCACTTCAGCGTCACACTGTGTGGTAGTACTATCACAACGACCTTTTCCACTTGACTTGTGACTTAAAAAGAGCATTTGTCACAATAAAGGATTAAAACTAAACTGAACAGTTTATAACAGAAGGAACAAAACTGAACTTAAATGAGACAACCAGTGGAACTCTGTTATTTTTTGTCAGGAACACTTTGATTTGTCTTTGTATTATTTTCTGGTAATACTGTTACCTTGTGAAGCATTACACTAACTGTTTTTAATGGGTTACCATCTGAGTGCCAAGCTACAGACTAAGGACGGGCAAACAGTGCAAACTTCATAATCCAGCCTGGTCTCTTTTGTTAGTATATACTTAGGTGGTGTAGGGGAAATACATGTTTTTAGAATAATTGCACTCGTAATAATGAATTCGGGGCACCACCTGAAACGGGAAGCGACTAATCAAATTAGCAACTCCGTAAATTACTTATTAATTTGTCAGCACGCTTATCAATAATGAATCAATCTCAATATCTGGGTTATGATTTCTCTAGACAGTGATCTTTGTTCCTTTACACAAGACATATGCATCACAGACAACGACTTTAGCGATAAGTGAAGATTTATTTAACTAAATGGATAACACTGAGTAAATGAATAACAAATGGTGATTATATGACAACACAGATTAAACAACTATATATGAATAGAATGAAAGGTAACACTTGTTTGGGTTTAGTTCGGCTATAGTGGGAGAATAATACTGAGATGGCTTATGATAAACGGAACCGCAGTAATGCACAAACCGTTCAATCAGACCCAATGAAACCTCTTTCTAATAATCAACCGAGCCTCTTGTTCGACCCCTCTCTCTCCACCGCATAGCGGTTATCTCAGATTATGAAAATCTTAGCTTACTTTTCTGCAGCTGGTGGTCCCAGTGGATCTCTCAGTCGGGGGTCCCTGGACTGTCGCGAACTGCTCCGAACTTTCCCAGCAGAATAAAAGGCCGTGTCACAGCCGAGGGAGCAGGCGAAGTTGCGATGTCCAGCGGGTACGACCCGGTAGTCGGTCCACGCTGCTGGAGGCCTTTGGACTGTATGGCAGACCACTATGGCAAGTGGTGAACAGTCGGTTCCGAAGGCAAGGCAAGGCAAGGCAAGGCAATTTTATTTATATAGCACCATTCATACACAAGGCAATTCAATGTGCTTTACAAGAGAAAACATTAAAGGAACAATAGATCATTAAAAACAAAAGCTAAAAGCAAGACAATAAATAGTTAAAAACAGTGCAGAAAATGCATTTAAAAAGCAAACATAAAGCCAAAGCAACAGCAGACAAATGTAAAAACAATAGCTACAGATTATCCTAACAATAAGTTATATATCTAGTTCACTGGTAAGCTGCAGTAAATAGTAATGCTTTAAGCCCTGATTTAAATGAGTTGACAGTTTCAGCCGACCTCAGATATTCTGGAAGTTTGTTCCACAGGCGGGGAGCATAGAAACTAAAGGCTGCTTCACCGTGTTTGGTTTTGATCCTGGGAACACTGAGTAAACCTGTTTCAGATGATCTGAGGAGTCTGGATGCTTCATAACGTAAAAGTAAATCAGAGATGTATTTAGGCCCGAGACCATTTAGTGCTTTATAGGCAAGTAACAAGATTTTAAAGTCTATCCTTTGACACACAGGAAGCCAGTGCAGTGACTTAAGCACTGGTGTAATGTGCTCCACTCTCTTGGTATTGGTGAGGACTCTGGCAGCAGCGTTCTGGACGAGCTGCAGTTGTCTGATTGATTTTTTACTCAGGCCTGTGAAGACACCGTTACAATAGTCCAGCCTGCTGAAAATGAATGCATGAACAAGTTTTTCTGTATCTGGTTTAGACAGAAATTCTTTTATTCTTGCTATGTTTTTAAGGTGGTAGTAGGCTGATTTAGTAATTGTCTTAATGTGAGTATTGAAATTTAGGTCTGAGTCCAGAACTACACCAAGATTTCTGGCTCGATTTGTAGGTTTTAGTGTCAAGGCGTCAAGGTGAGCACTGACTATTGATCTTTGTTCTTTGGGGCCAAAAAAACTATTTCAGTTTTGTCTGTGTTTAGTTGTAGAAAATTCTGGCACATCCACATATTGATTTCGTCAATGCACTTATTTAGCAGATGTAGGGGACTGTAGTCATCTGGTGACACTGTTATGTAAAGTTGTGTGTCATCTGCATAAGTATGGTAGGAGATGTTATGATATTCCATAATCTGAGCAAAAGGGAGCATTTAGCACAGTGCCAGAAAGACCCACCATGTTTTCTAGTCTGTCGAGCAGTATCTTATGGTCAACTGTGTCGAATGCAGCACTGAGGTCCAGTAATACCAGAACCGAAATCTTTGATGCATCACTGCTCAGATTAATGTCATTTAAAACTTTTATGAGTGCAGTCTCAGTGCTGTGATATGCTCGAAATCCAGACTGAAAGGCATCAAAGGAATTGTTTTGCTCCAAGAAGGTGTTAAGTTGCTGAAAAACAACCTTTTCAATGATCTTTCCTAAAAATGGTAGGTTTGACATGGGCCTGTAGTTATTTATTACTGAGGCATCCAGATTAGGCTTTTTTAAGAGAGGTTTAATGACTGCAGTCTTCAGGGCCGTTGGGAAAAGGCCTGACTGAAGAGAACAATTGACTATCTGTAGTATATCTGATGCTATGTAGTTAAAAACATCTTTTAAAAAGCTTGTTGGCAGAGTGTCAAGGCAGCAGGTAGTGGACCTAAGGTTTCTAACTATGTCTGTCAAAGTAGCATAATTTAATGGGTGAAAAAGTGCCAAATTAACTGGAGTAGTCTTATGTGGCACAGGTGAAATAGCCACTGTGTTGGAGTTACAGACTGTCTGTCTTATCTTTAAAACCTTGTCTGTGAAAAAAGAAGCAAAGTCATTGCATGCCTTGGTGGATAGCAGTTCAGGAGGGACTGACGCTGATGGGTTTGTCAGTCTGTCAACAACAGTAAATAAAGTCCATGCATTGTTGTTATTTTTGTTGATAATCTCAGAGAAAAAGGACTGCCGCGCCTTTTTTAGCTCCAAGTTATAGATGCGCAGGCTTTCTTTATAGATGTCATAATGAACCTGGAGTTTGGTTTTTCGCCACCTGCGTTCTGCTTTTCTACATTCTCTTTTTTGAGCTTTTACCCGTGTGGCGTTCCTCCATGGTGGTTTTTTCTTACCAGAGACAACTTTGACCTTCATGGGGGCAATATTGTCCATAATATTCAAAGCTTTAGAGCTGAAACTATGAACCAGATCATTGACAGAGACTGAGGTCAGAACTGGTGTGGGTGTAAAATCCTGGGTAAACAGTGTACAGGTGTTTTCGTTGATATAGTGTTTTCTGATTACCTCTGTTGAAATTTTACTGGTGTCAACGGAGATGGCCATTTTAAAGAAAACACAGTAATGATCAGAAAAGGCAACATCAGTCACCACAACCTCAGAAATGTTGAGCCCTTTGGAGATAATTAGATCTAAAGTATGTCCCTTATTGTGTATTGCCTCTGTTACATGCTGGGAAAGTTCAAAGTTCTCCAGAATGTAGAAAAGTTCTTTCGCACTGCCATCTTTGGGATTATCAACATGAATGTTAAAATCACCCACTATAACAACACAGTCAAAATCAATGCAAACAATAGACAATAGATTAGAAAAGTCATCAACAAAGTGTGCAGTATATTTTGGAGGCCTGTAGATGGTTACTAATACTGCTTGACAGGAGGATCTCAACTGCAGTGCAACATATTCAAAAGACTCAAACTTCCCATATGACAACTGTTTGCACTGGTAAACATCCTCAAATAAAGTGGTTACTCCACCTCCTTTCCTGAGTTCTCTAAAAAAAAATGGATGTTTGGGGGGGTGATTCAATAAGTACTGCTGCACTGTTGTTTTCATTTAACCAAGTTTCAGTTAAAAACATAAAATCAAGGTTTCTCTTGATAATAAAGTCATTAATTAATAGTGACTTGCCAGCCAGTGATCTGATATTGAATAAAGCTAAGTTTAGTGTACTAACATTGTCTGACACCGTCTGTGGCTGACGCATAACTGGAGTCAGATTAGATAGAGTAGCTGTGCGCTTTGGGTACACATTGTTTTTCCTGATGCTAGTCAAAACAGGAATGACAGACCTTGGAGATGACTCTGGCTGATACTTTGCAATTTGAAGATGCTGGAATAGTGAGCGTGGTGGAGGGGGGAAGGGTTGACACTGGCTCCTTGGTGGTTGTGGTGGTGGTGGGGAGGGTCGACGTTGGCTCCTTAGTGGTTGCGCCGGTGCTGGGGGGGGGGGGGCAACGTTGGCTCCTTGGTGGTTGTGGTGAAGGGCAAGAGGGGGATTGTTGGATCCCTGACTGGGACAGGGACATCCTCTGAATGCCTTGGGTGATGTGGAGCAAAGGGTCAGGTGAAGGGGGAGAGATGCAGGCTGTCTGTCTCTGTGCCCCGTACTTGTCCTTGGCTCTTATCTGTCCATTCTTGTTTTGGTACGGCATTCCAAGAGCATGATGTAGGTTGGCCCCGAGTAGTCTGCATCCGGTGATGTTTGGATGAATCCCATCACGCTGAAAGCGATCCTTACAGTTCCAAAAGATGTTAAAATTGTCAATAAACTTTATTCCATGAGTGAAGCATGCCGATGTCAGCCATGTATTTAGGGCAAGGAGCCTGGTAAAAGACTCGATTCCTTTCCCCAGGGTTGGAATGGGGCCAGAAATGCACACATTTTGTGACTGACAGTCACTCAGTTTCTCCAGGAGCAGGGAAAAGTCTTTTTTCAGGATCTCAGAGCCAGTTTTTCTTCGTAGAATGTCAAAAGACCCAGCATGGATGATAATCCTCATGTTACTTTGGTGTGTAGAGAGGATCACTGGCAACAACTTGGTTAGCTCCCTGACAGACGTGTCAGACACTGTTTTTTTTCAGTCTTTGTCATTCTTACATGCTTGGTTATTGAGTCTTCGATCAGGATGGTGTCTGGCTGATCAGGTGTGGTGTTAGCATAGTTTTTTCTGGCCTTGGGTCTAGCAGTGGTTTTAATACCACAGGTGTGATTGGCCTGCGTGGGTTCAGTGTAGTTGGTATTGTCACACATTTCATTTGCAGCTAGTGCATCATACCTGTTTTGTAGAGAGAGTTCAAGTGGAGGGGTGAGCATAGGGACTCTCTTGATTGATTTCCTGCTGGGTTTGCCTTTGCATCTAACGACGTCAGCCCAGGTCCTGGCTGGAGTTAGGTGTTAGTGGTGTTAGGACATATCCATGGGATTGTGTCAGCCAGGTCAGCAATGGTATGCTCCACATTTGTTGTATTTCCATATATAAAAGTCTGTCCATCAGCACCACCAGCAGCACCTTGTATGTTAGCTGCCACAGAGTCAATGAATTGCTCACTCTCACGAATTTGTTGTTGCGTTTCGTTCTTCTTTTGAAGCTGCCTTATCGTCTCGGTCAGTTGCTCACACTCTGTGCAGCTCACAGGCTTTGCCATCTTGTCCTTGTCCTAATCAGAGGTTTCCAGTCACAGACACAGCAAAAGGCTTGCACTGTGCCTCGGCCGTGATCACGCAGTACTAAAGTGGTGAAAAAGTGGTGAAAATATGGCAGTAGTCCTCTGTATCTTTAAAAAATTAAAGTCCCAGTGCTTTATAAGTATCCAGGATCTACTTTCTGTAGCTTTTAGCAGGAAAAAACAAGTATATCCACAAAAGAATGTAAGCAAAGCAGAGCGCAAGCAGCAGAGCGTCTGCACTGTAAGAAAGCCGGAAGTAGTGGCCGAAGAATCTGGAGCGGAGAGTAGTTAACAGGGGCTGATCTGCTTCTTCTGATTACTCGTTTATCGTAATGTGAAATCAATATCGCTGGCCGTTCTATATTGATGTGAAATCTACTGTACGTGTAAAAATGTTGAGAACACCGAAGCTGGAAAAACTGGATCAATAAAATTCAAAATATCTTTGCTTGTGAGCATAAACGTGTTAAAACGTAATAAAACAATAACGTAAGGATGAAGATGAGAGCACGTAGTTTAAGAGAAATAAACGCAAGAAAAAGCAAGAGAGTAATAACTAAGGAGTGCCAGAGTTAGAAAAAGTGTAGAAAACAAACGTAAGGGAAGGCAAAAAGGCAAGCGCGACAAAAAGCGGAAGAGGACTGGTTCAGGACGTTCTCGGTTCTTTCTTAAGTCGAAAACAAAGTGGGCGTGAGAGGGCAAGCCTGATCCAAGAAGGAGGAGATTTTCTTCTTCCTTTCTTTAGGATTTAATCAGAGGAAAATTTTAATTCTTTCCTGATACGAGGTTGTATACTTTAATATGTTACGCGCAAGCAACATGTACTCTTCCCACTATAGCTTACATTATTTCTTAACGTCCTATTTAAACACACAGTTTAATGTTAAATAAAAATACACTTAGTACACCATAATATCAGCTAGCCTACATCAAATACACACACTTTGATTAATTCAATGACATCGTACAATGACAAAGAAGATGAGGAAACAAAAATCATGCAACGAGTTGACTAATACCTAATTATATCTTCATTAAAATATACATATATCAAATGGACTCCTTTACGGTGACTCTTCCTAACTTCGCCACGAGGTGGCAATATGGCTACATGTTAGGGAGTTGAGATTACCTTCCGTCATGCCCCAGGCCGGACATTGGTCTTAACAAAGAACTCATTCAAGACTTAACCATTTCATGTGAAGTCACAGCAATTACCAACAATACAGAAATGCACATACATTTCAGTTTATCCTCAGGGAACCCTTGTCTCTGCCCAAGGTCACATGCAGGCGACAGGATGTGGTCACCAAAAGGGCCGCATTGTTTTTAGCAGAGCTGGTGAGAAAACTTAGCGCCTCAGGGTAACGGGGGAAGTACACTAATGTCCTGATTTAAATTAGTCTTTCATGTGCTGTCCTTTTTGAGACAGACTGAGTGTCTCTCTCTTTCTTGACCGGGGTCAGTTAAGGGACAAACCTTCATATGCCTCTACAGGTGGAAAGTACTGGTTAGTTTCCCTGTAGGTTTTGGGGAAATTACCCAGTACTTTCAGACTAAGGACGGGCAAACAGTGAAACTTCATAATCCAGCCCAGTCTCTTTTGTTAGTATTTACTTAGGTGGAAAGTACTGCCTAGTTTCCTGTAAGTTTTGGAGAAAGTACGCTGTAGATGTGAGAACAGCACCTACCATGTGGTTTCTGTGTAATTGAATAATAAAAAACATGTTATAACTTTTCATGACTCATTATTGTGTATTTTGAGATGTATGTAGGCTATATTATTACATGACTGTATTGTTTGTGTTTCGTCCTCGGATGGCACTACAAGACTTCCATAAATGTGCACTTGAGAGAGGTAAGTTTGCTTGTACTCCAGCCTGCCTGTTAATTAGGCAATTCGCAGAATATAGACCCAGTTTTTGACATATTCATATTCAAACTCATTCAATTAAATGTAAACAAAACATAAATATTAAAACCCTGGAGTGTGGGTGAAATTGCCCGATGACACATAGGCTACATAAAAGTGACTGAATCAACTGCCATGAGCAAAGGGCAAAAGCATTTGTTTTTATTGCACTTCATACAGATTCATATAAGGAAATTAAACCATAAGTTTCGGGAAAAAGCATGTGCTAAGTGACTGCGAGGGATACTCTAACTCCCGGGGAAGTATGTGGTAAGTGACCAGGAGGAATTATACTCTAACTCCTGGGAAAGTATATGCTAAGTGATCACGAGGGATACTCTAACTCCTGGGAAAGTATGTGATAAGCGACCGGAAGGAATTATGCTCTAACTCCCGGTAAAGTACATAAAGTGGGCGAGAGGTACACTCTAAAACATGGGCTGACTTATGAAGTGTTACCCATATATTTTATATTAATACATAATTATGTACATATGGCAACATTATACATACATTAACATAATAGTTTATGCTAGTTGGATACGTAAATCATGGTTTGGCTTTCCCATTCACATTCTCATTGCTCCTTATATAATGTTGTTATTGGTGGCTTTATATGAACCATTAGGTAAAAATCAGACTTTTTGATTTGTGTGTAAATACAGTTTCAGGCAGCAGCCACCCCATAAGGGTTAGTGAAGATCTGCATTGATTTAGCCGTGATTTAGAGTGAGGCAGGTCCATTAGAGGACATGACTTTGAAATGACAGGACAGGCCTCAGGGTGGACTCTATTCATTTTTATTCAGTTTTCTCCTTCTGTCTCTCTCTTACATTGTGTTTTTGTTGATTTGAAAATCCCTTTTGTAACAGTGACCAGCTCAAAAAAACAGCCTTGATACAGCCTTTTAACACACACACACACACACACACACACACACACACAAGCACTGTTAGTGCTACATGTCCAAACACACTTCTCCACACAGACATTCCTACACTCCTTGGTAAAACCAAGTCCAATGAGCCTATTGAACCAAGTATTGATTCTCTTCTCTGTCTTTTCTCTTCTTCCTCTGTCCTGGCCTCCACCATCCTGCTGTATCTCGGTTTTCCTTCCCCTACTGCATCTTCATCAGCCTTTTCTTTCTCTTACTATTTCTTCTGTCCGTAATTGATTGTCCTCTCTCTACGTCCTCCTGTCACAGGAAGTGCCTTCTGGTCGAGCTCCTTTGACCTTGACACAAACCCAAGATTGGAGATAAAGAGAGCTCTAATCCCACTAGCAGCTTAGCACTTCTGTCCAGCTGGAAAACTGAGATCTTGACTGACTCCACTGCTGTAAGACGATCTACAGGATGTCTTACATCCGGTAGTGTACATGGACCACATCACTGTTATGTTACTAGCAGGGGGTCTGATGAGCAATCCATACATACAGGCTTTGAACAATCTCCTGGTACAACTTTGACCCACTGTACATGGCATTATTGTGCTTCCTCAGTTTCCCCTGCAGTGAGAAACTTTTGGATTTTTTAAAAACCAGCCTGCTCATCTGACTGCTTATGTATCCTGCCAGCTGATTCTCATTCCAGTGTCATTAAATACTGCCCCTTTGTCAGTGATTTTGGTGTCCAGCACCTGATGTCAAAAGTCACCCTTTGCGACGGTATGACATCCTGCCAAGTGGCGCCAGTTTTTAAAGCAGATGGACAGAACCTTTCACAGTGTTCTGATACACCGCCAGTCAGCTGGATGGCAGTATGATATGTGGATGGTTGGCATTAGTTCATAACACGTCCGGCCAACATCTCTCATGGTGGTATGATATGCAACTGGACAGCATCAGTTTGAAACACTGACAGTGACAACATAATATAGACTAAGGAGCTGAAAAGTTCTTTAAAAGGTGGTGGAAGGGTTGGTGGAAGGGTCCAACAAATGACACACTTTCAACTGAGAACCTTGTGTCCATTTCCTGTACGAATGTGAGTTATGGTGTTGAATAATGGCCAGAAAAGTATATGTGCATAACATTATGATGTTAAGCTTACCTTTGACCTTTTGGATATAAAATGTCAAAACTTTGTCAGTATATCCTATTAGACATTTGTGTGAAATTTTGTCATAATTAGCATATGAATTCTTGAATTACGTTCAAAAATATGTTTTGTGAGGTCACAGTGACCCTGACCTTTGACCATCAACTACCAAATTCTAAACAATTCATTCTTGAGTCCAAGTGGACATTTGTGTCAAATTTGAAGAAATTACCTTTCAGCCTCTTGAGATATCACAAAATTTACTAATTGAGTCAGAGACTGACGCAAGGTCAAAGTGATCTTTGACCATCAAAGTCTAAACCGTTTATCTTAAAGTCCAAGTAGATGTTTGTGCCAAATTTCAATAAATTTTGTCAAAGTGTTCTTGAGGTACATTCATTACACAAATTTGACAGATGTTAGGTCAAGGTGACCTTGACTTTTCACCTTTGACCACAAGAATGTAATCAGTTCATCTGTGAGTCCAAGGAAAAGTTTGTAAAAAAAAAAATCCCTCAAGACATTTTAGAAATATTACGTTCTCAAGAATGAAAGAGATATGATTACAACGACCTTGACCCTTGATCTACGACCCTTAAAGGATAACTTTGGTATTTTTCAACCTGGGCCCTGTTTCACCATGTGTATGTGTGTGTGTTCGATTCATAGGTACAACTCGTTTTAAAATTGGTTCAGTATTGAGGGAGGCAGATGCGGCCGGCAGCCGCGAAACGAGTTATAACGGCAGATGTGGGGGCAAATGCGTTCCGTATAAATTTGCGCATTAAAAGTGTTTTTTTTCGCCACAGTCCGGCTCATATCTCCAACGTAATCTCTGTCAACAGCATGCAAATCGTCTGTCTTGCCTTCACTTCCTCTGGGCTGTGTAGCGACATGTCACGTGACCTGTTGCCGGAGGTAAACAGACGAGCCATGCTCAGAGCCGGTCAGAGCGGAGTTGGTTGTCCCGGAGTACAGTTGAGAGTTTTGCTGCATCAATTGAAAACAATGGTTCGTGTTTGTGCTTATCCGACTTGCAAGAACAGGATGGCGCGCAACACCCCGCACAGCGTTCATAGGCTGCCTTTGTCGGACGGCGAGATGCTGAAGCTGTGGCTAATTGTGCTACAAATGGATGCTAACACTCCTGTCCAGACGCTGCGCCTCGCAGACCATCGCGTCTGCAGTGCACACTTTTCCCGAGATGACTACTGCCAGCCCAAGAGGAGAAGACATCCAATCCCGAAACAAGTCGGATAAGCACAAACACGAACCATTGTTTTCAATTGATGCAGCAAAACTCTCAACTGTACTCCGGGACAACCAACTCCGCTCTGACCGGCTCTGAGCATGGCTCGTCTGTTTACCTCCGGCAACAGGTCACGTGACATGTCGCTACACAGCCCAGAGGAAGTGAAGGCAAGACAGACGATTTGCATGCTGTTGACAGAGATTACGTTGGAAATATGAGCCGGACTGTGGCGAAAAAAAAACCACTTTTAATGCGCAAATTTATACGGAACGCATTTGCCCCCACATCTGCCGTTATAACTCGTTTCGCGGCTGCCGGCTGCATCCGCCTCCCTAAATACTGTACCAATTTTAAAACGAGTCGTACCTATGAATCATACACACACATACACATGGTGAAACAGGGCCCAGGTTGAAAAATACCGAAGTTATCCTTTAAGTCCAAGTGGACATTTGTGCCAAACTTGAAGAAATTTATTTTCGGCATTTTTGTGATACTGTGCTCTGTGTGGACATAGGAACCGACCGAAGGTGATTTCCATGTCACAACCTTGTGTTGTCTTGATGAAACATTTTTCGTGAATGAAACACATTTGAACCTTGACTCACGACAGTCCAGGCATTCTAAACCTAACACTGCAGATGTAGTCGGATATAATTTGCAAGACAACCTCTTACACCCAATACCAAAGCACTTTGGATAGAGGTGGTATCACTCTGTTGGAGTGAATCCAGCCCTGAAACAGATACAGCCAGGCTCAACATCTCTGATATCCAATACTGTAGACTGATATGGGGAAGGTACAAGATCCTTCATCAGAGTAAAGCAGCATGTAAGATCTACAATGACTTGAAACCAAACGAGTCTGTCTACCGCTGAAACTTTTTAATCTATAAAAAGGGCAGCTGAGTTATTGAATCATTGGCACACTGGCAGATTTTATCATAAATGTCTGTTTTTAACAAGTAATGGTGCATGATAGATGAACTGGCCCATACACTTGTAGCTGTCAGATCCAGAACATTAAAAGTCTAATTAGAAATGCAGTTTTTCCTGCAGGATTCAGCTAACACAACTCAGGCAGATTCTGTTGCACTGCAGTCTCAGGTCTCTTTTTTCCTGACTGCTTCAAACACCTCTGACATTCAACCCTTTACACAGATGAGTTAAACCTTTCATATCACTCTGGAAATCAGCCGCTGCAGTCAGTATCATATACACGACTTCACTGCCTGAAGATATCAGGAACAAAGAGCAGCTGATAGATCCCACTGCCAAATACAACTGTGTAATAGCCCTCTGACATCTTGTAGGTGAGTGAGTGTCTTACTCTGTGCTGCAGCAGGGATCAATGCCAGCAATACAACAACACCTCAATCCCACTATTTACCAACACACTAATGTTAAATACTGTGTAGGCAAATACAGGGCTGTAACCATTAATATAAAATGACAAAAAAACACTGTAGTGACGACACTGTGGTGCTGATTGAACAAGCAATGTAACCAAAAAGCAGGTTTTAAAATACTTAAAAAGTGACTTTGCAAGTGTTTTAAGAGAAAGGAATTTCATTGATGTTGGTTTCATTCATTTCATGATGGTTAGGTCTCAATGTTATTAGTCTTATTCAAGTTCACACTTCTCGAGAGCCTGTTCAGAATTTATTTAACACAGATTAAAATGAACTAGTTCAGGTCTCAACTTGTTTTAAATTTATTGCCAATGTGGCTGACACTACTAGCCAATTCTCATTCCAAGCTCATCAAATGCCACTGCTCGATCTGTGATTTCAGCATTAGACACCTACGCTGAAAGGTTTGAAACACCCCTGGTCAGCCAGACGGCACCTTTCGTGGCAGTATGATAAGTAGACATGTTCATAACTTGGCTGGACCGCACCTGTCATGGTGGTATGATACATCACTGGCCTGTGTCAGTTTGAAATGCTGCTGGTGATGACATAATATGAGGAGCTGCAAAGTCCCCTTTCAGTGTATGGGAGGGATGGTGGATGGGTCCAACAAATCCCAGACTTTCACCTGGGAGTGCGGTGTTTACTTCCAGTTTGAATGTATGACCAAACCATCATGTTTTTTTCCAAATCTAAACACTTGCTTATGTTGCAGCGTCCGGAACATCAACAGCACATGCATACCCAGCACATAATATTTAGACTTGAAAGTTCACTGACAAAGAGGCAATGTGTGATGACTTGGGATCAGAACGTGTTGGATACTCTGATGGATTTTGTCAGTTTGAAACGCTACCCATAATAATCATAATAATCCATGTTTTTTCTAAACCTTACCACATGCTTTTGTTGCAGAATGAAAAAACATAAATATGAGGTGTTTTACCAACATTGTTCGTGTAATACACAATGCATTTAACAGGCGTAACTTGACGTCGTCCAAGAACGTCAACAATATACGCAGAAGGATACCTATCATGTAATATGTAGATGTAAGCAGCACTGACAAAGCAGCAATATTTGATGAGTTGGGATGAAAACATGCTGATTCTTCCTTCTGCCTTTAGCTGATTTGTTGGAGCAGCAGCATAACCTAGATACTCCATTTACACTTTTATAAAAGAAAAAAATTTAAAAGCTGAAATAATATCAGCACGAACCATGATAAAAGAGGGGTGGTGTTACAGACAAAATTTGAACAGAATTTTCATAAACTATTAAATATTTTCTTTTGTAAAGCTGAAACAATTGACTTTTGGCCACTAGTGGGCAGCTAACCAAGTTGTTAACACATTGATATATTTGATCACAGTTGTTAGGTCGAATGTTTTAGAAGGCACTTGTCTATTTGCTAACACAACAGACACAGAGCAATATTAGCTTTCATTAAGAGTTGCAAATCTGTCAAATTTAAGTCTAGTATTCACTGTCTTTTAGCTCCGTTTTGATCTCTGCCAAGTCCTGAGGCAATATCTGTCTCTTTAACTCCACTATGTTCACCAGCTACTTGCAAACTTTATCTATTTGCTGTTCTGTACTGGGCAAACAGTGTGCTGTGTGTTTATCAGGGCTTTCTCGCTGAAAGCAGCTGCCTGCTGTGGCTGGAAACTTGATGAGAGCGAAGTTAGTTGCTATCTTGTTGTATAGAGCTTAGACCTCATGGTGATTCAACAAACATGGCTAGAACATGAAAAACTGTAAATCAATATTGCAATTAAGTCCAATCATAGTAGCAATACTGTAAGCAGGTTCACCAGTAACATGGAGTTAATTACATTTGATGACATGTAACTACCTCACTGCAGTATGCCTTGAATCTAGAACAGCTTTGTCTGTCTTTGACTGTGACTGCTCTGCTGTCAGCTGAGCGCCTCTTGGGCACTGCCGAGGTGCCCCTGAGCAAGGCACCGATACCCCCCAACCGCTCGGAGTGTCTGTCAGCCCACTCTGACATCTCTCCACTTAGGTCCGAACACACATGCACAAACTGGACCTATACATGCACTATGTGTAATTGACAACAGAGTGAAAAATTGAATTTCCCCAAAGTATATAAAAACAAAAAAAGCTTGACACACTGTGCTTCCCTCTCTAAACTAGCAGACACAGATTTGTGTTTTGCAAATATTGCACCTGCCATTGAGTGTCTGTTGAAAATACTTCGACCAAGGAGTGTTTGAATTGCCTTTTCTCTGTCAAACAGTAAATCATCCACAGACATGCCACATCACTCACTGCGAGAATTTCAGTCTGATAGTTCTGTATTTAATGGCAGATCATATCACCTTAGGTGATGCATGCATTTCTTACTCACACCAGATGGCAAAGTTTTTAAAGGGTCACCTAGGTCCTTCCACTGGATACAGATCTGGCTGGCTTCAAGGCTGATCAGGTTAATCTAGTTTCACTAGAGCGTTACTTAAGGTTGCATCATTATCAATCAGTGGCAGCACCATCTTACATGTTAATATGGTCAGCGTGAAAACCCTTGAGTCAAGAAATCCCTGTGAGGCAAACTGTGATTTGTGTGTGTGTGTGTGTGTGTGTGTGTGTGTGTGTGTGTGTGTGTGACAATATAAGTTAAAACAATAAAGGTTTTGATGCCACAAGGTCAAGTAACAATAAAGGACCTGTTTAGGTTCAGGTGACCACGTGAGAACAGGGGGGTTCGAGATGGGCTTGGTCACGTGGCTAAGGTGGGCACCAACACATTCTCACTCCCAGCTTGTCACATATCACTGCTCACTTTCATATCTACATAAGTGGCACCAGGTATCCCGGGTGCATCTGTTGTTTATGTTCTGAGACAAGGTGTCAATTTACGACTGTTACATTCAAAATACACTTCCATTTTGACATAAAGTTTACAATTTGTGTTAAATGCATATATACATTATTTTCAAAGTTTAAAATTACAACTTTGATTACAACTCATATTTAAATTTATTTTCTTGTGCAACAAACACACATGGTTAGGTTTAGGCAAAAAAAAAAGCATGTGGTTAGGTTTAGAAAAAAAACATGGGTTGGCACTACATGGACCCATGTTGGACCCATCCACCACCCACCCTATAGTGACTTTCCAGCTCCCTAGATGACGTTGTTACCAGTGCAGTTTCAAACTGATGCATCTGGCAGCATTATTAACTGATGCACCAAGACTGAACTTTATGTAAAAGGTGGATAGTGGATGCTCTGAAGGCCCCTCTCATCTGATGCAAAATGTTTAAGTCCCCTGCAGTAGAAAATGTATTTGTCCTTGCCAAGAAAAGGAAATCAGAGTCAAAAAGAAAAAAGAAAGAAAAGCAAGAAAGAAAGAGAGACAAGAAAACAAACTGATTTTGTTAAGAACAAAACAAAAACAACAACAACAAAAAAGCAGCATAATACACTGATGCCACTCAGCGGCATATCATACCACTACAGAAAGATGCCCTTTTTTGTCTGAGGCCAAAATCATTGACCAAGTTGCAGTATTTGAAGACTCCAGAATGAGAACAGGTTGTGGGCATAACAACAGTAAACCACATGAAAGTCAAAATCAAAAATGAATTATGTTTGTTAAGGATGTCAGCTGTCTGTCATTAGAAAAAAGACATACAATGCCTGTTGTATGTATGATATATGATGTATGAATGATCTGAAGCACAGTGTCCTGGTTGTGTTTACTAGAAACATGAACCATTACACACAGGAAACAGGTATGTAATTGTCATTTAAACATCTTTTCATCAGCGTGATGAATCTGTAGGCGCTTACAGACACATTGTTTAGATCATTTTGTCACAAACTGCTCCCACAGTGGGGTCTACACTTTCCATCATCTGGTTTAAAATAGGACAAATAACATCAACTATCTGTTACTCATGATAGCCTGATCAGTGTAATAGACAAGTAACAACTCTACAATAATACTCTGACAAATTAAAAAAAATGATTATAACCTAAATAACTGATTAGATCATTATTTTAAGGTATTCAACATATATATATATATATATATTGTCTTCAACTGAAGACAAGCATAAACATTTTACAACATAAGTAGAATGCAACCCTGCAAAATGTGCTCCAACAAAAGACTATCACAAACAACAAAAAGACAATCAGCAGATGATGTTAGAGGCAGCAGAGTAATGACACATGAAGCAGTAATCTCCATCTGTCAGTTGGCCTCTTGTTTGCACACAGCTGATACACATCTGAGCAGAATGGGATCTACTAGATGCTCCATTTTTTTTTTGGAAATGATAACTCACTTCTGTCTTTTACACATTTTAAGGTCACCATTGGTGTAAAATAAATCACCTGCCCACCATCCACCTCTGCTACATATGGCACAATGGTGATATCTATGTTCAAGAATCTAGGAGGACATCAAAAAGCTAAATGAAACAGTAGCTTTGAGCAGGCACATGCACAGACCTCAGGTGGTGCTCAAGCATCTGACCTTTTGGCCTCTGACTAGATAACTGCTCTTTGTGCAAGACTTTTTTTCCATTTCTTTTTCTAATTTTATATTTCAGCTTTTAACTTTGGCTCATGGCATCAATTCTCAATGAAAAGCATGTTGCATTTGAGTTTTAACTCTACGAGACTGCAGGAGCCCCTGCCCATCTCTTTTTAACTTCCCTTGTTGTCACCGACACTACAGTTGATGCACACAAATCGAGCGCTCTGCAGAGCAACTTCCACATCTCCCTGACCTGCCTTCATGGACAGCCAGTTAACAATAGTGTTTACCCTAAGCACCTGTATTATCCCTGTTGTGAAATTAATGCTATTATGCTTAACAAGTGAGTCAGTCTGACCCACACATTCTCACTCTGACCTCTTCACATTTTGAAGTTTGGTTATGGACTTTCCATGTCATCATATGACATGCAAGATACCCTGGGTGTGTTGCTTGTTGACGTTCTGGGATGCTATGTCACTTCAGCCTGTTACATGCATTGTCTGTTTTCAAAATATGCCTCCGTTTCCACAGGAAATGTACAGTTTGCATACAGTCTCTTTCAAAATAAACACTGCAAATTGGCCTTTTTTTCCATCAACAACAAATCACGTGGTTGGGTTAAAAAAGAACAGGGTTTGGCTTTACATCCATACAAGAAGCAAGCACTGGCCTCCCAGGTGTAAGTCGGTCGTTTTTGGACCCATCTACCAAACACTCGGTGAAAGCAGAGACAAACGTCAAATTGCTTTCCCACTTCTATGTGTCGTCAAAAATTTTAAACTTAACTTGAAATAATGTTTGCATTTTCCACACTATTGCTCTGATTTTTTTTTTTGATTTTTTTTTTTTTTTTTTTAAATATATAGCATATTAGGAACATAATTAGAAGAATAAGTGCAGGTTTCTGTTACACAATAAACTTAACTGTGATTGAATTTTAAAAAATGTGAATTTTATTTATGAACCAACAGGAAATAAAGCAAATGTTACTGGATCACAGGTTAAATTAAAGAGTTTCGCTGGAAAAGTAACAACAGGCGAAAAATTACAAACAAGCCCTGCAGTGAGGCTTGTAAACAAGAGAAAAACATGTTTGTAGGAGGCGGAATTCAATGTAAATAAACTAGACTTTCCCTTCCCAAAAAGACTCTTTTTCGATTAGCACACTTTCGATTAGAACTTTGACGTCATCCTCAGAGTGTCTTTGCATAAGAGCAATGTAAAAACATTTCCAGCAGTATAAAAACATTTCCACCATAAACTGATGCAGATAAATCACCAGAACGCAGGAAATGAAGTGCTTGATGCTCAAAATTTCCTGGGGGAGGACCCCCCCCCCCACACCCAACTTAATATGTGTCCCCACCAACGCACAGACGAATTGATGCCCTTGTCTGCATGACTGACCCACTGACTTACTTTTCTCTTAATTAACAATTAGAAGCATGCCCTTTTTGTGGTTGAGCCCCAAAAAGGTGTGTTCACGACACTAGCTTTGAGAGAAAAGCTCTGTGTGTGGAAGCTTCATTTATACTCAAAGCTCAGAATAAGAAATGACAGCTCAGGATGACATGAACATAACTGAAAATGAGTTTAGGGGAACAGCTAAATTGACCGATGGAATAAGGATCCACACATCATGGAACACACACACACACACACACACACACACACACACACACAAAGCAGTGAGCAGTGGAAAATGGATTGCAGCAATCTGCGGCAAAATCATTAAAATCGTATGTGTGAAAAGTCTGCATCATACACAACATAACGCACAGAAGTCAGAAAATGCCAATACACCCACACACATAGAGTAAAGGCCCTGCAAACACCTATTATAAATCAACTCAAAGCAACAGCCCTTATGCTTCAAAGTCATCTCTGAATCGCTTATCCACATACAGAGCCACACTATAGGAATACCAATTTATAGGCCTTTATCATATCATTCCAAGAGAGGGACAGAGCGAAGGAGATGGAGAAAGGGAAGGAGCGAGAGAGGTAGACAGAGAGAGGTGAGGGACAGCATTATCCACAAAATACCTATTTATACATTTCAATCTTATCTGAGGAAAAGAAAGAGAGCACTTCTGCTGAGATATTGATGTCCACGCATACAGTATATGAATATATGAATGCAACACACTCAGTCACTCACTCATTCACTCACTCACTCACACACACACACACACACACACACACAGACAAGAGTCCCAGGGCTGCGAGATAAGAGAGGAGAGTGTTCTGGGGAGAAAGCTTCCTCATTGGTGTGCAAGGCTGCACATGTTCCAACCCTCCCTTATATCCCCTGTGTGTGTGTGTGTGTGTGTGTGTGTGTGTGTGTGTGTGTGTGTGTGTGTGTGTTGTGTGTGGTGTGTGTGTGTGTGTGTGTGTGTGTGTGTGTGTGTGCGTGCATGTGAGCACTCCCTCTCTTTCCTTCACTGCCACAAAAAAGACACAGAGGACCTATTGTGCCCAAGGAAGGAAAATCACTCCATTTTCAGAAAAGGAGAGGAATGAACAGCTCTCTCTCTCTCTCTCTCTCTCTCTCTCTCTCTCTCTTCCGTTCATCTCTCCCGACCTCTCTCTCTCTCTCTCTCACACACACACACTCTCTTTCTCCCATTCACAGAGCAGCTGAAATGGCGAAGCTTGTTAAAAAGGAAGCCCACATGACAGCATTCACAGCTTTGCTTACCGCAGCATCTCCCCTTCTCGCCGTGTGCCTTTGCACCAGAAACCACGGATGAAAGCAACTCGATACTCGATAAAAAAAAGTTACGGCACTAAGGGGCTACAAGTAAATGCATAAAAGAAAAAAAAGAGAAAAAGAGGAAGAGATAGAGAAAATATCAGCATTTGCAGTAAATGAGGTATTTTCATGCAGCAGTAACAGCAAAACAACATTAAAGGAGAATGTGTTGTTGTTGTTTTTTTTTCAGGTGTTCTGAACTGCAGCTTCTTCGCTCTGCTGCACATTTCTTGCTGCAAACAATATTATCCAAAACTCTGCTTACTGAGAGAAACTGTGGTTTCTGCCTGATAATACTAGTTTATTGAAACAATCCATCATGGAAGAATTGTGTGGGGATTCTTTGATGTCAGTGCCCCATTTCTTACTAGATGGATAAATGTGGATGTACCTCTATGGAGTCTGGGACAGCAGATGTGATGACAGAGGAATGCCTTCATTATCAAGGATTTCAAGATAAACCATATTTCCTGTTTTAGCCATAATTCATGCAGCATTGCTTACAATGCTGGGAATGCAGCAACGTTGCATCAGTTGTTAACAAGTTTAACCAATGTTATTTTAAGGAGGAGAGAGCTACAGGAAACAATGACACTCTTACCAAAACTGTCCTGTTTTGGTTACCTGTAAACATCAGGTAAATATAATAGACTGACTTTCTGGTTCAGCCCTTACCTGTCACATCAGCATGTTCTAATTCTGAAGTTGTCAAATTACCACCACATTGTCAGTGATTTTGGCGTCACACAACGGCACTAAAACAACACTAAAACTGACAAACCATGGATTTTCACCCAGGGGCACGCTGCTCAGTTCCCATATGAATGTAGAGCCAAACCATGATGTATTTTTCTAATTGTCTTGCCTAAACCTAACCATGTTATTTTGTTGCAAAAGGAAATGAACATAAATATGAGGTGTTTTACCAACGCTGTTTATTTTGACTGTATCCTGGTGCTGGTTGGGGCATGCTGGAACGCCAACAGCAGATGCAGGAAAATATCTAGTACATTATACATAGATGCTAGTCCAATGACAAAGCAGTGATTATGTGATGACTTGGGATGAAAATGTGTTCTGCTGGAGTTGTTCACACACAACATGTGTTCATCTGAGTGAAATGATGATGTATACTCCAAAAAAACAGGTCAACACCATATAAGAAAATAGTTTACTGCAAGTGTCATAAACAGCAAGACTTGGCTTACACGGAACAGAAACAAAGCAAATTCTCTGAAAAGGTGACTCAGTTTGCATCACTGGCAAGCCCACATCCCTGCAAATATATCTTGAGAGCTTTAAACTGCATTTATCAGTCTTCGGAAGAGCATTTTCACGGGCAACAAAGGTCTTTGAGACTGTGAGAGGTGGTTGAAAGCTCTAGAAAAAGCCAGCAAAAACAACAATATTTGAAACTGCTTCAGTATTCAGAAAGATGCAGAGAGACACAAGACAGGCTGCAATATAATCACTAGGGGCAATTGTGCACTTTCCTGCACAATTTACAATCATTCAAAGAAAAGATCCTACTGAGAAAAGACCCTATGGAGAAATCAAACATTTTTCCATACCCTCTCCTCCTACCCGTTTGTTACTGTGTCTCCCTCTAAAATCTTGCCAAAGGTGACTTGTTGCAAGAAAAACAACGGTGAAATCTTTCTAAGAGTTGGAGAGAGGAGGAAGAATTTGTTGTGTTGGAGCAACACATTCTCACTTTGACCTTGTCACATATTGATGTTTTGGTCATGGGCTTTCCTTGTCCACCAACAATGTGCAAGGTACCCTGGGTGTGTTATTTGTTTACGTTCTGGGACACCATGTCAAGTTCTCTTCTTTCAAGATTTCATTTTCACAGGAAATTCCACGTTTAAATACAGTCTCTTTCAAAATAAACACAGTACGTTGGTACAACACTGCAAATTGACATTTTTTTTTCCTTCAGCAACAAACACACGTGGTTAGGTTTAGGTAACAAAAGCACGTGGTCAGGTTTAGGAAAAAACAATACGGTTTGGCTTAAGAATCTTATGGGACACGAACACAGCTCTCTCAGGTGAAGGTCAATGTTTGTTGGAAAGAAATGGAGAGAAAAGGTGTTTCTGTCTCCACAGTGTGCCAGTGTTGAATGATGGGTCGCAGCCACTGCTTGCTGTATGTGCTATGCATTTTCACTGACTGATTTGTGGTGTATTGATTACGAATACATTCTGATGCTCATTTTGTTTCTGGTTGGGGTTTTTTATTTGTTTGTTTATTTTTGCTGTTTCATCATAATAACAATTGGAACTGTAGCCAGTATCTCACTAGCACTATCTTCATTCATATTTTAAAAAGCTAGAAATTATATTCAGCCACATATTAAGCCTGAGAAGCTGGAAATCAGAACCAAAGTACAGAGTTGTTACATAGGTATGATTCGCTGTCTCGTTTTGCATTGGTGTGAACCACCAGGTTATTAAAATGTTGCAGAACAGCACATTGCAAGTAGCTGCCTGTTTCAACTCATCTTGTCCCTAGTCTTTGTTTCTGTGTGTAAAGCCCTGTTCAGACCAAACACACCAGATCAGCAAAAGGTAAAGAAAATGTTTCTTTTCTCCACAGAGTGCTATCCATAACGTTGTCAGACGTTAGCTGACAGTGACACAACCAAACACTTTGAATGGAGGAAAATTTACGGTGCACAGTTGCTCATAGAAATTACATTCCAGCCTGTTTCGCTGTTTCGTCTCTTCAATAATGGACTAATTTCACAAACTTGTTGCTGTTTTCACTTAAACTCAAAAACATTACAACATAGGGCCCAGGTTGATAAAAACCAAACTTTTCCTTTAAGGTACTGTTTCCTTTCAGTGCAATCAACCCATGTAGTTACCAACACAAAAGTGCCCTGCAGCTCAGTTTTTTTTTTTTTTTTTTTTTTTAAATCTAGCAACCAAGACAAAGACCAAGACTTTTTAATCACAAAAAAGTGGAAACTTGCTCATCCCACAGGTCTCTCAAGTCCCAGCCGACAGATTGGAGTGGGGCCTTGTTGCCGACAACATTTCAGCACCTTGGACAGCTACACAATAGCAAGAAGAGATCCAGCAGGGGGAAAAACATGAGGACAAAAGACAGAGGAGGAGGTGGAGGAGGGCTCCGGGTATACAAAGGGGGGGGGGGGGGGGATTTGGCCGCTGGGAGGTCATTCACAGAGGATACAAAGAGCCAATGTCAACTGGAGTTGAAGGATAGAAAACAGAATTAGCATTAGAGCGGGTAACACAGTTCATCTATGTCGCACAGCTGAGTAAAAGAGGAGGACAGGCCAATGAATGCACTGGGGATGATAATACGCACACTTAACAAGCGTTATTTCTGAATGGCAGGTTGCTTACAGGGGCTGTGTATCCTAAGATGGTTTCTAGTGGAGTCAATGCTCCTTATGCTGCAGATTTCCTTTCATTGCTTATCAACAATCCACCACTGTTAATTACTACAATAATTGCAATTCTTCTCCCCTGTAAGCAAGACAAGCAGCCACTATTTAAAAAAAAAAAAAAAAATTTTTAAATCTACACAACTGGAGTCATTTTGAGCGGCAGGATGCCAAGGAATGCTGCATCTAGTGAGAAATGGCAGCAGAGACAGAACTCCACACTGCAGATCTGCCTCCATTTTCACCACCAGCACAATTCCTTTTACTGCTTATCCACAAGGGGCAACTCACGACTGTTAATTGCTGCACTAATGACAATTCTTCTCGCCTGTAAGATTACAATTCCCAAGAAGCAACTAGTTGTTATAAAAATCTAAATTTTCCAATCAAAAATGTTCAGCACAACACAATCACTTCAAAGCACCCCGTGATGTCTTGACATATCCTTGTCTCTGCAGGAGAAAATATTGACCGTCTCTGTCAAATGTTAGTGTTGTCTGTACACCATAAGATGGATGGAGCGGAGACTTCAGAGGGAGCAGAGGGCACTTGGAGAAAAACGTAAATGCTGTGTCAGGAAAGGAAGAAGGAAGCAATGGCTATCACTCAACTTAGACGGAGCCCAAAAAATCCACCTCGTCAATCATTAGAGGACTGCATTTCAGCAGAGAGAGAGGAAGAGAGGAGGAGCTGCAGGCAGGTGATTCTATTTTCATTTTCTCTGGCTCCCATCACACACACACACACACACACACACACACACACACAAAAGTTGATCACAGCACACCGCAGCACCCAAAAAAAGAAAAAGAAAAATCAAGGACATTCTTCACAAAATTTACCTCAAGCTCAGGATGTTGACAAAGTGCTTCAGTGAAAGTTTAATGGTGTAATTTCACCGCGCTGTATTGCTCCCCTATAGCATACAATATTCTCTATAAGTTGTACATCTCCAAAGACACTTCATATTCAAAGCAAAATAACATAATTCTCCCCATCAAGAGTTCATATATCACTTCACACCCAGAATCAAATTATTTTTTTCTTATTTTTTTTCCTTTTTAAACAGACAAATAAGTCTTCTATTTTACATAAAGGTTTCTTTAAAATACAGCACTTTCAAAATAAGGAACATTTGCAGAGAGCATTGTTGATAAAATAGTTGAGTGCAAAGGCACTTTCTGGAGTAACTATAGTAAGATTTTGCCACTTGCTGGATTTTGAAAAGGTTCTCTTTTAACACTCACCATTTATCTGTGTATGCTAAGTATGTACAGGAATGTCAATCTGTAGCATTTCCTCTTCTACAAAGAATAATTACTTCATACTTTTTTCTGTTTTCCACAGGGAAAATAAAATACAGTTTTATGAAAAGCACAAAGCCGTTTTTGTACGCAGGCCTGCCCATTGTATACCTGCCATCAAAGTCTTTTGGAATTTCATTTTCAACAAAAAAAAGTAATAATTTATACCTCCCAGGAGAAAAAGAAATAGAGCTGCATAATAATATACTTCTTATACTTTGTTTATACATCTCGACAAAAAAAGAAAGAGAAGAAAAGGAAGAGAGAAAAAAGATCATCAAAGGATTCATTTCAAGTCAATCATGAAGGATTGAACACATATAGATAAGATAGAGATATAGAGAGGGCTATTATGACAATAACTGTGTGATTATTATGAATGCTGCACAGAACCTAAGGGGGGGGGGGGCATTGTCACTATCTTACAGTTGGCTCATCGCAGTCTGTTTCTCCAGAACCTCCAGGTAGTCTGGTTCTGTTTTTAGCTTCCCAGGGAGCAGAAGCGGGTGCTCATTGTTTTTGGAGGGATGTTCGGCCCCGTAGTATTTCCTGGGGGTCCCGTAGAGCACAGTTTTGTTTAACCTGTCCTGATTGGTGATATGCCGCCGGGCTGTAGCAGCCTCATAGGGGGGCACGATGCAAGGTCTCTTAGGTAAAGTGCAAAAATTGTAATGGAAAGGGGGGGCACCTGCAGCTGTGGGAAGCTCCTTGTGGGGCCTCTCCCCCAAGTTCTGATACAACATCTCAGGAGGATCTGGCGTGGTCAAACCGCACAATGTTGGAGATTTATCCATAAAATCCATTGTGCTGATGGTGTAAGCCCCTGGGCTGCGTGTGAGGATATCCTTCTTTGTGTCCAGGGGCCCAAAGCTGAGCTCCTTCAGGTTGCGGTAATATGCCACCTGTTCACCATCCTTCTGCATGTAAATAGGGTTTTGGCACATGGAGCCCACAGGTGGGGGGATGTAATTGTAAACGTGGCTTTCTGAGGTTTTGTCTTGGGTCAGTTCAGGAGTGTAGGAGCCATATTGCACTTGAAAAGAGTTAAGATCTAGGTTGTTGGCGCCTGTGGGGACGTGTTCCACCCCTTTGCGCCGCTTTAGAACAAAAACAAAGAGGCCTGCACCAAAGCAGACTGAGAGGATAAAAACAACAAGGAGCCCAAGAATCAGAACTGAAAGTGGGACCTCAGGGTGTAATTCAGGAGTATGGATTCGGGATTCAGTGGGGCTGATGGAGCTCAAAAAAGAAGAGGAAGAGGAAGAGGAAGAAGAGGAAGGTGTGGTGACCACAGTGCCAGGGCTTATTAACGTGGGGGCTTTTGTAGGGGGTGCATGTTGTGGCGGGGGCACCTCACTGGGCTCAGGGCAGATGGCCTCATTGCGAAGCGAGCGCAGCAGGCGACCTGCGTGTTTAGAGGGCGAATCACAAGTGATTTCGTTAACCACTACGCTGGTACTGGACAGCTCCATCCAATTTTTGAGTGCCACAATGTCACAGGTGCAGTCCCAGGGGTTCTCCTGAAGATCAATCTGGATAAATGCTGACAGCTGGTCCAGCACCCCACGAACCGGAAGGTAGGAGAAATGATTATTCCTTAAGTTGAGTCTCGTTAGCATGGTACCACCGAAAACATTGTCAGGGAGGGATCTTAACAGGTTGTTGTTGAGAAAAAGCAGCTGAAGGTTATGCAGTGAGTTAAACGTTTGTGGTAAAATGTCTTTGATGATGTTATATTCCAAATACAGATACTGGAGTGACTGCAGGCCAGCAAAGAGGGACTGAGAAAGCGATTCAATGTAATTCCCATTCAGATAGAGCCGTCTGAGATTTGTTAGATTTTCAAATGCTCCTTCCTGAATCACTGCAATCCTGTTATTTCCTAAATGAAGCAGCTCCAGCGAGCTGTACTCAGTGAGATCAGTCCTGTAAATCACTTGTAAGTAGTTACCAGTCAGGTGAAGTTTCTTTGGGTAAGAGGGCTTTGGGTTCAACTCACTGATGTTATGCAACTTCCGCTCTTGGCAATTTATGTTCAATCCACTGTCAGGGTTTTGTGACGTGCACACGCACACGCTGGGACATAGCATGGGCACGGGGGAGCGCGTCTGGTAAACCATTATAGGCCCGAAGACTTGTTTGTCCTTTGTGATGCGAGGGGTAGGCCTGCGCATTTTGGGCGGGCGGGAAGCTTTTGGGGAACGGGTGGGGGTTATCATGCCAGGGTGGTAGGTTGGGGGCAGGGCCCCTTGAAAATGAGAGTCAGAGGGGGGTTGAACACGGTCCCCAGCATTCCTGCGTGGGCACAGATCCTGCTTTATGAGCTGGGTGATGTCTTTACCATGCAGCCTGAATGGTGTCTCACACACTATGTCCCCCACAAAGACAGAAATAGTGTCCAACCAGGATTTGAGGGGAATCAGATCACAAGTGCAATTCCATGGGTTTTCCTCCAACTGGATCTCCATGATGCCGCCTATGTGCTCTAAAACCCCAGCAAATGGCAACATCTTGAGCCGGTTGCCACGTAAATCCAAGTGGGTGAGGAGCACAAAGCGGAAAATGTTGGGAGGCAAAGACAACAGCAGGTTGTCATTTAGGATCAACACTTTTAGCTTATTAAGCTTACTGAAAGCACCCGGCTCTATGGCACTGATGTAATTATAGTCTGCCTGTAAATACTCCAAACTCTCCAGCCCTGCAAAGGTGTCCTCTTTGATCACCTCCAGGTTGTTGTTGTTCAAGTGGAGCCGCTTCAGGAAGCGCAGCCCATTAAAGGCACCAGTTCGGATCTCCTGTAAGCCGTTATTCCCCAGATGCAGTGAGGTGACATTGCCATAATTGACAAACTCATTGGCGCTGAGCCGTGACAGGAAGTTTCCATTTAGAAAAAGCTGTGAGATTTTATTTGGGGGCGCCTGGAACTGAGTGACGGTGGTAAATCCTTTATTCTCACAGTTGATGTTGAGGATGTTCTCCCGCTCCTCGCAGCTGCAGCGGCTCTTGCAGATCTCTTTGGAGGCTGAAGTTTTGCGGCTCTCCGTTTCTGACGGTGACAGGCTGGTGACCGTGAGGACGCTCAGCAAGAGGACACCGCTCAGCATTTTTACAGCCAAAAATGGTTGCTGAAATATAGATCCAGCATTTAACTTTGAACCGTAAGCCTTGGATGGAGATTAAAAAAAATCAGGGGGTGGGTTCTCAGAGCAGGGTGATGGAAAAAGGAGGTAGAGGCGCTCTCACACACACAAACACTCTCTCTCTCACACACACACACACACACACACACACACACACACACACACACACAGACACACACACACACACAAATATACAGGCGCGCAGAAAACAGACGCACAAACCCTTATTAGTATGTTAAAAGAAGACCATCAAATTTCTCCATTGACCTTCACTTTAAAAAAAAAAAATTCCAAAATCCGTCTCCCAAAAAAATCAATCCTAAAAAAGACAAAAAGCAAAACCATCGCAAATCAACGGGATCCTATGCGGTGGATGGACTTGGCACATTGTCAGAGACAGAGCAGAATCGGAGGGAGAAAAATCAGCTTACTGCAACCCTTTTTACCTCATTGAGAGCGCCGA